>ML682021.1:8537328-8703916 GCA_007922195.1 Podocnemis expansa
TATTTCGAAACGGCATGTCCACTTGGCGTTGTTTCGAAACAACCGTTTCAAAACAACGCCCTTTCAAAATAAAACAAGGTTTAGCTTATTTCGAAAAGCGCACGGCTATTTCGAAAGAAGCGGTTTGCTTCTTTCGAAATGGCCGTGCGTCGTGTGGCCATGCCATTGCTTATTTCGAAACAACCTCTGTTGTTTCGAAATAAGGAGTGTGTGTGGACATACCCCAAGTGTTTTTGTGGGGGAAGCTGCTAAAACACTTCATAGCATCTGACAGATCTAGGGAATATCTGTTAACCAAGGCCTGATGGTTAGCAATCCTCAACTGAAAAGCTGAAGTTGAATAGGCCTTTGACCCAGGAGGTCAAACCTCCTGGACTTCTGGAAGGCCAGGAGTGAATCGGGGTGGCTCGGGCCAGTGTGTCCCAGTGATGTCAAGGACACGAGCATGAAGGCAAATCGTAATGGCAACCAGCGAGGATGCAAACCCCAGGTCAAATAAGGTGTCTTGGTCCCCCTCAAGGGGTGTGACCCTAACCCACATGTAGGCGGTGACCAGGTGAAGGGGGTTGAAGTGTGGTAGGGTCTCCTATGTAAGACCCTGGCCCTGGGTTCATGGCTCTAGCTGGGAGAAGGGACAACCTCGGTACTGGGGTGCCCTCTCCCAGGGCCGTGGTACTGAGTTGGAACTTCCCTTCCGAGGCCTCAGTGGGAGGTAACCAGCTTCGAGTGTGGTACCAGGAAGAACCCGGTGCCAGGGACCCTTCAGTAGGAGGCCAGGCCCAAGGAATGCACTCTCAGACCTCTTCGCAGTGCGGAGGCAAGGGTATTGGTGCCGTAGGGGTTGGAGCCCTCAGCTCCACGGTGACATGGGGCCAAGGACTGATCAGCTCTCCTTGTTGCTGGGTAAAGTGGAAGGAAGGCGGACTTACCATTTGCTTCGGTGGCCTGACAGCACGTTCAGGAGCCAAAGAGCCTCCGCCGCTTTAATGGTCTCTGGTGTGGATGGCACCGTGATATGCTCTGGGCCCTCACCCCTCAGAGGTGAGAGCCAGAAAGGCACTGGCATGTCGGTGCCAAAGTTGATGCCAAGCGCGGTTACCTGTGCACTGCTGAGGAGCGGTACTGAGAGGGCCTTGGTGCCACCTGGCATGTGGTGCTGCCACCAACGCATGGTGCTCAGATGCTCCGGCTCTTTCTTTGGAGAAGAGGTGCCAATGATAAGGTCACATGGCGCCAAGATGGTGCCAAGGGAGACGCTGATCACGGCTCCTTATTCACAGACGGAGAGCAGTGCTGAAAGGGCTTCAGTGCCAATCTAGCACGCGGTGCTGAGTTAGAGGCCGATCGTGGCTTTTTAGTCATAGTTGGAGAGTGGCTTTGAGACCACTCTAGTGCCAGCCTAGCACGCAGTGCCGAGTTAGAGGCTGGTCGTGGCTTTTTATTCATAACCAGAGAGTGGCGCCGAGAGGGCTCCGGTGCCAGCCCAGCATGCAGACCCAGTGAATCCTCGGGTGCCTCGGGCATATCCGACGTCAGCTGCAGGCCTGTTCCTGGGCAATGTTATACAGCCTTTGCTCCCTGTCTTCCTGAGTCATTCGTTTAAAGGATCTGCAAATGGAACTTAATCCACCCAGTGAAGCTCACCCAGGCATTTAAGACACTTCTCATGGGGGCTGATCCTCAGGAAGGCTTGCCGCAACTCGCAAAGGGTTTGAGCCCCAACTTGTTAGGTGGCAGGTGGGAGTGGGTTTGGGTTTTGGTTGGAAGGACTCAGTAGGAGCGCTGACGATGTCCACAAACAGATCTTCCAGTGAGAAAAAAACAACAAGGAGTTGTTTGGCACTTTAAGACTAACAGATTTATTTTTTGCACAAGCTTTCGTGGGAGAAGATCCCACTTCCTCAGATGCTTCAAAGATGGGCGAACTTACAGAAAGGAAAGTTCACCCATCTTCGAAGCTTCTGAGGAAGTGGGATCTTCTCCCACGAAAGCTTATGCAAAAAATAAATCTGTTAGTCTTAAAGTGCCACACAACTCCTTGCTGTTTTCTTACGGGACTAGACTAACACGGCTATCCCTTTTGAAATCTTCCAGTGAGAACCTTGTAAAACACAGCAGACAGACATGCACTTGCATAAACACAAGAAGCGGGCTGCTCCATAACCATTGCTGAGGGCAGAACAAAGGAACTGAGGAGGAGCAGGGCTGTGGCCATATATATAGCCATAGGGTTGCCAGGGAGCATTGGCCACCAGCCCTGTCCTGACAGGCTGGGGCTAAAAAGTTTCTGGCAATCATGTGCTTTGGCACATAGACACCTAATACTGAATATATCCAAGCAGTGCTCAAAGAAGAGATAGTTTATGTTTACAAACCTTTTTGTTTATTGTTTACTTGTTCATATCTTTTCTTCCTCTTAGAAACCATATCCTCAGCCGAATTACCCATTAGAAGTACAGCAAACTAGCAAAAGAAGATCTGAGCTTCCAACATTTTAAAAAACTGAGAGAGACAGTGATGAAATGTATCCATTTAAACAGGAATTTAAGTAATAGGACTGCTTTCAGGTTGCAATCTGGATATTCCAGGGTCAGAAATAGCATGTCATTCAATTATAGGCCTGAGGCACAAGTTAGAGAGAGAAATTCTATGTGCAGAAAAGCACACAAGATTAAAAAAAAAATATGTACTTTTAAACCTATTCTCTGCTGCTAATATTTTTACATTCTGCTTTTGCTTTAGTATCTATTAGCCACTGAACAGAAATCTGAAAGGACCCCAACATCTTCCTTTTCGATAGACAAAGATGAAGCATTGCATTTCATGTGGGAATCACATGTAGCATCCATTGGTTATGCTCTTCCAAAGTTCAAAAACAGGTAAGATAAAGCTACAGAAGTAAGGTCCAAAGGGCACAATTCCCCAGTTCCATTCCCCTTAGTAGGCAGCATATCTGCAAGAACATTTACCATACTCTTTCTTGTTTATTTTCGGCCTGACTCATTAGTAGTTACTTTACAGTAGTACAAATTCAGCACGAATCGCAGCTTGCCTGTTTCACTTCTCTCTTCTCCCAGGGAGCAGCTCCAGCCTAAATATATCCAAAGCCTATAAAAACACTCCACCCTCTTTCCAGGCAGTGACTGCAGCCTTTCCTAGCAGCCTGCTTCATTGCCAGCCTCCTGGCTTTTGGGGTATGTCCACACAGGGCTTTTATTTTGAAACAACACTGGTTGTTTTGAAATAAAAGTCCCTATGTCCACCTGATGTTCTCTTGTTTCAAAAGGAGGAAGCTCCTCATTTCAAAACAAGAGCCCTCCTTTTAAAACAGCTTAAACCACTTTGCTTTCGAAAGGAGGGTTATTCTGAAACCAGTTGTTTCAAAATAACGCCGTTTGGACATGTTATTTTGAAACAAGGATGCTGAGTGGAGTGCTGGGGGTCCGAGGATGCCCCAGCCGGCTTTCCCCCAGCTTCCCCTTGTTGGGACCAGGGGGGACGGGTGCCTCTGCCCCCTTCACGCCCCCACTCCTCTCAAGGGGAAGTGGGGGGAAGCTGGCTGGGGCACCCCCAGGGCTCTGCCCCCCACCCAGGCTGCGGGGGAGCTGCCAGCGCCGCAGCCCGGGCAGGGGGACTGCAACCCCTGCGGTGTGGCCACTCCAGGGGCAGCTCACCCCGCTGCTGGGACTGCCACCAAGCCTGGGGTGCCCCGCCCCCAAGGTTCCCTGCTGCCCCGCTCCTGCTGGGGGTGGGGCCAGGGCCGCCCTGCCCCTGGGGTTCCCTGGTGCCCGCCCTCCACTCCTGCCTGGGCGGGGGGGCTTTCCCTGCCCCCCCCACTGCTCCTACAAGGGTGGGGGGCTTCCCTTGCTCCCCCACCATTTCCGCTGAGGGCAGGGGGGCTTCACCGGTGCCCCCCTGCCACTTCTGCCACAGGTTGGCTGGGGCTTCCTCGAGCCCGGGATTCCCCAGCGCCCCCCCACCCACTCCTGCTGGCAGGACCGGGTTGGGGGGGGCACCAGGGAACCCCAGGCAGGAGGCAGCCCCGGCCCCACTCACAGCAGAAGTGGCGAGGGGGCGGCGGGGAAGCCCCCCCACCCGCGGCAGGAGCGGCAGGGGCTTCCCCTGCCCCCCATCCTGTGGCAGGAGTGGCGGAGGGGTAGGGGAAGCCCCCCTGCGCATGACGGAAGTGGCAGGAGGCAGAGGAAGCCCTTCACTGGTGGCAGGAGCGGCGGGGGGTGGGCAGGGGAATCCCCGAGGCGGAGCGCCCGGCCCGGCACAAGCCTCCCTGCCCCTCCCCTCCCCTATCTCGAAATAGCATGTCCACTGTGTGGACATGCTATTTCGATTCCCACTTTTTTTCTTATTTCAAAATAGCTTTTTTTGTTATTTCGAAATAAGGCGTTTCGAAATAAGGCATTATTTAAAAACGGCTTGTTTCGAAACAGCTTGTTTCGAAACAAGGGCTTGTGTGTGAATGTAGCCTTGCAGAATCTCTGCTTGTTTCTCACTGTTAAGCTTCTCTTTCATTAGCTGTCACTAGCCTAGAGTTCTCTTGTTTACAGTCTAATGATTGGGACTTCCCACCTTAATTCACCTCTCAGTGAATCACACCCCATCATAGGCCTGGACATTTTGACCAAAATGAATCTTTCCTACACAAATGTTTCTTTTAGTCAAAAATATATGTGTTTGTTAAAAAAGAAGATTCTAGAATAAAATAAATACAAACCATCAGAGCAACACAGTTATACAGTAAAGGCACTGGTCATGATTGCATAATTAAAGCTGAGTTTCATTATATGCAGAAAGTAGGGATTCAGCCTTTTTCTTCTGGATGAAATACACGTCACACCTTCCTCAGACTTGCTGTTCTGAGTCTTTGAGAATATAATTGATTGTCTGAGAATTTATAAGTCAAGCTATTCCTTAATTTGTGATTGATTAAAAATCAGGTAGCCCTTTAAGAAGTTTACCATCTCTTCCAGTCTTTTCTTTGTCCCAAGTAATCTTAACAGAATAATGCAGACACTTCAGAATGTCCTTATATTTAAAATTAAACTGCAATGCTGTGCGTAGACTTCACTGAAATTTGATTGTAGTTAAGATATTTAGTTTGTATTACTATATCGGTAAAAGGCAGGCTCAGGTAACTCTTAAGAAGGACCAGTGTGACTGCAACTCAGTCAGTCATCACTCTTCCTCTATTGCAAATTTGCTTGCTATGGTCCTATTAGTTATAATGGCTCAGTGGTATAAGGGAGACTAGTTACCCCTATCAAGAGACCTCATTGGTAGTGGCAGATTACTGAAAGCAGCCATCATTGCTCTGTAAAGCTTCCATGGCCATACTGTAGCTTGAGCACCACCAGTGCTTGAAAGGCTCCATCTTGGCACGTCTGAGAGGTCACCTGCACACCAAGGTAGCACTGCCAGGGAAAGTAAGGCAGGAGCACGGGGGAGCCCTTAAGATACAGAGATACAGGGCTTCTAAGACTAAGCTCTCCCTCTCAACCCCGTCACATATCACTAGTTTCGCTAACAGAATCTTTTAAGGTAACAGTCAGTTACAAATGAAGGTATTTTGCACTGTATTTGATATATTGCAATATACCTGGCAAACTAATGAGCTCTAAAATGAATTAATTTACCTGTTAATGGTGAGTTTTTCTTTCTTTCAGATTAAAATATCTCCCTGGTCCTGAGGCAAGTTTTGGGGAGAACTGGGCTAATGCTGTGGACTTCATTGCAGCTACACATTTTTCTACAGATCTTCAGAACACAAACCGCTTCCAGGTTTTCTTACCACAGCGAATGCTTTCTGAGAGCGATAAAGTCCCTTTCATCAGTGACTTCAGTTCAAGGCAGAACCAAATCTTACTTTCACTTTGTGCACTTCGCAAAGCAAATCAATTAACAGGTATGATCTAGCCGTAAATTCAGAGGTGGCCTTAGGCAATTGGGCACCCTAGGTAAAGGCCCATTGTGGGGCCCCCAAAGGGTCCCTTATAGGCCCCCCCTGCCACCCTCCCTGTGGCCCTGGTCTCCTCTGCAGCCCTAACCCCCCCCCCCAGACTCCTTGTTTGTTTTGCTGAACTGGACTAACACGACTAGCCTCTGGAATGCATAAATTATTCTTGTGTATGATATATTGAAAGATCTTTCCATCATGAAGCTTGTAAGCTGATCATCTTTTACTTAACAAAAATGAGCTAATGCTGAACTACAAAGTTAAAATGAACATTTAAAAAATTTTAAGAAGCATGTGCATTAATTAACAAATAAAAAATAAAATTAGTGATGGCTTGAAGATAAGTAAAAATATCACATTTCAACTTTTAGCAGTCAAATTATAAATTTTTCATATAGGCTTGGGTTTATGTGCACTAAACGTTTAATACAAATAATTATTATAAATAAAAATAAGTGAAAAGAAGGTTTCTAGAGTGTAGCTATAAATGAAGAACACCAAATTTCAATGAAATTCTTTGATGTACTCTATGAGACTCTGCTCCCTTTAAAAATATTAAATATTAAGCACAGAAGAAGCTAAAAAATTAATTACCAAAAGAAAGACATACAGCACACACATTACACACAGCTATAATGATTGCTCGGGGGCAGCATTGTATTTTGCAGGTAGCAGCCTATGTGGATCTACCTGAGCCTATGTGGATCTACCTGGTAACCAGAGCTAATGAAAGCCAAAGGAAAAATTGTCAGAAAGGCAAAGGGAAAGGCAAAAGAAGAACAGGTGAAAAGGAAAAGGCAAAAATTCATGAGTGGGATTTAAAAAATGGCAGAATAACAGGTGACACTGAGAAATTAAAAGATGACACCACTGAAAAAGTTCCTGCTATTGTGCTGTCTATTGGTGTCACAAAGAGCTTGCTTCTGCTTTTTTAGCATGCCAGTGTGAAGATGATGAGCAGATAATGGTGAAATCTGCAATTCAGATGAAGCACAGATCCTAATGATAGTTCTCCTTCGAGTGCTACTCACATCATTCAGTTACAGGTGTCTACGTGCCGCAGCGCACGGTAGCTCGGAAAGTCTTTAGCGTTAGCCTGTCAGGTCAGGGCGCACAGCCAACACCCCCTCCATGCTGTGGCCGTGGCCATATAGGTGACCATGACCCTGACCCTCTCAGTTCCTTTTTCTGCCATCAGCGTCAGTTCGGATCAGCATTATCTTGTGCAACGGAAGAGCCTGTCTTCCATGTGAAATTCGAAATGCCAGGATTCAAGCCGTGCTTAGGATGCTGCAAGGCTTTCCCGATGGACAATCCACACGAGAAATGCCTTGCTTGCCTGGGTGAGTCCCACATCACGGCGGACTGCCCCATCTGCCAATCCTTCAAGCGGAGGACTCGGCTGGAAGGGGATTGCCATCTCTGCCTCATTTCGAGGACCGGAGCCGCTCCATCTACAAGCGTCCGAGCTGTCAGCATTCCGCCGGACCCTCGATTGGCCCAGGCTCAAGGCTCTCACCGATCCCCGGTACCAGGCCCAAGATCTTGGCCCTCAACGGTACCTTCCAGACACTGATCCCCCCAGTCCTCCGGTAGCTTCTCAGCTGCCCCTAACAGGGCCACCGCTCAGGCACCAGCTTGCCAAGGGCACTCAAACCCGGCTTCGGTGCAAAACACGAGGCAGCCGGCTGCATCGGCACTGCCTTCCTTGGCGCTGCTGGACATGGTGCTGCCCACAAGCCCAGCACCACCTATGAGCCCAGCACCATCGGCAAGCCTGGCACCGCTACCAAGCCCAGTACCACTGGACCTGTCACCGTCACCGATAACACCACTTCTGGTACCGTCACTTCCGGTACTGTCAGACTCGGCACCGTTAACACCTGCACCAATGCGGGTACCGTCTTGGGCCTCCTCGCCTCTGTCCAAACTAGCACCATCTAACCTGGTACCGGGCCCAAGTTCTATGGCTCCCCACCGCTTTCCCGAGGAATTCTCAGTACTGGAATGCCGCTTCGGGGGGAAGATCATCCAGGTCATCCTCGGAGGATCTCTTTCTCCCTACCCAAGAGGAGCACCTGAGGAAGTGTGCCCGCAAAAGCTCCGTGTCACCAAGAGCGCGGCGCGAGCACACATCAGGGGAAGCACCTGGGCCCCTCATAACTCCTATGCTGCCATCAAGGTCCCCGCATGACGAATGGACCCTCGACCGGCTGAATGTGACAGCAGACGATGCCTCCTCCCAATACGCACTTTCGCCTGCACCGGGGTCCTCGGATTTCTCCGACAATGAGCTGGACCCTGATTTCACACAACAAAGCAGATCAAGGGCTCCGTCAGCTTCATCGGCTGACAAGAGGCTAATCGACATGTCCACCAACTGCGAAGGGGACCCTCGCGTCGAACAGGACCTTCTCCACTGCATGGCAGCAAATCTGAAGCTCAAGCTGGGGGTCATCCAGGTGGAGAATGACTCCCTTTTTGACGCGTCCCATTGAACTCCTCTGGCTAAGGTTGGAATTCCCTTGCACACCGGGGTGTTCCGCATTGTCCAAGAACGCTGGCAGACGCCTTCCTCGATCCCACCAGTGTCCAAGGTAGCGGACAAGAAATATTTTGTCTCCCTGGAAGGGTTTCCCTTCCTATTTCACCACCCGGCCCCGGGGTCCTTGGTGGTTGACGCAGTCAACCAAAGGGAGAGGCAAGGCCAACCTAGCACCACCCCCAAGAACAAGGAGGCAAGGAGACTCGACCTATTCAGCAGGAAATTTTATTCCTCGGCCGCCCTCCAACTGTGCAACTCAAACCATTCTCCTTTGATGACATGCTACATCTTCAACCTGTGGGAAGCTCTATGAAATCTCCGATCGGTCATCCCTGAGGATCGCCTGAGAGACTTCGAAGCGATGCTGGATGAGGGGGAGAGAGCATCCAGGGACACGCTTGCGGCAACCTGGGATGCAGTGGATACAGTGGCATGCACAATGGCATCAGCAGTGGTGATGCGCCAGCTGGCCTGGGTCCAGAACTCCGGCCTCTCCAGGCAGATGCAACAAATTATCCAGGACCTTCCCTTTGAAGGACTTGACCCCTTTGTATCTTCCACAGACGCAAAGCTGCATGGTATGAAGGACTCGAGGACCACCCTGAGGTCCCTCAGGATCTACACTCCACAACCCATTAGACCCTCCTTGAAGTCACACCAGCTACAACAGCAGCTACAGCAACTGAAACAACAGCTGCAACTGCAGAACCAGTTCCCGAGATCCCGCCAGTTTCCCAAGGCACCTCGGGGACCTGGACAAGCATAAAAGCCGGGCAGGTAAAGGGGGTAAGCTGGGCACCTCCCAGTCGGGACGGCGCAGACAAGGGTCGGACCGCCCGTCAGGCCGCAAACAGTGTTTTTGACGGTCCCTCCGAGGGCAGTGCTCCACAGCCCCTGTTCTCCCCGCACTGCCTCCGCCGCTTCGTCCCACGGTGGACCCAGGTCACCTCAGACCAATGGGACCTCGACACAGTAGCAAGAGGATACCACATCCAATTCCTCTCAACCCCCCAGGACAGGAAACCATCCCCTCCCATAATCCCAGAAAACCCCAATCTCCTGGGAAAGCTCGAGGCTGAATGCCAAAAGTTACTCCCCCTTGGAGCCATCAAAAGGGTTCCCAAGAGGGAATGTGGCAAAGGGTTCTATTCCTGCTACTTCCTAATCCCCAAACCCAATGGGGATCTCTGGCCCATCGTAGACCTCTCAACAAAAACATAAAAAAAATAAAATTCTGCATGATTTTCCTACCGCTGATCATTCTCTCCCTGTCCCCAGGACTGTGGTTCGTGGCCCTTGACCTAAAGGATGCTTACTTCCACATAGCCGTTCGACCCCACCACAGGCAGTTTCTCAGGTTTGTAGTGGCTCGACACCATTACCAGTTTACTGCACTCCCTTCGGGTTATCACTAGCCCCCAGGGTGTTCACAAAGTGTGTCGCACCGGTCGCAGTGTTTCTACACAGAAGGGGTGTAAGAATCTACCCCTACCTGGACGACTGGCTCATAGTAGGCAAGTCAAGTCGACAAGAACAAGACGACGTCGACATCGTAATGAACCTGTCCGAATACCTGGGCTTCCGCATAAATCTGGAAAAGTCCAAGCTTTGCCCCACTCAGGACATAGAGTTCATTGGCACACGCTTGGATGCTCAGCAAGGCATCACATCCTTGCCCCTGTCAAGATTTCGATCCATCTGCACCATCATCACGGAGCTCCAGGCACCTGGGCTGACCACAACGTGCAGATGCATACAGCTCCTGGGACACATGGCAGCAGCCACATCAGTAATCCGAACAGCCCGCCTGCAGATGCGACTGTTCCAGCTCTGGTTCACCACAAGCTTCTGACCAGAACGGGACCACCTCGAGAAGGTAATCTCGGTACCCCAGCATGCCCTGGAGTCCCTCCAAATCTGACAGGACCCCAATTTTGCAATGGGGAGAATCCCGTTCAGGGAGTCCAAACCTGCAGTGACCCTGATAACGGATGCCTCCAACCTGGGATGGGGCGCCCATCTCTCCGGGGGCCTATCCATGGAAGGTGCCTGGAGTCCCAAGGACAGTCTCCTCCACATAAACATGAAGGAGCTCAAAGCCATCATACTGGCCTGCATGACCTTCCTGGACCAGATCCAGGGCAGAGTGGTCCAAATCCTCTCAGACAACACAGCGGCCACGTTCTACATGAACCGCCAAGGGGGGTCTGCTTCTCGGCCCTATGTGAGGAAGCGACCAAGCTGTGGCAACTAGCGTTAGAGCATCACTTCATGCCAACTGCCACCCATCTCCCTGGGGTGGATAATGGCATAGCGGACTCACTCAGCAGGAAGCTGCTGGCAAACCACGAGTGGTCCCTTCACAGCGAGGTTTTCTCCCTACTGACAACCAGGTGGGGAACCCCCTCAGATCGACCTCTTTGCCATGGCACAGAACCACAAATGCCCTCGTTTCTGCTCCCTCCGAGGCTGGGAGAAAGGGTTGCTCAGCAATGCCTTTCTCCTCAATTGGGCGGGAGTCCTAATGTACGCCTTCCTGCCAATTGCCTGATTCACAGGGTGCTCCTGAAGGTCCTCACAGATGGGGCATTCCTCATCCTGATAGCCCTGGACTGGCCCAGGCAACACTGGTTCCCTCTCCTACAAGCCATGTCAGTGAGGACCCCACTCCGCTTCCCCAAGTGGGCAGACCTTCTGACACAGGACTCGGGATGCCTTCGGCACCCCAACCCAGGCCTCCTGCACCTGACAGCCTGGATGCTCTCTGGCTCCGCAAGCCAGCGAGACACCGCTCAGATAGGGTTAAAAAGGTCCTGGTTGGTAGCAGAAAACCCTCCACCAGGTCCACCTATATCACAAAATGGAACCACTTCTCTACTTGGTGCTGCGGTAAAAGGCCCTATCTCCGCACCAGTACAGGCAACCTTAGACTACCTTCTTGACCTGAGGGAGAAAGGCCTTTCTCTGTCATCACTGAAGGTGTATTTGGCAGCAATCTCGGCTTTTCACCAAATGACAGATGGGGTCCCGCTTTTCTCACACCCCATCTGCCATAGATTCCTGAAAGGAGTGGAAAAACTTTTTCCCCAATTCCGTAACCCCACCCCACAGTGGGACCTGAACATGGTGCTATGGGCTCTCACAGAGCCACCGTACAAGCCCTTAGACTCAGCCACCCTGCTAGTGCTGTCCTGGAAGGTGGCTTTCTTGGTGGCCATTACATTGGCCAGAAGGGTCTCAGAGCTACGAGCCCTAACCTCTGAGGCCCCATATACGGTTTTCTTTCCTGACAAGGTGGGTCTGCGTCACCACCCCTCGTTCCTGCCCAAGGTCGCCACCCCTTTCCACTTGAATCAATAAATCTGCCTTCCGGTCTTCTATCCAGACCCTCAGGGGACAGAAAACCAGCGATGGTAGCACACCCTGGATGTGAGGAAAGTGCTCCTAACTTATATTGGGTGCACCTGATCCTTCCCCAATGCATCTCCAACTGGATTGTGAACTGCATTAAAGACTGCTACGGAAGGTCGAACATGCCTCTTCCAGGGACTGTGAGAGCCCACTCTACCAGAGCTCAGGTATCCTCCACAGCCTTCCTTGCTAAGGTCCCGATCCAAGAGATCTGCAGGGCCGCTACGTGGTCGTCGGTACATACCTTCACAATGCACTACGCCATTGCCCAACAGGTGAGAAATGATGCCGCTGTGGGCAGAGCTGTACTCAGTGTGGGTAGACTGTAACTCCTCCCACCATCCTTGGGTACGACTAGCAGTCACCTGTAACTGAATGATATGAGAAGCGCTCAAAGGAGAACAGTGGGTTACCTACCAGTAACTGGCCTTCTTCGAGATGGGATGCTCACATACATTCAGGTCCCTGCCACCGTCCCTGCTAATGGAGTTGGCAAAGGTATATGGGACTGGGAGGGTCAGGGTCATGGTCACCTATATAGCCACGGCTGCAGCGTGGAGGGGGCGTTGGCTGTGCGCCCTGACCTGACAGGCTAACGCTAAAGACTTTCCGAGCTACTGTGCACTGTGGCACATAGACACCTGTAATTGAATGTATATGAGCAGCCCATCTCGAAGAAGGACCGTTACGGTGAGTAACCAACTGTTTGCCTTGATGAGCCAAGACTGAAAAGTGCTGACATTTCCAGCCCTACCAGCTCTGCTAGATGGGAACTATTTCTATATTTTTCTATATTTTCATTTCTGTCCACCAAATTGAGGACAGGGCCCCTTATTGCTCAGGGCTGTAGGTGGCTGCCTGCTTTGCCTACCCCTAAAGCTGCCAATGTGTGTATTATGTATATTTTGTACCTTATTCTTCATCATTACAGGTTTATGCATAATCACAAAGAAAAGGTTACTGCACCGGAGAGATTACAATTATCAAAGGTTTCATGTAAATTCTAGTCTGTTTTGAAGTTCACACGTAAGCTGTAAAATAAGTGACACAGCACCATCTGATGCAGCTGCTTAGAACTACAAGTTCCTTTAAGTTCATTTGGTTAGACTGCTTATATCTCTTTCTTTGTTTAGTTTTCATAATTTAGGAAAAGACATCTGCATCTTGAAGTGAAAATGCGATATAGTATAAGTATAATGATATTATTAAATAATAATGTAATGCTATAAGTCTGGAAAAGATCTTTGACCTGTACAGTATTCATGCACAACAGTATAGAACAAATGTCAAAACTGTGACAGAGTATGTGATTTGTGAACTCAGTACTTGCTTGTGTCATTCTGAAAGCTGCTTTGAAACCAGTAAGAAAAAATTCTTGGTGTAAAGACCTTCTCACAGAAAACTGTCTCAAAGGCCACACAACTTGCATTCAAAGAGTACTGAAAAAATGTAAGAGATGGATTGTCTGTAGAGAGCTTCATTTTAGATATGCCAATTTCCATGGAACTTCAGCACAAACAACTTTATGTAAAAACATAGCTTCTCAATAAGACCTTGTGTAATGCCATTAGTGTGCACTTGTTAGGAATTTGTTTAATCATTTGGCCATCTGTAGAATAGTTATAGTGAAGGAACAGGTCTTGCATCTAACTGTATATGTGAGAAGATCCATGATCAGTCTGATGGCTGCCTGAAAAGAGCTTCTGTAGCTTGGGGTACCTACCTATCTGCCCTGAAACACCTGAGGCCCAGCCCACTGAATGCCTTGAGGACTCAGATTACAACTTTAAATTGCATCTGAGTTGAGACCAGAGCTGCTGCAAAGACTGGAGAACTAAAATGTTGTCTCTTCATCACTGAAATGCCAATAACAGGTTGTGGCAAGTCGTTGGCCTTCACTTTGAACACCAGGTTCAGTGAAATCAAGCCTGGAAATTGACCATTGATCGCTATGGCCAGTTCCACCTGTGACAGGAATGAGATGTAAGCTCCTTGCCAGCTAAAGATGATAGATGGGATTTCTAGTTACTGGATTCCATTTGGATGCACGGTCCAGGAGGACCCCGAGTCTCCTACCCCATTGATTGGAGGACAGGCACATTCTACTGAGGGCAATATAGTGCTTCTATATAGCCTTCCAAACTTTTGTGCTCTTAACACTGACTTCTCTAGTTTATCTGGATTAAATTTCAAACAGCTAATCTTCATCTGAGTGTTTACTAACTTTGGTCATCAGGGAAACCAGGTGATGAAGTTGCTCTGTTGTATACGGAAAAGATAGAAAGTTGGGTGTTTAGCATTTTCAGACTGCTCAAGATAATAGCATCCACAAGTGAATTAGTTAATTGTTGCATTGAATGACATGGATGATAAATCTGACCCTTTTAGCATTCGCAGATGAGTGCTTTCACAACACATTCTCAAGCTCTGTGATCTGTCTAACAGGAGAGATCAGAGGGAGGATTTATCCCCTGCTAAGAGATTCAGGAAACTAGGAGTCACAGCTGTCAGTACATAGATGGGTGTCTGTTCATTACCCATACCTAAAGAAGTTCATCAAACAGCATGCTAAATTTGGGAGTGAAACCTGACTGTGAAGAGTCATACAGGATAATGGTAGCCAACAGCTAATGAGGAAGCTCTTGGTCTTTTTAACCCCAAATGAGAGATTAGACATCTCCCACTTTCTCCTTCACAACTATCATTTGGAACTGACATTGTCCTGGATACTTTCCTAGTCTCTGTACTAGTAACATCTTCATCTTCTCTAAACTGTACTTTTGTCCTATAGCTTCTTTTGTCTTGTCACACATCAGGCCTGGTACTGCAAGTTGTTGAACACTTCCTGTGAGGTGCTGAGTCTCCTCTGCTCTTGCTGACTTCAGTGGCACTTGACAGGTTTCAGCATCTCAAGACTGGGCTCTTGGACCAAAAAGCTCTTTGGGGCAGGGCATGTCTCCCTATATGTTTGTGAGGCACCACATAAATATCTTGTGCTAGCTACATTTTTATTGCCAGACATTGTAGAGATATGAAGCAAGATTCAAAGAACTTTAACAAACAGGCAATAAAACAATCAAGGAGTCCTGTGGCACTTAAAGCGGCCATGCTTGATTATAAATATTTTTTCCAACTTGAGGTAAAGATCTGCCTTCCAGATTCCTAGTTCAGGCTGCTCTCTACTGTCCTCTATTTTGTTCTGTCTAACTAGCCAGGAGATGTATTTAGAGAGTTCTGTCTATCCCTGTTAGCTCCTGGTTGATTCCATCATGCAAGGGCTCCTAGTCCATTCAGGTTTTTATACTACACCCATTGCAATAGTATCTGAGAGGTGTCTTTTTACAGCCCTCCTTTCCATCTCCTCACACATGGGATAGCAGGAAGGAATTAACACCCTGTATATTGGTGTTAATACATGGTCTCCGAACCCTGTCGTATTTGCTGCCAACTAGAATACTCATGAAGAGCATTCGTCTTTTTTCTGTTTGGCTTAATCACTCTTTTAAGCCTCAGCTTGGCAGAGGTGCAAACCCTTGGTGATTTAAAGTGAAAAATGAAAAAGTATGCTCATGATTGCTCAAAAATATATTTTTTAAAACAGACACAAAAAAGAGTAGTTTTCAAAACAAGAGCCTAACATCTATATATGATCATTGTTTCTTGCCATATAGGTGATGTGAAGAGTGACCCAGTGGCTTATCATTAACTTAGCACCCAAATTTGGGACCTGTCTCTGTCTCCATACGTAGTTGCAAGTGAATATTACAGAAAGAGTCCACTTCTGTTTTGTAGATATTACCTTCCACTATTCACATAGTTACAGTAGGTTTCAGCAGAGATATCTTGGACCTGATGTTCTCCTTGTTCTGTATGCTTTGTTGTAGTGGTGTTGATTTTACAGTACATTACATTTTTTTGTTTCTTTCCAAGGAGGAAGCTTGCTGGCGCTGTGGAGAAAGGCTATGTCCACTGACACAGGAAGGGCAGCGGGCCGAAGTCTCCTGGAAAACTTGATTACAGGCCTGTAGTTTGCTGCAGTGAGAACTTGGTTTTTTAAAACCAGTTCCAACATGAGCCTGATTAACTATTTAACCCATCATGTTATATCTGATCAAGTTGACTTCTTGAAGCAGGATTTTCTTAAGTAGCCATGTGTATGCCTCCCCTATTGAATCAGTCATTATGCCTAATTTTAATTAATCAATCTTTATTAATTTCCTTAATTAATCCATATTAACTCAATTTACTTAATTAAAATGCCTAACTAAAATTATAAATGAGAACTCGGTTAATTTGCCTTATAAACAAATGAGTAATTAATGAAAAATTAAATATAGCCAAATTACAGTCTGACTGTGTCTCTTTTACTACATTTAGTGGTCTTGCTAAATATGTCATTTGTTTTGTCTCTGATGTTCTTAGGGCAAGTTAGAACTGTTCTTTGAATCTGTGATCCACAGATGATGCACTGAGCTTACATTTCTGTGCTATCATAGATTCTAGATCTTACATGACAGAAGCAATTAGGTTTGAAACTTTCGCCCTTTCTGATATAAATATAGCTCTGATTAATCTTCTATTTGCTGTGTTGCATCATGTCAATGACTCATTTCATGGGATCAAATCCCATGTGGTCCCAGACCCCTGCAACTCCTATAGATGTTATTCACTGGCAAAACCCAGCTACTGACCAACAGGCACTTTGAGCACTTAATCTATTTTACTTATTAATCCATGAGATAAACGCTAAAAAAATAGTCCTTTGGTACCATTCAAATGGACAAAATCTGGTCCTGCATTTTGAATAGTTCCATATCAATAGCTAACAATTATAGGCGATCTTCCTGCAGGATAGCTTCATGGTAGAACTGAGCCTGTTTTGTTTTGTTTTTTGTTGGTTGTAAATTTTTGAAAAATTCCTAATATGCTGACTTTTGTATATGACAAATGAAAGGAAGCACACTTTATCTTTTATTCAACACATCATTCATTAGTTAGGAAAAAAGGCTCATTTTGCTATCATGTTCAGGACATTAATTTCAAGTCTAAAAATCTACAAAAGATATTGTTATGCCACTCCTGCCATCTAAATACTACATAATGTAATAGAAATGCCTTTCATCATCATGTTTTCTGAAGCTTTCTCAGTGCTCCTAATGTAATTGTGTGCCTTGACATAATTACTCTGATGAATGACATCAAGCCCACAATGACACAAAATGGATAGTCCACTAATAATCCAGTATTCAAGGTCTTACAGGAATGACATTTTCTGACTCATGTAAAAAAGTCAAAATCATTGCTGAAGACATGTGAGGAGGTGAAATCCTCACCCCAGCTCCATTCCACTTGCTCTGTAAAGAGGCTTTTGCAGGCTTGGCTATAGCTCAGTAAGGATTTCCCACTTGCCCAGTTTGACTTGCCAATTTTCTCCCAAATTTCTGTGACATCTGTACAGGAAATTAAGAAACGCTTATCAGAACATTGAGCAGTTCAATGTTATTCTGTCCTTCGATGTCCCAGGACAAAGGTTTCAATTACTCAGTGTCATTTTATGGATAAACTTTTAATGTACTTTAATGAGTCTTGTCATTAGCCAACCATTTGCAATGGAAATACATTAATGAGGTCTAAGAAAATGTGGGTGTTTTTACGTTAATTACGTAGTTCATAGATCAGAGTAATTATATTTCAATAGATTTCATGTATCATCTAAATGTAATTACTACAGCTCCCAGCTGTTAAAATATTAAGCTAATTGCATTCAAGAAAAGTTTGGAAACAAGATTTTGACCTTTTCTTTGTTTAACTTAGCTACATCCCCATAGAGTCTTTGGGACAGCACAACTCAACAAGAGCATTAACAGGATGCAATTAGAATGTATTTGGGAAACGCATTTTTTAAAAAGTACCTTTTACATACATGGATTGTATTCATTAATAATTTTTAAATGGTAATCAATAATTTCAGCTCTTTGAAAAACAAAGCTGAGATGAATAATTTTGCTTTCTTTAAAAAAAATAGTTGAGAGTCTATAAAGTTTAACTGACAACAGTTAGCCTTCAAGTCTGCAATAAGTTCTCTGTGGCTAAATCTCTGAACACAGATTATGTCCTACTGACGTACTTTGAAGAAGTTCCAAAGGGGTAGCTGTGTTAGTCTAGTTCAGCAAAACAAGTAAGGAATCCTGTAGCACTTAAAGACTAACAAATTTATTTATCACATGAGCTTTCGTGGGAGAATATCCCATTTTGTTAGATGCTTTCAAAATAGGGGAATTTACAGAATGGGAGGGGGGAAAAGTGCCACTTTGAGGAAGATAACCTTACTAGGTCAAAACAATGGGTTACTTATCAGTAAGCGTCCTTCTTCGAGATGGACTGCTCACATATATTCAGTTATAGGTGTCCACGTGCCACAGCGCACAGTAGCTCGGAAAGTCTTCAGCCTTAGCCTGTCAGGTCAGGGCACGCAGCCAATGCCCCCTCTACACCGCAACCGCAGCTATATAGGTGACAGTCACCCTAACCCTCCCAGTCCCATATACCTTCACCAACTCCACTAGCGGTGACGGTGGGAGGGGCCTGAATGTATGTGAGCAGCCCATCTCGAAGAAGGCCAGTTACTGGTAGGTAACCCACCGTTCCTCTTTGAGCGCTGCTCATATCATTCAGTTACAGGTGACTGCTAGCTGTACCCATGGATGGTGGGAGGAGTTACAGTCTACCCACATTGAGTACAGCTCTGCCCAAAGCGGCATCATCTCTAGCCTGTTGGGCAATGGCGTAGTGCATTGTGAAGGTATGAATTGACGACCATGTGGCGGCCCTACAGATCTCTTGGATCGGGGCCTTGGCCAGGAAGACCGTAGAGGATGGCTGGGCCCTGGTAGAGTGGGCTCTAACAGTTCCAGGAAGGGGCATTTTCGACCTTCCGTAGCAGTCTTTAATGCAGTTCACAATCCGTTTAGAAATACACTGAGAGGATACTGGTAAACCTCTCTTACGTCCAGCGACTGCCACAAACAGTTGGGGGGGTCTTGCGGAACGTCCACGTGTGCTCGATGTAAGTTAGAAGCACTCTCCTCACATCTAATGTATGCCACTTCCTCTGGGTCTGTGTAACCTGGGGGTCTGAGTAAAAAACTGGCAAGCAAATTTCCTAGTTAAGGTGGAAGGGGGTGGTCACCTTAGGGAGGAAGGACAGGTGGTGAAGTAAAACCACTTTATCTGGATAGAACCTCATATATGGGGGTTCCCAAGGAGAGGGCTTTCAATTCTGAAACCCTTCTAGCGGAGGTGATTGCTACTAAGAAGGCCACCTTCCAGGACAGGACCAGGAGAGTGGCTGACTCCAAAGGTTCATAGGCTGGATCTGTCATTGGCCAGAGGACAATATTTAAGTCCCAAGGTGGGGTGCATTTATGAGGTTGGGGAAAAGGTCTCTCCACCCCTTTTAGGAATCTGATGGAGGTGGGATGGGAGAAAAGTGATTGCCCATCCACACTCTCATGGAGATCTGAGATTGCCGCTAAATCGACTCTTGGTGAGGAAGGAGAAAGGCCTCCTTCCCTGAGGTCTAGCAGATAGTTGAGGATCAGGTGAATCGGGACTGATATAGGGTCTACACCTTTGTCCCGAGCCCAAATGGAGAATCGCTTCCATTTGGCTGTGTATGTGGACCTGGTGGATGGTCTTCTGCTACCAACCAGGACCTTCTTAAACCTGTCTGAGCAGAGCTTCTCCTGCTTGCTGAGCCAGACAGCATCGAGGCTGTCAGGTGTAGGCGGCCTGGGTTGGGGTGCCGAAGGTGCCCTGAGTCCTGTGTCAGGCGGTCCACCCACTGTGGGAGGTGGTGTGGGATCTCTATGGACATGTCCTGCAGGAGTGAGAACCAGTGCTGTCAGGGCCAGTCCAGAGCTATTAGTATTATGTTCACTCCATCCCTGTTGATTTTCAAAAGGACCCTCTATATCAGGGGAACCAGCAGGAAGGCACACATCAGGGGCCCCAAAAAGTTGATGAGGAAGGCTTTGGTGAGGGACCCCTCCTCCCAGCCCCTGAGGGAGCAGAACTGGGGGCACTTGCGGTTCTGCTGTGTCGTAAAAAAGTCTATCTGAGGGAGACCCCATTTGTCTACCAGGAGGGAGAACACCTTGCCGTGAAGGGACCACTTGTGGTTCGCTAGCAGTTTTCTGCTTAGCAAGTCCACTAACCTGTTGTCCACCCCTGGTAGGTGGGGGGCCACTGGGGTAAAGTTGTGTCATATGGCCAATTCCCAGAGCTTGCACGCCTCCTCGCAAACTGGCGTAGAGTGGACCCCCTTGCCGATTCGTGTAGAACACAGCTGTGGTATTGTCTGTGAGAATCTGGACTGACTTGCCCCGTATCTTGTCTCAGAAGGTCAAGCAGGCTAGCCTGATGGCCCTTAGTTCCTTCACGTTTATGTGGAGAGGGCCATCCATGTGGGACCACAGCCCCTGGGTGGAGAGTCCCCCAGAGATGTGGGCCTTCCACCTTGTATAGAAGAGTCCATTATTAAGGTCACTGAGGGCTTGAGGTCTTTGAAGGGAATGCCCCCCATAGCAAAATGGGGATCCTTCCAAACCTGAAGTGTTCCCAGCGTATCCTGGGGGACAGACAGTGTCTTGTTCAGGGGTTCCTCCGTATGTGGAACACCATGGAAAGCCAGATTTGGAAAGGCCTCATCCTCAGGCGCGCTGCCTGGATCACTTAGGTGGAGGCTGCCATGTGCCCAAGGAGCTGCAGGCACTGCAGGGCCGTGGTCACGGGGAATGTTTGCAGCTCCATAATGATGGTGCAAATGGACCGAAATGTGGAGCAGAGTAGGAATCCTAACCCCTTGCGGACATCTAGATGCACCCCGATGAACTCTATGTTTTGGGACGGACGGAGCTTTGACTTTTCTTGGTTTATATGGAGGCCCGGATGGTAGCAGAGCCTCACTACCTCTCCGACGTGGCGCTCTACTTGGGAGCTCAATTTCCCGACTATTAACCAGTCATCTAGATAGGGGTAAATTCTTATGCTTTGTTCGCGTAAGTATGCCACGACCAGCGCCATGCACTTTGTGAACACCCTGCGGGCCAGGGAGAGCCTGAAAGAGACAGAGGTGAACTGGAAGTGGTTGTTTGCTACCCTGAACCTTAGGAACTGGCTGTGGTGGGGCCTTATGGCTATGCAAAAGTAGGCATCTTTCAGATCGAGGACCGCGAACCAATCCCTGGGAGACAGAGACAGGAGGATCTGTGAAAGGGAAACCATGAGGAACTTTATTTTCCTTATGTGTTTCTTTAAGGCTCTGAGATCTAGAATGGGTCAAAGGTCCCCGTCGGATTTCAGGACAGGAAGTATCAGGCATAAAACCCTTTTCCCTATTCCCGCTTGGGAACCTTTTCTATGTCTCCGAGGGAGAAGAGTTTTTGGCATTTGATCTTTAGAAGGTAGGACAGTTCCTGGTTTCCAATGGTTGGACGATGGGGTGGTTTTCTGTCCCGAGGAATAGAAAGAAACTGAATACGATACCCCTCTGTGACCGTCTCGAGGACACATTGGTCAGATGTGATGTTAGTCCAGAGGTGTGAGAAGTGGTGTAAGCGGCTGAGGACAGGTCGAGTCATGGGTTCGCTGGCCATATAGTAACTGTCAAAAATGCTGTTTCTTCCCTGATGAGCGTTTGGAGGCCTTCCCACACCTACCCGATTGGGGAATGTGGGACTTCTCACTCTTTCCTGAATGGACCTTGTCCTTGTCCATGTCCCCAAGGTGGTGCTGACGAAAAGGGAGGGACCTCGGGAATGTACTCTGCAGTTGAATCTGTTGTTTTAATTGCTGAAGTTGTTGTTGGAGGAGTTGATGGGGTTTTAGAGAGTGCCTGTTAAGTTGCGGGGTGTAAATTCCCAGCAACCAGAGTGTGGCTTTTGAGTCTTTCATGCAATGGAGCTTCGCATCCGTGGACTTGGCGTGCTACCAGCCAATGCCATTGTACGGGTGGCTGTGTCTGCAGCATCCCAGGGGGACACCAGAGCATCTCTGGATGCCATTTCCCCTTCTTCGAGCATTGTGTCGAAGTCCCTAAGATGATTCTTTGGAATACCAGCATGGAAGCCTTGCATAGCATTCCAGAGGTTAAAGATATACCTTATCATAAGGGCCAAGTGGTTTGCTATGTGCAGCTGAAGGGCTCCTGTGGAGTAAACCTTCCTGCCAAGCAGGTCAAGTTTCTTTGCCTCCTTATTTTTAGGGGTAGAACCTGGTTGACCTTGCCTCTCTTTCTGGTTCACGGCATCGATGACCAGCTACCCCTGAGTGGGATGCTGGAACAGAAAGGAGAACTTGTCCTGAGGGACGTGGTACTTACTGTCCGCGACACTGGATACCAGCAGGATTGAGGACAGGGTTTGCCAGCAGGCCTTGACGATGCTGTACACCCCTTCATGAAGCGGCACAGACACCTTAGCAGGTGGGGCTCTCCGGCCGACATCGAAGAGGGGGTTTGTCTCCTCTTGGATGACCCCGAGCTCCAGGTTCAGGTTTGCTGCCATGTGGCGCAGCAACTTCTGGTGGGCACGAGAATCTTCGTTACAGTCAATCAGTCTCTCAAAGGTGTATTCATCAGGTGAAGAGGAAGAATGGACTCGTGATTTACTCTGACATGTGGAGTTGGGATTGGGTTCATCGTCCGAGAAGTCTGAGTCCATGGTCTGCGAGGGGGACCGGATGGAGTGGTGCCATGAGACTAGGGTATTGTCGGTTGTCATGCCCAGCTGATCGTGTGACCAGTCGTTAAAAGACACTCCAGCCTCCAGGTGGCGAAGACGGGAAAGGCCTTGACTAGGTTGTGGTGCGGTACTAGAAGGGGAAGGCCCCCCTGCCTCAGGCGGGACTGACAGTCTGTTCTTGCATTGGGGTGTGGGCAAGGGAGAGTGCTTACAGCGCCATTTCCCTAAATGTTCTCTTACCTTTATTACCATCTTGAGAGGAGAAAAGTGTACCAAGGCTGGAGGCGAAGTCGACGCCGATCTGCGGGAAGGGGCCCCCGAGGCTTGGGAGCATGGCACTGATACGTCCCGGGAGGAGGCCAGGGAGCAGTCCTCCGCAGAATGTGGTACCGGAGGCAGACTGGACAGCACCAGGCTGGCCCTGAAGCAGTCCCCAGTGCCTGACTGCGGTGCCGGTGGTGGGCTAGGCAGTACCGGGTTGGTAGTGGTGCCACTTAGTGCGCTGACTTGGCTCATGGTGCCGTGGTTGGCATCGAGCTGGTTTTCCTCAGCGGTGCTGGTACCTGGACCTGAGAACACAGCCTCACCAATGTAGAGGCCTGCAGCATTAGCAGTGCTACTGGCAGTGCCGCTTTGGGTTCAGCACTGGGTTGATTTGGTGACTGAAGTTTTCAGCGCCCTGACGGTACCGACAGGGGCGTTGACCGAGACTTTAGGCTTGGTACCAGAGAGCTGTCCTGGAGTTCCAGTGCCCGGGTCGATGGGTGAGCTGGTGGGGCACTCAGAGCTCGGGCGTCATCAGAGGCTTGTGCAGCGCTCCCAGCAGGGATTGGAGATGCAGCTCTCTGTCCTTGCGAGTCCTCCTTTTGAAGGACTGGCAGAGGGGGCAGCTCTTGGCGAGATGGGACTCACCGAGGCATGGAAGACATTTATTGTGCAGATCGTTGAGCGGGAAAGCTTTGCAGCATCCTAGGCACGGCTTGAAGCCAGGCATCTTGAATTTTGCAGTAGAAGACAGGCACTTGCTTACGCAGGTTTCTTGGCTGATCCGAAATCATCACTGAGGGCGGAAAAAGGAACTGGGAGGGTCAGGGTCACGGTCACCTATATAGCCATGGTCATGGTGTAGAGGAGGCACTGGCCACATGCCCTGACCTGACAGACTAAGGCTGAAGATTTTTCGAGCTACCGTGCACGGCGCCATGTAGACACCTATAACTGAATGTATGTGAGCAGCGCTCGAAAGACAATCTTTATTTCCTTTTTAGTCTATGAAATTCCCACTGAAAACAACAGAGGCTGGCCTGAGTCAGGTAGATTTCAGAATCTTGCTTATTGTCATGCTTTCGGGGTTCAGCTTTCTACATTATTTTCTGATTTTAAGTGTTCAAGTTTGTACTCAAACTGAGCCATATTTTGTCGCAAAGTTTAATTTAAAAATTTATTTCTCTTGAAGTAAATGTTTAAAATTGGCCTTTTTCTAATACATGAACTTCCAGGACTGAAGTCACAGTGCTTGTGGGAAATCTTGTCTCTCAGCTTCCTCTTCAGGCAAGTCTCAACAGTGCAACAAGAGTAAATATCAGTTGGTTGGGTGTATGTTAGCTGATGAGCAAGAGGAGGCTGAGGGTTAGGAGAGAATGGAGCTTGCTAAAGTTGGCCTATGGAATCACTCAACCAACCTCACTTTCTGAAGAAACAAAGAACAAAAGAAAGCAAGCTACATTTCTAGCTCTTTTTCTTGCTAAGTTAGAGTTGAAGACCAACACAGACATAATATGATTATTAGGGCTGAAAGGAACAAGCAACTGCATTTCATTTCTCCTAAGCAAGCCAGTGAAAGGTGAGCTATACATATTATTATATGATAGGTGCATGACTGATTGAAACACCATACTCAAAATAGTTATCAGAAGTTCGCTGTCAAACTGGGAGGACGTAGCGAGTTGGATCCTGGAACCAGGGGTTAAAGTAAGGGGAATGTCCCAGAATGACGTTCTGGGGCCCCCTATTTTTAAAGGGACAGTGTTCTGGGGCCTCTTAAAAATAAGGTAACGCACCGGAATGCTGCATTCTGTCCCCCCCCCCCCCGCTAACTATAGATGAACATACCAGAACGCAGCATTCTGGCGCGTTGGCCCCAGGGCTGGATGAGGAAAGAGGCTGCAGGCTAGGGCAAGCCTGGAAACCCCCCTTTCCCAGCACCAGTGCTGGCTCCACCCCTTCCTACTGGGTCTGGGCGGTGCACATGGCCTGGACCCAGCCTCTGGCCCACGCCCGCTCTCGCTGGCACCACAGCCTTCCTGCCCCCAGCCCGGTTCCTTGGCCACTTTGGCGATGCAAGTAAGGGGGCCAGAGAGGGGAGGTTGGGGACTGGCAAACAGCTGGTGAGGAAAGTGTGGAGGGGGTAGGAAGAAGGGGTCCAGATGGTGAGCTGGGGAGGTGTGGAGGAGGTTGAGGGCTGAAGGGGGTGGAGTGAAGGCAAGGGAGCTTGGGCCTAGGGGTTAGGAAGTCTGGAGTGGGGACATGGGAGCAGGGACCTTAAGAAAGGGGGATTGGGACTGAGGAGGATATGAGGAAGGAGGGGTCTGATGGGGGCAGGTGTTTTGGGGGCAGTAGCTGGGGTGGGGGGCAGGCATTTGGCGGGGCAGTAGCTGCAGTGTGTGTGAAGGGGGCCTGCACCTGTGTGAAAGGGGCCCAGAAATTTAGGAGGGTTCTGGGGCCCACCAAATTATATTTTAATCCCCTCCTGAAAGGGTCCGGCCTGGGTCCTCTACTATTCATTAATGAATTGGATAATGGTGTGGCGGGTATAGTATAAAATTAACAGATGGCACCAAGCTGGGAGGGGTTGCAAATTGGAGAATTGGTCTGACATCACAAGGTGAAATTCAATAAAGATAAGTGCAAACTGATACATCTACAAAAGAAAAATCAATTACAAAGTGTGACAGGGTTAGGCTGGATGGGTATAGGAGAGTGGTCCTATTGAAGAACCAGGTGGGGTGAGCGGGCACAAGCCCTCTCACTTCTAAAACCCCTCCCCCAGCCTAAGGGGAGGTCTCACTAGACAGTTCTTCAACTGATTATGGGGGGGACAACTAAAGAAATAACAGGGATGAGTGTGAGGGTCACAGGTTCAAAACTAGGGTTTCAGAAGGGGGCACTGAGCAGAGAACCCCAGACAGCGCCCACTGCTTCCGGAAGGTGTCGAGGGAGCCAGTGGATGCTGCCCAGAGGAACTCTGCCTGGAGATGTGCACGGATGAGGGACCAGAAATATGTCCCACAATTGCAGGCCCCTCCCTCAGCCAACCTCCTTTCCCTGGTCTTATAATGGCAACTTTTGCACAAGCCAGGAGGAGGACGAGGAGGAGGTCCTGTGACTTTGTGAGGCCATGGAGAGAGAGTGCATAGAGGAACAGGTGTGGGGGAAAAGTGCAGCCAGAACCTCAGTAAGAGGTTCTGGAGGAACCAGAAAAGAGGCTGTAACCTGGCACACTCTAGGTAGGCATGCCCCAGAGTCTCCCTCACGCCACAAAAAGGGCAGGTGTCAGGATGGGGGGTGAACCACGCCAAGTACATGCCCATGCTCACAGCTCTGTGGTGGAGCCACCAACTGATGTCCCCGGTGGCCTGTGGGGTCAAAGTGGCATACTGGCTGGCCCACTGGGGGTCCTCACTCTCCATTGGTGATATCAGGTCTTCCCATTTTGTGTTGGGGCGGGATGTGAGGGCAAGGAAGTAGATAGCGTGGAGCACGAGCGCGTGCAGATATTGGCGAGGCACAGTTCGGAAGGGGACTGGTTGCAGCTCTAGCAGCCAGCTTGGGGCATGGGGCGGGGGCGGCCAGGGGGCCTCAGGAGGCTGGGGCCCAATCAGAAGCTCCAAAGGGCCAGGACTGGGGGAGGAGAGGCAGGGGGTACCCTCTCACAGGACACGTTCGAGGTAGGCCCGAGCAGTAGGAGGCAGGGCCGCCTTCACCTCCTGGAATAGGTGCCAGGGGGTACAAAAGGTGGAGAGCCCCATGTGCTGAGCAAGTGCCTGGGGATCTACTCAGTCCCCCCGGGCGTAGTCCAGGAGGTAGCTGACCCTGGTGACAGCTGCCAGTACCAGCCTCCGCCTCATGGAGGGGGCCTCCGCCACCTGCACACCGAGATGCAGGTTGTGTAGCAGGGGCTCCGCAAGAAGGTCCTCCCCCTCAGTGGGTACAACTGACCTGGAAGCCACAATGAGCCTCCAAGGTCTGGAGGAGGTCATGCTAGAAATCCAGCAGCTCGGAGAGGTCTCGCGGACCACCTCTCAGGTCGAGATAGAAGAGCTGCCGGTCATATCAGAGCCTTCAGTAGCGATGGAGGAAGGCATGTGCCAAGTGGCTCCACGCCGGACTACCTGCACCATAAAGGAGTCTCTGCAGGGGCTGGAGGCGGAAGGTGTGGACCTGGCTGTAGATACAGAACAGGCCCTGCCCTCCTTCCTCCGGGGGAAGGCTCGGAATCCCTGCAGAGACCCAGTGCAGTTCTGGCCAGAAGAATTCCAAAATTGTCTTCTGGAGGTTGGCCAGGAAACTCGGGGGTGGGGCCAGGGTGTTGAGCCGGTGCCAGGGCATGACCAGGACAAGCTGGTTGATGACCAGCGCCCGTCCTTGAAGGGAGAGGCACTGCAGCAGTCCCATCCATCTCTGCAGCCGGTCAACGACCCTGCCCTCTAACTCATCCCAGTTCTGATCTGGGGAGGGGTGGGTGGCAGAAAGGTAAACACCCAGATAGAGCAGTGGACCTGTGCTCTGCCAGATGGCCTGAAGCATGGGTGGGAGGGAGCTCGCTGGCCACCCAGCCCCTACCATCAAGCCAGAGCTTTTGATCCAGTTGACCTGGGCAGAGGAAGCTGCCGAGTAGATAGCCAGGCAAGCCTCCAACTGCACCAGGTCACCCGAGTCCTGGACCACGAGCAGTACATCATCAGCGTATGCCAACAAGACCAGCCTCAGCTCTGGCTCACAGAGCACCAACCCCGTCAACCTCTGACAGAGGAGACAGAAGAAGGGCTCAATGGCCAGAGCATACAGCTGGTCCAACAGTGGACACCCTTGAGGCACTCCTTGCCCGTAGCTGACCGGTTTGTCAGGGTCCAGTTGAGCTTGACCAGACACTCCACAGAGGCATACAGCACCCGGAGAAACCCCACAAAGCAGGGCCCAAAGCCAAATGCCTGCAGGGTGCCCAGGAGATACCCATGGCCCATCCTGTCAAAAGCCTTCTCCTGCTCCAGGGCCAGGAGGGTGAACAACAGACCATCCCTACACCTGAGCTCCAAGAGATCCTGGACCAAATAGAGATTGTTAAAGATGGAGCAGCCCGAGAGGGTGTAGGTCTGGTCAGGATGGATCACATCCTGCAGCACGGACCCCAAGCGCAGTGAAATGGCCTTGGCTACTATTTTGTAGTCTGTGCTGAGGAACGAGATGGGACGCCAGTTCTGGAGGTCACAGAAGTCCCGTTCTTGGACAGCAGGGCCAGCACTGCCCGCCAACAAGAAACGGGGAGCACTCCGCTCTCCTTGGACTTGGCCCAGACGATGGCGAGGTCTGGGTTGAGGACGTCCCAGAACGCGTGGTAGAACTCCATGGTCAGCCCATGAATGCCCGGAGATTTGATGGTGGGCATGAGATGCAGGGCTTCTGAGTACTCAGCCAAAGTGAGAGGCAGCTCTAGCTGGTCTTGGTCACCCTTGTTGATCGTGGCAAGTTCATTCTAGAGCCCCTTGCAGGTGCTGGCTTTGGTCGGATCCAGGGAGAAAAGACTGGCGTAGAAGGTCCTGGCCCTTCCACGCATCTCCTCCGAATCCATGAGGGGGGTGCCGTCCTCCACCAAGAGGCAGGTGATGTGCTTTTTGGCCCCCCTCCATTTCTCCAGGGTGTAGAAGAAGTGGGAGCTGCGATCCTTCTCCCAAGGGAGATGGTTGTGGGATCGAACAAAGGCTCCTGGGCCCGAAGGGTCCTCGAGGGCCCGGACTTCCTCCCACTTCTCCTGGTGTGCCTCGCAGAGGGATGGATCCTCACGGTTGGTGGCCAGACACCTCTCCAGCTGTAAGACTTCCCGTTCCAGCTGCTCCACAGTTCTCCGCCGGCTGGCCCCCTGAGTGAAGTCATGGCAGAAGGGCTGGGCACACACTTTCCCTATGTCCCACCAACACCATGATGAGGGAAAGGTGGCCCTCTGCCTCCTCCAGACCAGCTAAAACTCCTGGAAGGATGCCACAAAGCCCACATCCTCCAGTAGGCTATTATTAAAATGCCAATAAGGCGGCCCCAGCCTCTCCACCGAGAGAGAGGCCATCATGGTCACCAAATGGTGATCTGAGAAAGGGGCCAGCTGAACGTTGGAGGAGTGGGCCTGTGCAAGATGACATCAGGACAGATTAATATGGTCCAACCGGGACTGGCATGACCAATGGTCTCCCACCTGGACATAAGTGAAGGTCACCTCGTCGTCCGGGTGGTGGTCATGCCAGACGACCACCAGGGAGTGATGGTCAATCACCTCCAGGAGAATGTCCACGGCAGCCTGGCTCTGCTCGGTCTCCATGCGGTCCCATTCCTCAAGGGTGGTGGTAAAATGCCCACCCAGGACCAGGCACTCCTGAGGATCCAGGGTGCCGAGGAAGGTGGCCACCTGCCAGAAGAAGCGCACCCACTCCAGGCCCAATGTCAGGGCATAGACGTTGACCAGGTTCAACGCCAGCCCCTCCTTGCGGACCTGGAGGTGCAGCAGGTGGCCCGGCACAACCTTGGTGACCCCCAGCACCTTAGGCTGTAGGTTGGGGGAGAGCAGGGTGGCCACACCGCTGGAGCGGGTGAACAGATGACTTAGGTACACCCTACCCCCCGACTCCAGCCACCAGCTGGCCTCAGCGGCTGGATCCATATGGGTCTCCTGTAGGAAAACCAAAGAGTACCTTCTCCCCCCCCCCCCCGAAGGAAGGAGTGCACCTGGACTCTTGCGGAGCCCCATCCTACAGCTTCTGGCATTTAGAGTTGCGAAGATGATAGGGGCTATGAGAAGGGCTGGGGGGGGGGGGGTTCTCAGAGGTGGCAGGAGTGCCAGCAGCCTCCATCGGGCCACACAGCAGTCCGTGACTGACCCTGAAGGTCATGAGGGAGTCATGGAAGCTGCGGGCCCTCTGGTAGGCCACAGCATCCCACCTCCCCATTCCTTTGCCCTCCTTCAGTATGGCCCTCATGGCCCGGAAGATGAGATGGAAATTCCTCCAGCGCTGCATGGCAAACTGCATCCAGCTCCTGGCCCCACAAGTGTTGGCCAGAAACACACGCAGCTCTTCCCACAGCACCAGGGAGACAGGGGTTGACGGCTCCTGGCTGTCCTCTGGTCGGGTCCCCATACTGGCCCCGCAGTCAGCCAGGAGGGAAAGACAGGGCACAGAGCCCTGTCTCAGCACTGATGTTGTGGGTGCTGTATCACCCGGCTGAACCCCCGGCACAAGGAAGGGTGGTGGTGGAGGGAAGACAGCAGCCCCAGGGACAGAGGGAACCACAAATGCTGCCCCCAGGGAATCGGTAGATGGAAAGTGGAAGGACCCAATCCTGGGGGCAGCAGCGATAGGGGATGGGGCTAGTGTAGGACTAGGGGTAACATCTAAGGGGGGAAGAACAGGGTCAGGAGCAATAGTGATGGAAAGAGGGAGAGGCAAGGGAGTTGGGACAGGGGCCCCAGTGGTCGAACCACCGGGGTGCGGCCCCCCCTTGACCAGGCATGGGATTTTCTAAAAAGGGGTGAGATCCATGGCACTGCTGGGCATGGGAGTTGAAATTGGCTGATTTTCCACTTCCTCAGCATCAGACACAGGAAAAAAGACAAGTAAGGGAAGGGGTAGCTGTCCCACCAGGGACAACACTCCGGGACTCGGCTGCTTGGGGCTGGCTGTCGCCTCAAAAGGCTCAGTGGCCGCAACTGGAGTACCCACAGCAGCCTGGCAGGTGGAGCAATGCAGGGATGTCCCTGGGATAAGAGCAGGGACAGCAGACAGAGGTTGGGACTCGGATTAGGTCTAGGGCAAGGGGGGTGGTGGTGAAAGATTATTGCCACCCAAATTGAGGCCTGCTGACAGTGGGTCATCCTCCCTTGGGGCTACCAAGGTCAGACCTAGGGCCTCGATCTCTGCAAAGATGGAGCCTAAGTCCCCCCTGCCTCAGTTGCTAGCGGTGAAGTAGGTTCGGGGGGACAGGGCGGCTCCATCTGCAGCCTCTCCATGAGGGGGATCAAAAGAGGCCTCCTGAAAGGGTGCAGTGCTGCTCCCCTCTTCTACTGCTGCCATCTCCTCGGCTGGAGCCTCCTACTGGACCTCAACAGGGGTTGCAGCAGACAGCTCAGCACTGGTGGTATCAGCCTCCCGCAATGACTTTCAGGGGGCCTTCTCCCTGTCTGATGTGCTGGGGAGGGACTGAGCCTTCTTCTGCTTGCTGCGCTTCCTCTGGGGGAGAGCCTAGCTCTCTAAGATGGTATCAGAGGACAGACCAACAGGGGTGGGGATAGACAGCAAGGGCAAAGGCTCCTGGGGAAAAAGGATCAGGGGAGGGACATCAAGGGGATGGGAGCCCTCCCCTTGGGGTGTGCCCTCTCCCATATCTGGGGCCACCATGGCCGCTGCCCTCTCCTCTCTGGGCCGCATTCCAGATGGTTCAGTGGGGGTGGCAATGGGGCCCCACCACTCCTCTGGGCATGGTGGGGCAGCTGTCCCCACATCCTGAGAGGCAGTGACAGTTATGCTCTTTGAAGGAGGAGGAAAGGCAGCTTTAGAGGCTTAGTGGTTGGGGTCGCCAATGGTGGTATGGTCGGCACCTGTAACAGCCTCAGGGGGCCCAGTTGCTCCCTCTTCATGCCAGGCCAGGGGACAGTCCCTCCAGATGTGCCCTGTGGCCCTACAGAGGAAGCACCGAGCCTCCCCCGAGGAATAAAATATTTTATAATGGGCCTCTTGATGGGGCACCAGGAAGGACCCCTCTAGTGCCACCCCATCATGTGCCCCTGCTGATGGCAGTTGGAGTTGCACCTGCCGATGGAAGGACAGGACATGATGGAGGGCGGGGTCCTTACAGCCCAGTGGGAGAGGGCTGATGCAGAAATCGGCTTCCCGAAAGTGGAAAGGAGGGGAACGAGGGTGGCATTGGGGAGGAAGGGAGGAACAGAGGTGAGGACCACCCATACACCCAGGTCCTCCAAGGGTTCCACTGGGATGTGGATGCCTCCCACCACGAGACCCCTGACAGCCGCCTCCTGTGCAGTGGCCTCCGATGCTAGGAAGAACACTATCTTACCATACACATCTTTGAGGCTGTCACAATGGCCAAGGGCCCCACCACGCTTGCCATTGCCCGCACGTAGGTTTCGACGTGGGGCGAGGTGGCCACCAGGAGGCAACGGACACTGTGCCTCCTGGTCAAGGAGGGAAAGGGGTCCCAGCCACCAAGATTGTATTCGAGGAGGCGGCGCAGGCAGATGGTATGGTGGTGGATGGAGGGGTGGCAGCTGGCTGGGAGTACGATGTGAGGGCAGAAGAACCCCCAGAACTGGTGGAGGGAATGGCAGGGGAAGAAGGGGCCACAGCCAATAGTGGGGTTGTGGCAGCAGCAGGGCCCTTGTACGCCTTTTTCCCCTTACTCTTTTTACTGGTTGAGGAAGTTGGGGCAGCAGTAGTGGAGGTCCCCCTGTGCCTGCCATTGCAGGTGCCCTAGTGGAGGCACCAGAGGTGGTAGGAGTGGCTGTGGTGGTCAAGGGGGCAGCCACAGTGATGGAGTGGGGAGCAGGCTCAAGGAGAGGTTCTGGGGAAGTCTCCATGTCTCCGCAGAGGGACTAACAGGAAGGGTGGCTTGGGGTGGGTAGACAGGAATGAGGAACATTTGGGGGAGAGGGGATTAGGGGAGACCACTCCTCCCTGCTAGGCAGCGGGTTGGGGAAGAAGGTGTGAGAACAGGAGAGGGAAGAAACCAGGCAGTGGGAGAGGGGTGGGCTATGTAAGAATTAAGGGATGGCAACCCACTCCTTCCTGCTAGGCTGCAGGCAAGGGAGAAGGGCTCCAAGGGAAGGGGGATAGGGAACTTTGGGGGCAGGAAAAGGCCGGATCCTCCAGCTGCACTGGGTGGGATGGGTCACTATCCTATCAGGGGGTGCAGTGCACAGGGGGAGAACAAAAGATTAGGGGCATGTGTGGCCTGGCCAACCTTGGCTTGGGGGGGGTACTGCAGGGGTGGGGCATCCAAGGTGGGGCAGAGAGATAGTGAGGGCTGAGGGGCAGGGCAGGGGAACCAAAAACAAACTTTCAGAGCTAGGGTGGGGCAGAAGAATAAACAAAAACTTAAGGGTTTGGGGAGGGGTTTGGGGGGAAGTCTGTGAAGAGTGGAGCGCACTGAACTGGCTGGCGGTCAGAGCAAAGGTTGGGAAGCCCTCCAGCCACTGGGGGTGAAGAAGAAATAAGGGGGGGACTAGACAATGGGGAAGGGGGAGCTGCTACTGCTGGGGGGGGGGTCTGTAGTCCCTGCTGCTCAAAGAGTCCAAAGATGTTCCAAAGTTTTGGCAGCCTGCTGCCCTTTTGAAGGGAGGGGGACCAGGGGGGCAGCAGCTGGGGGTGGTGGTGACAATGTTGAGTTCACAATCTCTTAAAAGCTCATCCCCAGCTGCAAGCAGCAAAGTCTCAGTCTTCAGAGGCCTTCCCTCAGTGGTGGTATCTTCTTGGGGAGGCAGCAGGCTCCAGGTGGCAATAGGCACAGCAGCAGCAGGGACTGGCTGGCTGGCAGGAGAGGTGGTCTTCTCCAGGGGGTCTTGGTGATGGTGGCTCTTCTTCTGAGACTCCCCACAGAGCAGGGGGTTGGGAGGGAGAGAGGCTAGCCAGCAACAACAGCAGGAGGAACAATGAAGGAAGTAACAGAAACAACAGGGCTGTGGTGGGAGCAGGTCCAGATCCAGGAGCTGGTCAGGCTGTGTCCTTCCCCGTCCACTTCTGATAGGAGAGTGGGGGAGGGAGTACATATTAGCCTCAGGCTTAATAAAGTTTTGTTCCCTGGGTTAAGTTAGCCTGGAATATTCTACAATAATTGATCCCAGGTGTCCCAATCAACAGGCTTGCTACTTAAAGCCTCGTTCTCAGGCAGAGTGAGGAGCTGAAAGGAGATGAGCTGCTGACACAGTTTGTTTGGAGTTTTGCTACAACACTAAGTGGTATGGTGAGGAATTTGGGAGAGAAAACCCTACAAGCAAGGCCACTAGGGCTATGTCTGTGTGTAGCCTGTTATTATGAAATAACTTATTTTGAAATAAGAATGTTATTTTGAAATAACTGGAAGCGAAATAATGACAAATCTAGGCAAAATAAGGAGAAAAGCTGGAAATAAAATAGCATGTCCACACAGTGGACTTGCTATTTCACTTCAGGGGTAGAGCATCATGGGAGGTGTGGCAACATGGCCGCCTCCCTTGGCCATGTCAGCGGCTATGTTGCTAGCCAATCCTATAAAAGCTGGCCCCGACCTCACCTCCCTGTCCATTCTGGCTAGTAGGACTCTGCAGGCAACAGAGATGGATGCTGCCCGGCTGCCTAGCCTTCGTCGTGTGACAAGTAGGCACACTGCATGTCTGCAGAGCGTGCTTCTGTTGGGGGACACGCTGTTCAGGGACCCCGATGCTGGTCAGGGTGTGCCACAGGCTGCCAGCACCCTGGGCCTCAGAGCTGCCCTAGTTTCCCTGCCCCTTTCTGTGCCTCACTGGGTCTGGGCCCAGGAGACCACCACTGATTGGTGGGAGCGGGTAGTACTCCAAACATGGGACAATGACCAGTGGAGGCGCAATTTCAGGATGGCCAGTGTCAGCTTTGACCAGCTGGTATCAGAACTGACCCCACTGCTGCATCGCAGGGACACTGCCATGCATCTGGCCATCCCTGCGAACAAAAGAGTGGCCATAGCCATATGGAAGATGGCCACCCCGGAGTCCTACAGGTCTGTGGCCCACCTGTTTAGGGTTGGCAGGGCCATCATTGGTGTCATCCTGAGCCAAGTCACCAGGGCCATTAACAGAGTCCTGCTGCGGTGCCTTGTCACACAGGGGGAGCTGCAGGCCACCATGGACGGTATGGCAACACTGGGATTCCCAAACTGCAGGGGGATCCTGGATGCCACGCACATCCCCATGAGGGCCCTGGGCTACCGAGAGGTAGAGTACCGCAATAGGAAGGGCTACCACTCCATCATTGTGCAGGCCCTTGTGGACCACTGGGGGGGTCTTCCAAAAGTGTTATGTGGGTCAGCCAGGGAGGGCGCATGATGCCCGCGTTCTCCGGAACTCGGCCCTGTACCAGGGCATGGAGGCGGGCACCTTCTTCCCTCTGCATAACATCAGTGTTGGGGGCATAGAGGTGCCTGTCCTCATCGTGGCAGATGTGGCCTATCCTCTCCGCCTGTGGCTGATGCGCCCCTACACAGGGCCCCTCGATCCTCGCTGCCACCTTTTTAACCGGCATCTGAACCGCTGCCGCCAAGTGATTGAGCGGGCCTTTGGACAGCTCAAGGCTCGCTGGAGGTGCCTCCTGACCCGCCTCCACCTTGGAGAGGAGACAGCAACCCAGGTCATCAGCGCGTGCCTGCCCCTGCATAATTTTTGTGAAATGCAGGGTGAGCCCATTGCAGCTGCCTGGGAGGCCGAGGCCCAGCTCATCGGGCACCAGTATGAGCAGCCAGCACCTGTGCCCCCAAGGGAGCGGGCCTCCAGAAGGGTCGTCACCATCCGTGAGGCACTCACAGACAGCTTTGCCACTGAGGAGGACCTCTGAAGGCCAGGCCTGCCCCACCACACACCACCCTCTTCCTCTTTCTACCACAGACAGCCCCCACCCATCCACCCGCACTGTTGTAGCACCACCAATAAAGTACAACACATGCACCAATAACATGTTTTAACATTTTTATTTTCAAAGAACAGGGAAGTAGGGGTCACTGGGGCTTGGTGAGGCAACTTGGAGATGGGGTTGGGGTAGAGGTCACTGGGGCTTGGGGAGGCAACTTGGAAACAGGGGTCACTGGGAGGAGGGTCTGTCATGGCCCTGCCCAGGACCACACCGGGTCCAGGGTTGCCGTGGAGCCCCGCGCTGCGGTGGTGCTCCGACAGCTGTCAATGGGCCAGTGTTATCGGCGATGCATCACAGACTGGCGGCTGCATCCTCCGCTGCTGTCCCAAGCTGCTCCATGGCCACGGCCTGGCGCTCCATGGCCATGGCCTGGCGTTCAAACACAGCCACCAGGCGGTCATCGGTGGTGGCCCCCTGGCGGAGCAGCTGGAGGGCGGCATCTTGCTGGGCAGCCTGCTGTCGCCGCCAGGCCTGGGTGGATGCCTTGGCCCGCTCCCCCAAGTCCTCCAGGGTGGCGAGGACTTCACTGCGCGTCCGGGGGCCCCTCTTCCTCCTCCTTCTTGGTCTGGGGCTGCCGGTTGGGCTCTGCGCCCGCTGGCTACTGGTGGCACAAACTGCTGGAGGGAAGCATCAAACAGGGTTAGAGCCTGCTGCCTGCTGGCCTTGCCTGTGTGCAGCTTGTGTATAGCACACAGCTCTGCCCTCACTATCAGCAAGAATCTAGACTTGGGTCCTGTGGGACATTGCCCCAGAGGGACGCAGGGCCTAGTGGTGCCCACATGTGAGCTGGACTCACCTAGAAGAGTTGCTCTGGGGAGTCTCCCAAGGCCACTTCCCAGTGGTGTGCTCTGTGGGCTGTGCACCCTGCCCAAGATGCAGCTGCATCTGCCGCACCCATCCAGTGTTAACCAAACTCAGGCATGCAGAGGCCTGTTACCCTGGTGCCACACGTCTCCCAGTTACCTGTGCCCGGGGGGGGGGCCTCTGACCCCCCACCATGGCCCTGTGCCCCGCCTGTCCCTGTGCTATATCCCGTCGCTGCCCGTGACCTGGGCAGACCTAGCCCTGCTTGCTCATATGGGGCATGGGGACTCACCGACAGGGGCTCCGGATGTCCGCCGGGATGTCCCCTCCTCTGTCTCTGAGTCCCCCGGGGTTGTCATTGCAGCTGGCTGCTCCTCCTCCTGCTCATTGCCACTGCCCTGGCCAGGGGGGATCATCTCCGGGCTCCCTGCTTCAGCCTCTGGTGGTGGTGGTGGCTGGTCTTCAGGCCTCCCAACATCCAGGGATGCCTCAGGACTGCTGGGCAGTCCCTCTGGACCTGAGGATGTGCAAGGGCGGGGCCCGGTGTCCACGGCCTGGGGAGGCAAGCCACTGGGCTCACGACCCAGGAAGGTGTGCAGCTCCTCAATAAAGGGGCAGGTAGTGGTGGTACCTGGCCCCTGGAGATCGCGCACGTCCCTGGTGCACGCATAGTCCTGCCTCAAGGCCTTGATTTTGGACCGCACCTGTTCAGTGCTGCGCTCCTGGCCCTGGGGGGACAACTCCACCACTATGTCAGCGTACACTGCCTGGTTCCTGTGGCTGCTGGGATCCGTCCTTTCGAAATAAGAAAACGTTATGTAGACCTAATTTCTTTTATTTCGAAATAACACTTTTTATTTCGAAATAAAAATACTGTGTAGACATAGCCTAGGACTGCAGCCTGAGGGTGGACTATATTTAATTGAGGGAGACTGTAGAACCTTCCAGAGCCTGAAGACTGAGGCTGTAGAGCTAGAGGTTGTGGGACTTCCCAGGGTCTGAAGGCAGAGCAGGAGCAGTGGGGCCACTGAGTGGTGATCCAGGGATGGTAGCAGCCTTCCTGGACTACGTGTGGAGACTGCTACTTAATAGGGTCCCTGGGTTGGGGCTTGGGGTAGAGGGTGGGACCAGGCCCCCCTGACTCCCTCCCCTCAGCCAATCCCTCACTACCAGGGGGAAGGAAAAATTGAGAAGGGTCAGCCAAATCTCGCCACATGACAGAAAGTGCAGGACCTACAGGGGCGCTTAAGGTCCCATCTCGCCACAACAGTTATAAAATGGGGACTGCTTGTCTGCATAGCAGTAGCATTGAGCAGATTTGTATGTTATAGTGGATCACAAATTAAGTATAAGTCAACAAGGTGATGCAGTTGCCAAAAATGGTGATCATCATTTTCAGGTGTTGAATAAACACAGGTGCTAATTATCACTCTCTAGTCAGCACAGGTGAGGCCTCAGTGCACCTCCTGAGGCCTCAGGAGTACTGTGCCAACTCTGGGCTCCATAATTTAGGAAGGCACAACAGAAATGATAAAAGTTTTAGATAATCTGGCCTATGAGGAAGATTTAAAAACTACATATGTAGGCTTTAGACAAAATGACTGAGATGGGACCTGATAATAGTCTTCAAAAATGTTAAGGACTGTTATGAAGATGACTATGTCCATTAAAGGAAGAACAAGTAGTAATTGTCTTCATCTGCAGCAAGAGAGATTTAGGCTAGATATTAGGAGCCAGGAGAGTCCCTTATTTAAACATGGTGTACCAGATACTGTAGACTCATCTCACAAACTCTTGCTAAATTCCTAGAACCCTTAATCTACCCCTGTACATATTAGTAGGATTGACAGGGAATCAAGTATGTTTATAGGAAAGGGAGGACACAAAAATCCATTTTTTCAAGCCTTCCAAAAATAGCAAAGCCAGTTCTGCTGCTTTTCTGGGAGTAAGACTGAGCTGACACCTGCTTGGTCAGGCAGCTGCAGATGTACAACTGTTCCCACATCCACAGAGGCAGCATCAAGGGGAACGGAGAGGCATAAGAACAAGCATGTGCATTAATCTTTGCAGGATCAAGGCCTGAGCCATATTCCACATATTTCTTTAACTCTTTTAATCTTTCCTCTTCAGAGGAAGTGTCTGTTACATGGGAAATGGTATCCTATGGAGACATGTAGAGAAGAGAAATGGAAGCCTGGGAAAAAGACAAATAGCTAAATCTAGCATAGGAAAACACAAGAGTATTCCTGAAATGGGCTGGTCTGCCACTGTAAGGGACAAGAGGAATAGGCCAGCCAGCCCTGTTGAGAGGCAGAACTCCTTTAAGAATAGGAGTCTGGGCCTGGTGGAGAGAAAGGGGTGAGATGAGTCCCATAAATGGCTCAGCAAGCTCAGTTAAAGGGGTTGAGAGGAAGGAGTTTGGCTCCTGTTCTATGGCACCCCATGGAAATGTGGTAAAAGGAAGTAGGGAGAGATTCGGAGTGCCCCTGGGAGTTTGCAGTTTGCTTTGTCTCTGTTACTTTGTGAGTTTTGTGTTTGAAGATTAAATAATACCTTGAAGAAAAGGCCTGGACAGATTCTTGGCAAGATTCTAGACCTTCCTGTGCTTGGGAGACAGGCCATCACCTCAACAATTCCCAAACTCCCATCACTCCCACTCCCCTACCCACCATGCAACACAAACATCAACCCCCTGCTTCTAGTGTTTAAAATGGAAGAAAGCAAAATCTGGTTTCTTTTTGAAGCCTGAGAGTATTTAACATCATGTCAGATGCTTGCAAAAAGCAGCATCAAAGCAAAAAGTTAAAATAACACTTGGGCAGACGTAAGAGGTAACCAAGGTATCAAATGTGCCAAGTGGAGCGATAACAAGCAGCACACATTGGCAAGAGTGTTGTAGATAAGGATTTATTTGACAGGAAGAAAGAGGACATTGTATTTAAACAAAAGGCTTCTTGGCATTAACGAAGAATGCTGGGAGAAAGGTTTTTCTTATCGTCTTCAAGCACAAAGGCAGTTCATATGGAAAATGTGCATGTTGATTACCCAAATGGAAATGCCATCTCACTAAGGGGCTTGTCTACACAATAAATCCATGTGCAGACACTCTTATGCTAAAATAAGGCTCTCTTGTTCCTATTTAGGTTAATGCACTGTCTAGCTTAAGCTAAAGTACAAGACTTTCCTATTCCTGAATAAAGGTGCCTGCACATGGAGTTATTCAGGAATGCCTGTTTCTGAATACCTCTATATGAAGATAAGCCCCTCGTAAGAATGCAGCAGAAGGAAATGATCATCAACAATAAATAAATTAAGCCTTTAAGATAGCAAGTATGTGTGAGGATTTATGGCAGTCATTTATTTTATTAAATTCTGAAGGAGCAGCTTTGTTAGCTTAGCTCAGTAAAACAAAAAAGGAGTCCCGTGGCACTTATTAAAGACTAACAAATTTATTTATTGCATGAGTTTTCGTGGGAGAATAATCTCTCCTTGTCAGATGCTATGAAGATGGGGAACTTACAGAATGGGAGGAAATAAATACAGAGAAGTGTAAGTTAGGGGATCACGTAACACTGCAACAGCAAGCATATTATATAATTTAAAATTTTATTATTTAACTTGGTCCTCTAGGGTAGGGGTGGGCAACATGTTTGGCCTAAGGGCCACATGCTATGTATGGCCACTCCTAGCTGGCCACAGGCAGGGTTGATGGGGGGAGTTGTCAGCCTCCCTCCCCAGAAAAAGGGGTGGATCTGGGCTCTACTCCCCTCAGCTGGAGTTGGGAGGGAGAAGAAAGCATGCCGGCACTCTGGCCCTGGCACGAGCCACTGTTGCCGCTTTCTCTCCCCATCCCTGGTCCAGCAGAGGAGAGCTGCTGCCATTCTGCCTCCCTCCCAGGTTCAGCTAGAGTTGGGAGGAATGGAAGGTGGAGCAGCGATTGCACTTTACCGCAGGACTTGGCAGGGGGATGGAGAGCAGCAACAGCAACACACTGGCTGCAGCATAAGCCACCGCTGGAGCTGGGGAGGGAGGAGTGGCTTGTAGCTGGCAGGGTGGGGGACAGGCGCTCACAGGCCTGATCCAGCCTGCAGGCCATGGTTTACCCACCTCTGCTCTAGAGGCTGGGAATCCATAACTCTGTAGATGTACCTCTCATCCTTGAGTAGCATGGCTTTGTCAAACAACATAAATTGACTAAAACTGCTGGAGTCATCAGCACAGGTGTAGTCATGATTACAACAGGGGTAGTAGGTCACAACTAATAAATACAGAAATACTACATAAATCTAGATGTTGTGATCCAGATTCTGGTGCCTTTACTCACATGGAGTAGTACCTTACTACATGTCACAATTCAGGGCAACTTCCCTCTTGGTGGACCAATGAAGGATCCCCACTCCAGGCTCCTCAAACATCACCCTCTTGGGTAGGAACCCACGATTCTGTCCCTCCTGCATTGTGACCGCATTTTCATTGCCTACCCTGTGAATTTCCTGGCAAAAAACAGACTGTCTAAGCAGATCTGCTTTGTTCTCCCCTCAGCGTCTGTACACAGCCTAATTGACCATAGCTATAAATGACCTCACAGCTCTTTTTGAGAAAGCACATTTATTCTTCAGATGAAAGTGTTACAAAGAAAACATATTAAAACAATACAAGAAGCTAAACACATGCCAATAAGCTTACCAGAGATCTTCCCAAATCTGACAAGGGCACTAGCCAGAGATCAGCCTTTTGAAGCTCACTGAAGGCTTTTGTTGTGGTCACAAGTTCATAACAGGTGTTGCTCAGAAATGCTTCCATGAGTTTCAGAGTAACTCCTTTATACAGCTGCAGTCTTTGATCTATAGAAATCATGAATGGGTAATCAGATGGCCTGTGGTCCCTCCCTTATGGTGAAGCTTCAAAAGTCTTGAGGTGATCCAAGGTGCTAATTTGCATTCTCCACCTCTTTGCCCCAGGTATTTCTCATGAACTGCTCTTAAATGGTTTATCTGGCACAATGTTCTTTGAAACTCATCAGAAGTCATAAGCTTTATATTGACCACATCTTCCCCTTAAAAAAGTGACATACAATCCCACAAAAATTATTGCGTTATAAATACAATGAACTCTGCAGACGCTAAAACTTAATTCATAGGGTTTGTCCAGGACATTGCCACGTCTGTCACAAATAGAGTCTCTCAAATCATTGGGAACAGAGGCATAAGAAGGTACTGCTACATATAAGGAAGGGTGGCAGAAGCCAGTCCTTTGCAGTTCTGTGGAAGGATTTAATAGGAATGTGCTACAGGCAGGGCTGTGAAATACACCTATTTTTGTCACAGTAACAGCCTGATTCCATGATGACCTCAGCTTCACAGCAGGTGTGTGTGCCCAACACTTCACAGCCAATCTACATTGAGCTTCATAATGTTTGTCCTTGCAGCTCCAAGAAACACAGGCCTCCACCACTTAAGCTAAAGGAACACTTGCTAGTAATAGAGACCTTATAATCTCTAAGGCCATGTCTACACTAGTTTAGTTTGAATTAGGGAGGCTTAATTTGCACTAATTTGAACCCTGTCTACACTAGGCTTTGCCTAGTTTAAACTAAAAAGTTTTTGAAAAAGTTTAGTTGGAACTAGTTAGTTCAGCTGGTTAGTTTGAGCTAATTTGCATATTTAGTTCAAACTAGTACAATGTAGATATGCTAGGTCAAACTAAATAAAAATGGTTAGTTCAAACTAAGCACTTTTCTTAGTTCAAACTAACTTTTAGTTCAAACTAACCATGCTCTTTTAGTTCAAATTAACTTCTTAGCTCAAACTAAAAAAGCACAGTTAGTTCAAACCAGGAGCGCCACTGGCCCAGGAAAAGATCTGGGTTTGGCGCACTGGGAGTTGGGGCTTGTGTGCTGCTGGTTCAAACTAAAAGTTAGTTCAAACTAAAAAAGGTGCTTATTTTGAACTAACTTTCAAACTACTTAGTTCAGACTAACCAAGTCTGAGCTAAGATTTTAGGTGTAGACATGGCCTAAGACACTACTGAATGGCAACAGCCATACACACAATAACCTAGTAAAATACAGCATGAACTACAGTTATTAATGCAGATGACTGTGCTTGCCAGTGTTACAAATTGGGCTGCTTTCATTTACTAGAAAGAGAAATATTGGGTTTTGTGCAATCTGTTCAAAGAGGCATTTCAACACCTTCAAAGGACACATTCCCCACTTAATCCCACATATACAACAGAGACACACATGAAACTGTCCTGCATGCTCACTATGTGCAGAAAGCTGCATAAAAACATGTGCATACAAGCAAAGTACTACAAAGTAATTGGATTAATTTAGACAAAGTACAATGATTACAGTAATGAAAAGCATTTATCCTAATTAAATTAATATAAGATAGTGCAAAGAAATCCTAAATAAATTTACCATAGAGGTAGCTAACCATTCCATGGATTTTCTGTACTACACTCAGGAGCATAGTATATACTGTAGGCATTTGTTCTTCAAAAAAATATTTATGGCAAATATATGCAGGCATTTTAGTGCTTTATTGCTTTGTAATATGAGAGTGCGGAGTCTGTGCTACACACATTCAAATTGCTCAGCCATTCACAGCCTCATCTAACTAAGCAGGAACACCCACCATATTTGCTATTTCCACATCCTAATAAGGATAGTGGTACAGCACCAATGAATGTATCTCAGTTGCTCATTGGGTAGGTTTTGCAGCCAGCAAACCCTTCACCCATCATGGAACTGTCTAACCACTTACTTTTCATTTTGCAAAAGTAGTTAGAAAAAGTGAAACATTTTAAAGCAAATGTTTGCCTTTTTTAAAAAAAATGCAGAATTTACTAGGTTCTTTTCCCCATGACCTCTCTTTTCTTGAGTAGTCTTTGCTATGGGAAGTTAATCATTTGTATGTAACAGATGGAGTATGAATCAAGACTAAGAGTGCCTGTTTGGCACAGACACATTGCAAGGTTGTGGGAAGATGCACTGACCCACTGGGAACACAAGAAACACCCAGTTGTGCTTGGGCAGGAAAATAATTTGCTACTTAACTTTTTAAGAGCGTAGCCTGCTTCTTCTTCGCAAAGCACAGAAAGGATGGAGACGTGACTCCACCTACTCTCACCTCTCTCTATGCTTCCTTGCCCTCTTCTCAGCAAATTACTCCTGAAGAGAGCAAGTGCTCTCATCTTGAAATCAGAGGTTATGATTTTTAGTGGCTCCTACCTCGACCCTCAGGATTGTCCCTTGCTATCCCCAGCATGGCCTCAATCAAACCTAAAATATTCAGATTCACTTTGTGCCAGATTCAGCCATCCTTAATCCACCAGGTAATATTTTACTCTGTGAGCAGTCACACTGATTTCAGTGTGATTACTTGTGAAGCAAAGGTACCACTTGTGCAGTAAGATACTATGCAGCACCAGAAAGGATGGGAGAGTCTGATCCCGTATAGTTTTGAGTACAGCATACCAGACACTGAACTTGGAGCATTTGCAGGCATTATTTTAAATAATCCCTTAAATAACTAAGGAATTACTCTCACCCTCTCTCCTGCTCCCCAAAACATTTGCAATGATAGGACACTTTAGGAATAAGGAGGTGGCCTGTATCAAGTGTCCTACAGTGGACTAGGAAATAGTGGATGTTTTGAGTGCATTGAGGATGCAAAATTGGAGCCTAGTTGGCATAATTATGTGAATTTGCAAATAAATATTTATAACAAGAACCATTTTTGTTCATGAGACATTAGCACACATTATCTCTTTTTATTTGTGAGTGTGAAAGTAGTTTAGCTTCTCAGGGGAATGATGTAGTTGAATTACAGCTTCGGATGCTCTTCATGTGACAGAAAGACGAACAACATTGTTTCTTTCATGATTTGTCTTTTCTTGTAGTTGTGGGTGATCTTATATATGCAGTTTTCCAGACATTTTTGGCTAATTTCAGTATTGTTCTGTTTTAGAAGTTTCTGAAATTAAAAAAAAACAAACAAATGGATGAAATTGAAAATAAAATCTTCTACATTGGTTTTAAAATGACACAGTGAATGAATGGATGTATGCATGAGTGTTGTGTAAACAGTTGTGTTTCACAGAAGAGTTGTCATTCAGCCACTGTTTGCTCTTTATGCTTAAAACAGATGGAAAGGAGATCAGCCACTACGGAGACAAACTCCTATCACTTCTACTGAACTCAGGAAAATAAAAACTTAGTTCTTGCAGAGTGGGAACTAAAAACAGTGTGGGCTGTGGTTAATATGAGGAAGTGAGAGTCAGCAAACCTTGTGTGAAATCTTGGCTCTGTTGGCTTCTGCATCACAAACTTGTTGCATCATGTGAGGCAAGCCACCGTACCTCTCTGTCCTTCTGTTTTTGTTTTTTGCCAGCTATGATCCCATTACTGTAGTACCTGAGCATCCCACTGTCACGTTTTGGGGTGCAATTCAGATCAGTATGGTTTTGTTTTTACTGCCTCCTGTGCAACCTTGAATGCCTCACAATGCTTTAGTGATGCAGTTTCTATCTTGGATCACTCAGCACCAGCCCGATAGCATTCAGGTCACACCCTTAGTGACTCTGTGCTAGATAGTCCTGCTTCATTACGTCTAGCACCCTGTCCATAGCCCCACTCCAGTTTCCACCAGTCTGGTTGCTACTTGCTCGGTGATCCCAGATTTTCTCAAAACTGAGTGTTCTACAATGTTGGGCTCTTCCCCAGAGAATTCAGAAAAAATATGAATTTTGTTTTTACCTCTAAAAATAAAAAAGCTCATCACAGTTTACTAGCATACCTAGGGTGAACCCACAATTCTCTTTAAAAACAGCACTGAATTGATTTATGTTAAAAATGAAATACATTTATTAACAAAATATGCATGGACTTAAGTGAGTTAAAGTATAAGGCATTAAGTTAGAAAGAGTTATAAGTCATGCAAAGAATATGCTTCTAAAAATCGATTCCTTAGTCCAGAAGAATTTGTTCAAGGTGGTTTCTCCAACCTCTCATTTTTTCCCAAACATGACTGACTTTTCCTCACATGGGACTTTCCACACATATGCAATTTGCTGACTTCCCTTTTTTGTCTTAGATGTCAGATCTTTAACTTAGCATATTTCTTACCTATATTCAGTTCCAGACTTCAAAACCCCACTCTGCGCTGCCCCCCCCTTTAGCTGAAGGATCCATCTTTTTCAGCTCACAAGAACTCTGTTTCCCTGCATCTGTTCAATGATGGATGCAAAAGATGGTTTCCGTCCTTGCTTGTATCTTCCAAAGGCCGATGAACTTGTTTCAAGAGTCAAGATGACTTTATGCTGTTCTAACCTTCCTGTGTGCTCCCCATCACTTAGTATGTTAATGGGACAGATGGACAGCTGTCCCCACTCCTGTCTGGGTGGGAACTGTCCCTTCCATCATTTGGTCAAACATTTTAAAATGAAATATCAGTGAGTATTCATAATTCTTCCAATAGGTTTAATATACACTTTTCACAATGATGTTAATCATAAGTTCAGCACCTCTTTACAGTCCAATAAATCTTTGAAATGCATTCTTTTGAAAAGTAAAATGCAAACCAGGCTACTCTCTCCTGCTGAGCATACATGCCATACTGTCTTCTCCTCTGCTTGTTAATGTGAGGTTTACCTTCATCCCACATTAGCTTGATGGCTCTGTTTGTTTCCTGCTTATATGTAAATTGAAGTGAATACACATTTGGTTGTTTACCATAGAGCTGTTTAACAACTCCCCTGACATAGGTGGTTTACACTCACTTTAGTTATAATTCCAGCATATATTCATAACTCTTAATACCCATCATCAGAGGTGGCTGATGAAGCTTCTCCTGGAGAACCAAGCTCCCTGGCCTGCCTCTTCTGCCCAGGCTCTGCCCTAGCACCCAGCTCCAGCCCCACTCGCAGCCCTGCCCCCTACATAGTGGTTAAAGTATAATTGGGTGGGCCCTGAAACCCTCCAAAATTTCCAGGCCCACTTCATGCAGGTCTGGGTCCCTTTGCCCAGCCCAGCTACTGCCCCTCCAAATGGCTGCCCGTCACTGCAGCTACTGCCCCTCACCCAAGCTACTGCCCCCCAAATACTTGCCCTCCACCCCAGCTACTGCCCCCAAACACCTGCTCCTCACTCCTGCTACTGCCCTCAAAATGCCTGCCCTCCACCCAGCTACTGCCCCCAAACATCTGCCCCCAAAACGCCTACCCCCGTCAGACTCCTCTTTCCCCATGTCCTCCCCAGCTCACCATCCCGATCCCTTCTTCCTACCCCACCCCACTCCCAGCCCCCTTACCTGCTGGGCAGGGAAGGGGACGCAGGGACTCACAGCCATTGCGAGGTGACCCATGAGCCAAGCTGGGGGTGGGGCAAGATGGGGGAGGGAGGCTGCAGCTGTGGCACTGGCCGGCTGGCAAGAGGGGGCATGGGCCTGAGACTTCTTCCAGGCCATGCATGCTGTCTGGGCCTGGCAGGTAGGAGTGGGGCTGCTGCAGGCACCAGGGAAAGGGTGGCCAGGCTTGCTCCCGCCTGCAGCCCCTTGAGCCGGCCCTAGGGGGACACACCAGAACATTGCGTTCTTCTATTTTTAGGGGGTCCCTGAATGCTGCCCCCCTAAAAAGGGGGGGGCCTGGAATGCCGTTCCAGGACATTTCAGCTTACTTTAATCCCTGCCCCTACCCCTCACTGCAGCCTGTTGCGTGGGTTTCTGGCTGACTTCCTCTTCTCCTCTCCTTCCCGGGAGAAGCTCCATATCCCAACAGAAAGACTGATGGGTGGTGGGGCAACCTCCCTCTGTCCTGAGCCTGAGCTGAATGCCCATGCACGCTCCTTGCTGCACTGATGCTGCTCTGGCTTGTGTGTTGTTGCAAAGCTACACGAGCCCTCCTCTCCCTTCCCCCATCTCACATGCTTGTTTTGCTTCCCAGTACTGCTACTGGCAGACCCCAGGCACCTTCACAGCACTAAGCATTCTCCAAAATACTGCCTCTCCTGTCAACCCCAGCCTACCTCCCCACCCCTACCTCTAACTGCCACCAGCCTGCTATTTACCTCATGGAAACTTTCCCAAAGGCTTTGGGCCAGGTGGAGAGGGATCCTTTTCTTCCATCCATTTATTGCTCTCCTGCCCCACTCCTGCTCCTGCTTAGCTGGCCCTGAGCAAAGCGTAGGGGTACCTGCCTGCCACACGGAGTGATTCAGTCCTTGGGCTGCTGCAGTGGTTTGGCAGAGAGGGGATGAATTTTCCTCTGCTGCAGGAATTAAGGTCTTGCGCTTTTGAAAAGTGATGGGGGTGGGCTTGATGGGCCTCTGCCAGCTCACCTCCCCAGCCCAGTTCTGCTATGTTGCTCCAGTATTAGCAACATTGGGAGAAGTCCCATAAAGTCCAATCTCCCATGATGCAGGAGACGCAATGCAGTATGAAAGGTTAATTGTAAAAACACAGCATTTCTAAAGCACTTTCTAGCTGCTCTCAGCACACCTAAACAAAAGCAATGAATTAAGCTACACAATCTGAGGCAGGCAAGTATTGCCTTTGATTTTTCAGATGGAGAAACTGAGGCACAGGCTGATTAAGTCCCCTATAACCACTGCCTTTTTAAAATCAGTGGAAAGACCCCCCCCTTAAATGGCTGGAGGTGGTCCAATGTCACACTGGAAGTCTGTGCCAGGGGGTCATTAACAGAATCCCAGATCTTCACATTCTTCTCTCTATTTTCAACAGCAAGCCATGCTGCCTCTTCCCTTACATTTTACTTTCATTTCCCTTATCTGAAAAACAAATTAGTGTCTTTGAAGGAACTCTCAATTGATTACTGAACAGGCAGGGCTGTGCATGTAAGGCAATTAATTCAATTGTATTTGCTGTACAAGCAATTTACAGAGGAATCCAACAACTATGATTTCAATGATTCCTCATTTCACACAGGAATGATGTGTGAGTTTTATATGGCTTTTGTCCTTTTAGATAAACAAGGTGTTCCCCTCCTGGACTATTATTTTATATCCACCTCCTGGGAAGGTGGATGAGGTAATACCTTTTACTGAAAGAAACAAAGGAGTTTTGTGAAACTTAAAGACTAACAAATTTCTTTATTGCATGAGTTTTCATGGAAGAAAATCCTACTTTGTCAGATGCTTTGAAGATGGGGGAACCTACAGAATGGGAGGAAATAAATGCTGGGAATTGTAAGTCATGGGATCAGGTCAGACTGTAACAGCAAATCAAAGCAGTTTGTAGGATTCAAACACTGGGGAACAGCAGATGGAGGGAGATGAGCTCAAGTCACCTGTTGTCAAGAGAAAAAAATCTGAAGTCCCTATTTAGCCCTGAAGCAATACAGTCAAATTTAAAAATAAATTCTAGCTCTGCAGCTTTTCTTTGAAGCCTATCTTTTATTGGCCCATCATGGCAGAATAAATGGTCATGCTGGGATACTGTTATTCACTAAAATTTTAGACCATTGTTAAGAATGGGAAAGCCAGTGTTGCTCTCGCACTGCAGCCAGAAACACCTAAGCTAGATTAGATTGTCTATGAGGATAATTATAATCTAAATAGGCCTGGGGCTGCTACTATTTTGTTCTGTCTGTTAGTGTCAAAAAGAGCTTCCTCCTGCCTTTTTAACATGTCAGTGAGAAGGTGAGGAGTAGATGATGGTGAAATCTTCAGACTAAGCCCAAATTCTAAAGAGAGTTTGCCTTCTTGCTTCCAAAACCTGCATCTGGTTGCCTTTTTGAAGACTGATAGTAATGTGAGGCTCCCAGCCAATGTTCCCTCTAAGCTGCATGGCTGCGCAGCCCCCGGGGCTACCTGGCACAGGGAAGCCTGCCAGCCACGCACGGCCGGCAGCTGCAATCTGTGCCGGGGAAAAGACTCTGAGCTGAGAGTTTTTAAAACTCCCACTCAGAGTCAGCTCTCACTGAGCCTGCACAGGCTCTCTGTGCAGGCTCAGTGAGACCTCCGCTGGCCGGAGGAGCAGCCGGGGGCCTGGCTGCACCGCTCTTGGCGGCCAGGGAAGGGGGCCTTAACCCCCTCCTTCCAACTCCCAGAGAGGGGGGGAATGGGGGCTGGAGGCTGCTCTGCCCACCTGGCCTCACCACAGCGGGCTGGAACAGCCAGCCCAGCCTACACCCAGCTGGCTGTGCCTCCCCAGGGGGAGCTCTGGGGTGCGGGGTTGGGGTGCTGAAGTGGCCCACCCTGCTCCCAAAGAGTTTTGGCCGCTTCATCCCCATACCCCTCCACCTGAATGGGCCTGCTCCATGGCCTTGTGGGGTAGGGGGGCAGGAGCAAAGCAGCCGAAGAAGAGTAAGTGAAAACAGGGAGGGAGGAAGCCATCTTCCACCCTGCACTACTTGATCAGGGGCTGACAGCTTTCCCAGCAGAGATGGGGAAGAGGACAAAGAAAGGTAGGGCTACTGCATTCCCATGCTTCAGCTCAGGGAAGGCGCTGCCTTTCTCCACCTACATTACCAACTTTCCATGCTCACCATGTACATATATCATGCAAGAATATTCATGATTAGTGAATAGGTTTTGAATGATACCTCAAACAAAGTATATTTTGCACAAAGCATATTACAACAGTGTGTCTAAGGTATGAAAACAAGGGTTTATAGTGTGACACCCAAGATCTTTAATGTATTTGTCCTCACAACTGCTCTGAGATAGGACTATGCTATCATCTTCTCTTTACGGATGAGGAACTGAGAGACAAAGGTGCAGTGGCTTGCTGAAGTCACACAGGAAGCCTGTGGTAGACCAGAGAACTGACCTTGGCTCTTCCAACTCCCACTCTAGTACCCCAATCACTTCCTGCTCATTCTTCCTCCTATAGCTACTATTCATTATTCTCTAGTTTAAAAGCTTTAGTTATCTCATCAGACAAATGTAAAAAGTTTTCACTTAGATGCCTAAGTTTTAGTCACTCAAGGCCAGAGCATGACAAAACTCAGGTGCCAGGTCGCCATGGTACATGGGAATTGCACCCTGGTGCCTAGCTGTGCCAGGACACTAAAAGGGTTGACCATGCCCTGGCTCCCCCACAGAAAAGCTGCTAGTGCCTTCAATAGAGTGCAACTTCTTTTTGGCAACTGCAAAGTTTCTTCACTCTGGACCGCTACCACAACTGTCCGCAGCTGTGTGCCTTTTGAACCCTGGACCACTGCTGCAAGCGTATGTGGCGGCAGTGGTTTTGTGGCAGGGGAAGCAGCCTTTCTCCCACATCACAGTGGCGTTGAGGCTTCTGCACCCCAAACTGCTGCTGCCATCTCTGCACTTGCAGTGGCAGTTTTTTGGCTGCAGACAGGAGGAGGCCAAAAGTGGCAGCAGCATTTTGGTGGCAGGGAGCTTATTTAATGTGCAGTACATCTAAGCACCCCCATTTTTTTGGGCTAGCGTCTAAAAGTGTGACACATTTGTTGAGGCCTGCCCAAAGCCATATTTAAGGCTCTAAATAAAAACTATGGGATTTTTCAAAGGTGCCGGGAAGCCACAACTCTGTGATGCAACCAGGAGTTACGAATGCCTAAATTTGGATTTAGATGCCTAATTTTTAAGGTATCCCACTTTGAAAATGTTAGCCTCAATCACCTAGTCCAGGTTCATTTAAAGCAGCAGCAGCAGCAACAACAAAATAGTTAACTCCAAATGGGTCAGTGGCTTCACTTTGTGTAAGAACAAAAGTATATGAAAGGCCAAAAGAAAACTTACAAAGAACGTACCAAAGACAGAGAGGCAGTGTGGTGTGTTAAATAGCACACTGGCCTGGAAATGGGGCATCTTAGGCTTTATTCCCAGAGCTGCCCATTGTCTTACCTCTGTTTCCCCTCTTACTCTTTATCTTGTCAGTTTGGATTGTAAGCTCTATTGGGTAGGGCCTGGTTCTTACCAAGTGTTTGCACAGTTCGAGACAAAATGGGACTTCGATCTTGGTTGCAATCTCCGAAGACTTTTAGCTAAATAATTATAAACATTGATTTGAAATCTGTTCTCCTTTGTGTGTTGAAGCTGAGACAAGGGTTAAATTATCCATGTTTGTTTTTATTTTTAACATCTGAAAATATTTTATAATAATTTCATTGCAATGTAATTTGCACCAGTGAATTTCAGTTTGATCATCTGCAAATGTTTAAACAATTGAAAGTAAGAAGTTAATGAATGGCATAAAGTAATGGGAAGGGGTCCTATGGTCTAACCTTTATGATGGGTAATTATGCCTTTGGCAGAGATATAGGACACCATTGATTCCTGTAAATCTTTTCCCTGTAATAAGCTGATAAGAGATGTTCTCAATAAGGCCAATGTAGCAAATTTATCTGTTTTCAATGGCCCGTTCAACTGACTTTATGGGACCTTTTCAAAAGCAGCCTTTTAAGTTGTCAGTGCAATTTTGATTCCCCAAAAGTCTTCTATGTTTGTTTTTGCAAAACCAAAGCTTGGACTTGCATTCACAAATTAAATCAACAAATCCCTATGCACACAAAAACAGGCTCATGGAGAACAGTGGCAGAAATTTCAAATAAATACCCTAATGGAGGATTTCTGAGTATCAGAAAAAGTTCATAAGAATGGAAGAAAATCAACATGTTCTTTGGTTATCTAGTGATCTTAGAGGAGCTGACTGCTCTCTCAGCCATTGAACAACATTGTTTACTGAATGGTTTCATAAACCAAGACTCAAAGAGCAATCTGCCTACAGACAAAGGGATTCTTTTGCATGTTTTGCTAAATCTTTCAAACAAGAGCACTAATAAAGTGCAGCCTTTTCTCTCTCAACAGGGAGTTTAAAGGCCAGACTGTTAAAGGCTTGAAGGCTCTGATGCTTCAAAAGTAAATGACATAATTAGAGACTCAGCTCTCAGGCAGATGTTGTCTCTTGAAGGTGAATTCCTTAGTTACGTCTTGGTAAGAAGTCAAATGGAAAATTTCTCTTTTCCAGCATAACCCTTGTTTACAGTGTCCAGTTAGGCCCCAGTTACATGAGAGTGCAGGATCATTAGCCAGAATCATTCCTTAACCTCTGCTAACTAACTGGCCACTAATTCCCAGACTAAGGTAGCTCTGAACTAGAAGGTTATCTTCTGTCTCTCCCCTTCCTTCTATGGCATCTGTATGTTTTATCCACCCTTTTTGGTGTGATCTGCTCTGGCTGGTGGGCATGGAGTTGACACCTCTCTATGCTCTTGGTGCTTCCTGGCTCTCCTCCTCTCATGCTCCATGAACGTTTCTGTCTTGGCATGGGTGCAGGGAAGATGGGAAGCAGCATGAATTTAAATCAGCTGTCCCTATGTGAATTGGAAATACCTCAGTCAGTGAATGGGTTTTTGTTTTGTTTTGTTTTAATTCAAGGGAAGAGAAGGCAGGCTGCAGGACCCCACCTGTTGGTCCCCCTAGGAGCTGTTGCTTTGAAGCTTGAAGATAGACGAGAACATGCTCTGTAACTAGGAACCCCACAATGTCTACAGAAAGAAAGAAGAGGATTTGCTTCTGTGAATACTGGTCACAAGTATGGGGCAGGGAAAATGGTGGGTTACTCACCCGTAACTGTCCTTCTTCAAGATGGACTGCTCGCATACATTCAGTTCTAATTCTAGATGTCTGCATGCCACAGCCCATGACTGGTTGGAAACTTTTTGCCCTAGCCTAGCAAAGCAATGCCCCCTCTGGTTGCTCCCGTGCTATATGTATGGATCTGGCCCTGATCCTCCTCAGTCCTTTCCTATCGCTATCAGAGTAATGGGGACAGAGGGAGGGACCTGAATGTATGCAAGCAGCCAATCTTGAGTGATGTAACCCCCGTTCTTCTTCGAGTGCTGCTTGCATCATTCAGTTCTAGGTGACTATTAGCTGTACCTTGGATGGTGGGCAGAGTTTGATTTTCCCTGCTGTCAGCATGCCTACTCTTGGAATGACATCCCCAAAACATGGTTGGGCAACAAAATAGTAGGTCTTCAAGCCTACACTGAAGAAAACCCTGCCAACCTGCGGGTTCTTCCCAGAGAAGAGCACACGAGGGGTGCCAAGAGGTTGAGCGCCACCTTACTGGCAAGACTTGAGGCTCTGGTAAGAGGGCAACTTTAACCCATTATGGACACCCTCACTGTTGATCATTAGGTGATTCGATCAAGGAAGTTGCTAAAGTAGCAATGTTCCATTAACCTGAAAAGTGGCAAATGGTTGTCACATCCCAAAGAAAAACAGGGAGGGGAATGAGACCTTTCCAATGTCAATGGGTTGGGATTAGTCACCTCTGCATGTGAGGATCTGGTATGGTTTGCTGAGACCAGAACACTGGTAGGGCACACAAGGGGTGGGGGGCTTGCGTGTCCAAGTCCAGTGGGGAAGGACAGATGGGAAGACCACCATGAAAAGCACGAATGGGCTCTGAGCAGAGAGGTCTGACCTTCTGACCTGCAGGTATTCAAAGGGAAGAAAAACCCTGATTTGAGACCCATTTATGAGGTGAGGTCTGATCAGGAGGACCTTTGGACCTCCGAAGGGACCTTGGTGGTCATGGGTACTTGGAGAAGGAGGGGCCTTCAGGAGGTTCCCACCCAGCAGACATCAGCTTCCCTATGAGTCATTCCTTCAGGGGTGAGAGTCCTCCCTGAAGGATTTCCAATTTGAGGCTTGAGAAAAAACTCCACAACCACTTTATGGAGAGAAATAGAGGATTGTGGTAGGAGAATAAAATGGAAAAAAAAAAAGGGGGGGAGAGGCAGTGGGAAGTCAACCAGACCCCGCTTAAAATTGTCCCTTATGTACGCGAGCAAGGACACATATAAGACGAATGTGGAGATAGAGAGAATCCCAATCCCAGGTCCTTGCAGCATGGGTATGCAGCATGGGTAGCCAGGTACGCGTTTCCCTCACTTCTTTCTTACTCCATTCTATGGAGATAGAATAAGCAGATAGAGAAAAAAAAGGGGCTACCTTTGCAGCCACTGCATCGGGGAAATCAGACCTATTATTGGTTCGTGCCCACCTTCCTTGGTAGGAAGGTGTTTCACAGGCACCCGGTTCCCATTTGAGCAGTTATTGAACCCCTGCCTCAAGCTGCAGGTGATAAGGCGACAAGTGTCTTTCAAGTCAGGAGAGCAGTCTTGTGCCAGAGGCAGCGGATTAGGGTTGTTGGCTACTTGAGGTGGGGCAGGATTGGCCATATGGCACCCCATCTCTGCCCCTTAGTCATCAAGGGGCTTCCTGGGGATGTTTTGGAAGACGCAGAAACCCCCCTTCCCACTGATGGAAGGTGGCCTCTCTTGGTGGAGCCACTATATATCCTGGAAGTCGGTCTGCGACTTGGATAATCCAAGTTGAGATGTAGAGCAGGGGTGGTGGTCGGGAACCAAAGACATAAAGCCCCTCTGAGAAGGGGCCGAGACACCGTACTCCCATAAGCAAGAAACGTTGTGGGGGGGTGCTATCCCCATAAGACTAGGCCCGTGGCTAGCTAGGGGCATCGGACTATGTCTCCAAGGCTAGGATGACCCTGCCCAGGAGGGAGAGGAAGGTAGAAGGAGGGGTTAGGTGCCCATAAGGCAGGCTGTATGTGATATAACCTGCCCAGCTCAGCTGAACTCAAGCGGGAGGTGTCTCTGTGTAAGTGAGTTTCACCCACCCCGAAGCAAGTTTGCTGGATCCAGAAAACCCCGGGGAAGGGGTAATATGGCCCCTGCTTGGGTCAACAGCAAGAACTGCTTATAGCCTAGGGGGGTCTGAGGGGAACTTCCCCCATAGGGCTGTAGAACCTGTTGGGGTTCCTGCTCGGGAGCCAGGATCCCTGGTGGGTGTGAGAAGAGGGTGGATAGGGCAGCAGCCAGCTGGATTGTCAAGAAGCAAGGGGAAAACCGTTCCCATCCGGTATCCGGCATGGCAAAGATGACATGTCCCATGGGCAGTGAGTAATAACGGGGGCTTGCCGTGTGGAAGAACTGGCCAGTGGTTGACTATTCTGTTCCTGATGGAAGAATGGTTAGCCCTGGAGAGACGGAGGGGAAGGAAGGGGAGTCATTCCCCTTTCCTGGGTTTCAGTGGCGACCCGTGAAACCCGCAAAGATTCATGGGGGCCGTAGCAATGCAGCAGACTGGATGGTGGGGGGGCATCTTCATAAAGCAGTGAGAATTAGTACAACTGCCCCCTGTTTCTCCCCACTGAGCTCGGGGCAAGAGGGAGTAGTGAATCCGAGGAGGGGACTGTTTTCCTACCCTTCCCAATATAAATGGGGGATCCCTGGGCACATGCTCACTCGGGATTGGCGCATGGGTTGGCATATTTTATCTGGCCACTGGATCTAAGATGGTTAGAAGTTTGGAGGAAGAAGGGGAGTGGGAACTGATGTATTGGTTCTCCTCCCTCATGCACCCCAGTTGACCCCTTGTCTGAGAGAGATCCCTAGCACACAGTAAGAGAGTTAAGGAGAGGTGGCAGTGGGCCTCCTAACTTTGCTCCATCCCTACTGGGGTTGCCCCACTAGGGGCCTGGAATACCATGCACAGACAGGTGTCTGTGTACATGTGGAAGGATTGCTGTGACCTGAGCTGATATTGGCCCCTAGGCATTGGAACCCCTTGGAACATTACTCTCAACAAGGGTAAGCAGATTGGCACTGTTATAAGAGAATGGATGGATCCTAAGACTGACTGTAAGGCGGCGATTTGAAAGAGGCTGGTCCCTGGGTACCAGTCCCACAGGCCAAGGGCTGGTGTGGCAGGGCCTGCAGAAAATAGATCCCAGAGGCATGGAAAGGGAAAGAAATTGGGGGGTGGGGAGCTTGTTTGTGCAGAAAGGTCCTCCCCACCCTGGCAGGGGGTCCCAGAAGGTGAAGGGTTCAAGAGTCCAGCATGGGGCGCTCTCCATTCCTGCCCTGCGAAGGGGGTCCTTGATGGGCCCACTGTCGCAGTTGTCTGGATGGCTGCTGAGGGGTGTCTGGGCACCTGCGATGTGTGCATGCTCAGAGATCTAAAAGCGGTTTTAGGGTCCCTTGCACCACCCAGCAAAGAATCGATGGCCCTAGCAAAAAGTGACTGGCCATGAAAGGGAGGTCCTGCATGGCCTGCTGCAAGTCCTGGGGCAGGCCCATGTCTTGGAGCCATGCTGCATGCCGCATAATCACAGCAGAGGTGATCCTATAGCTCGCCATGTCTGAGGTGTCCCAGGCCACCATGAGGGCATCGGGGGGGGCAGCATGCCCTCCTCTATGATGGAATCATAGTCCTCCAGGTGTTCCTGGGGAAGGAGATCTCTGAATCTCCTCATAGAATCCCAGAGGTCCAAGGTGTAACAGCCCACCAACGCTTGGTGGTTAGTATGCAGAGGCGGAAGGTGGAGGTTGAGTATGCTTTCCTCCCCATGAGGTCATGTGATGATGTGAGCAGTGCTCGAAGAAGAAACAGGATTTACAGCTGCAGCACATAGATGTGCTGCATATAAAGGACGGGATGCCACTCTGGAGACACGGGAACTGGTACAAGCTGCAACATATAACCACCAGGTATGGGGAGGAGGAGAATGTCTATTTGTGCATACCATTCACCTCCTCAGACATGCTGCGATGGGAGAAATTTCACTACCCAGGGTCCTCACTGAAAATTAGCCTTGGAGTCTTACACTGAGTGAAGAATGGGCTTTGGTGGGAGACGGTAAGAGGGAAACGTGGAAAGGAGAAAATCAGAAGTTGTTATTAGAGTGTGGGGACGTGGAGGAGCTCAATCACCTTTTCCACCACATTTAAAGTCAGCCCCACCTCTACTTAACAATTTAAGTATGATTCATGCTAAGTTGGAACTGATAATATGGGGTTATTAAACTAAGAACCTGATTCTTATTTACTCCCACTTTGCTTTAGTCCCCTTCATACAGCCAGTGAGCAGAAAGTAGCTTTAGTGTAAATTAGAATCAGGACCCACTAATTTACCTCTCTTATAAAGCTTAGCTGTGAGTTACACACAGAGGGAAGTCTACAGTCCTGTAAAATGGAACAAAAATCCAGTTCATGGTGAACTGAAACCAAAATGCTGAAAAATGTCAGCTAATTGTGAAAGTTGACAAAAATTTCATTTGGGGTTCAGTTAAGGGCTAGAGTAATACAGCAGCTGAAGGAGAGATGCTAGTTCAGGGAACTAGCTGATTGAAAGCCATTGACACAGAGACTTGAACTTAGATCCAGGGGCGTTGCTGCCCTGGGTAAGCACCTGGGGCACCGACCGAGGCCATGCCCCTGGCCAGGAGCAGCCACGAGGGGCTGAACCCCCAGATCCCTGGCAGGGGATGGGGCCAGGAGCGGCCTCCACGGCCACGGGCAGCTCAGCCCCAGATCCCCGGCCAGGGATGGGGCCGCCATGGCCACGGGTGGCTGAGTCCTAGATCCCAAGCTGGGAACAGGGCTGCCACCACCGTGGGCAGCCGGGACCTGGATCCTCCGCCAGGGACAGGGCCAGGAGCGGGCTCCGCAGCCACAGGCGGCTGAGTCCCAGATCCCCGGATGGGGACGGGGCTGCTGCAGCCGCGGGTGGCTGGGACCCGGATCTCCAGCCCAATGGGGCCGGAGACCGGGAGAGGCGGGTCCTGCCAGACCTAGGGCACTGGCACTGGGATTCGGGGCACGTGCACCATGTGCCCGGTGCCAGCGATGCCCATGCTTAGATCATTCCCCTCCCAGCTGAGTGCCCTGACTACCAGAATATAGCTGCAGGCATCACAGGCACTCTCTTTCTCTGGGCCACTGACTATTCAGTTATTTAATAGCCAGTTGGCCAGCCTTTTACCATGAGGTGCCTCATTACAATTTTTTTCTCACTTAGGAGGCCAGTGAATAAGTTGCAGAAGGGGGCAGGTGCTGCTGCTGCAGCTGGCTGGCTGGCATGGGACTGCAGGGGAGAAGGACACAGGTGAGAACTTTAATTTAGTCAGTGGGTGCTGCGAGGGTGGTGGAGGAGGGGCAGGGGGAAGACATGTAACTGGTCATGTGGCTCACATGCTCCCTCCAGTAGGGAAATGGAGAGGGGTGGCTCTGTTGTTCTCCCACTGTGCCCCAACTGCTATTCTCCCCAGCATCTGGGCAAGTAGATGGGGATCCACTTCCAACCCTGGTCCTTACTGCCTGTAAGAGCTTCGCTGGGGGAAGTGGCTTCCCCTCACTACCTTGGGTTGGCTGCTGGACTGGTCCCCAAATGAACTGGTCTGGATATGGGGGAGGGAGAAGAAGAAACTGGGAGCTCTGGTTCACATGGCCTCTGCCCCCAGCAGCCAACCTATATGGAGAGGAGAGGTTGCTCCCTTCCGCCAAGCTTTTGCAGGCACCTGCCAGGTTGCACAGCACAGTATCCTAGCCTGCCGGACTGCTACAGATTGCGGACTGCAGAGATGCTAGACTGGCCTGCATTCCTGCAGGGCTTTGCTGGCTTGTGAGGGGGGAGAGAGCCTCAGGTGGAAGGTGGAGGATTAACCTCCCAAGGGGAAGGGAGTTGCACAAGCTGCAGAAGACGCAGATGCAACAGCATCCCCTCTCAGCCAGAAGTGGCTGATTTCTCACACCCACTTTTGCTCCTGAGGCCTGGCCAGGGCCCCCCAGAGGGACTTAGGGGGCCTTGGGCAGATCTGATGTGAGGGGCCCCCCTCACCGTTTCATACATACAACTCATACAACCTCTGCCAACCCCAAAGTCTCCTCCTATCTCAGCTCACTCTGGTCACCTTCCCAACTACCAAGCCCCTCTGGGTTTACCCAGCCCCAATGTTCCCTGGGACCTATGGAGTCAGAAGCTGAGACGGGTTACAGCATAGGGCCCCCTCCTTGGTGGGGGCCTGGGGCAAGTTGTCCTAGTGGCCTTCCCCTCTGAGTGGCCCTGGTCCTGGCTGGTGCAATGCAGGGTAGTGCAGGTGCATGGGGCTGGAGTGAAGGGTAGGGGTAGCCCCCAGCTGTCATGGGGCTGAAAGGGAGGGGCTGCTCCTCAGTCTTAGCAATTGGTTAGGGGGAGTGCTGCTGTTGCACCCAATGGGCTGGATAACTGCTTTTGGCAGCCAGGCTGTACAAGACTACCTGCTCCACTCCACCCTCTCCTTGGTACCTACTTGCACTGCTAGACCATCCCGCCACATCCTTACTGCTTTTTTTTAGCATGCTAGCTAGATTAAAACCTAATACAGTATGTCCTTACAAACTGCAAATTACACCCTTTGTGGCAGGGCTGACACTCAATCAAGACTACCCCATAGCAAAAAGGTTTTAGGGCTTTCTCTTATGAAAGAGGCAGTGGCAGAAGAAACATCAATGGACAACGTTTTTCTTGCAAAACTATTCAGTGAGCCTGTGTCAAACTGACAAATGTTTTGTAGGCGACTGGAATGGCACAATGGATTTTTTGCCAAAAAATGCAACCCTGACCCCCAGCTTGAATGAGATGCTGGCCATTCTAAAATGTGTACTTTTAAACAGTGAGGGTGAGTAAAAAAGTGTACTACTGGCTCACCCCCGCTCTGAGTGTGTTCCTCAGAGAAGACTACTAAAGAAATTGGCACTCTCACAGAGAATGCTTGAGTTTCATGAAGAGTGCAAACTGCCATTAGACCAGAAAAACAGCAGCACACATTTGTTTACATTCATAAGTGATCAAACAACACACTCACCTTCCCTCTCCTTCTTCAAGGGGTATATTTTGTTATGAACTGTGTCTTCTTGGAATTTTTTCCTTACATTTTCAATTGTATTTTCTTCCACAGACTCATAGTTGTGTTCCTCCTCCAGATTCTTTTCTGCTCCACACTTAAGTCTATTGTTCATTGGACCTAAATAACATAAATAAAGAAACACACAAACCATGAAATAGCTATAAGGAGGTAACATGGGAATCTGCTGATCAGCATATTTATATCATCCCCATCCTTCAGAATTATATCTCCTTGTTTTTAACTATTTTTCATTCTTTTAACACTTCTTCTTTCTTCTCCCTCATCCTTCAAGTCATATCATTTGCCAAGAACAATCATGCCAAACCAGCCTAATTTCCTTCTGTGACAGGGTTATTGGTCTAGTGGATGGGGAGAAGCTGCAGAAATTATATAGCTGGCTTTTAATAAAGCTCTTAATGCAGTCCCACATGGCATTTTTGTAAGTAGACTAAGGAAGCATGGTCTATGTGAAATTAAAATAAGACGAGGGTATGCAACTGGCAGAAGACGATATTAAATGAGTTGCAATCAATGGTTTACCATAAAACAGGGACAGTCTATCTAGTGGGATCTGGTACTATTCAATATTCTCATTAATGAATTGGGTAACGGCGTGGAAAGTATGCTTATAACATTTGCAGCTGACATTTAGCTGGAATGGCTTCCTAGAACTTTGGAGGACAGGCCTAGAATTCAAAATAACCTTGACAAATTTGGAGAATTTGCCTATAATCAGCAGGCTGATATTCCATAAGGGCAAGTTCAAAGTCCTAGAAGGAAAAATCAAATGCACGACTAACAAAAAACTGACTATATCAGGAGCTAGCAACCTATGGTACATGAGATGACTTTGAGAGGCACAGCTCATGGTGAGGGAGAGAAGTGGAGGGGTAAAAAGGTTGGGGATAGGAGGGGGAAGCAGCCACCAGGCAGTGCTGTGTGCAGCTAGGAGGGGCTACTGGACTGGGCATTGAGCCCACAACAGGCAGGACAGAGGCAGAGGTGTGGGGGAGTGGCTATGGCACAGCACTTGCTTGGGACCAGGATTCCCTCCTGGGTAGGGCCAGTGTCATACTGAAGAGGGGAGAGTCATGCCCCCAAGCACTGACCTGTTGGGGGGCACTGTCCAGGTCCTCACAGGAGGAACTGCTCCTAACTAACGTCTCTGCTGGCCAAACTGACTCAGCCCCTTAGCTTCCCATCCTCCTGACTCCTCCTCCACCCCTGCACTGGGCATATCAAAAAAGCCACAGGGACTCCAGGTGCGCACAGGCAGCCTCCCTTCTCCCCCATCCCAATGCAAGCTTGCTTGTTGGCATCTGCCCAACTCACTCCAGCTGCCTGTCAGAGGGGCTGGGTCAGCAGAGCCCCTGGGGATGTCAATGGGAGGCAGCTCCTCAGAGGAGAGCCCAGATAGTGCCTCCCTCAAGGCTGGTGCTTGGGGGCCTACCTCCATAGGAACACCACTGCCACCTCTCCCACCACCACCCCAACAGCAGCAGGGGAAGAGGGAGAGCAGGCAACAGTCCTGCAGGCCCCCTCCCCACTGCCGATGACGACAGGGGGAGCAAATATAAATAGTGGCCTCCAGGCACCTGACCCCTGTATGACACTAGCCAGGACACTGGGCCTACAGCACATGGGAGAGGAGTGGGGGGAAGACTTGGCACACCCCTTCCCGAAGGTTGCTGACCCCTGTGTGAAATGCTAATACTGCTGAAAAAGATCTGGGAGTGATACTGGATCACAAATTAAATATAACCCGATCATGTTATTTGCAAGAAGATAAATATTGTTCTGTGGTGTATTAACAGGGACACACGTAAGATAATAAGTGACGCACTATACTTGGCGCTGGTGAGGCTTCAGCTGAAGTACTATGTCCGGTTCTGGGTGCTGCACTTTAAGAGTGCAGATAAGCTGGAGAGAATCCAAAGAAGGCCAACAAAAACACCAAAAGGTTTAGAAAACCTGATCTATCAGGAAAGGTTAAAAATATATGGGCAGATTAGTCCTGAGAAAAGACAACTGAGGCAGGACATGATAAAAGTCCTCAGCTAAGTTAAAGGCTGTTATGAAGAGGAAAATGATCAATTGCTATCTTTGCTCAGTGAAGGTAGGACAAGTAATAATGAACTTAATCTCCAGCAAGAGAGATTTAAGTTAGAGTTTAGGAAAATCTTACTAACTAGAAGGGCAGTTAAACTCCAGAATAGGCTTCCAAGGAGGTTGAGGAATCCCCCTCATGGGCGGTTTTTTAAGCACAGTTTAAACAAACCTGAGTCAGGGATGGTGTAGGTTCACTTGGTCTTGCCTCAGCACAGGGGACTAGACTTCATGACCTGTTTTTTTTGCCTTCCCACTTCTATTATTCTATTTGTATCATAGTAGTATCTGGAGGCCCCTAACTGAGACTGAGGACCCGTGATAAGCACTGAACAGATACAGAAGAAGTGACTATATACCCTTCAAACAGGGACTTTCTAAATGGACAAAGTACATGAAAATGTGGGAGAAAGGACACGTTATTACACACACTTTGCTTATTTTTCTCAGAGAGATTAAGTGATTTGCAAAAGATTACATGAGAACTCTGTGGCAGACTTGAGAGACTCCTGACTTCCCATTCAGTGCTCTATCCAGATCATCCTTTCTTCTTTTTTAGGAATCTTTCTTTTAGGTTATATATATTAGTAAAAGATCAAAATGTATGATCTATTACTCACTCCCAGTCCACTGCATACCAATATCCCCCAAAGGTAAACAAGCTGTAAAGATCGTATGATTACTAACAGCCCAGGGACAGGTAGATTTAGATCTGACAGTTAGTAAAAGGCCTGAAGAACAGAAAGAACCTGCTCCCTTCTTAAAACATGTTGTTTCAGTAAATTCAGATTAGCTGCCGTCAGCAACACGTAACCTCTATAATTTAGGTTTACCCCATTTACGTTGTGTCTCCTCCTCTGAAGTGGGGAATCAACTTAGGTGGGAAATAGCATTCTTATCTAGGTATTTCCCAGGGATGTGACCTTCACTCACCTCTCATTTAGAGGGTGATATGCTCCATATCAGAGGTATGTTTTGCTCAATTACATAGGAGTTGGATATCCTTGATGGTTGTTCTGAGTTAACATGAATCAGGGCCATCCCTAGGGGGCCTGCGGGCCCTGGGCAAATCGCTCTCCACAGGGCCCCCCCCCACACCTTCCTGGCACTGGGGGATGGGGCCGGCCAGCCCAGGGGAGGGCTGACCCCTGCGCTGACCCCTCCAATGCTGGGGACTGGGCAAGCGACCAAAAAGGTGACATGGTGCAGTGCTGCTGGTCCAGCCTCCCCCCCGGCCACATACACTGCTCTGGGCTCTGTGCCGGAGCAGTGGGGAGGAGGCAGGAGGCAGCACAGCCGGAGGAGGGCAGCAATACCGGCTCCGTGCTGCCTCCTACCCCCTCCCTGCTGCTCCAGCACGGAGCCAAGAGCAGCATCTGTGGTGCAGGTGGCCAGACCAGCAGCGCTGAACCACGCCGCCCTTTTGGCCACTCACCCAGCCCCCGGCCTGGAGGGGGCAGCGTTGCGACCCTGCAGGGCCCTCCAAAGCGCAGGACCCTGTGCGGCCTCCCCAGTCACCCTACCCCAAGGACGACCCTGACATAAATATTTTGGAGGAAAGTGGCCTTGTGTTCAGAAACAAAACTTTTTATTTCTTGCTATCTGACGTTTCAATCCACTTCAATTAACCTACCTTGGAAACGAGTTTGTTGGCATACAGTATGAGTTTTCCCAAAGCACAGTAGGTGTAGTTACAGACCCATTCTGAGCTCACACTGCTTTGCTGTACATTTTGGTTGGCCTGTTTAACTTGTGCTCTCTACACCTTTAGGGACATCTAGATGGCACCTCCCCACTTTAAATGTTGGCAGGCAACCAGCAGTGTCCCTTTGCTATTCCAGCTCATGATAAATGCATACACCTTGAGTGAGGTAATACACATAACAGTCAGGTGACATGCTTTTCACATGGAATTCTTTGCTTGCTGGGAAGAGCAGATCTAGCCCCATCTTAATAGCAGTCACCAGAATGCCCAAGTTTTATAAAAGTTTATCAAACAAAGGAAAGAGAGAAGGCACCCCTGGCATCTAATCCAGGGCCTCAAAATAGGAAAGGCACTCTGGCAGGGTTAGAAGAAAGTCAGGAACAGTAAAAAGAGCTCTGGGAGAGGTGGCATGAATGACACCTGCTATGAAGCACTGGGAGGAATTTTTGCAATTTTTTCTGCGTTTATTTTGCATAATGATGTATTCAATAAAAATTACATTTTTTTAAGTATGAACTTCTGTTATTCTTTATTTAAAAAATTCATAAAATGCCTGCACATACCATTCTGAAAACCCTATGGAAAACATCATTGTGATGGGGTAGGCATACCCCACACTGCAGAAGACCAGCAAATGCTATCGGAGGCAGAAGTCCCACCCCTTAAATCCTGCTGGGCATGCTCCACATGCTGCCCTAGCATAAAAGGGAGTAGCACAGCTCATTCTGGGCTGACCAGTGAGGAGGAAGGATGCTTGCTGGAGGCCCCTAAACAAGAGCCATGTCAGCCATTGCCTGCAAGAGGAAGCGACTCTAAAGAACTCATCAAGAAGAGCATTGCTGCCAACAGACTCCAGGGCCCCCAGTGGATGGTGGCTGTTGTGACCAGGAGGAATAGACAGCTTGGAGTTCTATGGAAGGAGCTTTGCCACTACCAAGTAAGCAGTAGCTCAGGAGGCCTGAACAGTGGTACTGGGGATAGGGTCAAATTGCCTTCAGTGTATTTAGGTTTAGATCTCCAGTGACTTGGTGCCATCCCCCTGGCACCAATAGGGCCCTGGGCTGGGGCTCAGTGGAGTGGGAGAGCCTGAGCCCCACATCCAGGCACTGTGCCCCATAGTGGATGCCCTTTACCTATTGACTTTGGCCACTTAGCCATGCTGCCCTGACCCCAGGGACCCTAGATGGGATTAAGTCGGGGCTATGACCCTGGGAGAGCACCAGTCACCAACAAGATCACAGGGGAGGGCCCACCCCGCAATAATCATTATTCTTGATATTACTGTTGAGCCTAGACCCCATCATGCTAGGTGATGTACAAACACAGAAGAAAATGATGGTCCCTGTCCTAAGAAGCTTATACTCCCAGTACAAGACAAGAAACAACACATGGATATAAATAGAGAGTACAGTTCAATGGCTGTGCCTCCACTTAAGAATGCTTGTTCGAAATAAGTTAGTTTGAATTAATTAATTCAAACTAATTGTGATTAATTTGAACTAACTTAATTCGAAGTAGCATGTCCACACTAGAAAACCTAAACTGAACTAGCACGTCCATGCACAGGACTTGCTAGTTTGGTTTAGGGGGGGTGCACCACGGGAAGTGTGGCAACATGGTATCCAAAAAGAGCCATGCCCGCACCCAATCCATAAAAAGAGGAAGGCACCCTGGGAGGAAGAAGGACATACTACCTTTAGTTCAAACTAACAGTTAGTTTGAACTAACATGGCTCCACTGGGTTAGTTCTAATTAAAAGCAAGATTTACAAGTTTGAACTAAGCTTTCCTTAGTTCTAACTAAGGAAAGCCAGTGTGGCCATGAACTAATTTAGTTTAAATTAAGCCTCCTTAATTCAAACTAAATTCTCAGTGTAGATATAGCCAGTGATATTGGCCAGCATGATAGATAGTGGTCTTAGCACACCAGCAGCTTAATCATTAAGAATTTCATAGATGTCAAAGCCAAGGAACATTTTGAAGGAGGATAAAGAGGTAGCTTTGTAGATATCTACAGGAGCTCCTCCCAAATGTGAGTGGCAGAATAAGAGAAAGCGCAAAGGTGCTTATTTAAGACGCAGGCCGTGGAGGCTACCATCATGGACTATCAGAGGTGGGTGTCAGCAGCTTGATAGCATGAGAGCTGATAGCTAGGATGAGTACTTAAGGTGAAGGCCTTCAGCATAACACAAGCAGGTTATCTTTGATACCATAGAGAAGATCAGACAATGAAGGGAACAAAAGAGATGGGTGACAGGGTTAGGAAACCAACCTTTGTAGAAATATTCTGAATGAATATGAGCAGGATCTGATTCCATTTGTCGACGCAAAAGACAACGATGTCACAATAAAAAGATGTGAGATGGGGCTTAAATGAGAATTTTAGCTGCGTGGGTAGGAGATATAATAAAAGAAGCAAGACTTTGATACCACACAATTGTCATGCAGAGCAATAAAATAATTAACAAAGCATCTTGCAATCCCTACGCAAAGTTATACCCATTTTTTACACTGATACGAGGGCCTCAGAATAGGCGTATTCCTGAGCTTGTGTTGCTACCCAGCCCTGTGCTCTTCTGGCTATTTGTAGTGTTTGGAAAACCTGACTACCTCTGCTTGCCACTCATCGGTAAGGCTTTCTCGCTTGCTCTCTCACAGACTGTGCAAAACTCAGCAGACAGCTATCCCATGAGACTGATACTGCTCTTCAGATTTGAGATGTATCGTCAGGGGCCTCTGCCTGCCTTTCAGTTATATTTTCCACTGCCGTTCTCCAGCTATTCAGAAAACACTGAATAGTTCTTTTCTGCTATCCAAATGTCCAGTGAAAGGCATCATAAACCAGGGATGCAGAAAGTAAGTTGGGCTTCCCAGAATGCTAGTGGGAACTGTAACACTAACAAATTGATAGTGGTCCTGGAAGCAAAAGTTTCACTTCTCATTGCAGTAAAGAGATCAGAATTTTTAAAGATCCTGGCACCACAGAGCTTTCCAGACCACCCAACAGAAATATTGATGAACTTGACATGGTGATCAACAAGATCTTGCAAAACCATGGAGATATATCCCTTTCTGCTGATGAATTCCAAGATACACAGGTCCCATTAATGGCTCCTACACAGTTCAGAAACTTGAACCATGCAAATCCATTAATAATCTCCTGTGCATTCCTTGTGCCCTAGGGAACAGCTCTGGAGCAGTGCACACCTCCTTTACAACAGCCCAAACAGTTCAGCTACCAGCATTAAACTGGCTAGCAACTGACTTGTAGCAATCAGCATTGGTGAGCTTCCAATTTGCTATAGTCACAGACTTCTCCACACTGAGAGAAGCTTTCATGTAAGTAACCACTGCTGCATCTCCAGGGCAAACTCTGAATAGACTTCCAAGAAAATGGCCTTTAATGCCCTGAAGGCCTGCCGCCACTCTTCAGTCTCCAGAGAGCTGTAAAACTTTTGGGTCTAGTTCTGGATGTTGGGCTTGGTGTATGGGAAGCTGGGTGATGTTTGTAAATTGTGATATATAGGAGGTCAGACTGCATGATTTCAGAGTCCCTTCTGGCCCTCAGCTCTATGACTATGACTGCTGCTCTTCCCAAGTCCGCATTACTATGCAACTGGTCATTGCTAATTGGCTGAGACCTGGAGTAGTAGCTTGCCAAGTGAAGCCTCTCCAGGGCTATGTCCACACATACATCATTATTTCGAAATAACCCATTTCAAAATGAGTTATTTCGAAATAAAGTCCTTATTTCGAAATAAGTTAATTCGAATTAACAGTTTGTTAATTCGAATTAAGGGAAAGCCTGCTTTTGAAATAGCCGTTGTTTTGAAATGGTTATTTCGAAACAAGGCCATTCGGACATGTTGTTTCAAAACAGTTGTTTCGAAACAATGTGTCCAAATGCCATTGTTTTGAAACAAGACACAACGGCTATTTCGATTAGATGCGAGGTTTAATGGTTTTGAAATAACGGCCGTTATTTTGAAACAACAGGTCCCGTTGTTTCGAAATAACGGTGCGTCGTGTGGACATAGAATCATAGAATCCTAGGGTTGGAAGGGACCTCATAGGTCATCTAGTCCAACCCCCTGCCAGAGGCAGGATCACTCCCACTAAACCATCCCAGTCATGGTTTTGTCCAGCCGGGCCTTAAACACCTCCAAAGATGGAGACTCCACCACCTCCCTTGGCAGCTCATTCCAATGCTTCACCACTCTCCTAGTAAAAAAGTTTTTTCTAATATCTAGCCTCAACCTCCCTAACTGCAACTTGAGACCATTGCTCCTTGTTCTGTCCTCTGTTACCACCGAGAACAGTCGAGCTCCATCTTCCTTAGAGCATCCCTTCAAGTAGTTGAAGGTTGCTATCAAATCCCCCCTCAATCTTCTCTTCTGCAGACTAAATAAGCCTAATGCTTTCAGTCTTTCCTCATAGGGCTTGTGCTCCAGCCCTTTAATCATTTTGGTTGCCCTCCGCTGAACTCTCTCTAGCATGTCCCTCTCCTTTTTGTAGTGTGGAGCCCAAAACTGAACACAGTATTCTAGATGTGGCCTCACCAGTGCAGAATGGAGGGGAATGATCACATCCCTTGATCTGCTGGTAATACTTCTTTTGATGCAGCCCAGTATGCCATTGGCCTTTTTGGCAGCAAGAGCACACTGCTGACTCATATCTAGCTTCCCATCCACCATGACCCCCAGGTCCCTTTCTACACTACTGCTACTTAGCTGAATGTTTCCCAGCCTGTAGCAGTGCATGGGGTTTTTCCATCCCACATGCAGGATTTTACACTTGTCCTTATTGAACCTCATAAGATTTTTATTGGCCCATTGTACCAATTTACCTAGGTCTCCCTGAATCCTGTCCTTGCCCTCCAACGTGTCTACTGTTCCCCCCAGCTTGGTGTCATCCGCAAACTTACTGAGAGTGCAGTCTATTCCATCATCCAGATCATTGATGAAAATGTTGAACAGAACTGGCCCCAGGACCGACCCCTGGGGCACACCACTCATGACTGGTTGCCAGCTAGACATGGAACCATTGATTTGTACACGCTGAAACCGCTGATCTAGCCAGTTTTCTATCCACCTTATAGTCCACCTATCCAACCCATACTTCCTTAATTTGCCAATGAGAATGCTGTGGGAAACTGTATCAAAAGCCTTACTAAAATCAAGGCATATTACATCAACGGTTCTTCCTGCATCCAGAAAACCAGTCATCTGCTCATAGAAGGAAATGAGATTGGTCAGACATGATTTACCTTTGGTAAATCCATGCTGACTGTTCCTGATCACTTTATTTTCTTCTAAGTGTTTGAGGATGGATTCTTTAAGAATCTGCTCCATAATTTTGCCAAGGATTGAGGTGAGGCTGACTGGTCTATAATTCCCCGGATCCTCCTTTTTCCCTTTCTTGAAAATAGGCACTACATTTGCTTTTTTCCAGTCCTCTGGCACCTCCCCTGTTCTCCATAAGTTTTGAAAAATAACGGCCAGCGGTGCTGCTATCTCATCGGCCAATTACCTCAGCACCCTTGGATGCAGTTCGTCAGGCCCCATGGACTTGTGCACATCCAGCTTCTTTAAGCAGTCCCTAACCTGACCTTCCATCACCAAGGGCCTCTCTTCTTCTCTCCCATCTGCCACACCCATGGTAGTGGGCTGGGAGCTGACCCTGCCTGTGAAAACTGAAGCAAAAAAAGTATTGAGCACTTCAGCTTTTTCTTCATCCTCTGTCATGAGGATGCCTGCCCCATTCAGCAAGGGACCTACACCATCCCTGATCCTCTTCTTGTTGTTAACATACTTGTAGAACCCCTTCTTGTTATCCATTACATCCCTCGCTAGCCGCAACTCCATTTGTCCTTTGGCCTTTCTGATTTTATCCCTGCAGTCCCTAGCAATATCTTTATATGCCTCCTTGGTCATCTGACCAAGCTTCCACTTCCTGTAAGCTTCCTTTTTATGTTTAAGCTCAGAGCAGAGTTCTCTGCTAAGCCATTCGGGCTGCCTCACATGTTTATTCTTTCACCTAATTGGAATGGCAACTTCCTGTGCCCTTAGCAGGGTTTCTTTAAAATATAACCAGCTTTCTTGGACTCCTTTCCCTCTGTTGTTTCGAAATAAGAAGCCTGTGTGGACATACCCCAGGAAAAGTTTATTTAGAAGAAACTCCTTGATTTTTCTCCTACTCCTCCTGAACCTGTATTGCTGAGACACCATCACGGTTGCCTCCAAAGTCATCCAAACCCATCAGACTGTCTGACTACCAGTACAAATGCATTAGCCTGTTCACATCAATGATCCTCAGGATTGCAGGGCTCAGCAGCGTTTCTTCCGAGCTGCCTGACCGCAGTTGTAAAATGACAGTGGCTTGCAACAGCTAGATAAAGAATAGGATGCAAGGAAAGGCCTCGTGAATTATTTAGCTTGCCTCCAAGTCCCAGAATTGTAATGGTTTCCAGCAGGTTTCACCCCATGATGAGCAGTGTGTGAAAGATCGCAGAATGTAGCAAGAAACGTTGTACAATGAGATGACCGCCATCAATGCCATGTACTTAAAAAAAAAAATAATGCAGCACTGAGTGAACATGATTCAAAAGGCAAGTAGATGCATCCAGGATAACAAAGCACTGTTCAGCTACTGATTTTGGAACAGCTCTTCCTGATTAGTTAACATGGAATCTGAAACAACTTTCAAGGGCAGACAAAACCCCTATTCTCTTTCTACTACTTTCTTTTAACATCACACATATTGCATAATTACACCTTATGGGACTCAGTGAAGGCTCCTCCCAAATCTACCTTTGAGGCCACCCTATTTCTACTCAAGGAGAAATAAACATGATGCCCTTAGTGCTTATCAGTATTCCTTTATTAGTCGCAACTGAGTGATGTGAAAGACTATTCTTCTCACCTTTTTCAGGAACTGAACAAACTAGTTTGTAAATCTTGGCAGCCTGGGGAGCAAAGGAAGTCGAGCGACAACCAACAAGTCTGGTGACACTTCTAAAGACTAAAAAATTTATTTATCGCATGAGCTTTCATGGGAGAAAATTCCACTTTATCAGAAGCTTGAAGATGGGGAACTTACATAATGGGAGCAAAATAAATGCAGGGGAGTGTAAGTCATGGGATCTGGTCGGATTGTTACACCAAATCAGTGCAGTTGTTTAGAGCAGTGGTTTCCAACCTTTTCTCTGACATGGCACACCTTGATACTTTCAAATTTTTCAAGGCATACCACCATTTAAAAACGCATGAGTATTCAAATTAACTTAAATTACTCATGAATATTCATGAACCATGGCACAGTGTTTCAGAAATGCTCCTATGTGGGGTAGTAGATGTAGCAGAGCAGGGGTGGCAAAACACAGGAGTAGAGCCCTGCACAGTTACAAATAAGTGGATCCGTATGCGACCTACTTCTGCAAGAAATGGCCCGTGGATATCTGTGTTGTATCTGCGGATGCGGATAAAATGCAGATATCCATGGATATCCGCATATTTGCAGGGCTCTAGCTCTGTGCAGATAAAAATATGTGGATCCGTATCTGATCTACATCCACAAGAAATGGTCTGTGGATATCCGTGTTGTATCCACAGATGTGGATATCAGGCGTACATCTGCAGATATCTGTGGATTTACAGGGCTCTACACAGGAGGTTAGGAGTTGTGTGCAGTGGCAGGAGTGAGTGTGGGGAGCAGAGCAGGGCAGGGGTGACAAAAGAGAACAAAGGTAGTCATGTGGGGAACAGCACAAGGGTGGCAAGAGAGGAGAGAGGAAGGGAGAACAAAAGTGGCTTTGTGGGGGACCAGCGGGGAACCTGGGGAGTGGGAAGGTAGGGCAGGCAGGGGAGCACGGCACAGCACCCACTTCCCCCTTCTCCACAGTGGCTCCCTGGCATCCAGGGCAAATCCTCACCCCACTGCTGCTCCCTCCCACTCCATTGGGTCCTGTCCTCCCCTCTCCCAGCATCTTGCTGCCTGTGATGGGCCCTCCCATCACTGCAGGGGCCAGAACCAGGCCTCCAGCCCCCAGCTACGCCCTCCCTAGACCCAGCCACCCCACAACCCCAGTTGCACATCCACTCCCACCCACCTCTGCCCCCCCCCACACCCCTGCTGCACACAACCCTCAGCTATGCACCCTGGGAGGAAGGTCCTTGTTATTTCAAAACGATCCTTGTTTCAAAATAACATGTCCAAACGGCGCTATTTCAAAACAACTGGTTTCAAAATAACCCTCTTTTCGAAAGAAAAGTGGTTTAAGCTGTTTCGAAAGGAGGGCTCTTGTTTCGAAACGAGGAGCTCCCTCCTTTCAGAACAAGAAAACGTTGTATGGACATAGGGACTTTTATTTCGAAAGAACCAGTGTTGTTTTGAAATAAAAGCCCTGTGTGGACATACCCTAACAGATTTATTTTTCGCATGAGCTTTCGTGGGAGAAAATCCCACTTCGTCAGATGCTTCGAGGATGTCAGATTTGTGTCTTTGGAAAGTGACAACCTGTAACTGAACACAGATCTCAGACAGAGAACTGCTGAGCATGCAGCTACCATTTTCTTCACATACATTTCTGCCTAACTCATTTTCGGCTGTCTGCATTTCTTACCAGTGAAAGTAATCTAAAGACTGAAACAATCAGTGCAAGGAATGCACTAATCCTTGGCCGTCAGAAGGAAAACTATTGTTTGTGCTCACTGGATTTGCCAATATGGAATTAAGCCAGAGAAGTGCTCAGAGTTTATATTGCTGTATGTTTTTTCTCTCTTCAGACTGATGTTTATATACAAAATCATAACATCAGAGCCAGACAGGGCAGGGAGAAAGAAAATTGATGGCACTAGCCCAAAACACATCCCAAAGGACTAATGTCAGTAACACTTCATTGAAAATATCCTTTAATCCCAAACTGGAGTGGGATGCTTTTTGAAATATATGTATTTACACTTCAGTTAAGCATTAGAAAATGAGACAGAAAAAATGAATGATCTGAACTGAATCCCAAGCAGTAAAATCAATGCAATTTAATTCCCTGCTTGGAAATCTATTAACCTCAACACTAAATTTACATAAAAGTTATATGATTTTTTAATTACATTCTTTTCCCTAGGGCAGCAAGGCATGATCTCCAAAACACAAAGCCCTGAGACTCTTCATTCGTATGTGTTCCCACTCAAATATTCAGTGGCTATGAGCACTCTCCTTGCAGAGAGGTGGCCTGGATTTTATTTCTTCTGAAGTCCTTTTCTAGCCCCTCTAGTGGAGCCATTTCAGATATTTCACTGGGGACGGGGCAAATGCCAACACTCTCCTTCTCCTAGCGGGGACCCCAATCTGTTCCCCATTCATTCCCCACCCCTTCTTCCCATAGACACTGGGGAGTTGTCACTCTCTCTTACTTACACTGGTCATTAAGTACTAACAGAAGTCAAGTTCTTGGCAGACTTCCCTCACCCTGTACTCTACCATACAAGAGCCAACTCAGTGTACCATGCTGCAACATGGACAGAGCGGAGGTTGGGTCAAACTTGACTGGAACTGAAACCTGGGTGCCAGGTCACAATGCCATACACTGAAATTTGACTCGTTTGCTCTTGTGTCTGTCCCTGGTGTGTGGGGTGGGGACGGTGGGGCTGGGTCAAATTCTAGTGGCACTGCAACCACGCAACTAGAGTAGCTCCACCAGTTACCATGATGATTTAGCATAGGACCACTGCTTAAAAGTGATTGGGCCATGGGCCCTTTGATAGCACAGCCTATGGAACTTAGAACTAGTGCAAAAACTAGGGAGAGTTTTCCCTTCAGCCCTCCCCCGCCCCCATTTGGAGTTACTGGCACCTTCATAGGTTTTAAGGCAGAAGGGACCATGATGATTACCTAGTCTGACTTTCTCCACAACACAGGACATGAAACAAATGCAGTCCAGAGGACGTGTTTGCTAGAGAGTGGTTCCTGCATCCACAGTGCTCACATCTTCTTCTAGCCCAGCAGTGAAAGACTGCACGGTCAAAACCCAAATTTGTCTTCCTTTGAGGCTCTTCATTGCACAGCCAGGAGCCTCAACAGGCTGGCCCTAAAATATATCAAAACAAACCCCTGCATTGTTTAAAACAATTTTTAAAATGCAGGAAGGCATAGTCATGTGGCATCAGTTCATATCCAGGCATGCTGAAAGCACTCTGTCTTTGGCCTCATGTCTAACAGAGTAATGTAGCTGTAAATTACTACTCTATAATTCAATCCCTGTCATGCTCTAAATGAGACATGAAGATGTATTTGTTTATGAATGCACACCTAGCTACATGTTATATACAAAGCTGAGGAACAAGTGTGGTGAGCAAACTTAGGTATGTATCTATGCCCAACAGTGTATTATTTACTACAAGCCAGATTCTAATATTCTTACTGATGTTCGTGGGAACATGACTCATTGAGGAGCTCCACAGAAATCAGTGACTAAGGTATAGCAGAATCTGGCTCTATACAAATCACATTGCATAACAACAGGCCATCTCCTCAATTAATGTAAATCAACAAAGCTTTATTGATTCAATTAAGCTACTGTAACAGACATCAGGTGTAGAAGTTAGCCAGTATCTTTAAAAATATCATTTCTGACATGTTAAACTATGTAGGTATCTTACGTAGGTTAAGTATATGAAAAATTAATATTTACAATGTAAGGGAATCAAATAAAATATTACTAATAAATGTTGAATTTTACATTGTATGTTTTGCCAAAAGGTGCAGTTGCTGAATACTTTCATTGTTTCTCCTTTTTATTCTGAGTAGCTACTATGCCCAGGTTCTCTCTCTTTTTCTGTCACTTCACTTGCAATAATTCTAGCTTATTAAATGTATTTAAATCTTTCTGTCCTGGGTTTCTGTTTGTTGTCTTATTGTTTCTTTTTGACACAATAAATCTTCCATTTGTTCTTTAATATGTCAACATCTCTTATAAATAAAAACAGATATTTCAAGGTTTAAATTGTTCTGTCACTGCTAGTGAGAGTTACATTGTTTAAAATGTCTTGAGTTTATCTGATTTAGGATCAGATCCTGCTTATATTGAAACCAGAGCTCTTTGCTTCAGTGAAGGCAGTGAAAAGATGGCCCAGCTTGGCTCCTGCCACAGAGTATACATGGATTCTCAACGAGGATGCCTGACAATCTGATCACACCTGCTACCCAGGGGGCAGAATCCTGACCTTGTTTCCCCAAAGCTTTTGCAAAACTGCAGGGGTAGCATTGTGCACATGTGGAGTCTTCCTGCCTCTGCAGAGGAAATGTCAACTATGGAGATCTTTAAGGAGACCATTTAGCCCCAGGCAATGGTTACACAGAAGGAAATCTTAAGTGTGTTGACATCTTCAACCCAGAAATGAAAATGTCAACACACTTAAGATCTCCTTCTGTGTAAACACTTGAAGGCACAGCTAGGCAGGAAACAACTTTCCCATTTCATGAAAATGTTCAACATTTTGAAATTTTTTCCCATTTTTGCTTCAGGACAGAACTGAGACGAGAAAGACAGAGACACCCACCCCAGAATAGCTAGTAACCTGTACTCAGGTCACTCAGTTCTGATGTGAGAGTCCCAAAGTCAAACCCTTAGGCCATGTCTACACTAGAAAATTGTTCCACAGTAAGTCTTTGCGTTATAAGAAACACATTGTATTTATAGCGCAAGTGCATGTTCACACTGCTCTTCTTATAACGCGTGAGAGCATCCACACTGTTCTTTGCATTTCCACAAGAAAGAGCATTGAATTGTGGGCCCCTATCCAACCATGCCACTCATAAGCTTCTAGTGCGAGGCCCTAGGCAGAAAGAAAGGAGTACTGAGCACTGTGGGTAAATCCACAAGTTCCCGTGGGACGCTGCATTTTCTTATTCACTCTAGCTGCTAGCAACACACGCCTCCTTCAACACTGCCCCAGGAAAACAGGAAAAAATTCAGAAGTTCCTAGGACTCACGGGAGGGAGGGGATAGTTGTATCAGAGCATCAGAGTCCAAATGGAAGACCAGAGTAGTCAGGCTTGGAATTCTAGGTTATTTCCTGAGGCCACTTATTGTGGAAGAAAATTCTGTCAGCATTCACACATACTTTATAGTGCAAAAGCCGTTCTGCAATAGGAATTAACAACTCTCGCACAGGTGGTGTTATTGTTCTGGCAGAACAGGGCACTTGTAACACAACAGGGAGCATTCAGCTGTGTATGGTAGACCTGTTTTTCCACAATAAGATGGCTTATTCCACAATAACTCTCTTGTACGATGTACAAGCCCTTATTTTGCCTGGTTTGGAGGAAGGATTTGAACTCAGAATTTACGTACTCTGGGTGAGTATCTTAACTACCACAGCTGGACTATTGGCTATTCTATAGTGGGTCTTATTTAGTTGCTTCAGTTAGTGTTGTTTCACTGAGAATAAATAATATAGAAATTCAATAGAATAGTATTTAAAATCTGATTCCCACCTTTTAACCAGCAAAAATCCTGAACCAGAGAAACTTTTTCCAATGACAGGGCCAGGTCAACCCATAAGCAAATAAGACAGTGGCTGAGGGCGCCACTGCCATAGGGGTGCCATGGCATGGTGCAGGGGGTAGGGTGAGCCGGCTCGAAAGCTGGACCTGCGCTCCTGCCTCTCCCCAAGCCGGCCACTCCACTCCCAGGGGCTGAACAGGCCAGCCCATAGGCCGGGCTCTGCTTTCTCACCCCACCTCTGGGCTGGCCCTCCCCACAATTAGGGAGGAACAGCCAGCCCAGAGAAGGGGTGGGAGAGGGGAGTCCTGTCTCTAGGCTGGCTCATTCTGCACCTGGGCTACCTGTTCCTCACCCTGGGGGCAGGGCGAGCTGGCAGGAGCAGAGGCCAGGTTCTGCACTGCCACTGCTCCCCCCCTGCTCTGTGGGTAGGGCACAAAACCAAAAGCTGGTTCAGGGCACCACAGCCTCTTGAGCCACCCCTCTCCAATAAACATTTTAGTTTCAAAGGATCAGGATTCTCTGACAAAAAACTATTCCCTTGGGCTCTACTCCCAGTACCCTGATTGGGGCTTCTGGCTGCTACTCTAAGAAATAATTAATATAGAATAATTAATGAGATTTTGTAAGAGTATAGAACAGGTTATATCAGCAAAACAGAATGCCGGTAGTTGGTCATTAGAGATTAATTAGGTATACTTACCACTAAATCTGATCAGTGCATTAATGCAGATACTTACGTACTGAAATATCTTTCTTTCTTTTTTCTTAAACACTTTATTTATCATTTCAAGGTGCATCATACAATACTAAATATTGAGATCAAGCCTCTGACTCAAGAAAAAAGGTAATAAATATAAGAAAAGAAACAAGAAAGATTCAGAAATAGAAAAAAATAACTATAGGATCACAGGAATATGAGGGGCTTCAGGGTTTGATGTGAATTTTGAGCTCCCACTCTGGTCTTACTCAAATACAGGACTAAAGGATGTGGTCAAGGTCTCTAATCATCAAACAAACAGAAGTTTTTATAATAAGAAATTTAACAATTCCAGAATTCTAAACTAATAGCAGGAAGATTAGGTAACTTTTTAGAAAATCCGTTTAAAATCAGCTTTAAGGCAGTCCTTACACGAGTTACGTACCTTTGAAATTCTCCTCTAAAATAAATAACTTCCAGAGCATTAATAATTAATCCCTTGTTATGAAAGCTGTTTATGTTACACTTTGAGGAGTTGCAGTATGCAAAGTTTTCAAAGTAATGGCCTGAATTTCATAGCTGGCAGTCATATAAATGACATGGCTATTAAAATAATAATAATTTAAAAAAAGCTTTATGGGATGGCTTTATAGTGCTAGCAGAAACCATTCAGGTGACCATCTGCAAACAGACACTCAGGATCCAGCCCTGCAAACATGCTACTTGTGGAATTGACTAGATATGATAGGTGGACCCATCAGATGCAAATAAGCCTGATCCAATCTCCATTGAACTCAACAGCAATTATTCCACTGATTTCTAAGGTTTTGGATTAGGCCCCATGTCATGGAGCTTTTTCAGCTTTATCACATTCTGAGAAAGAAAAAATGGAAGGACAGGTAGACAACCAAAACATATTGGAAGTATATGGGAAATTCAAACACAGAGAACTTTAAAAAATATAAATAATAGAAGCCAATTAATAGTCTCAATTCATTTTTTTCTTAGAAACATAAAAATGTGACTTGAGACAGACTAATATTTTTACATAAACAACTTATTCAGTTTTGCCAACAGGGTTGAATCATCTGTCTCTAAAAATGATAGACTGCAGATGAATACAACATCTTCTCGATACAGGCCTGTTCCTGAGAATCACTGAATATTCATGCTGCAGTGTCAAACAGAGTTTAATACCATGCTGCTGCTGAGTGTTTGGATGTATTTGCCTTATGGTATTTATTCAGGAAGAACAGAGAGATTCACATTTTGTCTCTTCTGACTGATCCACAGGGTCCTATTGAATCATGCAAAATACTTCTGAACATCAAACATTTATCAGGTTTGGGGTTAAAAGCTGTTTTACTAAAAACTCAGATCATAAAGCCAAACTGACCTTTAATCACACTGGTGTCCACTAATGTAGCTGTCCCAGTCACGTTGTCCTTGTTCTCCCGGTGCACAAAATCATTTTGACAACTAACTTTTAATTCTGAAACGGCTGCAGCTTGATCTGAGTACAGTGGATTAGGGGTCTCTACATAGAGATTCTGAAATTACACAAAAGGGTGTGATTGATTTTTTTGTATACATTGTTAGTTCAAACTGGATTCTTTTCACAAATGTGATAAGAAAGAGCATCAGTCATATTTTAGGTCATTTCTGTGGCTTTGGAACATGAATCTACTTGTTTGTCAGAGTAAGTTATAAATAGCATGTACTATAATGCTTGCCTTGGAGGTAGGAACACCACAAAGTAACATGCCTTGAATGAGAAGATATTTTAGGTACAAAAAAATTACCTTTAAGAAATATTTCATAGCTTCTCTCTCTTGCGCTCTCTTTCATGTGTGTGAGAGACTTCCTTATCTGTTTCTGTTCAAATATCTTTTTTTAGTCACTTGTTCTTCTTGTATGTCTAATTAACTCAGTGAGTTTTATTATACAGTACATGATATACACATATGTCTGGCATTTCAGTTATATATGTTTACACTTTATAAGATGGTGGCTGGTTAAGGCAGGAGTTATATGCAATTGTAGTGTAAATATATTGCAGTTATGGCTCTGATAACCTATGCTTATAGCTAGAACATAAAATACATGACTCTGCTACTTATACCCTTTGGTGTCATCGCTAATACAAGCATTTTTAGAACCCATGTACATTAACTGCATTGTATTTACACTATAATAATATGCCATGTAATTAATTTTCTATCCATATGAACTATTAAAAATTACAAAAATCAAAAGGTTTAACCACAGTGCAATTCCACTTTAATTGCAGTTTAACCATAGTTCCTATTACAGGCAACATAATAAAGTATTCTTATTCACCAAATCAGTACAACTTTTTATTAAAAATGAATTGAAGATTTAGATGTGAGATAGTAGGCTATTCAAAGCCATCCTATCCAGTCAGAGAACATGATAATTGCAACACTGACAGTGATCATACAGTAATAGTGCCTGACCCTTTAAGAATCAAACTAGATTCAGAGACAGCACAACCACCACCACAATGGACAATTTTATGACAATCTGTCCATTTTAAAAAAGCTAGTAGCTACAAACAAGACATTAAATATGATGTGTGAAACAGATATTTTAGGGAAGAATATTAAGCAGAACAACTGGAGATGGAACATGTGTGTTGAGCAACTCTCATTAGAAGACACTCCATGGCATGGCATAAATACGAGATCTAGTTCTTTCAGTTACAGCCATATATAGCGCATATACAGTGCAAGGGCTCACTGCTACCAGCTGAAGTGGGAAACAGGAACAAAATGGAGATAAATGTATACTCCATCCTAGAGCTTAGTTCTTTTACTGTCCTTCACTTGGGACTGAAGTGAGTACTTGAATAATATTCTCTTTTGGTTATATCAATATATTTTTATAATGCTATCATGGCCTAAAAACTTTCCATACAAGTTCTTACTATTGAGGGAACACAGATCTAAAATGCTAATAGAGTGAAATAATGGGGGGGAGGGGTTGGAGATTTTAGGATTAGCATTAGCTGCAAAAGGAATTTTTGAAAAATTCTGTGTAAGCTCATAAGTCTCTCTCTCACCAACTGATATTGGTCCAAAAAACTCAAAACAAAACAGATATCTTACCTGTCTTGTCTTTCTAACAGCTGATGCTATTAACTTAATCATGTAAGGATACATCAAGTATTGACACAAACATTGAGGAAATCAGGACCCAAAAAGTTATGACCTTACAAGCTTAATTTCTCATTCTGAAAAACGCCCATACTTACTGTATTTTCTGTAAAGGGTGCAGAAACAAGGAATGTTGTGGGTGTGGCAGCATCCCCTCGCTTGAAGGAGTAATAACAACAAAATACATGGTTTTGGATTTCAGCACTAGCAGAATAAAACTGTCCCAGCACCACTGATTATTATTTCAATTTTAGAGGCGTCTCTTGAAAAGCAAGTAAAATCAAACCAGAAAAGCACGTCCAGATGAGATGCAAACCAGTGAATAAAATCTAATGATCAAAATCTATCTACTTGTACAATAAATGTAGGCTGTCTGCATCAGATCAATGTTGTATCATATACAGGCAGAACTAATCCTAACTGAAACAATAATGAAAATACTGTACCATCAGAGCAAGTAATGAGGGATAAACAATTAACATTTTCTTGGGCTTATCTTTATTTGCATTTTCTGAAACAACTACTAAAAGATATATCAGCAAGGTTCATTGCATCACAAGATCCAATGCAGGGTTGTGTCCAAGCCCAATCTGTTCATTATGCAGAACAGATATTGATTGTGAAAGACCTATGATATCAAGCAAAGCTTGCAGCACTAGTAAAATTTGCAAATACCTCAGGGATTTGTGCAAAGAGACACAGCTTAACGTATTAGAAAGAGGGCAGGGTTGTCAGAAAATTTTTTTAACAGCGGTTAAGAAAAGAAATATATACTGATATAACTGAGCCATATTCTCTGCTAGTGAGTATAGAGCATACTTCCATTGATGTTAATGGAGCATTGTCATTTTGCACTAGCAAACAATGTGGCCATTCTTCACAAATAAGATCTCTTCTTCCTCATCACTACTGTACCATGCCTAGATGTATCACCAACTTGACATCAGTCTGGCCTCACCATATTAAGAAAAGTTCTAAGAAATGTTCACATTTTAACCAGGAAAAAAAGACATATTTCAAAACAGAAATGTATAGTACTTTCAATAAAGTGTCATGGACTCTATAAGAAAGGCGCATTTTAAAGAAAAAAAAATAAGGGAAGATCAATTTACATGCAGATTGCCCCCCAGGGCTGGATGGTTAGGGACATTTCACCACAGAAATAAATTTTTACTTTTTTATTTGATATTTACAATATTATGAAAATCTTGAGACCATATTATGTGACCAATAGGAAAAATAATATATTTTAAAATGTCTTCTATTCATTTCTATTTAGATTTACCTCTTTAAACATCTTAACCCTAGAAATTAATGCTTTGCGTTATAGTCTTATTTGTGGCATTCAAAATAACTTGAAAACAAGTCTCGATACCAAAACCAGTCATACATGAAGTTCTTTAACTCTAAAGCGTATGACTAACACACCACCTGAGGCCTAAAATAATCATGGAGTCTAGAAGCAACCAAAGCAAATTTTGCCTGACAACCGCATACTGTGCGTGTGTGCACATATACGCATGCCTATCATTCACCCAGCCAATATACAGTGAAATCTGGACACACTTTCTATTCCCCTGAACAATATGGCATACATAATAATCATAAATAATATTCGGAATGCTTTGTCTTTAATGCAGTCGTAACCGTGCCATAAAGGCAGTAGTGAATTAAGCGTCCTGATATTTTTGTGATGCGGACATAGATTACTACTATCTCTATTTTATAAATGGGGAAATTATAGCACTTGGTTAGTTTCACACAGGAAGTCTGGCAAAATTGGGAGCAGATCCTAGATTTTTCTTTCCACCCTATGTTTCGATCACAAGACTACTTTTCATCTTCTATTTTAATATTTTCCACCCAAAGCTGTCATCATAATGTCAGTAACATTATGCCAGGCCTGAGACCCCAACTCTTCTGAAAGATACCACTCAGATACTGAGGATGCTTGATAGATCTCATGCACTTGAGACAGCGAAGTACATCACTGGAACCTGTAGCTGCAGTTCTACAAGACACCTAGAAAAATGGCTCTAAAGATGCTGTGGGTGTTCTTACCTTGAAAGACCAAATGAGAGTGACTGTTCCAAAAGTACTAGCTGTGACCACTGAAACAGTACAAAAGATGTGGCTACCATAAGTAGAGGATTCTCTCTAAATAAATATGGTAAGAATTCTGTAATGTTAGTGAAAGTTTTAAGCCATTATTTTTATTCATTTGAGTCTCAATGTCAAGAAGGCTCAGAAGAAAAAAGGAAAAACCTGTGATGCAAATAATTTGTTAAAATACATAAAAATGTGGGAGTTAATATGAAATCAACTAGTGTCATACTTTCTGGAAATGCTGAAAGAGATACAGTAGCATAAAACATTTTGACAAAACTGTGCCTTTCCAGACAGAAAGTAAAGCTGTTATGTGGTTACAAATGACTGTATTGCAGAGGAAGACCCATTTACTGGAGCAATCAATGCTGGACACAGCACTACACCTTTGGAGTACATTTATTATACGTCATATAAGATATAGATCATAAACCCTGTATTGCAATTTTTAAAAGCGTGGATTGGCACTTTATCCTGCCTTTAGAAACTCAGGCTAAAACTACAGAGATATTTCTTAGCTTAGCATATGTATAGTACTATATATCCATCTGTAAAACACTTAATTACTGTTGATCCTCTTTTCCGTAGTTATAACACATACACATTCCAAACTGGGAAATGATCTTGAAATCCATTCAGCTCACTCTTCCCAAACAGAAGTGGCAGTTTACTGACAAAAGAAGCCAAAGAAGATTCTGCAACAGAGAAGTACAGCAGTGTACCCCCAGGTGAGTCTAAATCTGAGTCAGTGTAAGCCTATACTTTTGAACTTTGCTTTTGGTGTTTAGGAAAGTACTTTTAAGAAAAAGAGAACTGGCAGTCTAACATAGATAAAGAATTGTCCTTTGTTTTGTTAGAGAAGGCCTTTAATATGTTTCAGAGCACTTCTGGATTTGAGGCTGATACAGAATTCATTCCACTCCAGCCATCGCATTCCTCTTACAGCTCTACAGTGTAGAGCCATCAGTTTTGATTCCAATTTCACACCAGTGGTAACACCAGCATGACTGTTATTAGAATCAGATAAAAATACCATACTGATCTACTGCACCAAATTTTAATGACATGTATAAGGCTGCAAATTTGTAGTAATTCTATTTATTTCAACGGAATTACTCCAGATTTATACTAGCTTGCATAGCAACAAAATCTGGCCCATTGTGAGCCAAGGATAAGGGAACAACAGTGTTTTCAGACATGACATATGGCAAAGCACAAATTCAGATAATGGAGATACACAGCTAGAAACCAAAAGGGGAGTCTAGTGACACTTCAAAAGAGTAACAAATTTATTTATCGCATGAGCTTTCGTGGGAGAAAATCTGACAAAAAAAGCACCTGATGAAGTGGGATTTTCTCCCACGAAAGCTCATGCGATAAATAAATTTGTTATGCTTTGGAACTGGCACTAGATTCCTTGGCTGTGTCTGCATTGCTTAGCATTCTCAAAAAAACTTTTTTCAAAAAAATTATTTCAAAATATATTTGAAATAATTATCTTGAAATAACTATTTTCAAAAATGCTATTTTGGGAGAATGGTCTGGGGACCACTCGTCCTGAAATACTGTGGCTTTTTTTTTTTTCAAAAATGAAAGTCTACACCAGACTTTCTTTTTCGAAAAAAAGCAAAGCAATGGAAAAGATAGGCAGGCTTTTTCGAAAAAATCCTTTGCCATGTCCAGCAATGGCTTTTTTCAAAAAAGCTATCGCAAAAAAAGGTTTTTAATTTCAAACAACCTCTTGAGTTTAGCTTTTTTGAAAAAGCACGCCGGTATCTTGAAATACCGGCGTGCTTTTTCAGCAACACCAAACCTTGTTATATTTCAAAAAAACAGCCTTTTTCAGGATAGCTTTTTCGAAAAAAGCCATCACTGAATGTGGCAAACACTTTTTTTGAAAAAGCCCACCTGTCTTTTCCATTGTCTTGCTTCTTTCTGAAAAAGAAAGTCTAGTGTAGACTTTCATTAAAAAAAAAAAAAAAAGCTATGGTATTTCAGGACAACAAGCAGTTCCCCGACCGTTCTCCCAAAATAGCATTTTTGAAAAAAAGTTATTTTGAGATAATTATTTTGAATGTATTTCAAAATAATGTTTTCGAAAAAAGTTTTTTGAAAATGCTAAGCAATGTAGGCATAGCCCTTGTCTTTAAAGGTACCACTAGATCAGTGGTTCTCAACATTTTCTCTGCCGTGGCACACCTTGCTACTTTTAATTAATTTGAGGTACACCACCATATAGTTTCCAAATGAACTCATGAATATTCATGAGCCTATGAGCCAATCCAGAGCTCTTTGAGTAGTTTTTTAAAAATTTTTGATGGCAAACTGATTGGGAAACACTGAACTAGATTACCTGTTTGTTTTGCTGAATTAGACTAACTCAGCTACCCTTTGGAACTTGAAACCAGTGAGACCTCACAAGAAACTTGAAATATCACAGATCAGGACTGATTTATTCCATTTGGAAAAGATCAATACCTTTGATTGTAATTTATTGTATCCCAAACTTCCCTTCTTAAATGATCCATCAGAAAGCCAAGTAATCCTGCATATTAACATAATTTTTAAAGGGCAAAGTGCATCTACAGTTATGGTTATTGAAAAGAGGCCTTGATTTTTTTTTTAACCAAGAATTTAAACTGTTTCCTCGTGTATATAAATTCTTATACAAGACAAGAGGGCCTTCATTTCCACAGTTCATTGAGCAGGCTGAAGAAGGAGTGAAGCTAATTAAAAGATTCTTAGAAAGGCAATGAGCAATAGAGTATCCTCATTTAGTTTTATTAGCATATAAAAGATCAGAACTTCAGAGTTCTTATTCGTCCGTAGAACATGTAAGGTACCATAAACTATAGTTGAACATAGGCCTGAGAGGAAGTTCAGCAAAAAGCCAGCACTGAGCCTGGAGAGACACGGACGAAGTTATGGATTGTCAGCCACCTCCCTCCAAAAGTTAAGATGATCCAGTTTGTTAAAGTTCTAGACTTCCATTACCAGCAATCTGGGCTGAGATCCTCCATCACCTCTGTTATACAATACTGTCAAACATGTCCATGTTACAAAAACATGATGAATTTCACAGTTCTTTCAGTAGGACTAGGACAAATGGAGTGTTGTGGGAAACAAAAATGGAATTCCATGCGAAGTCATAATGGATTATGGACATACAACACCAAGCATTTTCTTAGAGATATAAATAAACAAAGAAATAATATTCCACCAGGCAATAGTCGATCGGATATAATCTTTTTCAGGCTTTGACTCCAAATGATCTCCAGCAATAAAAGAGACCCATGAAGGCAATATTCTGGTTATTTCTATTGCTACAAAAATAAAACCAGAAAGTGAGTGGAACTGAGACAAGTCCTTTGAGAAACAGAGAGCAGTGTTGAACATTCAAAATTTCGCTCAGAAAGCAGGATGATAAGTTGGCTTAATAAAATTTTAATCTTTACTAACTGTGCTCATCTGTTACCTGCAAAAGAATAAGTAGTACAGGAAAACGGCACGTGTTTAACAAGAGAGCAAACTCATTTCTTTACCAAAGGGAAAATGTAAGAAGCAAGGAACGCTAAGAGGACACTAGATGGCTCTCTGCCCTGTTTTATGCAACACATTCAAAAAAAAACAAAAAACCCTCCAGTTAAGCGTTACCACTTTAAACTTCTCATTTCAAGGGTTTATAACTCTGTGGTAAAATTCACTGCAGGCACAAACTTGGCAAAAAAAAAAAAAAAATCTCCTGCAGATAGAGAAATTTTTCTGTCCCCAAGCCCTCCTCCCCTCCTCAAAAAGCACAATAAAAACAAGTATTGAAGTTATCTACATGACTGAAATGGAGGGAAGGAGGTGTTCTTTGCCAGATACAGCTGTGACTTGGTGCAATCTTGAATGGCAAAAAAAATGAAGCCTGGAAATTGAGCAGATCAAGGGCTAATCATTTTTGGTGGGGAGGAATGGGAGGAGGAGAGGAAGAAGGAAACCAGCTAACAGAATAACCTTTAAAAAGAAGCTATATCGCTCATGCGCAGTAAAACTTTTTCAGTGAAATTTGCAAGGGTTTTAAAGTATACATTTAAACATTTTTGCCCTTCACAGACCATCTCTATGGTAAAGGTAAATACTTAACAGCTGATAGTCATGAAATACGTTGCATCGTTAACAAACAAAAACCCATGCAAGTGGGTGCAGTTCCAAGGTTCCTACATAATCCATTGCTGGTATACAAATCCCAGCATGCCAATCTCTGGGCTTATTCTCTGCTCTTGGAATTTATTTAACCGTGTCATTACACTTCTGAGTGAGACGGAGCTCGTCGTTTCAAAAATCTGTTCTGAAATGGTTCCAAGGAGATTGTGGTGGCTTTTCAAATGAAATGCTGCCTCCAAAAGGGGAAAAAATATATATAGATGCCAGTTTGTTAAAAGGGACATCTGCTCCTTGCTCCTGCCATTTTTGCCTTGCACCTTAATGTTTGTCATAGCAGAACAGAAAGTAATCTGGGGTAGCCCTGAATAAGCTGGATTGTGATGACACAGTATTTAAAATTCTCAGAACAGATAAGGGGTTAACTTTGGGCTTTATTTGGAGCAATCCAAATGGATCCTTTGAAAAAATGTACTGGACAACTTAATAGCAATGAATCATACAAGTACAACACATGTTGCCTTGGGATTGTAGAAGTACTTTTTGTGTCCTGCAGCAACATCACAGCAAAACAGAGAATGAACTTGGGTGTGCAGAGAAGAGCAAGAGGAATGATTAAAGATCTAGAATACCTGACTTATGAAGGAAGACTGAGAACTGGGTTTGTTTAGTCAGGAAAAAAGGAGAGGAGACATGACAACAGTTTTCAAGTACCTAAAATGTTGTTATGAGGAGGAGAGAGAACAATTGTTCTCCTTAGCTACTGATAATAGGACAAGCAGCAATGGGCTTTAATTACCACAAGGGAGGTTTAGGTTGGACATTAGGAAAAAATTCTTAATGATCAGGGTGATTAACCACTGGAATAAGTTGCCTAAATGGGTTGTGGAATCTCCATCATTGGAAGTTTTTAAGAGCAGGATAGACAAACAGCTGTCAGGGATGACTTAAGAGGGTATTTGGTCCTGGCATGAGTGCAGGAGACATGACCTCTCATAGTTCCTTCCAGCTTTTATGATAACACAAACTAGGCGCCCCCCATCATTTGTTTTCTTTATGATCAGGCACTCAACTTGAAACTTATAAACTGATTTTTCAGTGCACTTAGCATTTATATAGCACTTCACATATTTAACACATTGTACGGACTGAAACCTATTAATCTTCACAGCTCTCCTGAGAGTTAAAAGGGTAAGTACTAGGTCTTCCTTTTACAGAGGCTCCAAAAACTGAAACACTCAGTTCTGCATGGCCTCCAACAGTGAGTCAGTGGCAGCCTGGATTCAAACTTGGGGGCTCCTAGCTTTCACGCTGTGCTCATTCTGCAGCATCACAGTAATTTACTGCCAGAGATGATGAGATTTCATGTTTCCCACTGAATTCAGCTGCAGTTGGGAATGCTCAGCAGCACTGCAGAAAACTAAACCCAAGATGCCACAAATTTGGCATAAAAAATGTGACTTTGACACTAAGTGGCTATCTGTTAAAAATATGTGGTGTCAGTAACTTGGGCTGCATGACAAAAGAAGTCTGCAAAATACGCCTCACTCATGCAGCTGCTTCCTTCAAGATCCTGACATCTGCTCTACACTCCAGCCTCTTCACACCCTGCGCTAGTTCCTCTGGAGTTCTGATGCATCCTGTCCAACTTCCCCTTGCTGTGGCTTGAGGGCAGGGGTTGGAGTGAGGGAGCGAAGGGAAAAGAAGCAGGATTTTAAAAATGAACCATTTTCAAGTCCTTGCAGCTATACTGCCCTTAGTAATATTACGCTGCAAGTCTAGCTGCAGAGAACACTTTGTGCTTCCTCTCACTGGATGACAGAAAGTGCTGTGTGTGGCAGACAGCAGCCTCACTAAAGCAGCAGGACACAACAATGGGAAGACTTAAATATTTTAGACCAGATTCAGATCTCACATACTGCAGTATAAATGTGCAGTAACTCCCCACAGGTCAGGGGAATTCTTCTGGAGTTACTCTAGCATAAGGGGGGTTCAGAATCTGGTCCTTTGTTTATCAAAATCATTTGCTCTTGAGGCCACTGTGAGGAATGGAACAAAAGAAGGTAGCTGGGGGAGAACAGGTTATTTTATTAGTAAAATATATTCCTAGAATATTCACACCATTATTTTTATAAAAATCAAACATTTACCTTCCCAAACAGATATGGGCGTATATAGATATTTTCATTCCACTAGGCCCATAAGAAGAAAGGGTGGGGGTGGGGGTTATTGTAAGTCATCCCCACCTCTGGCTTTCCATGTAGAAATACCTTATCTGTGTCTATCTTTTAGGTTCTGACCCTGCAAACACTCATCTATGTGTTAAATGCTACACACATGATTAGCCCACCCACATGAATAAAGCGATGACCATCTGCCTAAGGGTATCTCTACCCTACAGTAGATACAACACAGCTGTAGTACAATGTTTCTGACATCAAATGAAACATAGGTTTCCATCTATGTTGGTCATACATCTCTCGAAGAGTAAGTAGGTAGGTCAGCAGAAGAATTCATCTATCTAGTTGAGTCTACAGTGGGTTAGGCTGACCTAAATAACATTGATGATGACATTTTTCCCAGCCGTGAGCAATGTAGCTAGGACCAAGAGGCCTGTGGGTTTGCAGAATCAGAGCCTTAAGTCTTGATACTGCCAACAGTTTATTTGTGCATTTCTTTATTATTGTGAGAAGTCAATGGAACTATTCAACGTAAGTGTAAGTGCTGGCAGCCAGAGACTGTAAGCTTTCCAGGGAAGCACACATAAATTAACATCACTATCAACTGGTTCCAGGCAGGTAGTCATGTTAGTCCATATACAGCAAAAACAAGAGTCCTGTGGCACCTTAATGGGTCTCATGTACCCTAACTGAATTGTCTTCATTAGCACTTGCCCTCCATTGTAATGTTTCTCACCCATCCTTGCACGTGTATAAATACATCCTAACTGTGATTTTCACTTTATGGATCTGATGAAGTGGGAGGCAGCCCATGAAAGCATATGCCCAAAGAAATTCGCTAGTCTTTAAAATAACACAGGACTCTTGCTCTTTTTTTATTGACTATGTATCAAAGACAAATAATTTAACAGGCATTCAAACTGTGGAATTTTGCCTTTGCATTTTGAAATCATAATTTGATCATTTCTCTCTGATAATCTTAGAGACTAACGTATTCAGGACAGAAACAGAGACTTCTCTTGAGTGAAGTCAGAGCTTCTGGGCATTACCAAATACAAATAATAAATAAAATAAATCAATAGACTCTGCATATGGGTATGTATACACTTACACTTTAAATTGAAATAATGATGATTATTTTGATTTAAAGTAGTGCATGTTTACACTAGCTTTCCTTATTTTGAAATGAGGTGCTCCCCCATTTTGAAATAAGGAATTTTTATTTATAATAAAACCTCATCCTCACTTTATATCAAAATGACAGTTAAATCAAAATTATTATTTTAAATAACATAGTGTGGCCAAGTTATTTCTATTTAACTGTTATTTCAATTTAACACTTTTTGCCCTTCTCCCTCCAAGGGTGCATTCTTCTTTCTATATATTGGGTTGGGGCATGCCCCTTCTTGGGGGCCATCTTGCCACACCTCCCATGGTGCACCGGTCCTAAATCAAACTAGCAAGTCCTATCCATGGATATGCTAGTTTGATTTGGGTTTTCTAGTAGAGACATGTTAAATCAATTTGACTTAAATCAATTTAATAATTTTTATTTCAATTCAATTAGATTGATTTAAGTTAAATCAAAGTGTAGCCAATCTACACTCTAAGTGTAGACATAACCTATGTGTTTCTTCAAAACATTCATTTTACAACTTTGGAGAATGGAGGTAGGATGTAGGGCATTTCACTGCTAGATGACTGGCATATTTGCCAACTTTTTCATATGCATAAAACAACACACAAACACCTATTTAAATGTTCTGGGTGCCCTGCCATTGCCTGAAAACATACACACAAAATAACTCCAGGTCAGTCTTACCTGCGGTAACTGTCTTCTCTACTCTACAAGGTTGCAAGAAATGCTGTATATAATGATGGGTTCTGTGATGAAGGTAGCCTGTCTGCCAGGAACTTGACTGAAATTATTCATTTCACACAAGTCATCAGATAACATGCGGAATGGTAATGAGTTTTAAATGCTATGACCTGGGCTTGATTCATCCTGGTGGTTTAGGGGTGAAAGCTCCACATTTACACTATTATTTCCAAACTTGAATCATCTGAATCCCTAGACTGTGCTAATGATAGGTGCTTGATTGATAACCGTGGCAACCAGAGTCCTTTCTTTGTGTACAGAATAGCTATTGCTAGCTGCCGCACAATGCTTCTTCACTTGCAAAAATTTGCCAATCCACTCAATTTTTTCTGACTAACATGCCATCTTGGATCCAATCTACATGGCCATTTTTTATTAATGGGCCTGATTCTCATTTACACTCATGCTGTTTTACACTGCTTTAGCAGTATAAAAGGGCCTTAATATGAATGTAATTGTAACAAATCCCATTTTAAGGCCCTGTTACACTGACAGAGTTGTGTAAAGGGCCTTCATTTGAATGAGAATCTAACCAAACGTGACATAGGAGCTCACATTTTCAAGTAGAGCTAAGTGAAACCAGTCAGCTTCAAGTATGCACAAGTTTCAGCAAAGCTTTCCGGTGTGTGTGGTTTGTCTGGTTTTATGACTCCTGGGTTTCTAGAAACCTAAAAACTCAAAGTGAAACTCAGAGGAAAATGACAAGTTGCACTGTTCTTGCAATACAAACTGCATATTTTGTCAACTGCTGGAGTTTTCTTACACAATTAAACTTCCTAATTTCATGCTAATCTTTCACCTAATCCTCTTTCTGTGTGCCCCTCCTAAGTAGACATGAAAAAGTAGATGAAACCTTTGAACATATCCAAATATGGTTGGTGTGCACAAAACTGAGCTCACCTGGCTCCAAACTGTGCTACTGAAGTTTAGAACATCATTAATTTTTTTTATAAGTGCTGTGAGAAGCAGGAAGAAGCTATCCTGGATTTCAAACCATTATTTCTTCTGATATTTGTTGATCATTCAACTGACAACGTATTATTTTATTAAACATTTCACAAATATTTCCTCACCCAAATTAACGCTTCAACATCAGTAATGCCATCTTTCCAAAGTTTCCTATATTTTAGCAGAAGTTTTGTACAACATGAAATAGGCAAAAAGGTAGATGCTGTGGCATTTAATTTAGGTAAAAAGAATACCATAAAAATGTGCACCTAGATTAAGATAGTCTCACTGTATTTCTCTAACAAAATTAAGAATATTCTTTGACATGTATAGGAATATAACAGTATAAAACCACTCTGTTAAAATCTAGATTCAAGCAAGCATTCGTTCACATGGATACAACTGATACATTGCTCTTGGCAGATTAGAAATGGAGCATACAAGCATTTTCCCATTTAACTGTAGATCAATGCCATGGCTGCTGCTATAAAATCATAGGCAAATTGTACAGTAACTAAGGTTATTATCAATCACTGTTAGCTCTTCAGCAGCACAGGAGGGAGGAAAGATACCTCAATAAACTCTCTGCTAAGTATTCTTTATGAATACACTCAGTTGTCTTCCACAGTGCTGCACACATTTTGCTTCAAATAGCTGCTTTCATCTTACCAATGATAAAAATAAAAATGCAGACCCAGACCGAAATAGTATACTTAATATGACAGGAAACAGCAATTTCTTTTTGCTCTTAGATTCTAGCAATTAGAAAAAAAAAATCTCTCTCTCTCTCTCTCTCTCTCTCTTTCTCTGCATGTGTGTACACATTTCTTTTATCAGAAATGCATCTGCCTGGTACTTTATATCATCATCCAATATCTTTCTGCTTTGTTTATTAATTATCTGTCTATTGCTCTATTTAACTGAAAAATACTAAACAATAAAACCAAGGGCTTGATTCACTACTGTATTACTCCAGATTTAGACTGATATAATTCCAATGAAATCAACAGAGCTCCACTGTAGTAAAAGTGGAGTAACAGAATGGTGACTCAGTCCCCAAGAGGCTCCACTAGTTCATCTGATTTTGACATGTAATTTATTTCCAGAAGCAGGAGTCAGACCACATACTTTTGTCACTGTTGTCCATCTCTTAGCATCATTAGCAATTGTATGTCATTTAGAGCCATGAAAATATCTGCCATCAGAAACTTGTCTCCTGGTGACCAGTGCTGCCAGTTTAAAGCATTGTCCATAGAAAAAATGTGATCCAACCGATAAGACACCAGAATTCGACTTTCAGCACAACTGCTTCTTTCCCATCTGTAACATTTTATTTTAATTTCACCCTTTCTAAGCCTCTACATTCCCTCCTGAGCAGCAAATTCACATCAGTTGCCTATTAAACTCATTGAGTGCAGGGCATTTTCAGGGGCCCATTGCAAATCCCCAAGATTCAGCTACATGAGTAGAGAGCAAGTTAGGCAATTTTAACTCAGACTCTGATGAAGGGTATCTTGGGGACTTTATGCCAAAGGAGAACTTGGCACAACTGCATCTAGGTGCATTACTTCATCCTATCTCTCCCTATGCCATGTAGCCCCTATATGCTTATATTGAAGAGGGGGATTTCCAGTGTAGGAGGTGGCAGAGCCACACCATCAGCTTTGTATCTGCAGAAATTCCCTATAGACTCAAGAAATTCTCCAGTGGAGATCTCCAACCACTTAAAATTCATTTTGCAGTAATAACAATAACTCACTGTACTAATAATATTTCACAAGATTTTTTCAACACATGGCTCTCCATCTAATCTACCCAGGCTTTGATACTGAGTTAATTTTCATTATACTTGAGCAGCTTATTAGGGCCATATTATATCCTCATGAAATACGCTCACTTCCAAGGGCAAATTTATCCAACTCAGTAACCAACATCTGATTTAACTATATTTGTAGCTATAGTAGATTCAGTTTCCTAGATGGATATAGGAACAAAATCGGCATTTTGGATCCATGTCTAAACTTTCTCAAAGATTGAGCCATATTCATGTCCAGACATTTAGGGCAAGTCTACACTACAAAATTAAGTCAACCTAAATTATGTCTGTGTACAGCCACCGCAGTAATTAAATCACTTTTGCTTGTCCACATTACACTCCTTCTGTCAGTGGTGCATGCCCTCACCAGAAGCATTTGTACTGATATAACTGTCAGTCTGGGGCATTGTGAGATGGCTTCTGAAAGGCGCCAATAGTTGATGTAAGCAACACAGTCTCTACACTAACACTGTATTAACTACTTTGACCTAAGTGCTATGCCTCTTGTGGAGGTGGAGTTTTTAAATCACTGTTGTGGGTTAGTTACACTGGTGGGAGCTACACTTCAGTGTAGATCATCACTGTATTATGTCAACATAAGCTGCCTTTCATTGACCTAACTCTGTAGTGTAGACCAGGTCTTTCTTTTGGCCTACAGATGCAGCATGGATTAGAACCTGGGTTCTAAACCTGTTGTAGCCACTAACCTGCCAAAAGACCTTGGGCAAATCATTTGATCTTTGTTTCCTTTTCAACCCTTTCTCTGTCTTGTTTATTTAGATTGTAAGTTTTCAGAGCAGGGACTGACTCTTACTCAATGTTTTTACACCCTTAGCACATTGAGACCCTGATCTTGCTATAATAATAAGTGGTGACACAAATGCATTTACCACTACAGCTTCCAACGTAGGAATTACTTGTTCCAATCTTTTATTTTAGCAATGAACCCAAACCAAAACCACAGATCTGAACAACTACCTAGATGAACCTTCTGTGCAATGCCAATCTCTTAGTCCTTTCTGTTTATTAATTAGGTATATGAAAATAAAATATCCATTATGACACTGATTTGGGCAAATTTCCTTAATCTGAGATTAGACTATAAACCTAGGTAAAATCAGACCTTTTGAGCAGAACTGCTCTGCACTTTCTAAATCAAGCACAATTTGTTGAGCTAGAAGCCAAACTGAAAGTCAGAAAGTTTTCAGTCTAGTTAAAATTATATCTTGTGGTACATCTTGAAACAGATACAATGAGTTAATTGGGTTTTACGCATTTTACCAGTACGGAAGAGCGTGCTCTTTTGATTTTTATATCTACAGTTGAATGAAGACTTATGCACCCAAGGGACCAGCAAAACAAACAAGCAAGCAAGCAAGCAAGCAAGCAAGCACACACCTTAGCAGACATGCAATTTAGTTGAACATATTTGTATTTGAGAATGCTTAAAAGTGATCACCGCTGTGAGATGAGGAGCTGCATAATGGCTGGGGGCCCTAAGTGAAGGATTTTTTTCCCATAGTCACTGGACTTCATTGTAAAAATCAACATTTGCCACCTACTGATTTTTGAGATACCACAGGTTTTCCATCTCCTTAGACTGGACAATAAATATGTTAACCAATACATGCAAAGTAGGTAACAATTGGTAGAAAAAAAACAAGGAGTCATGTGGCACTTTAAGACTAACAGATTTATTTTTTATTTTTCTCATGAGTTTTTGTGGGAGAAAATCCCACTTCGTCAGATGCTTCGAAGATGGGTGAACTTACAGAATGGAATGAAACTAAATGCAAGGGGGTGTAAAACATAGGATCAGGTCATACAGTAACAGCAAATCAGAGCAGTTGGTAGGTTCAAACCATGGGAAGCCTGAAGTCAAATTGCCTTTTGTAATGGGAAAAGAACCCATAGTCTCGATTAAGTCCTGCTTTCACAGAATTTAGCTTGCATATTAATTCGAGTTCAGCTGTTTCTCTTTGAAGTCTTGATGTCCCAGCCACATCTCTGATGACGGTCGTTAACAAATCATTTATCGAGTGATTAGAAAGATGGAAGTGCTCAGCAACTGGTTTCTTTGTTTTGTGATTTCTAATATCAGCTCTATGTTCATTTATTCTTTTGCGCAGAGATCATCCTGTTTGTCCAATGTATAAGGTGTTGGGGCATTTCTTGTACATGATGGCATAGATCACACTAGTGGATGAGCAGGTAAATCAGCTTTTGATGGAGTGGCAGGCTTGATTAGGACCTACTCAAAGAATATTTCCATAACACCACAGATCAATGCACTGACACACAGATACCTTCCTCCAAACACTACAAGAAGAAATATTCTTCATGGACTCCTCGAGAGGGTCGAAACAAGAGACTTGACTTCTACATTGACTGTTTCCAGCACCGTGCCAAGGCTGAAATCGTGGACAAACAACATTTTTTACATCATAACCTCAGCCCTCCAGAATGCAATGCCATCCACGGCCTCAGAAACAACTCAGACATTATCATTAAGGAGGCTGACAAAGGAGGTGCAGTTGTCATCATGAATAAATTGGATTATGACTGGGAGGCTTATAAAGAACTCTCCAACACAACATTCTACAGACCACTTTCCGCGAACCCCACTGAGGAATACCAAAAGGAATTACGGCGCCTACTGAAGAAACACCCTAAGACAGCACAAGAACATATAGAGACAGAAACACCACCAGAACCGCGGCCAGGGATTTTCTATCTACTACCTAAAACCCATAAAAAAGGAAACCCTGGACGCTCCATCACCTCAGGCATTGGCACTCTTATCGCCAGCCTATCTGGCTATGTGGACTCCCTCCTATGTTATCAACATCCCTAGCTATCTTTAAGACACCATGGACTTCCTGAGGAAAATACAGTCCATTGGAGAACTTCCAGAAAACACCATTCTGGCCACTATGGATGTAGAAGCTCTTTACACCAACATCCCACACAAGGATGGATTTACAAGCTATTAGAAGAACCATCTCAGATGATGCCACAGCACAGCTTGTGACTGAACTTTGCGACTTTGTGCTCACCCACAACCACTTCAGATTTGAGGATCATTTATATCTACAAATCAGTGGCACTGCTATGGGCACCCGCATGGCCCCACAATATGCCAACATCTTTATGGGCAACTTAGAACAACGTCTCCTCAAGTCTCATCCCAAAACACCTCTTTTTTTACCTACGTTACATTGATGACATCTTCATCATCTGGACGCATGGCAGGGATGCTCTTGAAGATTTTCACAGAGACTTCAGTAATTTCCACTCCACCATCAAACTGAGCCTGGAACACTTCACACAGGAGATCCACTTTCTCGACACTACAGTACAAATCAGGGATAGACACGTCACCACCACCCTGTACCGAAAACCTACTGATCAGTATAGTTACCTACGTCCTTCGGGCTTCCATCCTAAACACATCACATGATCCATTGTCTACAGCCAAGCCCTAAGATATAACCACATCTGCTCTGATCCCTCAGACAGAGACAGACATCTTGAGGATCTCTATCAAGCATTCTTGAAACTACAGTACCCACCTGGGGAAGTAAGAAAACAAATTGACAGAGCTAGACGGGTTCCCTGAAGTCATCTACTACTGGAGAGGCCCAAGAAAGCAAACAACAGAACACCACTAGTCACCACATATAAGTCAGACCTCTGCAACAGATCATTAAGGACCTACAGCCTATTCTAAAGGATGATCCCTCTCTCTCTGAAGCCTTGGGAGACAGACCTCTTCTTGCCTATAGACAGCTGCCCAATCAAACAGATACTCACCTGCAACTACAGATCTAACAACAGAAACATTGAAGCAGGCACACACTCCTGCAACAAACCACACTGCCAAGTCTGCCCACATATCTGCACAATAGATACCATCAGAGGTCCTAATCAAGCCTGCTACTCCATCAAAGGCTTATTTACGTCCTCATCTACTAATGTGATCTATGCCATCATGTGCCAGAAATGCCCCAACACCTTATACGTTGGACAAACAGGACGATCGCCGCGCAAAAGGATAAATGAACATAGAGCTGATATCAGAAATCACAAAACAAAGAAACCAGTTGCTGAGCACTTCCATCCTTCTAATCACTCGATAAATGATTTGTTAACGACCGTCATCAGAGATGTGGCTGGGACATCAAGACTTCAAAGAGAAACAGCTGGACTCGAATTAATATGCAAGCTAAATTCTGTGAAAGCAGGACTTAATCAAGACTATGGGTTCTTTTCCCATTACAAAAGGCAATTTGACTTCAGGCTTCCCATGATTTGAACCTACCAACTGTTCGGATTTGCTGTTACTGTATGACCTGATCCTATGTTTTACACCCGCTTGCTTGAATTTTCATTCCATTCTGTAAGTTCACCCATCTTTGAAGCATCTGACGAAGTGGGATTTTCTCCAACGAAAGCTCATGTGAAAAATAAATCTGTTAGTCTTAAAGCGCCACATGACTCCTTGTTTTTTTTTGCAGGACTAGACTAACAAGAGTATCCCTTTGGAAACAATTGGTAGATATCAAAATTTAATAGCAACTGCTGTATCAAAATAATTGTAAGCAACAGGGTCAAATTGTAGCTTCTCCACCTACCAGTCATTAGAGATCACAGGAGCTTTCAGCTTCAGTGACACCACCTATATCAGTGGTTTTCAATCTCAGGGTTGGGACCTAGTACTAGGTTGCACATCCTCAGGCACTGGCTTATAGCACCCCCTGCTGCCTCTGTCAAAAGAGAATGTGTTGCTCAAAGATGTAACTGTTGAGTTGTGGGCATGAAAGATTTTTTTTCAACTGGGTCCTGAGACAAAAAGTTTGAAAACCACTCCCCTATATTGCATACCTTACTCTTTCTTTCACTGATGAGAGGCCTCTAAATTCAGAAGCAGTCCCCACCTCTAGTAGCTTTGCCAGGGAAAAACAATTTCTTTACATGTCTTAAGATCTGAGATCAAGTTTCTGCTAAACTGATTCATGCTGGTGTCTGTCTATGCCAATTTATTGAACCAGGATTTCACATTTCAGTGTTCTTTGTTAAATTTAATGCAAGACTTAAGTGTCTAGCCTGTTCTATTATCAAAAAATTAGGGCTAAGTATTTACTGTGATTGTTACAGTGTTCAGCAATGAACCATATTCTAAAAGGAACAAAAACCACTTTGTTGCCTTGGTATCTCTCACCAGCAAAAAAGAAAAGAAAAAAAAAGTTTGAAATATTCAAGATTACTATTTACCCCCAGGTGAACAAATATTGAGTTTCTAGTAGAAATGCATCTAACTAACAAAACTATTCAGCAGCTGTAAAAGAAATTGTTCTGAAAGCTGGAAATACTAATTTAGTCAGCTCACACTGAAGTCAACAGCAAAATTAAATGACCTCTCTGAGTAAGAGAACTTTGCTGGTTCACATAAAATGCATGCTGGTCTGAACTTCCTTAGAATTTGTAAACCAAAACATAGCTTGCTTGACCACATCTACAAATTAGTTCTATTCTTATAGCTATTTCTTAAAATTATGCTATATTCAGTCTTCTTTTCCCTCGTTAGTGAAAAGTCACAATATTCCTAGGTATTAATTTGCATGAATGATTCATTATTTCCAAATGAAACCATAGTACTTAGATATTACTACAAGGTTAGGCACTTATCTGGAAGTTCTTTTGCATTTTAACTTATGGAATTCTGATAAAGTTAATTAAGCTCATCTCTTATATGAAAACTTGACAAATTTTCAACTGCAACAACAGCTTTTTATAGCCATATAATTCTTCCAGAAGGTAAAAGCTTTTCTCAGACAGGTATATAGACCATAGCCACTTCAAGTTCATTGATATAAGGAACAAAGGCACTCATTTTCTTTCAATGCTGTGTAGGGTTTTGTAAGTTAAAGTTCTTCTATAATTGGTATCTACCCACAAACATCTTTCAGATAAGAGAGAAATATTAATGAAAAATGATCTGAAAGAACCATGAAATGAGCACTAAGCTATTTTACTACATTAACAGATGTAATAAGGACCGGATGTGATTACAATGGGGACCTGTTAATGCACAACCGGTTTGCATGTGGATCTGGTTAACGTGCTCTCCGGTCATGTCCCCCGAAGCCAGCAAGTTAACATGCAGGACTCAGTAACACGTGATGCCTACAAGCAGGGCCATCCTTAGGGTAGGGTGACCAGGGCAGCCGCCCAGGGCCCCACGTGGCCAGCCCCACCGCCTCCCACCATGCCAGGGACTAGGCAAGCAGGCAAAAGGGCGGTCCACCTCTGAAGCGCTGCCGGTCCGCCACCCTCCCGCCACACGTGCTGCTCTTGGTTCCATGCCGGAGCAGCGGGGAGAGGATGGGAGGCAGCGTGGAGCCAGTATTGCTGCCCCCCCACCTCCTCCCCGCTGTTCCAGCAGGGATGCCAGAACAGTGCGTGTGGTGGTGGGGGGGGGGCAGACCGGCAGCACTGCGGCAGTGGACCACCCTTTTGCCTGCTCGCCTGGTCCCTGGCATGGGGAGGCGGCACAGGGGTCTGCCCCGCCCCTTGGCTGGCTGGCCTCGCCCCCCAGTGCCAGGGGTTTGGGGGCCCTGCAGAGGGTGATTCTCCCTGGGCCCCGCACTCCTAGGCACCCCTCTATGGACATCTCTGCCTACAAGCGGAAGTTGGCTGGGGCAGGAAACACATGGAGTGAGCCTTAATATGGCGTTTTTTGAATATTCCAGCATACTTGAACCCCTGTGTGTAAAAAGCCACGCAAAATCACTTATTTTTAAAATGCCTGCTGGACGGAGGATGTGAAAGTAAAAAGGAGGGCATGTCTTCCTTTTCGCTGACATCTGGTAATCCTAGCCATCACCGACAGGCTGAGGGGATCTGGATCTGTCTCCAGCTGCTTCTGGATGAGCTGGGAAGCTTCCGCCATGGGGGCCATCCGGATACGCTCCCCTCCCCTTGCGGCTTGCCGGTGCGTCAGAAGCTCTTCCACTTGTCCAGCGGCAGATGGGGATGGATCCTGATCCCCGTAGCCTGCCAGTGGTGGCAGAAGCTGTCAAGGCTTTTTCCCCACTCTGGCACTCTGAGTGCAGAAGGTGGGGGCCCGCAACAGGCCAGAAAAGCCACTGGCCTTAAAGCCTGCTCTTAAAAGTCTCCAAGGCCTCCAATTCCTGGCCTTGGAGTGGTATCGCTGCCACCACCCAAATGCAAAAAAACCTCTTGTGACCCAGGAAGGCGCACTTGGGAATTCCTCCCTGTGAGGTACTTGCAATCCTGTTTATTCCTCTCTCAGGAAAATGACTGAACTCCAGCTGCAATATGAGCTGGAACTGGAACAGGGTTCCCTCTAGTAGCTGCCTGTGCAGTCTAAGGCACGTGCACACAAACCTCTTGCTTCTCAGGACACAGAACCAGAACTTACTTAAAAGGTAAAATCTTTAATCAAAAAAGAACAGATGATAAACACAGAGAGTTGCTTCTCTGGGAATTAACTTAGGTAGTTACAGGGTAGTGGGGTGGGGGGTTGGGTTACATGTGCTTAGCACAGAGAAATCCAAAAAACAAGCCAAAAACAAAGAAAATACCCTGACCGCGTCTAAGTAAACATTCCCTGTTCTACCCACGCCTGGTCAGTACCAAACTTAGCTTATCTCTGGTAAGGATGTTGCTGGATTCTTCCTCAGGCCCCTCTGGCCTCCTCCTGATCCTTCCAGGAGCTCTGCTGCATCCAAAACAGGCCCAGGCCAGGCTGCTGTTACCATTCAAAAAGCTGTGCTTCGTTCCTATTGGCTGTCCTGGGACTCACTGACCAGAGTGTTAACCCCTTCCTCCCCAAGGGTTATTACAGAAGCTTTGCGCCACTGCTGGCAGGACAGGGGAATCTGGATCCATCCCCAGCTGCCGCCAGATAAGTGGAAGAGCTTCCGCCACACTAGCAAGCCACGGGTGGGGGCTGATCCAGATAGCCCCCATGGCAGAAGCTTCCCAGCTCATCTAGAAGCAGCTGGGGACAGATCCAATCCCCTCAGCCTGCCAGCCCAGGGCCCTGGCTAGGGTCCCTGGCTGCTGGCTCTGTGCTGCTGGCACTGATTTGTGCACCGGTGAGTGCTTGTTGCTGCGTGCACATGCGCAGTGCTTAGGGGGAACACTGGACTCCCTTTTACATGTGGTCTGTTTAACGTGCAGTTGCCATGGCTTGTCCCCCAACACCCGCTCGTTAACAGGTCCCCACTGTATTAACCAAGAAGCTGGCTATTTAATACTGAAGAAAAGGAAAATTTAAGGGAGAAATTATACTGCAGAATATTTATTTTATCCACAATTTAAATGTATATTGGACAACAGTTGGTAGAGAAACATGCTAATGCAGTATCTATGTAGTGACTATGGCCATGTGTAGTTGAGAAAATATGAACAGAAACCACAGGATTTTTAATACCAGATCAAAGCTTTGTTTTACCTGATATTCTGCATTTGGCTGCACTGAATATCAGAAGTTTCAAAAAATAAAGAAGTCAACTGTGCATTTCTATTTGCCACACTGTCCAGAGTGACTCACCATTGGGAGTTTCAGCTGGAGGGCAGACTGTCAACAAGCAGAGCTGAAACCCCAAATTGGTTGTATATTCTATACTTAGATTTCACCACCGCAGTAACAAGTGCAAACTCCTAAAGCCCTATAACAGTTTTACCAAGGAGTCATAGACAGTCCACTGGCACATTCCAGTCTATCTTGCAACCCAGACAAGATGCACTATGTAATAGAAGGTAATTTTACATGAAAAAATCACAACAATATTCAGTTTACTCCCAGCCTCAAAGAACCAGTCACTTATCCCAGGTAACCTGCACTCAGATCTCACACTAAAGACAAGTCCTATAACCAATCCAGTTATATACTAACTAAAGATTTGTTAACCAAGAAAAGAAATGAGAGTTATTTACAAAGTTAAGACAGGAAACATACACACACGATCAGTTACAGTGTTAGATTTGAAAAGAAAATATAAGCTTCTGTAAGAAGCTCTGTGTCTCCTTTCGGGCTGACGCATGCAGCAACCTCCCCAGGACTTGAAAAGGAGGGGCTTGGGGGGTGTGGGGTGCTCACTAAATTGATATAACACTGTTACTAGCTAATAGCTGAGGGGGGTGTTGGGAAATTCAAGAGGGATGTAGGGGGTTGTTAGGGAAATCCCCAGACCCATGCCAAGCAGCATGGGAATCCCTTGGTCATGCTTAGGCATCTTTGGCCTTCAGAGTCTGGGCAGCATAAAGAGACCCAGCTTCTCCTTCTTGGAGGTTTTTTTTTTAATCCCCTCTACACAGCATTCCAATCTAATGGCTTGAAATTAGATGAAGATTTTTAACCATTAGATAAGTAAAGTTCTGGAAGAGCCTTTCAAGGGGAGTTGAGGAGACAAAAAACAACTGCTTTCAAAACTGAGCTTAATAAGTTTATGGAGGGGATGTTATAATGGGATGGCCTACTTTGGAAATTGACTGATCTTTGATCTATGGCTACTGGTGGTGGATATGCAAGTGGCCTAAGAAAGGAAGGTAGATAGGGTGGGTTCTGAGTTATTACAGAAATTGTTTCTTGGGTGACTGGCTGTTGAGACTTGCCCCCATGCTCAGGGTTTAACTGATTTCCATATTTGGGGTCAGGAAGGGATTTTCCTCCAGGGCAGATTGGCTGGGCTTTGGAGGTTTTTCACTTTTCTCTGTAGCATGGGGCACGGCTCGCCTACCGGTGAATTCTCTGAATCTTAAAGTCCTGATCTGAGGATTCAAATAACTCATCATAGGTTAAAGCAGTGGTTCCCAACCTGTGGTCTGGAGATCCCCCGAGGTCCACAGACATGTTGCAGGGGGTCCGCAGAGCCTCTCCCTACTGGGGCCAGAATCCAGCTCCAGCCCTGATGCTGCCTGCCAGAGCTGCCTTTCCCCGCCCATGGCTGGATCCTGGCAGGGGGACAGGGCCATGGCAGGTCCCTGGCAGGGGCAAGAGCAGAGGGCCATAACTGCCATGGCTCGGCTCCCCAGCTGCATGGGCCATGATGGCAGCAGCACTGCTCACCAACTGTCCCAGTGGCGCCACCAGAGTGGTGCAGGCCAGAGTCTGCCCGTGCAGGCCAGGTTACATAATCAGTCAGGGAGGCTGCAATGATTTTTTTTTTTTTCTTTTTTTTTTTTTTTTTGCTAAAAAGAAGTCCCCAACCTGAAAAAGGTTGGGAAGCACTGGGTTAGAGGTTTATTGCTCAAGTGGGTGGGTGAGCTTTTGTGGCCTGCATTGTGCAGGAGTTCAGACTAGATGATTATACTGGTCCCTTCTGATGTTAGAGTCTATGGTTATGTCTACATCAGCAATTTTAGTTCGGATTTGCTAGTCCAAAGTAAAGAAGTCTGGGGTTAGTCTGAACTAACCTCAGGGTAGTTTGAACTAACCCCACACTTTTTAGTTCGAACTAACTGCACATTGTAGTTCAAACTAAGATTTTAGTTCGAACTAGAACACACAGCTAGTTTGCACTCATGGCTTAGTTTGAACTTTTTCTGTTCAGACTAAGCCTTAGTTTGCATATTGCACACGCTTAGTTCCAACGAAAGTTCAAACTAGGCGAGTAAGTCCAGACTAGTGCCGGGTCTTACTAGTTTGGACAAAGCTTTGCCTAGTTCAAACCAAGAAATTTCTTAGCCTTGTATAGCCATGGGCTAAATTAGTCCAGACTAAGTTTGCTTAGTCCAGACTAAGTTGCCAGTGTAGATGTAGTCTATGATTCTATAATGGAATGAGTTCATGTTTACGTACTCCCATCCTGAAGCTAATGAGGGCATGTAATCAGCAAAATCTCTGTCCTCCGTGCCACACAGTGCTTCATTTTCCTTCAGTGGGTTGTCTTGTGTGTAGGACGAGAACTTTACTTTCATTAATGCTACTTTTCCACTTTGGTGAGTTACACAGTTAGTGAAGTTTACAAATGCAAACGCTCAGTACAACTTTATATTATGGCAATTCCAATATTGTGCATAGGATTAATACATGCAGCATTCTACAAGCATTCTATAAAGTCTAAAGACTAAACACATTTTAAATCATATCTATTTTAACTATGCTAACCCACAGGTACACTAGAATGGTTCCCAGCTACACATTTGTCCTTGCTCACAAAAGCTATGGGGCTTGGCATGAGCTGGCATCTGGTCCATATATAGGGAGAAAAACATAGCAAGGACAGTTCTCTGAATCTGGAAGACAATAAAGAACATAAAACTGTGATAAAAACATTAATTTTTATATATTCCTAGTGGAAGCAGTATGGAAACACTGATAGGTTTCACGTACAAAACCACAGTAATGGTAAAACAGAGAGTCCTGTGACACTTTTAAAGACTAATAAATTTATTTATTGCTTGCAATAGTCTTTAAAAGTGCCACAGGACTCTTTGCTTGTTTTGCTGAACTAGACTAACATGGCTGTCCCTTTGGAACATAGTAATAGCATAACCTTTAGACCTTTCTTTTGAGATGAAATGATACAATTAAAGTTTTCTTTGCCATGAAGATATTAAAAGCCAAAAGAATTATTTTTCAATTCAAGGTTATATTTAACATATTCACCAGCAATGAAGTTACATGCTTCAGAAACCCACTGTTATTTGCCTTTTTATAAGAAATATTCAGGACATACTTCGGAGTTTATTCTCCCAAAATGTACACTACTCATTAATATTAATAAACTCTGTATGCAAGCTTGTGTAGAGAAAACAAAACTCTGTGTCAACTGCAATAATATAATTCTCTTGGTTCCTTGCTAGGAAAACATTGTCTGCTTTTAAGTGAGAGTTCTTAAACAAGAAATAGCACCACCACTTCTTCCAACTGATCAGAGTTTTTCACATTTGAAAAAACAATTATCCTTGCATCACCACCATCAGTTCATGCTAGCAGTTTTAAAAGGAACTCTGATAGCAAATTGATAGCTGAAAATGAAGATCTTCTTAACAGATGTAAAATCTGTCAATATGGCTTTCGGTTATTCCCCAGTACTTAAGAACTCTGACGCATTCAGCAGAACCAAACGGTCTTTGAATTCTTTCATCCAATTTTTGTTTTGAAACTGAATTGTCAATAGACTTAGTTATTTAAAAACATACAAATCTTATAGGCTTTACAGCTTTGTCTTGTGAAGGGTGTAATACACTCTCTTCTCTATTCATGTTTAATATCCATTAGCCTTACTGGGAGTTTGATGAGTAGGTATGGAGAAGAGATCAGATCCCCTACGTCTGATTTTGAGGACCTACTTGGGAATTAAGTGGCACTTATGCCTTATACTGACTCACTGCACAGAAGTGAGTTCCTCTCTTGATGGCCACATGCAAGTGACTGTAATCACAGACATCATGTGAAATAAAGGTGGATGCAATTCAGTGCCTGCTAGTAACTATGCATCAGTCACTGAAAAACATGTTACCTTATTACTGAAGTAAGCCTTATGGCATATTTCAGTATTAAAAGCAAGGGGCCAAATTAACAACTGGTGGAAGCAGTGGAGTCTCCAGTAAATAGAGCAAATGGAGTTGTGCTTGCTTTTACACCAGATCTGACTTTGACCCAGTATGCGCAGTTCCTCCACAGATCTATGTGTACAGATAATCTAAACCAGCAACCAAGAATCAAAGTGTATTCACAGCTGAGTGGCTGCAAACAAATCTTGAGCAAATTAAACAGAGTGTGACTTTTTAAAATCAAATAGTTTGGGAGCATATGCTGAACAAGAACAAGTACAAAACCAGAGGCCATCAAACATTTTGCTGCTGTGGAGGAGGCTTATTCGTGGTTATATTGAAATGTGCTAGGTTTTCATAAAATTGCAGGCAAGTGATTTTAGCCAGTAAATGCATGAAATGCATACACCTTTTCAAATCAGAAAAAAATGATGTTGAAGACCTTTATCATATTCTTACAACTGAGTTCTGTCTGCAATCACTTGTATACTTTACAGAGTCCATTTGACTTTGGAATTTTGAAAATTATAAATGAACTGCTTTTTAACATATTCCCTCAGATAAACTAAATGCTGTCCTTAATAGGAAGTCATGAGTGTTGAACCCCGGGTTCGCGATGTAACTGCGACGGACCAGCAACACCCACCAATGAGATGGACACCAGTTCAAGTAAACAAAAAAAACTACTTTTATAGTGATACCATAAACACCTATGACCAATTAACAATATGGAGCAAAGAAGTCTATATAAAACACTTATAGTCAACTAACAGTGTGGAGCAAGAAAGTCTATATAAAACACTTAGGGCCAAATAACAGTATGGAACAAGAAAGTCTGTGTAAAACACTTATAATCAAGTAACAGTATGGAACACAAAAGACTATGTAAAACACTTATAACCAAATAACAGTACGGAGCAATAACCTACAAGAGAGTGGCCATAATAAGTCAAGGACTTTTCTGGCCTTTTACTGCCCCAACATCGGTATAGGCACTGATCAGCCCACCCGACGCGTATTTACCAATGGCTCAAAGCCATTCCTCCTTGCTAGCCAAGAAGGGTGGGCACCAGAATGAAGGAGTCAGATGAGAGAAACTAAACTCCCACACTCCCCCCATGTATGCTGGGGGAATTTGGGGACAGCAGTTTAGAGCAGAAGTGGAGCAATAAACAACTTTACAATAAAAATGCAAAATACAAATGGCTAATAAACATATGATGAAATAACAATCTCTGCTAGGCAATGAACATCTATATCATGAAAGGATTATGCAGGATACAGGGGGAATAATAAACAGCTACACAAACGATACAAAACTCAAATAAGGAAGCTACAATAACAGACTTTACACGAATAGCAGCAAGGAGAAGAATTAAGAGAAGTAGGAGGCTTGTATTGATTTATAATACCTGTCCTAGCACCGTAGTGGAACCCAAAGCAAGGAGGCAGACCAGCTGCAACATTCCAGTACTTAATCGTTCAGCCGGCAATTCGTGTACACCCCAAAAAAAAGGTCTCGGGGTTGGGTGCTCCCTGTCTCAGTCAGGGGTTCAGTCCGACCGGGTCGCGACATGCCCTTTAGCATCCGAGGGTGGGAGAACACCAAGCTAGCTGAGACAGGGGGATTAAATAGAATTTTGCACAGCCAGAGTAAAAATAGCCAATTGGGAGTGGGATTCTGGTCAGGACCAATGATGGAACTGAGACCCCCGACAATGACCCCTTCTTCGTGGTGACGGGGGTGCCGAGAAACTGTTCAGGGGGGATAGGAACTCACCCCCCTTCTTGTTGACACAAAGCTAGGGAGGAAGAAACTCACACAGGAGAGTGAGGGACATCAGGGGAGACTGATACTTAATATTCTTCCCCTTGAGCTGGATGGCCCAGAGATGAGGCCCATCAGGGAGATCGATACTTAACATTCCTCCCTGAGAGCAGCATAATCCAGGGGGCTACGTGTGGGGCAGGGTGCCCATCATGGCTGCCACCTCCATTGACAATGAGCTTATATGTTCATTGTAACAAATTATTTTTTAAAATCTCTGCTTTGTAAATAAATACATAACCACAATCTATGAGTACAAAAAAGGTTATTTAGATGCTTGTGAGAAACTAAGACCTACATGCGTTCAGTCTGTAATTCCTCGAACAGATAAAATCATATCAATTTTAACAAAGATCACAAACATAAAATGGTGATATTTATATGTCCTTTGTAAAGGGCTTTGAGAGTGATTAATGAAAAGTGCTATATAAGTATTATTAATGTAGCAATCTACCATCAAGATAACATATTTAGCAATCTTATCTTTTTCTTCACAGATCTCCCATTAATTTTAATGGTAATGAAACACACAGAACAAAAACTCTAAATCAAATTATTTGTAGTAAATAATTCTATCTGATATATTTCGTTTTTTTCCCCTACCTATGAATTATTCAATCATATAATTAATTTTACAGTAGTCTTTGGTATTTATAATTATTTTACAAACAGTCGTATAACTGTGGTGTAAACTCTTTGTGCCAAGCATTCACTGACATTGCCATTTGATTGGTTGCTGAAGTCACATGGCTCTGTCTCTCCTCTGACTGGATCATCAATGCTTTATCAACAAAAGAAATCATCTCACTGTTTGGTGCAAATATTGCACATGATGGTGACTTTATAATCACCTCTTCATCCTAATTTTAGCCTACTAGTGGTCAATAAATGCTTCTGTACCATACATTCATTCTCATTTTGCATTAGAATGCTTTTTTATTTTGTCTGTTAAGAACAAGTTCAACAATTATTTTAATAAAGATATGAATAGCTTTGACCCAGTTAAGGAAATGTGGACATCTTGGAGTTAATTTTTTACTAATACAAGCTCTCAGTCCCAGCCCCTTAAACGTTAAATAGCTCTAGAAATGTCTTTGGGCATAATATGAATATTTCCTACTATTACAATTAATAATACCCCTCTAGTTAGCTGGCCGTTCCTGGATGTGTTAACGTCCCTTGGGGTTCTTAATAGCTAGCACAACACAACAGAGCTCGTCCCACAGTTAGACCAAACCGGCACGCTGATCATCCAGTAATGTGGGGGAAGTCACAAAAGGTTTTATAACATCCACTCCTTCAGTTGTGGCAGACACATCTCAGCCACCACTGAAAGCCTGACCTATATTTGCTGTCATTGTTACTTGCCCTCACAGTCTTTTCAGTTACTTAGCTTTTCCGCTTTATCTGCTGAATCAAAATTCATGTCCCCAGGTTCTCCTTTGATAGATTATTGTGCTGCTCAAGCTCCCCAGTGAAATACACTGTTGGAGGCCCAGTGCAATTTGAGTGGCTGACTCCTATCCCACAGGCCTAGTATGGTGCCAGTTGTATGCTTGGCTATTCTGACCCTCTGTAGCATGACATCTTCCAGCTGGCAGAGATGAATAGACTACTGAGTAATCTTGCAAATGCCTCAGTTTCTGCAGACCATGGTACATAAGACAAAATACACAATATGTATTGTAGCAACTGCACATAGGTAACAATGAGGGGAACAAGTTATTCTTGAACATCTGGGGGTACACTTTTTCTTTGCCAAAGGGTACATTTTACAGTGCCGCTGTTGTCACCAGATGTTGTTTTGACTATCTCATTTATCATGGGGAGAATACAGTTTAGTTAAGGGTAAGAACCCAATGTAAGTAATGTATAAACCCAATGTAAGTGGCATATATGATAATAAGTAGAGAGGTAATTAGCTGAAAGCTGTTTATGGAGGAGTCTAAGAAGTTACCATTTAGACAAAAGAATATACTCCATCAACACCTGCTTCTGTGGGAGGTGCTGCCAGTCAGACCACAGGCCACTAACTCCCTGGAAGGGTCTCTGAAGAAAGTCATTCTTGTATATAGCCTTCTCAGTGACTGCTTAGCTCTCCAGGCTTAGCAAGTATGATATATTGTAGTTAATTTTAGGCTTTGTATGTAAACTAGTATTTCTATAGAAAACCTTATGCATTAAACCTTATTGACTTGTACATTGAGCATACTGTGAATCACTGGTATACACTCTGATCATTACACATTCAGTATCAACACATCTGTCAAACAATTTCTTGGCTGTTTCTTACCTATTCTGAGTGGTAGTTAAACCTGATGTGATCAGTTTGCCATTTGCTTCATCTCCTGGTATAAATGAGGAAACGTCCTTGGTCCCACTACTTTTACCAACAAGTTCTTTTTCATCCCAGAACTGCTTTAAATAGCTTATCCATTTTGGCTATTATGATTTATCAGTAGTTTTAAGAATTGTATGGGAAATATCTCCGTTATCTTGAGAAATCATTTCTATTCTTTTACAAATTCTTTAGTGTTTTATCTCCTGCCTCAGTGCTTTAAGATAACTCTATCATTTCTAACACCTCCTGTGCTCTCCACCCCTTTTTATTCTGTGGGTTTCCTTGCTGCAGCTGCTCTGGTTTGGGCCTGCAAAGCACCTCGTCATGGAGTTTACGCTCCTCTGTACCTCCAACTTCAGCTTGCAACTGTTTCTTCCTTCACAGTCTTTCTTGGGCGCTCTCTCACTGTTTCTCTGTGTCCAGCACCCAGTCTGTTCCAGGGTGAACAACCTTCCCCTCTCCCGCATCACTAATAAGGAATTTTGCTTACTTTCCTTCTCTTGTTTTCCTTTGCTCTATCCTGACATTGGATCCAAGTGGTACTAACACTATACTGTGATTAATTTCAGAAGCAACACAAGGAACCAAGGACTACACCTAGGTGCCCTGAATAGCACTTTTAAGGTGCTATTTGACTTGTACACTTTCTGGGCTTGCTTTCTAGAAACAGCAAGCAGGCTAATAGTTCTTACTAGTATTTTTCTGTATCTGTAATGGGATGGCATCCACCTCTTCTGAGTTCCCCTACCCAGTCATATGTGATTGACTGTGTCCCACACAACTCAGCAGCTTGGAGGAGCTGCCCTTCTCTGGGGTGGGGCGTGACAGTGCTGCAACAGGGGATCTCTTGGCTTAGTCCATCCTGTCACACTCTTTGAAGTAAGATCCATCTATAATGAGAGCTTGGACTGCCAGAAAATATAGTTATGAACATAAAGTCAAATCCATGACTTAAATGCCTTTTCACTTATGATTCAACAATTGCAGCTTTCCACCCTCAGAATCTTGTTGTTAAATAAAAACAGAGCACTTATGTCTGAGATTTATCTTTCATTTTTGAAGGGTATAGAAGATTTCCACTAATATACAACCTTTCAAGTTGAGCAGAAATAGTTTCATGGTTTCAATATTTCATGGGAAGATTTCATTTCTGAATTTCCTGTGATACCAACTTCAACTTTACATTTATGCTGCTGCTGCTGCTGCTGCTGACTTCTATTTTTCTACTATTTGCAACATCTGTGTCTCCTTGCTGCTTGAACCTTAAATAGCAGACTGAAGGCTAGGAGTTCAGCAAGATAAATGCTTGTGGCCTGGGTGGACAAAAGGTGTTAATTGTGTGTAGGATATGAACTGCTGTGAAGATAAGGGAATGACTAGAATATTGCAGGTAGCCGATCAGACAAAGGACAGATTGCTTTCTACCCCAGAGGTTTCCAAACTGAAGGAGTTGTATCAAGGTTATCCAGGGGCAGGGGCTGGGGAGGGTAGGGGATCAGAGGCCTGACTGGTGCTGGGTCAAGCCCCATGTTAAAAAACAAAATAAAAGACTGTCATATGGACGTGCAATGTTGCTCAGGCTTGGCCTAGCCACCCTCCCGCCTGCCACTTATCCATCAGGATAACGGGAGGGTGGCCGGGCCAAATTTGAGTAGCATTGCAGTCTGATGCTCCAGGCCACAATGCCTGGAACGATGCCCAGCCCTGCCGAATAGCAGTCACTGCTGCCTGGGATGGGTACAGGGTAGGCTCATTTTCAACCCCCTGGACCTGAACCCAATCCCACAGGACCCAGAAGTGTTCTCTCTCACCCCCCAGGGCTTCCCCTCCTCAGTGAGCCTGAATTTGCTCACTTTCCAGCCCCTTGACCCCAGAAAGAGTCTTGTTATGCTCACCCAGCCCTAGGGCTCAGGGCCTGACTGAGAGATGAATTCCTGAAGGGCTGAGAGGTGTAGGAGAGGACACAACAAAAAAAAGTCTGGGAACCTGTGTTCTGCCTCCCAAAAGGTTGGAACCTGTAAGCTGGCAGCAGCCGAGCACAAAAGTAAGTTTTAGATCAGGTGTGGCCAAAATGTGGCTCAGGAACCACATGTGGTGCTTGAATGAAAAATTGTGGCTCCCGGACGAATGTCAGCAAATCAATTTAGGGAAGCAGACCCAGCCTAGAAGTTCAAGAGGGGGCCGGGACGGTGGGGAGAAGTATGGCATGGTCAGGGATGGCGGGGAGAAGTGTGGCATGGTCAGGATTTTAAAAAGCTCACTACTAGCCTGCAGTCTTCTACATCAAGCAGCAGCTGAGTTTTTACTGTATTGGCCTAATTTTCATGGTAACCTTAAGTAATTATTAGAATCTGGCATTAGTAGGATCAATATTCATCCCCTTTTTATGATAAAATTAAAGTGTGAAATGAATTTAAAATTTAGCAATTTTAAGTAGGTAAAAGTATATGGCTATAAGCCTCAGTGTGGCTCTCAAAGTTTTAATAACCAACTTGTGTGGCTCTTGAGTTCCATAAGTTTGGCCACCCCTGTTTTAGATCATTTTTGATGACTTCAGTTTGAGCTTCACTAAAAAAGCCAGTGCCATTGTGTTTGGTTCATACTCAGGAATCATGAAATTAAGAAAAAGATGGAGTTTTCCTTTAAGTCAATGATTTTGTGAGCTGGAAAGTCACAAAGGAGAGGACCTGATGCAAAGAAAGTTGTGTTTATTAAAAAAAATCATTATATTCTAAAATGTTTAAGTTTTTGACAACAAACATCCAAATCATTCAATTCCTTTTTGGGTGCCACCTTCCTGTCCACTGTTTTTATTCCATGATAAAAGGGGGGGAGCTTTCAGATATGAGGAAGCACAAATGGATGTCTGATTTCCCATTTCATAAGTTCTCAGTTTCTCCTTCCCAGTACTCCTTTTCCACTCATATTTTAGTAGAAGCCCCAAAGGCCTGCTCTATGGTGAGATTTGTCTGATATTTTCCCACCATTTTGTGCACTGATGCAGGTTCACCAATGTAAGCAACATGCATTGAGTTGCTGTGGTGGAGTGCCTCTGCTATACTGTCTGAATGCTACAGCTGGCTCCAACAAAAACTCTGCCAATAAGTTTTTATCACCAAGTTGTCTTCACAGAGTCTCTCTAATTAACTGAGCAAGAATTTTGACCTAGATGACCTCCTGAAGTTCCTTCCAACCCTCATGGTCTATGATTCTATGAACTGTTGTTAGACCTTATCCCACGATGGTTTGGCCAGCACTACAGTATTCCCCATGCTTGCCTACAGTTTCTAACTTACTTTCCTGCCTGAACATGGCTGAACTATGCGCTCTGATTTTCAAAGTATGGTTTGTATAACAATGCTATCATCTGAAAAGAAATTTGCAAAACTGAGGAAATTTACTCTGCTATTTTGCAAAAGTATCAGTGAAGTTTTATCAATAACCCAGAAAAACCTACAGCTATCTGGGGGATCCTCTAACCTTATAGACAAAGAAGCAAAAAATTAACTAGTGGTACTGTAAATAGGACAACACGTCCCAGTAACCATAGATAAGCACATTAGTTAAAGTATTATGGGGCTAACAGTTAACAGTACAGTGGTTAATTTATCAAGCATCTCAACATCTCTTTAAAAATAACACCTAGTAGGGGGAAGTAGGATATATTCACACCTCTGTCAATACTCTTTTTTCATTCATGTATGCATATCAGGGTATTTTTGGTTATGCTGAGCTATGGCCAGTCTAAAGTCACTTTCCTTTGGCAGCTCTTTTATGTTTAACTGAGGTTAAAATTTAGAGGGGCCATGTATCTCATAATTTATTCCTATTGTTTGTATTATAGTAGCTTGCTAGGTGATATGTAAACATATTTTAAGACAGTTCCTGGCCCTCTCGATAGCCAACACAAAAAAAGGGTTGGATTAAGGCTATATTGTTTTCCCTGTTTCAGAGAAGGGGAACTCAGGAAAAAGAAGATTAAAGCTTTGACTATGCTACACAGTTTTGTCAATGCAAGTTACACCAACAGTCATAAACCACTATAATTGCATCTCTTGTGTATGTTCACAATGCTCCTGTTGGTAAAACGTGTACACAGTTGGTTCTCTATCATTAATAATGAGAGCAGTGTATTGTGGGTAGCTATTCCACTGTGCAACTTGCTACCTTCTGCAGCTAGGAGTTGTGGGAAAGTGGAGTGGATCATGGGTGCTGGCTCAACATCCCATGTAGGGCAAAGGGAAGACTTTGTAACAATAGTGGGCAATGGAGGCCCCCTCCCCTAAACACATTTCCACTCTGCCAAACTAAGTAGTAAACAAGCAGTTATCTAGGGCTATGTCCACACATAAATTGTTATTTCAAAATGAATTATTTTGAAATAAAGTCCTTATTTCAAAATAAGTTAATTCGAATTAAGGGAAAGCCTGCTTTCAAAACAGCTGTTATTTCAAAATGGTTGTTTCAATTGTGTTTTTTCAAAACAGCATGTCCAAACAGCGTTATTTCAAAATAACCATTTCAAAATAACAGCTGTTTTGAAATGAATGGGGTTTAAGCTGTTTCAAAATGATGGTTAGAATCATAGAATCCTAGGGTTGGAAGGGACCTCATAGGTCATCTAGTCCAACCCCCTGCCAGAGGCAGGACCACTCCCACTAAACCATCCCAGTCATGGTTTTGTCCAGCCGGGCCTTAAACACCTCCAAAGATGGAGATTTTGCCACCTCCCTCGGCAGCTCATTCCAAGGCTTCACCACTCTCCTAGTAAAAAAGTTTTTTCTAATATCCAGCCTCAACCTCCCTAACCACAACTTGAGACCATTGCTCCTCATTCTGTCCTCTGTTATTTACTGAGAACAGTCGAGCTCCATCTTCCTTAGAGCATCCCTTCAAGTAGTTGAAGGTTGCTATCAAATCTCCCCTCAATCTTCTCTTCTGCAGACTAAATAAGTCTAATGCTTTCAGTCTTTCCTCATGGGGCTTGTGCTCCAGCCCTTTAATCATTTTGGTTGCCCTCTGCTGGACTCTCTCTAGCATGTTGCTGGCCTTTTTGTAGTGGGGAGCCCAAAACTGAACACAATATTCTAGATGTGGCCTCACCAGTGCAGAATAGAGGGGAATGATCACATCCCTTGATCTGCTGGTAATACTTCTTTTGATGCAGCCCAGTATGCCATTGGCCTTTTTGGCAGCAAGAGCACACTGCTGACTCATATCTAGTTTCCCATCCACCATGACCCCCACGTCCTTTTCTACACTGTTGCTACTTAGCTGAATGTTTCCCAGCCTGTAGCAGTGCATGGGGTTTTTCTGTCCCACGTGCAGGATTTTACACTTGTCCTTATTGAACCTCATAAGATTTCTATTGGCCCACTGTTCCAATTTATCTAGGTTGAACCCGTCATTTTGAAATTAAAAAACGTCGTGTGGACCTAATCTTTTTTATTTCGAAATAACCAGTGTTATTTCAAAATAAATAGATGTGTGGACATACCCTCGGTGTTAGATTGTAGAATAAAGGTGGTGGGAATCAACACCCCAGCAGACAGTCTGTGTGACCAGGAGAGGGCCTGATCACCCCTCCTTGTGAGTAACGGGCTATAACAATAGCTTGTTTCCCTGACTTCACTGGACTTCGACATAGGACCTTGAAGGGTGCCTCGGAGGATATCACTCCCGTGCTGAAGCCCACGGTCGTGAAGTGGGGTCCCCGACCGCTGATTGGGTTGTAAGCCTGTCTATATTACTTTGTTTTTAACTCTGGGTATATCATTTTGTCTGGGTATTTAGTTAAATAATCTGTTAGTTAATAAAACACTTTATTTCCTGCTATGTGCATCTCGGTGGTTGTTGCTACTGGAATCCCAGACCTGACACCCACTTGGTAGTGGGGAACATCCCATGATGCAGATTTTTCCAGCACATCATTCCATGGGTTTTGGACTACAGTTTGCACCATTTTTCAATGGTCCCTCTATCTTAGGCTCCTGCCATCTATGCCTGAAAGGTGACCATTCCAAAGGGAAATATAGGAACAGTGCATGGCTCACCCGATCCACTCTTCTGCACTGCACTGACCCAAGCCACCGACTGGAGCTCTGTCCCCCATGCTGAGCTGGCCCAAGCCACGCACCCAAGCCTCCCCGTCATGAGGCTGGCCAGAACTGGCACTGCTTTTCCAAGCTCTGCCATGTAATTCTGGGATTGCTGCTTGCCCCCACTCACCCCAAACATTCCTCCACACCTTCCTTTTTTGACAAAACTGGACTTTTGTCCTGTTTGCTCTTATCCATTGAGTTGGATTTAAAAAGGGGACTATGGTGTCCATAATGGATTGTTTGGTCACCCTAGATAGGATGGGTCCTGCACTACTCTCTACTGTTGTTGGTTTTGCTCTGATCACATTGCAGCTGGCCACTCAATATATCATGACCTCTCAATCTGAACAGGAACCAGAGGTGGCTGATCTGCTGTGTGCCAGAGACAGAAACAATGTAGGTTTACTTCTGGCCTTCACAGAGCTGCTGCTGCACAGAGTAAACTGTTGCTCTTGGGATCAGGAAACAAACAATGAGTGGTGAGATCACATAATTATGAAGATCTGGGATGATGATGAACGACTGCAGAACCCTCACGTGTGCAAAGCCATTTTCCTGGAACTTGTTCCAACACTTACCTAGTCCAGACTAATTTGAACCATGTCCACACTAGTGTTTCGTCAGTTCAAACTAAAAAAATTTTTAGTTCAAACTAGCCAAAGCTTAGTTCAAACTTGTTAGTTCAAACAGTAAGTTCAAACTAACTGCTTGGTTCAAACTTGCTGCTTTGGCTAGTTTGAACAAGCAAGATGTAATTATGCTAGTTCAAACTAAGTAAGTTCCAACTAGTTGTTAGTTTGAGCTAACCGTGGTATTTTAGTTCAAACTAATTTTTAGTTCAAACTAGCTGCAGTTTTTTTAGTTCAAACTAAAAAGTTAATTCAAACTAAAAAAGTGTAGCTAATTCGAACTAAAAAAGAGTGGCTAGTTTGAACTAAAAAGTTAGTTTAAACTAAAGTATGGCTAGTTAGAACTAAAAAGTTAATTTGAACTAAAAAACCATGGTTTAGTTCAAACTAACTTCAAACTGTTTAGTGTGGACTAAGCAAGTCCAAAGTAAGCGTTTGGGTGTTGACATAGTCACTGACACAAAATGAGAGCTGCCCTCTCGGTGAAGCATATGGTGATCAGTGTGTGGAAGCTGGCAAATCTATACTGCTATCGGTCAGTGAATCAGTTTGGAGTTAGGAAGTCCATCATTGTGGCTGTGAAAATGTAAGTGTGCAGGGCATAAATTGCATCCTGCTATGTGATTCTTGGAAATGTGCATGAAATAGTAGATTGCTTTGCAGTGATGGGATTCACTAACTGCAATGAAGGAATACATGGCACATGTCCCAGTTTTGGCCCCAGAACCACTTTGTGACAGAGTACATCAATAGAAGGGGGTATTTCTCTATGGTACTGCAGGCAATTATGGATCACTATGATCATTTCACTGATATCAATGCCTAATAGTCAGGGAAGGTACATAAAGCAGACATATTCAGGAACGTTGGCCTGTACAAAAAGCTGCAAATAGTGACTTTCTTTCTAGACTAGAAGATTCCAATGGGAGATGTTGAAGTACTCGTAGTAATTCTCAGAGATGCAGCCTACCCGTTACTACCATGGCTTATGATACTTTACATTGGAGAACCTGGACAGCAACAAGGAGCGCTTCAGGAATAGGCTACTACCATTCTACAGTATCAAAAATGGGAAAGAATTATAGGTTCATCCATGGCACAGGGACAATTGATTTCAGCTCAGAGACAGTATAAACATCTTCACCTTTCTGTAATGAATTGCCTCATCAATCCTAACCCTATTCAGCTGATAGTGAATACAATTAACTATATTAATTTATTATCCCCACAGTTTTAATTTTATATAGCAAGTGGCACATACACTAACAAGTTTCCTCTAATAGACTCATAGACTCTAAGATCAGAAGGTACCAATATGATCATCTAGTCTGACCTCCTGCACAAGGCAGGCCACAAAACCTCACCCACCCACTCCTGCAATAAACCTCTAACCTATGACTCAGTTATTAAAGTCCTTGAATCATGATTTAAAGTATTTAAAGCACAGAGACTACCCTAGCAAGTGAGTTGTGCCCCATGCTGCAGAGGAAGGCAAAAAAAAACCCTTGACAATCTGCCCTGAGGTAAAATCCCTTCCTGACCTCAAATATGGCAATCAGTTAAACTCTGAGTGTATGGGCAAGACTCACCAGACAGACATACAAGAAAAAAGTCTCTGTAGTAACTCAGAACCCACCCCATCTAACGTCCCATCTCAGGTCACTAGCACATCCACGACCAATAGTCAAAAATAGGCCAATTGCCAAACTAGACCATCCCATCATACCATCCCCTCCAAAAAATGTAACAAGCTCATTTTAGAAGCCAGCTTGTCCTTTTGCCCCCATAGCTCCCCTTGGAAGGCTATTCCAGAGCTTTACTCCTCTGATGGTTAGAAACCTGAATCTAATTTCAAGCCTGAATTTCCTGATGGACAGTTTGTATCCATTTGTTCTTTTGCCCATGTTGGCATTGTACTAAAATAATTTATCTCCTTCCCTGGTATTTATAGAGAGCAATCATATCTCCCTTCATCCTTCTGTAGGTTAGGTGAAACAAGCCAAGCTTTTTAAGTATCCTCCTAATAAGTAAACATGAAAATCTTCAAACCTATGAATTTTTTTAGAAGCCTTTGATCTCTTTGATTAGCTCCACAGAGAGCATCTTTTCTCTCCTGATTATCTTCATCCCATTCCTCTCCACAAATTCATGCTAGAAATTCTCTCTTTTGTGTTTTGTTTAGGAGCCCTCTCAGACTTGATCTGCTGCTGCACTGATGGAGATCTTATTTCAGTTCTCTTTGCACTAAGTCTCACAGCTCTTCTAGGGACCTTTTAGACTCAGCCATAATTTTGATATCATGATCTTGAGTTTTCCAGTTAAATCAAAGATTTCAATAGGAAGCTACCACATTTTTTTAAAATGTTGAGCTGATTTTGCACAGCAATGGTTCTGGTTAGCTCCCTTCTCTTTCTTAATATGAACACAGATAGATCTTGAATACCAGCCATTGTTTGTCCAGGATTTCCGTGGGTTTTGTTTTTCAAGGACTCTCATGTTGTCCTTGTTCTCATGGTAGTGCAGTTGGATAATTATATCTTTAATACAAAAGCTCATAGCTGATTGTGGAAACAGTGCATGTGTTAGACTGCCCATTGGTCCAATCCAAAGCCCACTGAAGCCACTGGAGAGACTCCCAAAGAATTAGTGTAATCTATATGAATGATTTTCTGACTGACAATGCAGTTTCCCCAAAACTGAGGTGCCTGGCTCCCAGGACTCCCAGTTCTCCAGGCTGCTGACTGGCCAGGAAGCCTGCCAGCTAGAAAGCCAACTAGCTACCTGGCACCCTAGATAGCCAGCCAGTCATGGAGACCTGGGAGCTGAACATCCCAATATTTCAGACTCAGAGGAGAGCAGGATCAGAACGGATTTTAAGAGATCATCTAGTCCAACCTCCTACTCAAAGCAGAACCAACCCCAACTAAATCATCCATACCTTAAAAACCTCCAAGGATGGAGATTCCACCAGCTCTTTAGATAACCCATTCCAGTACTTCACCACCTTTCCATTGAAAACAGTTTTCCTAATATCCAACCTAGACCTCCCTCACTGCAAGTTGAGACCATTGCTCCTAGTTCTGTCACTTGCCACCACTAAAAACAGCCAAGCTCCATTCTTCCTGAAAAAGAGAGCAGCTACCTTTCCTATGGAAAGCAAGCATACTACCATTTGAGCTAATTCCCCCAACAAAAGTAACTTGAAGCCTTCACTGTTTCCATAGGCCGTTGTGGGGGGCTCACCTTGAACTAATTATTCAGCTTCACTACCTTGTAGACAAGGACAATAATGACAGCTGGGCAGTCCAAGAAACCACCTATACATGGAGATGGAGAAGCAGAGTCAGACAATGTGGGGAGATGAGCACCTCAGGAACCAATCAACATTTTTGTTTTGGTTCTCCCAAAATAGACATTTTTGTAGAATTTTCCTCCCACAAAACTGTTTTTTGTCCTGATTTGAGGCATCTTCTCTCCCATAAATTCAAGATATTTTGTGGGAGAAATTTTATTTTGCAGCCATATCAATTTTCAGTGACTTGAGTGGACTTTGTATCAGACCCTACTTATGCATGAGTTCCTTTTTCCGTCCTTGAAAGTTTTTTTTTTTTTTAATTTTTTAAAAAAATTTTTTAACGGTTTCCTCTTTCTGTTCCTTCTGGACATCCTTTTAATCTTGATGCTACTTTTCTCTCTGTTCTTCAAGCTGCCCATTTTTATCTGCCAAGTTTATCTCCCAGTTTACTTTCTTTCTACCACATAAAGCTTGATGTTTACATCGGTTAGCATAACTCAATGTTCATTTATACTAACTCTTCCAGTGAGTTCTCCTACATCTCTTATAAGTTCTCTGAAGGACTGGGGAGCTCAGATTTGTTGATATCATTTCAGGCAATTCTATAATGTCTGTGTTTGTGGCAGACACATTCCTATGTTTCCCCATTGCATTCTTTTGGGAGGGCAATATTGGCTCATGATGAATTCCACAATTTGCTGCTTCTCTTAGCAGTTCAGAAAAGAAGCTTTTAATATTCAGCAATGCTTTCTTTACAAACATCTGAGGATTTCCACAGACTTGTTTGTTGGAATTTTGGGTTTTCTTCGTTCTCAAACTCATTTAAACTGGCACAAGTAAAGACAAATGTTGTGGAACTTTAGTGGATAACTAAGCAGCAGTCATCTTGCTGACTTGAGGCCATTTGCATTCTTATCACTATTTAGGGCCTTTAGGGAGCGGGTGGTATTAGAGAGAGGTAGAAGAAGAGAGGAAATAGAAAACAAAAACCAAACAAACAAAAAGGTGAGAATCTATAAAGCTGTGGAATATCTTCTGTGAGGCAGGAGTCCTGCTGATAGATTTTGCAAGGGGGGTGTTAGAAGAGAACAGGACTCAGAACTTATATTTTTCATGTGAATGTATTTTTCTACTTAAGAATTGCTTATTTCTAATATCAAAGAATTATTGAGTCTTAACGTCTGTCCTTACCTATTTCTTCCTGACAGCTCTGCATGCATTGTCTATTTTAATATTTCTTTAGGAAGTTTAGCTCCCTGCTGTACAGCATAAATATCTTTATTAAACCCACTGTGTATAGATCCAAAATTCATGAGAATATCCCTAAAAGCAGAAAAAAGCAATGGTTATGTGGAAGGAAAGGAGGGGCTACAGCAAAAATCATCTGCTTAAAAATACAGATTATGTTTTATCAATTTAATGCTAGACAAGTCTTCAGTCTGCTCTGAATACAAATGTGATAAATATGGTAAACCAGATTTTGATAGTTCCGTTTGTGGAGCTGCAAAGGCAAACAAAAGTGATCACTTTTCTTTTTATTTTATTTATTTGTTATATTTGGGATTAAAAATATATTACAGAAGATTTTAAAAAAATCAAGAAACAGTATAACATCGTAAAAATGTCTTGAAAGGTGATAATGTACTTCAGCACAGAGAGATCATAAATCCGTCCTGCCCTGACATTTATTGGTAACAACTAATGTCCAATTTGTACAGTTATATTTTCTTCTTCAGTTCTAATGCTGAGCAGATGACAAATTCAGCAAGGTATTTAAAAATGTTCTGAACTTCAGCTTTAGTGAAGATGTTGCCTATGTGATAGAATTTGTGTTGCTCTGGAGTGTGAATATATCACCCCCCCCCAAAGAGACACAAGTTACAACAACACAAGCACTCATGTGCACACTGCTACATGACCAGGAGAGCTTCTCCCACCAACATAGCACCTGCTGTTTGCAGAGGTGGTTTTTATTGTGCCACTTGGACAACGTCTCCCATTGGTATACAACTTCTTCACCAGAGGTGCTGCAGTGGCCCAGCTGCACTGATGTAGATTTGCCCATAAAATATATAAGTCATCTCAAGTTAAGCATACGTGGTAGCCTCATTCTGAAAGAGTATGTCTACACTTAGAGCAGAATCCAAATTGACTGTCTTCAATTCAAATTCTATTAAGTGCATGGACATACCTGCTTTCATCAACTCGAACTGAGGCATTCCTCAGTTTGAACTGATGAAAGCTGACTTCAAATTCGTCAAACCTCGTTTGACATCGAAATGGCGGTCAGTTCGAACTGAGGAGTTCAAATTGACACAGTGTGGCCATGTCAATTCGAACTCACAGTGAGTTCGAATGACATGGGCTGACCTTCCTCCCAGGGTGCATGGCACTCTGGAAGGAAAACTAGTCTTTTGGCAGCTGGGGCCAGCAGCCCCAAAGGTGCCTCCCACCCAGCTAGATCTGGCTGGGGGGCGAATGGGGTTCCTGTCCCCTGGCTAGGGACAGGGACCCCAGCCAGTGCTTCAGCATGCTGGCCCCAAGTGGGGAAAGCACCTCCCCACTCAGGGCTGGCTGCATACAGGGAAAGCGAGCCACGTGCGAGGGGTGCTTTCCCCGTGCATTGCTCCCCGGGAAGAAGTCTCATGTGGGGGTTGCTTTCCCCACGCATGGCCAGCCCCACCAGAGCTGCGCGTGGGGGGTGCTTTCCTCACACGCTGCCAACCCCACAGGAGCAGCACATGGGGGTTGCTTTCTCTGTGTGTGGCTGCCTGGGGAGAAGCCATACACCAGAGCTGCTTTCCCTGCCTATGGCCAGCCCCACTGGAGCCCTGCATGGGGGGTGCTTTCCCCACCCACGGCTGCCCAGGGAGAAGCCGCTCAGGCAGGTTGCTTTCCCCGCACACAGCCAGCCCCACAAGAGCCGCGTGCAGGGGTGATTTCCTGGCACGCGGCTACCAGGGATGGAGCCGTGCTACCAGCATGACTCCAACCTGCTGGCAGGCAAGTGGGTCTCCAGCCCTGGGGGGGAGGATGCCCTTTCCCTTTTTGGGAGGGGGCAGGGGGAATCCCTTTCCCCCCTGTTGCAGGGGAAACATCCCTTGCCAGGCTCCAGCACTCTGAGCTTGGCATGGGGTAAAGCAACCATCCCCTCCCCAGCTCTAGTGACACTGGGGCTACAGCTGGGCAGGGGATGCTTTTCCCTGTGCCAGGCTCAGAGTGCTGGAGCCTGGCAGGGAATTGGCTGTTGCAGAGCCCTTTTCCACGGCCATCTTGCCACACTTCCCATGGTGCCCCCCTCCAATTCGAACTGGCAAGTGCAGTCCATGGACATGCCAAAATTCGAATTGGCAAGTCCAGTCCGTGGACATGCCAATTCGAATAGGATTTTCTTGTCTAATCAAGTCAATTTGAATCAACTCAATTCAAACTAATAATTATTAGTTCGAATTAACTAGTTTGAATTCAGTCATTCAAACTGACATGGTAAGTGTAGACACAGCCAAAGAGTCCCACAATGGATTTAGCCTGTTTCTGCTTACTGAGAGCCAAATACTGCCACCTTTACTCCCCTTGAATCACACCTTGCTCCACACATACTGTCCAAGAAGTTGTAAATGTGGCGCAATTAGGTCTGGAATCTGCTTACGTAAGTTATTTCCTCATTATTAGAATTGACTTGACTTTGTTCTTGAGATGGTTTTTGTTCATTTTTTTAAATAAATACTGCTTACTTGGGGCTTATCTGCTTTGTCCATCTATTTGATATTCAGTTTTTAGAAGCCGAGCTGTGTTAATCGATGATTGGAGTCATACAGCAGATCACATGCTATTACCATGGAAATGCTTGTCATGGATCAGTAACCCCCTTGTGCTGGGGACTGTCTGCTTATAAGAAGAAAGCAAGGTTGAAAAAGCAACTGCAGCTTTGAGTCTCTCAGGAAGGGCAGTATTTTAAGTAGAGGTGAAAGATAAACAGAATTAGGGAACTTCAGAAAATCTCAAACCTCTTCCTTCCTGGACTGCACAGGCCTTCTAGAGCTATCAGCCAGAAGAAAAGTTTCAATTTTGTTTTTGTCATCTTATATTCATGGTGTGTGATACTAACTGTGAAGGAAAAAAAAAAAGCAAGGAGTCTTGTGGCACTTAAAGACTAAGGCTACGTCCACACATACATCATTATTTCGAAATAACCCATTTCAAAATGAGTTATTTTGAAATAAAGTCCTTATTTCGAAATAAGTTAATTAGAATTAACAGTTTGTTAATTCTAATTAAGGGCAAGCCTGCTTTCGAAACAGCTGTTGTTTCAAAATAGTTATTTCAAAACAAGGCCATTTGGACATGTTGTTTCGAAACAGTTGTTTCGAAACAATGGTGTTGTTTCGAAACAACGTTTCCGAATGCTGTTGTTTCGAAACAACGGCTATTTCGATTAGATGCGAAGTTTAACAGTTTTGAAATAACGACCGTTATTTCGAAACAACGGGTGCCGTTGTTTCAAAATAACAGTGCATCGTGTGGACATGCCGCTTCTTATTTCAAAATAACCTCTGTTGTTTTGAAATAAGAAGCCTGTGTGGACGTACCCTAACAGATTTATTTATCGCATCAGCTTTCATGGGAGAAAATCTCACTTCATCAGATGCTTTGAAGAGGCAGAATTTACAGAACGGGATGAAAATAAATGCTGGGGAGCGTAAGACCTGGGATCAGGCCATACTGTAACACAGATTTGCTGTTGCAGTATGACCTTATACCATGTCTTCCACTCCCTTGCATTTATTTTCATGCCATTCTGTAAGTTCCCCCTCTTCAAAGTTTCTGATGGAGTGGGATTTTGTCCCACGAAAAGCTCATGTGATAAATAAATCTGTTAGTCTGTAAGTGCCAGAAGACTCCTTGCTTTTTTTGCTTTACTAGACTAACACAGCTGCCCCTTTGTAACTGTGAAGGGTGCAGTAAAATCTTTGGTTCATTTACTCGCCGGTGGACCAGAACTCTTAACAAAGGAGTTTGGGAAAAATGTGCTTGTATTAAATATATAAAATATACAAAACCCATTGCATTTACTGATCTTGTCATTTCCTGCCATTGACAGAAAGCAGTTGTGTGTGCGTGCCTGTGTAACCCTAGTTTTATCTACAAGAGAAAACAAAGAGAGGGAAATTATCCAAAGGAAATAGAATATTTTTCCTGCTGTGTTGAAGGTGGGCTTTTGGGGTTTGTTCTTTAAGAATACCCAGACTTACCATTGTTAATATTTTCTTTATTTTTGTCCCATTTGTGAAGTTAAAGGAAACATTCCATTGATTTCAGCCCCTATTGCTCAGTAATCATTTCCAACCAGTCCTGGGAATATGGCAAGATCATAGGACTAAACATTAGGACAAGGGGTCTCAAACTTTTCTTTTCACAGTATGGTCAATATCTTGCTAGACAGTTAATCACAAACAGATCTTACCTTCCTCTCCTCCTTTTTCCCAGCTGTTCTTATAGAACTATCCCGGCTTTCTTATAACACTGTAGTTAACCAAAGACAGACATTGAAAAAAAAAAAAACTGATTCAGTACCATATGACCAACTGGTTCTCTGTGAATCATTCTGTCCTGTCCAGCCAGTCTGAGGACGACTATATTAGAGAGTATGTAAAACAAATTATTCAGTAAATGTAATGCTCACAAGATATTGTACCACATACAGTTATCACAAACAAGAGCTACAAATTTTGATTATGCACCATCATCAGGAGAAATACTAAACTGTGGGACAATTCACTGTGGGACAAATGCTATGTAGAGTCCTGCTTCACACCAACAACATGTAACTGGGCATACAGTATTTGTTTTATAATTACTTGCCCAAGTTGTGTAGCAAGACACAAGAACAACAATGGCTTTCAATGTGCAAAGAAGCGTGTCGGTTCTCTTTGTGTCTCCAACTCTGATCAGCACTTTGGAGAATACTGTGTTACAGCTACACTAGCCTATGATCTCAGATGGGTAAAAATTAGCCTGTTCAGTGAGAAAACCGACCAAAGAAAGATATGCAGGAACTACTCATGAAAGAATGCTAAAGTTACAATTTGACTTCATATCATCCATGAACCTTAAGTGATTTGGTAAGGTATCTCTCTTATTCCTCTGAGGCAGATGATTATAACACAACAGCACTACCTCTCATGTGTTGCTCTTTCTTATAGCTACAGGTAGAAATCATCTGGAGATGACAATAGATCTATGGCATTTGTAGACTTTGAATCATGAAGCATAAATCCAGAAGACATAACTCTACAACAGAAGTCTGGACTTAGACTATGAATCGCTCTGTTCGGCACTTATCAGTTACTCTGTCACAATCAATCAGAAATGATTTCGTGGCACAACAAATAGCTCCAAAGTGTCTTTGCTTTGCCTTAGAGAAAACAACATAATACACCTTCCCCCTTGCCCTTTGCAGTTATATTTCATCATGCTAGTTCAAAAATTTTCCTGTCCAGTGCACGGTCTCTTTCCACTAGTAGGCCACATACAATGTTCTTTGCTTCAAAAAACAACTATCTGAAGGAGCTGAAAGAAGTCTGATTGTGACATAATGCTTCTATATCTTCTTCATGGTGTCAGAAGTCAGCTAGATAATATCATCATACAGAAGGGAAATGCAAATCCCTCTAATGATAAGACAAATTCAAATTGGAGCCTACATCAGGGAAACCTTTTAGTACCCTAAATAATATATTGCCTTTATTTAGTCTTGCTCATCTGATCTCAGTATACTAGAATTAGAAAGATCACTCCGGCCCAGCACCAAATGCAGGCACCTCAGATACTCAATGTAGCATCCATCAAGTAGTGCAGAACAACACTACTGAATTCCAAGGGGCAGGAAGAGATGAAGAAAGCTACAGTCATAGTTGAACTTAGATTAAAAGTCTCTTTTATAAGAAATTGCTCTGATTGAACAAAAGAACAAGCTTTGAAATGAAGATAGCTCCAGGGGCATATACAAGGACAACTGTATTCTGAAGAATCACCAAACACCTGAAGTGCAAAGGAAGGGGGGGACTCTTCAGTAGGATGCTGAAAGCAGGCCCTACATTGAGGCTGCCAGCCCATCAGCAGCACAGAGAAGAGAAGCTCAGCATAGAACGTTCCCTGCAGAATGCTGCAGTCTCCTATCCTGGTCAAGAGGCTCCTGGTTTTAGCTACTGTCTGCACTGATCATGAGTCCCAGTTTAGCACATGCTTTGCTGAATCTAGCCATCAAGGAGAAGCTGCTCTAAGCCAGGAGTTCTCAATTGTTTTGTTTTTGCTGGGATCCCTTTTGAAAAATTTTCAGGCTATGACAGACCCCACCAAACAAGCAATGACCCCCCCATGCCACCTTACCAACATACTTGAGGCCTGACAGCTTGTAACCCCCCATAATAACCTCATGACTCCCTGAGGTGTCACAACTCCCCCTCCCCCCCCCCAGTTTGAGAACCCCTGCTAGGCTCTTTCTTTAAAGTTAGAGTTACTCTGTGGTGCACAATCTGTGTGGTTAGAGCTCTCCCTCTTTCTGCATCTGGACACACACAGCCAGTAGCCTACATTTCTCCAGCCCATCCACAATCATCATGGACTTCAAGTTATGGCGAGAGTGACACTGGGCAATGCTGTAGCTGTCTCCCTCTGGCCACAGTATGGTTGAGAAAATGTCTATGGACTGGCCCATGACAAAGACGAGTTGAACATGTCTTCCTCAAAAGTCATGAAATATTTAGATCTGCTTAGGTATGTATTTTTGATTTGCAGATTTACCAAACAAGAAATTACTGAAATTGGGAGGTTCTTTACTTTCATAAAGGTGACTTAATCAAACCCTATTGACTTATGCCAGTGATTTCAGAAGGAAGTATCCCATTTTGATTTGCTAAGAAATTCCTGTGTAAGACTTGCAAAGGGGAAGAGCCAGCCAGGCCATCATCTTCATAAACTTAAAACCATTCAGAACATTAAAACCAAATCAAAAAACCAAAACCAAAACCAAAACCAAACCAAACCAAACCAAACAAACAACAAAAACCTGCTTCTGTTTTCTTGCTATTGGTGATAATGGCTACTGGTGCTATTGGCTACTGACTTCTCGCCATGTGACCCACCAAGCCAACAAAGAGGCCTATGCTTTCTTCACAGTCTGTACTATCCTTCAATGAGTCCAGCAATGTGCAACATCTAAGATTTGACACCTACAAACAACTTCTAGCCAGCCCTCAATTCAATTAATATTAATCATCTAAACCAATAAAACCACTAGATGAGAGGTTCCCAAACTGTGGGGTGTGCCCCCAAGAAAGGTGTTCAGGAATGCTCAGAGGGGCACAGCAAGGCCAAGGGCAGCCCCTGTGCAGAGTAGGATGGGAGGACCATATACTAGATAAGCTTTTCAGTGATGTACTAGCTTCCTGCATTTGAGTAAAAACACGAGAGCTGTGGCAGCCATCCTGAAAAGGTATTATACTTTTAAGGGTCTGGTTTTTTTCCAATTTTACTACGAAAGGGTCCCTATTATCTTAAGGTTTGTTTCACCCTTTTTTTTTCCACTTCAAAAGTTCACTGGTTGTGAGCAAGTGTACATATAGAAGTGTGTATATGTGCGAGTGAGCACAAAACCCATAAAATCTATGTGAGACTGACACCCATACCAGATGTCCTCAAACTGTGGTCTGTGAACCATTCAGGTGATCCACAGAAAGCCTGCAGAACAATCAAGAATATCTGTACTTTGCCTGGAATTTTTTTTTTTTTTGCACTAGCAATCTTGTCAAAACAGCCTTGATCTATCATCATAAAAAATAAATTATTTTATTTTTATTCACATTTAATCCAGAGGTGGAATGTGTGTTTTTAAATTGGTACCCTACGGACATAGTTTTAATTGGTAGTATTTCACAGCTGTATATGCATGTTTTTCATTAGACACAATTCAACTAACCTATCTATTTTGTATTTATGGACATCATCATCATGTGGGAAGCACTGACTACCAGAATCCAGTGCTTTTTCAAGCAATGTAACAGTTGTCAGTCCAGTAAGGAGCACAGTAGTCAACTCCTAGAAATGGATTTGTGGTTGAAATGGGATATTTGAAAAAGAAAACAACAAATAAACCAGTGACGATAAGAGCAACAAAAAGTTCAAAAATTGAACATGAGCCTTCAGCAAGGAAACCATACATCTGCACAGGAAATTTTGAGAGCAAACCCATGTTCACTAATAACCAGTACTAGTACTGGTAATAAAAATAGGCTAAAATGCTGAAAAACAGTAAGACAATAGAATCAAGCTATTTTTATTTAGGCTTCACATGGAGTAGTGAAGAAGATGAACCAAGGCCACAATGTGTGTGATGCCATGTAGTGCTGGCTAATAAAAGCTTTAAGTCTGCAAATATCTGGTATCATTTGGAGATGAATCATGCTGCTTTCAAAGATAAATCTCCAGAATTTTTTCATTGCAAACTAAATGAGTTGAAACAAGGGAAAGTAACAACATTTGCTCTTGCAAAAGTAAGCGTAAAGTCCCTGGAACCTTTATTTTGAGCATGGCTTCAAACTGCCAAAGCAGGGAAGCTTCACACTATTGGTAAAGAACGTAGTGAGCCTCCACCTACAGAACTTATGTTTATAGTGTATGGAGAAAACAGCCAAAGAAGTTAGATTGTGGGCCTCTGTCAAAGGACACTGTCATGCAGAATTAAAAATATGGCAGCTAGTGTTAAAGACATTCTTATGAAATGTGTGAACAACAGTAGGAATTTTGCATTGCAATTGGATGAGATGACTGATATGGTTAATGGTGCAGATCTTGCAAACGCCAGGTATGAATGGGAAGGGAAAGTACTGAAAGATATTTTGTTTTGTCATTCAGTTCCAAGAAAAACAACCACTGAACAATGTTTTCAATTTCTATATGAGTTTGTGAAGGAACACGGTATTGAACAGCAATGTTGCATTGGAGTATGTATTGATGGTGTACAAACAATGACTGTAAGACACAATGCAGTAATGGCTTGTATCTCCGAAGTGTCACCTAATGCCACATAGGTACGCTGTTGCATTTCATTGAAAGGCACTAGCTTCCAAGAAAATGCCAGTGGAAATGAAGGATGTCTGGGACTCTTCAGTGAAAGCTGTTAATTTCAAAATAAGTAGACCTAGGAATTCTTGAATTTTTAGTGTACTGTGCAGTAGAATAGCTAGTGTTCATGTACAATTTCTTTACAGAAATACAATAGTTGACAAGAGGTAGAGTACTTATTCATTTGTTTGCGCTAAGTTCAGAAACACAGCTATTTCTAACAGACAATCCATTCCAATTCACAAGTTGTTTTGAAGATTCATCCTGGCTTTCATGATTGGCTTATCTCTCTACTATATTCACACACCTAAATGAACTGAAAGTTGGGCTGCAGGGAGTTACAGTGACTGTATTTGATGTGTGAGACAAAATCAATTCAATGATTAAGAAACTGGATTTATTTGCTAGTCACATAAAAAAGGATGGTTTCAGTGCATTGCCAACACTGGAAGATTTTCTATCTGACAATGAGCTACTCCTTGACAAAAAAAAAAAAATTAAAAATGACATTGAAGAACATCTTGTTGCTCTTAAGCAACAGCTCAATGATTACTTTCCAGTAGAAGCTGAACCAAACAACTTACCTAATTCTTTTGGAATTGAAATCAGCAAGCTGCCCTCTGGTTGGTCCAGTAAGGTACAAGAATGATCGTTGGAGCTTTCTTGTGACAAAACGTTATGGTCAGACTTTAAAAGATGTTCCCTAATTGAGTTCTGGATTCAAACAACTGAAGAATACCCAGAACTTGAAAACAAAACAATGCATTTTTTTATGTTATTTGCTACTACATACCAGTGTGAGCCAAGATTTTCATCACTTATTGCTCTCAAGTCCCAATATAGAAGCAGGATGAATACTGAAATCAGACCTAAGTTTAAAGCTGCAAACATTACATCCAACTTCCTGAACTTTGCTCAAAAAACCCCAAACCAGTTTAAAATGGCTAAAATATGAGTTGTGTGCTTTTATTTGTAGAATTTTAAAAAATCCATTAATTATTAAAGTCTCTTTAATATATGTAGTGATTTTATCCAATGCACTTTACAATAGTTTGCCAATGATACAAACAACATTTCAAAAGATCATTAAGTGGTCTGCTGAAACCCTCAGTAATTTTCAAGTGGCCCATGGAAAAAAAATCAAAGTTGGAGTACCACTGACCTATCCAATAGTTTCTCAAACAGCTAAAACAACCCTAGGTCAAATAATTTGTCTAAACGATAACACATCTATATATCTGCCTTATGGTTGAGAAGTTATGTACCCAACCTTTGAAACTGTTATTTTCACCTAAATTCTTCATCAGTTAAAAGTAAATAAACATATTGGCTAGCACCTAACCAGAGCGTTAACTGGCTGTAGAGCTGAATGAGCTTCAATTAAGGAGTGATTTGATCCTCTCTCTATCAGTCATTCAGCTGGAAAATGAATATATCAATTGACAATTTTGGTTGACAATTTTGAGGTCTGTTGAAGTTGATTTCTGCATCTTCAATTATTAGATTAAGTTTTTAAATTGGTTTATCTGATATGATTTGATCAATGAAATAATTAGATTAATTTTATGGTCTGATATTAACACATTTTATTTGAATTTGCTTTATGTTGCTATAATTTATGTTTTTTGCTTAATTTACTACACTGTCTAAAATTGGAAACCTGTATGGAGTGGAAGTGTCTTCCCAAGTCAAAAAAGTCAGAACTATGAGTCAAAGAGTCAGTATTAAAGGGACAACAGCAAACTATCCTAATGTGAAGGAAAAACAGGAAGACTAGTAAGATACCAACATGAGTTGCATCAGGCACTCTCTAATGACCTAAAAATAAAAAAAGGAATCCTTTAGAAAATGGAAAGTCAATAAAGATAAGTGCAAGACTCTGGAATCAGGAAAAAAAAATCAAACGCATAAATACAAAACAGGGAAGAATAGGCTAGGTGCTAGTACTACTGAAAGGGGTCTGAAGGTTACAGTTGCATCAGAAATTGAAGATGAGCCAACATGGTTCAGTTGCTAAATGGCTAACACCATTCTGGTGTTGGAGTGTTGTATGTAAAGTAAGAGATGAGAAGTAACTATTCTACTCTATCCAGCACTAGTGATGCCTCATCTGGAGCTCTGTGTCCAATTCTGTTTTCCCCAGTTTAGGAAAGATGTAGCCAAACTGAAAAAGAGTCCAGAGGAGAGCAGTAAAATAAATAAATAAATAAATAAATAAATAAAGGGCTTAGAAAACCTGAGCTATGAGGGAAAGTTAAAAAAACTGAGGAAGTTTAGTCTCAAGAAAAGAAGATTGAGGACATGACTTAATAGCAGTCTTGAGAGATCTTCTGGGCTGTGTGATGGGTTTCACACAACACAAGAGTACCTCCTCTCAATCAAGCATGGCATAGTGACTTGCTCGCTGGAATCTCTCTGCTGATGGTTGTTTGTCACTGTTATGGTCTCTCCCCCGTGACAAATTTATCATATCTTTCCAAGGTAACTAAGTCTGACATAGAACTGTCCAATGTCTTCACAAGACAATTTTGACCCAAGCCCCCGCCATGACATTTTGCCTGTGGCTGGTGGTGTGACCCAGCCCTCCCACTACCTCTGGCCCACCAACTCAAGGACCTTACAACTAGCAGCCAAGGTCTCTGCAGTCCCATTCCTTGCTTCTGTTTCCTTTTGCTCCTTCCTACACAAATCTTTCTCAGGACTTCTTCCCCGCAACATCTCTAGATTGACCTTTCTTTCACGGCTAGGATCATGTACAGTGATGTGAGGTTCAAGAGGGGCAATTCCCAGGGGCATAGTGATTTGAAAGGGCTCAGGTAGATGGTAGGATGAAGCATATTTTCTTATCTTCCAAACACCCCCCTTCACCAAAGATGCCCACCACCCATGCTCTCCAACACCACGTTTGTTTATTGTGCACCATACAGGTTCCCAGGCGGCTGAGGATGTGGTATCTGCTAAACAACTTCCCAGGTTTATCACTAATCTCCCTGGGGAGTCCAGGGGACCCTGGAAGCTGAGTAGCAGATACTGCTTCCTCAGCTTCCTGGACACCTGAATAGTGCATAATAAACAAGTAAAAACTTACAGCAGAAGCCCACTCAGACCTCATCCGTCCATTTCTAGGAGGGCTATTAAAACTGTTCTGCCCTGAGCTTGGAACTGCTATCAGGGGACCTGGTTAGATTCACAGCTTATTCTCTCACCATGTCTCTGATCCCAGGAAGTGACTGCAGAATCTCTCCCCACAGCACCCTTTCTTCATCTTTGTTTTGTGGTGCAGTTTCCTCACCATACAAGGCAATAACTGCCTCTTTCTACATCCTTTCACTCAGTCTCATATCCTTAAGAAAATGCATCAAGGCTTCTCCTGCTTCTGCTTCTGCTTTTTTTCTTTCTCCACTACTCTGTTTCCCTGATGTTCTCTTCTCACTAGTTCCTTCCGAGAAAAATCTTTGATTCCAAGCTAACCCAGCTTTTCCTAAAGAAATTTTCTTTCCATACAATACTTCCCTCAATTACAGAATGTGACCAACAGTTCCCTTGGCTTTGCATGCATTGCACAGCCTGGCTTTTTAATAAGTTTAACTTATCATTTACAACACAATGACATGTTAATACTCTAAAAATGACTGCTTCACTTTTTCCTGTCATGACTATGAAATGTAGTATTATCTTCAATTTTTTTAGCACAGTTCATAGAACCTTTGTTCTTTTGCTTCCTTAGTCCATAACTCTTGCCATTCCTTTGCAAGCTCCATCATGACTACACCTCAGAAGACTATTTTGCTTATGGGTATTTTAATATCTACCTCCTCATTTTTTGAGTATGTTATGCTGCTTTGTCAGACTTCTCATTTCCAAGTATGCCAGTATATGACAGAAGCCATGGTGCTGCTATACAGATACCTGCTTGCCTTAATTCCATATTTAGGAACATTACTTCACTTACATCATTTCTGCTGTCTGAAGTTCCTGTCCTGAGTGTCATTATGCCTGACAACGAATCAGATAAAATAAACGTTGCAGTCAGTCATGCATGTTTTATCCATGGCAGTGCCTGTGTTATTCCTATCAGGTCAGTTGTCAGAAAGGTCACACAACTTAGCAGCATTTAGATTTCTGGATTCCAGGACTAGGAACGCAAGGCTGTTCCTGCTCTACCCATGCTGTCATCTTTTGACTTCCAAAGGGATAGCCATGTTAGTCTAGTCCGGCAAAAAAAAACCCAGAAAACAAGGAGTCGTGTGGCACTTTAAGACTATTAATTCGAGTTCAGTGATTTCTCTTTGAAGTCTTGATGTCCCAGCCACATCTCTGATGACAGTCATTAACAAATCATTTATCGAGTGATTAGAAAGATGGAAGTGCTCAGCAACTGGTTTCTTTGTTTTGTGATTTCTGATATCAGCTCTGTGTTCATTTATTCTTCTGCATGGCGATCGTCCTGTTTGTCCAATGCATAAGGTGTTGGGGCATTTCTTGCACATGATGGCATAGATCACATTAGTAGATGAGCAGGTAAATGAGCCTTTGATGGAGTAGCAGGCTTGATTAGGACCTATGATGGTATCTATTGTGCAGATATAGAATCATAGAATCATAGGGTTGGAAGGGACCCCACGAGGTCATCTAGTCCAACCCCCTGCCAAAAAAAGCAGGACCACTCCCATTAGATCATCCCAGTCAGGGTTTTGTCCAGCTGGGACTTGAACACCTCCAGAGATGGAGATTCCATCACCTCCCTAGGCAGCTTATTCCAATGCTTCACCACTCACCTAGTAAGGAAGTTTTTCCTAATATCCAGCCTGGACCGCCCCAGCTGTAACTTGAAACCATTGATTCTTGTTCTGCCCTCTGTTACTACCGAGAACAGTCGAGCTCCCTCCTCCTTGGAGCAACCCTTCAAGTAGTTGAAGGTTGCTATCAAATCCCCCCTCAGTCTTCTCTTCTGCAGGCTAAATAAGCCTAGTTCCTTTAGTCTTTCTTCATAGGGCTTGTGCTCCAGCCCTTTGATCATTTTGGTTGCCCTCCTCTGGACTCTCTCTAATTTGTCCATGTCCTTTTTGTAGTGGGGAGCCCAAAACTGGACACAGTATTCCAGATGTGGCCTCACCAGTGCAGAATAGAGGGGAATGATCACATCCCTTGATCTGCTGGTAACACTTCTTCTGATGCAGCCCAGTATGCCATTGGCCTTTTTGGCAGCAAGAGCACACTGCTGACTCATGTCCAGCTTCCCATCCACCATGACTCCCAGGTCCTTTTCTCCAGTGCTGCTATTTAGCTGATCACTCCCCAGCCTGTAGCAGTACATGGGGTTTTTTCGTCCCAAGTGCAGGATTTTACACTTATCCTTGTTGAACCTCATGAGATTCCTCTTGGCCCACTGCTCCAGTTTGTCTAGGTCTCCCTGAATCCTGTCCCTGCCCTCTAGGGTGTCTACCGTTCCCCCCAGTTTGGTATCATCTGCAAACTTACTAAGTGTGCAATCTATCCCATCATCCAGATCATTAATGAAAACATTGAACAGAACTGGCCCCAGGACCGACCCCTGGGGCACACCACTCGTTACTGCCTGCCAACTTGACATGGAGCCATTGATTCCTACACGCTGAAACCGTTGTTCTAGCCAGTTTTCTATCCACCTTACAGTCCATGCATCTAACCCATACTTCCTTACATTGCTGGGCAGATTTAGCTGCCCAGAAACCGGCATTTTCTGGAATTGGGGTTTCTTAGCATATTGAGCATCTATGTTCCCTCTAAGCTGTGCGTGTGTGCACACACACACAGGTTGTGAAGCCCGTGCACACAACAAAATAAAGCATGTACAAAAAAATTCAACAGTGCTAATATTTTTCTGCAACTTTAAGAAGACAGTTTCAAACAGCATGTTTCAAATAAGGTTTTGTAACTTATAAAATCATTTCCATTACCATATCAAAATAAAATTAGATATTATTTGCATCATATGCTTTGTTGCACTCACAAGTTTGAACACACTCACTGGAGTGCGCACAAATTTGGATACTGGTTCTGAAAATTTGCACAAAAGAAATTTTTTGTGCGCACAGACTATGAAAAATTAGGGGGAACATTGTTGAGCATGGTCCCCAAGTTTCTATTGTTGTGCTAAAGTTACATACCTGGGAGAAGCATAAGAACAGCAGCCCTGAGAGGAGAGACCACAGAGTCCATGTACTCAGTTATTGACTGAGAGGAGCTAAGCCAGGAGTGAACAGAATAGATTCATAGGGTTGTAAGGGACCTCACAAGATCATGTCTCTGATCCAATCCCCTGGGCTTCAAACCCAGGACTTTCTGTCTGTAAAGCAGATGTGCTAGCCGCTACACTATTTGCAGGATGTTTTCTCCCTGGTTTGGACTATTTTGCAGGGGAGTTTTCTCTTGTGGGACTGAGAGCTGTGTAACCAGTAAACAGACTGCATGGTGCTGGTTGCACAGGAGGAAGAAAGGACTGCATGGATTCCAGCTAAAGATGCCTGCAGCCAGAGAAGATGAGGATTGCTGCTTCTGTTTTGCATTCAAGCCTCCAGGACTTAAGAGACTACAACTGAGATAAGGGTGACTCCACCTGAACTTTGGGACTCAGGTTTCTTACTGTTTTGTTTAAATTCATTTTGGTTTTTAGGATAAGGTTTGTCAAGTTAGTTAATAAAATTCATTGTTATGTTTATTCAGAGTAATATTTCATTGTGGGATGGGAAGGCTGGGCAATCTTTGCTGTGAGTCCATTACAGACTGGATCCTGGCTCTCCAGCTGCTTCCAACAGGGGTCTAACCTCTGTTAGGCACTGGAGACGGGCTAAAGAATTAATTTTAGCCCACCCTTGCATGTTACACAAGGAGTCCTGTAGCACTTAGGCTGTGTTCAGACGTGAGTTTTATTTCAAAACAACAGCTGTTGTTTCGAAATAACAGCCATTGTTTTGAAACTGTTAAACCTAGCAGGAAATCAAAATAGCTGTTGTTTTGAAACAGTTGTTTCAAAACAATGGCATTCGGACAAATTGTTTCGAAACAACACCATTGTTTCAAAACAACTGTTTTGAAACAACGTGTCCGAACGGCCTTATTTCGAAATAACCATTTCGAAATAACAGCCGTTTCGAAAGCAGGCTTTCCCTTAATTCGAATTAACAAACTGTTAATTCGAATTAACTTATTTCAAAATAAGGATTTTATTTTGAAATGAGTTATTTCGAAATGGGTTATTTCGAAATAACAGTTACCGTGTAGACATACCCTTAAAGACTAATAAATATATTTATTGCATGAGCTTTCATGGGAGAAAATTTCTAATTCTCCCTCTTTTTTCTTTTTTTACACACTTCCATTTTTCTTTAATATGTATAATATGAGAAAGTCTCTGGCAATCCATACAGTTTTCTCTTCCAAGGTCCTACCTGTCCTCGGAAATCTCTTATGTACTTTTATTTTCATGACTCCTTTTACTTCTGTCCCAAAGGTCAGATCTAATAGTTTCATCTGAAAATTTATAGGTGGTTCTCCACAGATTACTTGTAGCATGCATATTGGTGGTCGTATGGTTGTACCACATGCCAAGGGTTGAGGTTGGGTGCAGAGCAGTTCCAGTTTACTGAGTTGGTTTTGAAGCTGAACCAAAAGCTTAGCATCCATAATCTAAAACTAGTCTTCTCAATGCTATGTACATTCTCAATACCTCATTATCTGCACCCCAGTTGTTTCCAGCTGCACTCTTAAGTAAGGTCCGGGTGATATATTCTATGTGATCTTCCCCAGTTAACATTTTTTTAATCAAACACTACTCCTAGGAACATAAACTTTAGAATTATCTGAATTTTTCCACTATAAAGTGATGAGTCCCATTTTCCCACGGTCTTCTTCCTGATTAAAAGCATTCCCTTTGGCTTTTCCAAGGGAGAATTTAAATCCCCAATCATTTCCCCACTTGTAAATTGCCTGGTGTGCCTCATTTGTCTAGGGTGACCAGACCAGACAGCAAATTTGAAAAATCAGGACAGGGGTTGGGAGTAATAGGCATCTGTATAAGGCAGGCGTGGCCAAACTGTGTGTCAGGAGCCACATGTGGCTCTTGAATGAAAAAGTGTGGTTCATGGAAGAAAGACAGAGGAAAGCAGCCCCAGCCTAGCAGTCTGAAATTTCCCATCTTGAGCATGCTCAGAGAATGCTCAGGGGGCAGCCCCAGCCTGTGCTTAGCTGCCAGAGCAGCCACGTAAGGGGGGCCGAGGGTTAGGGAGGGGGTTGGGACAGTGGGGAGAAATGCAACACGTTGGGGAATGTGGGGAGAAGCAGCAGCATGGTCGGAGAGGGCAAGGAGAAGTGTGGCATTGTCAGGAGGCAGGGAGAAGTGCGGCATGGTCAGGACAGTAGGAAAAAGAATGACATGGTCAGAAAGGGTGGGAGTGGTGGCATGGTCAGAGAGTGCAGGGAGAAGCATGGCATGGTCAGAGAGGGTGGGGAGAAGTGGCATGGTTGGGATGGCAGGGAGAAGTGGTGGGGAGAAGCTAAGTTTTTTTTGTATAGGTAGGCCTAGTTTTCATGGTAATCTTAAGTATTTATTAGAATCTCACATTAGCTGGATCAATATTTGCCCTCTTTTTATGACAAAATTAAAGTGTGGAATGAATTTTAAACTTAGCAATTTTGGAGTAGGTAAAATATGGCTATATGCCTCAGTGCGGCTCTCGAAGGTTTAATAATCAGCTTGTGTGGTTCTTGAGTTCCATAAGTTTGGCCACCCCTGGTATAAGGTAAAGCCCCCACAAATAAGGAGTGTTTTATAAAATAAGGACAGTTGTCTTTTCCATATCTACTTTAAGTCTTTAATTTTTAGTCCACAAAGCACAGCCATCTGCAACAATATTATGCCTGTCTGCATGCTTCCTGGGAGGTCATTTATAATAATGGAAAACAACTTAGGGCTGATGATAGCACTCCTTTGTGGAGTTCTATTTGGAACTTTGTACGCCTTTGATAAAGCTATTCCCACTATGACTTATATATTTATGTCACTTAAAAAGTCCCTTATCCGCCAAGCATTCGTCTGTTCATTCCAGTCATGGCTAGTTTATAGAGGAGGGCATGAAGATTTTTACCATGAAGGTCTTACATTTTTTGTACCATTTTTTTAGTCTCACTATACAATTGTCTGTGTATCTTTGTCTTCCAAAATCACACTGTTCCTCAGTTTAATCTGACTGCTTCTCCACGCATTCCACTAGTCCTACATTTATTTTTTCCCAAGATTTTCCACACACATGTTGTGAGAAAATAAGCTTTTAAGAGCCAGGCCTTGAATGTACCTTGCCTGGTTTCCCAATTTGAAATCACCAGTGCTTGTTTCCATGCTATTGGTAGTTGTCCTTTTCCCAAAATATCATTATATAACTGCAACAGAATCTTTAGACTTTCTTCTGACAAGTGTGAAGAATTTCACTGCTTATACTTACCTGGAGTTGTACTTTTTCTTTTCCTAATGGCTAAAATAAGCTCCTGAATACTAATTTTTTTTTTTTTACTTAACAGATTATTTGCATATTCTCTCCAGCCATTTCATAGTTCACAGTAATCCTCAATAAACCTCCATTTTTATCACAAAATACATTTCTTTGATTCATATCACTAGTAACCTTTTTGAAATTTTTTGACTAAAACGTCTCCCTTTCCTCAGCTGGAGACCTCAGTTGCATTGCTTCATTGTTTAAGACTTTTATTTCATTCTGTGAATTTGCTTGTGTATTACTGAAAATCTTGAATCTTCATTCACTTACCAATGTAAATTTCTCCAACTTTTGTTTTGTCTTTCTGATAATATTTTGCACTATCATCTTACATCTTTTATAATTCTTTAAGGCTTTGTCTACACTACAAAGATAAATTTACCTATGTTAGGTTGACTTACAGTCACCTCGTTAATTACTGCTGTGACTGCTGTCCACACTACCCTCCTCCTTGGATTGACAGTATGTATCCTCACCAGGAGCACCTCCACTAATCTAAAAGGGGCATTGTGGGGAGCTCACAGGCTTGTCCCTCATTTCCACAGGCAGCTCCCATGGAAGCCCAGCTGACCCTCAGGTCCCTGGAGGGCTGCCTTCTCTACCTCACTCCCTGTTCTCTGCCAGGAGCCAGAGGAAGCTGCTCAGGGCTTTCCACCATCAGAGAACAGGGTACAGCTGCCTTGGCTCCTTACCCCTTTTGCCTCCACCCACTCCCCACCAGGATCCAGGGCACATTGTTAGTTTCCCATATTCAATATTACCATGTTATACATATCAGTAAATTGTTCTAAGCATTTACCATTTCAGTCAGTTTTCCATAGTACATTATGACTACTAAAATCTTGGCAAATTATCAATGTGTTTTGACATTAACTATAAAATTAACTGCTTTTTACATTAATTTTATAATTTTATATATTTATAATTTTCATAAAGATTATTCATCTGTATAGAAATGTTTTTGTTTTAAGTGGGAATCTCAGTAGCATTACATTCAAAACTTGGTTTCTGCACATCCACTTTGATGTAGCTAAATCCCCCCCTCCTTTGTAGCTTCTTGATCCTTTCCAAGTATATCATACCCCAGTACACTAAATGCAAGTTTACTTATGACGCATGTTTCTTGCACATATTACATCAGGATCTTTTTCCCATCCATGCGCTATGAAACGATGTATATTCCAGCTAAGGATAATTAAGACCATGTTATTTGAGCTATATCAGCGCATACATTCAAAATCCTGACTCCCAGTTGAGGTGCCCTGAGTCTCACTGAAGACCTGGGGGCAGGCTGCTAGCAGTGGGATCCAGTGCTAGCCCCAACCCTGGCTGGGGACTTGGGGTCAGGCTGCCCACATCAGTGGGATCTGGCCCCAAACCCAGCCAGGGATCTGGGGCTGGGCTACCGGTGGCAGGAGCACAATCTGGCTCCCAGATCAGGCCCAGGGAGCAGGGCTGACACTGCAGGGGATGGGGCCCAGCAACCCCTTTTTCAGGGCAGCAACTTCCCCCTTTTACCTCCTTACATTTGTTTCTTAGAAATAGATTACTATTTAATTTCTAATGACCTGTTAAAATTCTGAAGAGTTCTATTTCACTGATCTTGTCAGGGCCTTGGAATATATAAACATTTTTAACTATTGAGCATATCACACATTTCCCCCCCAGTTCTTGCCATTCCTGCCTTAGCTCATTTTTGATTGTATGTAAATTCTAGTTTGCTTGTTCTTGCTTAATAGCATTATTTGCCTTTTTGTCTGCCTATGCACTGCTGGCTATTCCTGCGTGTGCCAGTAGGCTGACTAGATAACCTGATGTTATAGAGACAGTCACAATATTTGTAACTTTTTCTAAGGTAGGTGCCCTATTACTCTCCAGCCCGGCCACACTTGCTATCTAGTCATGTTACACGCCAGGATCCATGCTATCACTACGATCACATCAAATTGCACCAATTTGTTTGTTAGCATAATATTTCATTAATTATATATCATTTCTGCTGTCATACTTGCTAATATAGAGTGTTTGTAACCCTGATAACAAATCAGATAGGAAGGTCCTGGCAGATTGTTAGTACAGCCATAAAGTCAGAAATAAAATCAGTCAACCCAACAGCTTTTTTAAGTTTGAAAGCAGACACAAAGAAATCAGTTCCCTTCTACTTGTTCCTTCTTCTTTTGCACCATCAATATACTGTAAGAGAAAGTAAAAGGTTAAAATGGGAAAAATGAGCAGACGTGTCTAGGTGCTGGCTCAAGGCCAAACAAAGTAATCCAACACTGGGCCTGAATGGAATGTACAGTGAGCCTGAACTGAAGGTACGAACATGAAACAAATTGTGAAGTTCAACTTCATTGGAACTGGGAAGAAAAAAGCTAAAATTGTAATAAGTATGAAAAATGGAAAAGTACCTGAAAGGTATTGAGTCGGTCTAACGCCAGTGAATAATGCCAGAGAGATAGGGAGGTATTATATAAGTACAGTTTTGGTCAAAGTATAACACCTTGATGGATAGAGATAGGTAAGGATTTGATCAACCCATGACACCTTGATGGATAGAGATGTCCAGTGATGCATGGACCTATCAAATTGATGGGTGGCATCAAGAAAGGGGTATGTGGACCAATCAAGGTAAATTTGGATCCCAAAGGGGGCCAAGTCAGTAGGTCTGAGTAGGGTATAAGAATAGGAGCCTCAGAGCCCAAATTTCATACATTCAAGAGGGTGACAGCGAGTCCTGCTGTCATTTGAGCTGTTCCATTGCACTGAGAGCACCAATGCTTCCAATAAATCTGTTGATATGGGTTGTTTTCCATAGTGCTACTTTGCTATAAAGCCTAGCCTGGCACCTTTGTTTCTACAAAGATCCGCAGTAGTGTTGGTTTCCTTGATCATGAATGTTGCCTCAGTTTACCTCTTGCACACAGGCTACTCCTAGGCTCCAAATCACTGAGCTAACTGAGTCCTCACTTGAGATTTGCGCCAAAGATAACCCAAAGTGTTAACCAAAGGAATACTTTGGCTTAGGACCACCAGGTTAACTGAGTTCCTGCTTAAGATCCAAGCCAGGCTCCAAATCACTGAGCTAACTAACTTCTCACTAGAGATTTGAGCCAAGGGTAATGCTGAGGGAGCACACCTTCAAAGACTCATGCACACATTCACACATGCAGCCAAACTGATATCAGCACCGGACACAGAACAACATTGATAAGAACACATCTTATCTGACGTGCCTGACCACATTCCGCCAGTGTACTACATATACATATGACAATAGTGTTCCCACTTACCACAGATATACTGATTTGCCATATTTCGAATTTTTTTTATCAGTCTTCTCTGAAATGCTTCTGGTTTCATGCACAGGGCCAGTTATACAGGCAAGGTCATAATGCATCGATGAGATGATGAGGTAGCGAGGAGAAGTTTAGCTTTATTAGGAACTGGAGAACCTTTGGGGAAAGGGGGACAATATATGGGAACAATGGGCTCCTTCTAAGCCAAAATGAAATGAGATTTCTGGCACGTTAACTTTAAAAAGTCATAGAGCAATTTTTAAACTAAAGGCTAAAGGAACGCTGAGAGGTAGAGAGAAGCACATGGTTCAGACAGAGACAACTCTTAGGGAAGGAACAGTTAATGGGGATTCTCTATATCTTTGTGCAAAAACAAGGATGGAAGAAGATAAAATATGGGATGATCTCATCAGAAATAGTCAAATGAAAGAGAGTCCCACATAATGGCATAGAACTAAAAGCAACAACTTTTTTTGAATGCTTATATGCAGAAGCTAGAAGTCTAAACAATGAGATGGTGACCCTGAGTGTCTCATATTAAATGAAGATACTGATATAATAAGCATCACAGAAACTTGACGGAATGAGGATAATCAGTGGGGTGCAGTAATACCAGGTTCCAGAGGGGTAAGTTGTGGTAATCCATGTTCAGCAAAAACACAGAGAATCTTGTGGCATCTTAAAGAGTTACAAATTTCTTTGGGCATAAGCTTTCATGAATATAGCTGACTGACTGGTAATAGAGACCATAACAAAATAGAAGTTAACTTTCTAGTGGTGGAGGGGAGGAAACACCAAAGGAGCCCGCTACGGTATTATTTAATTCAGAAAGGGGAACTACACAGAAATTAAGAAGTTAAATAGAAATTAAAAGGTACAGTGCCAAAAATGAAATCCCTAAAAGCTTCATGGAAACTTTTTAAAGACACCATAATATATAGCAATGGTTTTCAACTCGTGTGCTGTGGCATACTGGTGTGCCATGAGAACCGTCCAAGAGTCCCTTGAAATTTTGTACAAAGGTAATGAAAATAAATGTAAAACAAACATTGTTTCATCTTAAAAAATATTCTATCCAACCAAAATTACAATTCATAAAACTTCTAAAAATTAATCATCAAATTAAACACAAAGTATCAGTCTTTTGATTCTAAAATGTGAATATTTTAAATGCAGGTTGTCAAAGAGCAAAACTGAGAAGATGTGTATTTTTTTCCAGTAGATTTGAAACATTAATGAGTTTGATCCTTCTTTAGCTTGTTGCATGCACTAGTAAGACTGTAACCATAGTAAATGTAAGTAAATGTTTATGAGCAATCAATTCAGCTGAAAAAAAGTCGGTGTGCCATGGAATTGTTTGTGTCTTTGAAGTGTGCCGTGTTACTGGGAACCACTGATATAGAGGCTAAATTTAAATGTACTCGTATATACTCATGTATAAGCCAATCCATGCATAAGCTGACCCTCCCCCACTTTTGAACCCCCAAAACAGACAAAAATGGGTAACCCGCATATAAGCCAAAGTCCACCCATGGCCTCAGGCCCCTAGCTCCCCCACCTTGCACCACTGGCTTTCCCTGAGTACCTGGCAACCCCTCCCCATCCCCTGGGCCCTACTGCCACTTCCCCTGCTGTCCCCAACACCTCCCAACCCACGGCCCTGCCACCACTGTCTCCCACCTCCCCAACACTGCCCCAAGCCCTCGGGCCCTGCTGCCACTTGCCCCACCTCCCACACACCCCCCAAGCCCCAAGGCCCTGGTGCTGCTTCCTCCACCTCCCTGACACCTCCACAAACCCCTGGGCCCTGCCACTGCTTTCACAGGCCAACGCAACCCCAACAGGGCTCCCTTATCTGGCCACTCCAGACACCAGGGGCCCGCTCCTTGCTCTAACCCCAGCCAGAGCTGACTCCCCAACATGGCCGCTCTGGCCACATGCTGAGGCTCCAGCCCTGTGCATGCTCTGTACGTTCTCAGAGCTGGAGACTTAAAACTCTTGGGCTGGAGCTGCTGTATGATCTGTGTATAAGCCGAGTGCCTGTTTTAAAGGTAATTTTCAGGCACAAAAACTCTCGGCTTATACACGAGTATATACAGTATACTCCAAATTAAAAAGGATATTAAGAGGACCAAAAAAGTACCAGGGTGGCTAAGCAATAAAGTAAAAGAAGAAATAAAACACAAAAAGGCATCCTTTAAAAAGTGGAAGTTAAATTCCATTGTGGAAAATAGAAAGGAGCATCATCTCTGGCAAGCGAAGTGTAAAAATATAATAAGGAAGGCCGAAAAAGAATTTGAAGAGCAGCTAACCGAAGACTCAAAAAGTAATCGCAAAAAATACTGTAAGTACATCAGAAGCAGGAAGCCTGCTGAACTACCAGTGGGTCCACTGAACTATCAATATGCTAAAGGAGGACTCAAGAAAAATAAGATTATTGACATGAAACTAAATGAATTTTTTGCATCATTCTTTAGGCTGAAGATGTGAAGGAGATTCCCAAACCTGAGCTATTCTTTCTTGATGACAAGTCTGAAGAACTGTCCAAGATTGAGGTGTTATGAGATGAGGTGTCTGGAAAAAATCGCTAAATTTATATCAAGTAGTATATAAAGTAATAAGTCACTAGAATCAGATGGTATCCACCAAAGAGTTCTGAATAAACTCAAATGTGAAATTGCACAACTACTAACTGTGGTATTTAACCTATCATTTAAATCAACTTCCATACAAGATGACTGGAGTATAGTAAATGTGATGCCAATTTTAAAAAAAAAGATTCCAGAGGTGATCCTGACAAATACAGGTCAGTAAATCTAACCTCAGTGTCAGGCAAATTGGTTGAAACTATAGCAAAGAATAGACTTATCAGATACATAGATTAATATGATTTGTTAGAGAAGAGTCAACATGGTTTTTGAAAAATGAAAGTCTGCAGCACCAACCTACTCACATTCTTTGAGCAGTCAACAAGCATGTTGGTAGGAGTAAATGATCAGTTTTCAGTTGGGCCACCCATGCAGGAGGTGAGCAGGGCCACTCCCCTGGGCCCTGTGGTTTGGTGAACCCCACACTGCCATCCCACTGCCCGTTCAGCCCTAACAGGGACCACTGGCCAGAGACCGCCTTCCTTGTGCTGCTCCTCTGCAGCGTTCCATGCTTCCCCTGCCCTGACTCTGGTCAGCCGGTTTGTCCAGGGGGTGGGGCAAAGCTGGGTGGCCTGTCCTGCAGAGCCTCAGCCACACGCAAGCCCACTCCACCTTCTGGGATGGACCGGCCAGCCATGGGCAGGAGGAAAAGTGCAGTGAGGGTGGCCTCTGTCCCCAGCCTCCTTCCCCCTGTGTCTTTGAACAGGGCCCCCTCCAGTGCCACGGGCCCATGGCTGCCCTGCCGCCATTTTGGCCTGCTGGGGGCCCCAACAGGCTGACTGGCCCTGGGCCCCAGCGCCCCTATGAGAACAGCCCTGGTTTTCAGAATGGAGAGACGTAAATAGTGGTATCCCCCAAGAGTCTGTATTGGGACCAGAACTGTTCAGCATATTTACAAATGATCTGGAAAAAGGGGTAAACAGTAAGGTGGCAAAATTTGCACATGATACAAAAGTACTTGAGTAGTTAAGTCCAAAGAGACAGCTACAAAGGTATCTCACTAAACTGGGTGACAGTGACAAAATGGCAGATGAAATTCAATGTTAATAAATGCAAAGCAATACACATTGGAAAACAGAATCCCAACCATACATATAAAATTATGGGGTCTAAAATTAGCTGTTACCACTTATGAAAGAGATCTTGGAGTCATTATGGATAGTTCTCTCAAAAAACATCCACATAATATGCAGCAGCAATCAAAACACCTAACAGAACATCGGGAATCATTAAGAAAGGGATAGATAATAAGACAGAGAATATTGTATTCTCTCTTTATAAATCCATGTTATATTCACATCTTGAATTATACATACAGATCTGATCACCCGTCTGAAAAAAGATACACTGGTATTGGAAAAGGTACAGAAATGGGCAACTAAAATGACTAAGAGTTTGGAAAAACTTCCATATGAAAAGATATTAACAAGACTGCAACTTTTCAGTTTGGCAAAAGATGACTAAGAGGGAATATGATAGAGGTCTATAAAATCATGACAGGTATGGAGAAAGTAAATGAAGTGTTATTTACTTCTCATAACACAAGAATTAGGGATCACCAAATGAAATAAATATGCAATGGACTTAAAAGGAAGTATTTCTTTACACAAATACACAGTCAACCTATGGAATTCCATGCTAGAGAATGTTGTGAAGACCAAGACTATAATGCTATTAAAAAAAGAACAAGATAAGTTCACAGAGGGTAGGTCCATTAAAAGCTATTAGCCAGAACAAGCAGAGATTGCTGTTTGAAAGGGGCTGAGAATGGGTGACAAAATGGACTACTGGATGATTACCTGTTCTATGAATTCTCTGTGAAGCATTTGGCATTGGCTACCGTCAGAAGAACTAGATGGACAATGGGTGTGACCCAGCAGGGCCATTCTTACAAGCTTATGTTCCACCAATAGGTTGTTAGTTCAGTGCTGCTCTTCAGGAACTTATAACTTATCATTTTCTGTTTTCCCTCCTGTCTGAGAGGTAGAATTTATGACTTCAATCATAAACCCAATGAAACTCTTTTTCACAGTACCACGCCATCTCCACTCAGCCCTGCTACAAACTTACTCTCTTTATTTTAACCAACCTGCTCCTGCCCAGCTGGGCTTCAAGATCAGTTAAGCCTGGATCTCTCTTCAAGTACTACCAGATAAAGTATCTGGCCTCTCAGGTCCATGTTAACCCATTCAGGTCCTGTATGGCATACACATCCCTTAACAGACTTTTACAAAGATAATAGCGATCAATTGTTCTCCTTATCCATGGAAGGCAGGACAAGAAGGAATTGGTTTAATCTGTAGAAAGTGAGATTTATGTAAGATATAAAGAAAAAAACTTTCTATCTGTAAGGATAGTTAAATTCTGGAATAGCCTTCCAATGGAGATTGTGGAATCCCCATCACTAAAGGCCTTTTAAAAACAAGTTGGACAAGCACATGTCAGGGATGGTCTAGGGCAGTGGTTCTCAAACTTATTTGTTCTTGTTCCTCTTCTTTGTGTCTCTAGTAGTTTATATCCCATCAGGAACCCAGCCAGAGGTCACCACTCTCCAGCCACCCAGCTCTGAAGGTAGCACTACTGCTAGCAGCAGCACAGAGCTGTCAATACCGTATCATGCCACCCTTATTGCTGCTGGTGGAGGTGCTGCCTTCAAAGCTAGGTGCCTGCCAGCAGCTACTGCTCTCTGGCCACCGAGCATGAGTTATGGACTCATTGAAGATTAGGGTTAGGAGAGACCTCAGTAGGTCATCTAGTCCAGCTCCCTGCTCAAGGCAGGACCAACCCTAAACTAAGCCATCTCAGCCAGGGCTCTGTCAAACTGCACCTTAACCGCCTCAAAGGATGGTGATTTGGAAGGCTATTCCAGAATTTAACTACTCTTATAGACAGAAGGAGATTTGTTTATTCTCCTCTCAGCTTCTCATGGTCTCCCCAACAACACATTCCATAGCCCCTTCAGGGGGATGCACCTCCCCCCCCAGTTTGAGATCCTCTGGTCTAAAATCTACTTGGTTCTGCTTCAGCACAGGGGCCTGGAGTAGGTGACTTCTTAAGGTACCTTCCACCCCTATTTTTCTACAATTCCATCCCAGTCAAGGAGCAGAAGACAGGTGCAGCAAGAGCCTCCTCCCTTTTCCTCCAGCTAGAGAATGAGGGTAAAGGACCATCAGCCTAGCCAGAGCATAAGGAGCTGATGGCAGGAAGCAACCAGATCCCCCTAGGGGGAGGTGTGAGGCAGGTAGGAGCAAGGCCATTCCTGTGATCCTAAAGTTCATTCCCTTCCCTCAGCTTTGTTGAGTATAGGTTCAGTTTATTTGGATATTTGCAGCCATTTATGTAAATAGGCAATGCACAGGCATAGCATGTGCAGATTAGGCCATTTACTCTTCGGGCAAATTTCTGAACCTTCATACTTAGCAGGTATGTTCAGAAGAACATTGTAACCTCCACTACAGCTATACTACTTCACATGGGCCAAAGCAGGAAAACATTATCGTAGATCCAGGTACTTTCAAAGGCCCGTCTATATTCAGGACAGAGAGAGAATACATTCTGTTTATCTCTAAATCGATTACATTAGAGCTTGAGGATTTGACCTTATAAATAAGGGATACCCAGTTATTTCACCTTTCCAGGAAAAGAGAATTTACAAATCTGTACATAGCTAACGTTTCAACTCTAACTTATTAGTTATTTACTGCAAGTTTTTATAAAAATGTTATTTGCTTAATTCATTTCTGTAAACCAAGTATTTAAAGTTTAAGGTTTCTGTTTTTCACAAAATGTACAAATGAACCATTATGTCTCTTCTCTCTATTACTCTAAGTGCTCCCTCCTAGCTGCAGTAAAATACCATCGCTGGCACAATATTAATCCAGAGTCAGTTCACACATATATACACTAGTACCAGTGAGCAATCTGCCTCTTCCTAACTGGCGATTCAGTTGCCTATGCCATGAACCTTGGGAGAAGGTCTTTGGTCCCAGTCCAGTACCTCAGACCACAAGGTCACACAGGCTTCGTGCCTCCCTAGCAGTTCTGGAACCCATGATTACTGCATGCCCCTACTAGCTGGCAACATGGTTTAATGGATCCTCGCTATTAAAAAAAAATGTGGTAGGGGGGTCAGTGAAGGGGCCTCACCAGCATAGAGGGAAGATAGAAGAAGTCAGCATAGCCTCTTAATGTAATACTTTTATCTGAAGAAATGCACAGGGCCACTGCTCCAGCTACTTGTCCCCCTCCTCCCCCATCCACTTCTGCCTGCAATTGCTGCTCCTTCTGCATGCATCCTTAGACCCTCTGTTCAAGGAAGGAAGGGGACAAATGCTGCCATGGAAGTGAATGGCATTCAGCACATTAAAGAAAATGTGCAAACGTGGATGCCAAAGGCACAATATGATGCTTATTTTGAAAAAACAAAAACATGAACACATCAATTCATGTTTGCATTCCAAGTGGGTCATAGTTACTAAGCAGCAACTAGTCATTTTCATGTACAATTAGGGTTTTTTCTTTTTAATAGGAAAGAGAATGGGAGTTGTGACTTGAGACATGTGCATAGCCTGATCAGGCTCTGTATTTGTTTCCTTGCTGAGACCACATCAAATCACCTTTATAGGCAGAATTTACTCAACCTCCAGAAGAAAATTAATAGTGCAGCTGTCATAAGTTAACTGCTACTAAAAATACTCCAATACCTGTCCTTCTATAATGGGCACTTCCATCTGTGTTGTTTTCCTTGATGAAATATTATAACTTCAGTAGCTTTATGAAAACCAGTACTATCTGCTCAAAAATCCATTTGCTGTTTGTGTTTAATGCAAAATATTCATAACAAAAATATCTATGCAGAATGCCAATGTGAAAATTTCAAATACAAATTCAAATTCTGTTATTTTAATCTGAATAACTTTCTCTGTTAATGTATCAAATCAACACACATTTCCCATTTTAAAACATTTAGCTACAATAGTCCAAATTATCCCCTCACTTATATACCCAGGTAACAAAGGATTATTCAGCTCCAAAGCTCTGGGGCCAGATCTTCAACCAGCCATGGATTAATTTATGTCAACCGAGTATTCAGCCCTTAGTGTTAAAGATACATTCAACATGTATAGCAACTCATTTGCCTTTCATGGGGGTTCAGTGCCATTTTAAATGTTGAATGAAGATATACGAGTTAAACATAAAACACAAGTCAATATAAAATCTAAACAGATTGTGAAATATCTCAAATATACACAAAAGAAATTTCCTACCTTCAGAGCTTTTTGTGCATCAGACACACTTTGCTCTGGTACAGTAAGAAGAGGTTTTGGTCCCAGTGTTGCTGGCTTTTTAGGAGGTCTTGGTGGTGGAAGTAGGACTTGGTTTTCAAATCTCCTCACCATGTAATATTGCTCTTCATTGATCTCTTCCACAATAGTCCTGGTTGGGATGGATACCATTTCTTCAACAGGTTTGGTGAGCAACTGAACAGACATATTTAAACGATACACAGGAATTTCCCAACAGTCTACAGGATTGTCAGCACGACTGATTAGCAAGTAAGAGTCTGTGATTTCTTCTTCAAGCTGCAGGCCAGGCACAGCAGCTAAGACATCCTCCTCAATGGAAAGATCCCTCACAGACACTTTGACATTAAAAGGCAAATGGAACTCTTTGCAAAGCTCGGAAAGCTGGTATTGTCTCTTGTCGTGAATCAGTTCTACAAAGCCACCTTCCAAATACATAGGAAGAAGGACTGGCTTATAGGACTTACTTAGTATTTGTTCACAGGCCAAAACATCTATCACTTTCTTCCTTCCCTGATAGAGGACTTCACCAGTCTGGCACTGTTGAACTAGAAACTGGTCTCCAACAGAAACAGAAAACAATTCTTTATGGGGAGAATCAAAGGCTTTAGTTGCTACAACATGAAGCTGCTCCTTGTCATTTCTTGCTATCTCCAGGTCATAAGCAGTTGGAAACACCCGAGGTCTTCTTTTAAATTTTCCTTTGTAGCTGGCAGGAATTAAAAAGTGTCTTTTGTGTGAATCACTTCTGATCTCAGATGCTAGGATTCTTGTTGCCTGGTATTTTTTGTGAATGATAATTTCTTTCCCAGGACATAGTAAATTATACGGTTGTTGCTTTCCTAACGGCCCTTCTATTATCTCAGCAACCATAGGAAATTCTTTGCTTGTCCTTTCAAACACATCTTCCATAGATAATGGCTGAAGGAAACAGTTAATATCATAACAGTCTGTTACATCTTTGACTTCAATGTCTAGATCAGAGAGGATATGAACTATATCTTTTCGAACTGAAAGGGAAAAGGTAAAAGTCAACTTTTATTTTCAGACTGACGTTGTAATGAAATATACACACTGCAAGAGCCAACTTAAAAGAAAAAACCCATCTCCCATGCAAATATTATAATTAAAAATATCTAACTATTTAATTTACAGATCCACTTACAGAGTTAGACATCTAATGGAAAAGGAGATAAATTAAATGAAACAACACATGTACATGGCACCAGATGTCACTGAGGACAAACTCCAGCAGAATTAAAAGAGGTATTGACATTAATGTGGATTATGAAACTATATAAAAGAGATATATTATTCATGTATTGAGATATAAGTCAATCCCTAGCTAATAAGTGTAAGGAAGAAACTTCCCTTCTGCTCAGCTTACAGCAGAGCTGTCCACTTTTTAAACCTTTCTTCTTCTATGTAGTTCTGGCCTCTTTCAGAGCCAGGATATGCACTAGATTATCTGATCAGATACAGCTATTCCTATGTTCTTATAACTGCACGTGCAAAATTGTATGTGCAAATAATTACAGGTATAAAACTTAGGATACAATTGAGGGGTTTTTGAAAATTTGGCCCCAGAAATTGCCATCACAAGCCAGTAGCCAGGACAGTGTAATTTAAGACAGAAACATTATTGAAGGGTCTCTTTCGTAAAGATTTGTGTTGTACATACATGCACATGTTGCATATCAAATCCTACATTTATACTTGACATGTTATGATATACTAATTCTTCACTCATTAAATTCAGCACTGAATGTATATTGTATATAATAAGAAATTATGACAGCTGGTCAGCATCTGTGTATGCACACTCTGCCTTAGTCACATTATCATTGTTAGGAACCAAACATTTTGAGCAGTGTGAAGAAATGTTGCCAAACTAAGGGTGTTTAATGAGACTTAAAACCAAGGCATCCAATACGACAAATGAATACATTTTCTGTGAGCTGTAGAGGTAGTTTCCTACTTCCGTCTAGTCATTGGGGGAGGGGGAGCGCTAAGGGGATACATGCATACTTTCTGCACATAGCCTCTGAAAATGTAATTAATGGTGGTTAATTTTCATGATTTTTTTAAACTGAAAACCAAGTTTGTCTTACTTCATTTCATATCTATTTAGAGAGCCTCACTGTAAGACAGTGTTTCCTCAACCTTTAGTGGATCAGAGAAAACCAAGGGTATTAATTACTTTACACAGAACACCTAATTAAAACCATCTGTAATATTTATAATATCTGTGTACTACGTATTCCTTTGAAAATGATTCAGGAAACCAAATTAAATACAATTTTACTATTAAAACATGCATTTATTTCTAAAAAATAGATACATAATGATTATGCAGAAAACATAAAAGTAAACATGATATTACTCAAGTTTTAATGGGAATTTTGGGCCTGCACATTTGAACAAAGTTCATCTACTTTTGAAGTAAAGTTTGTCAAAGAAAAATGGTAGAAGTTGCGCCCAAGTAATTTTGATGCTGGTGGTAACAGCAGCAGAAAATTTAAAATGCCCCAGCTGCAGCAAGGTGGTGGCAGATGCTGATGCGTATCTGGAAGTTTTGCTGTAGCTTAGGCACACTGTCGTTTCATAAAGTTGCTCCTTCCCTCCTCCTCACTCAGCCCCCCCCCCCCCATCCAACAGGGAAGGGCTGGGGTTGGTCACAGAATACTTTTGGCATGTTTTTCAAGCACCGGTGTTCTGCCAGAACACCAACCGACAAACACTGCTGTAAGAGACAGTGAAGGTCCAATTTTTTTCACAGTTAAGTAAACAGTTAACCACGTGAAGAGTGACTCATTTCTAAAATCAACATTTAAGAGACATTTAAGGCTGTTTACATATTGAATGTACTGTGAAAGACAAATGTGAACACAAATAAAAATGTCTACTAAAGCATACATCAGGATGTGAAGTTGAGAGACAAGTACATGGTTCACATTATCTCACCAACATTTTTATTTAGGGCATTTGATCCTGAAGTTTGGATCTAAGCGTGTGAATTGTAGGGTAGGGGCCCAAATTACCGAATCCAGCTACAATTTTGTCAAAAAAAAAAAAAAGTATTTTAGCCTGTGCAAATGCACATTAATCCTATTATCTGGATATTGGACTTGATACAGTATCTCCAATCAATCATTTACCAAATACTGTTTGTTGCATTAACAATTACTGCCCATCTTTCTTCCTGCTCCTTTATTATAGCTATTTACTTATATAATTCCCTAAAGAAATATCCATTGCAAAAGGATTTTTTATAGAATATACCACTAATGACATACTAATATGGTTCCATTTTCATGGAGCTCTATCAGCATATTCTGAACCAGGCATCAGGCAGAAAAGCCTCATGGGAAATTAGATACCAGTCTGGCAAATACTTACACATGTGCTCAATTTTACTTCTATGTTTAATCCTACTTAGAGTTACAAAGTTAAGTGTGTGCATAAGCCTTTGGAGGATCTGGGGCTAACAATATAATTTTCTTCATGGAACAGCTGACAAAACCTTGACTGGGGAGCCAGTATCTTACAGTGGCCAAAATCATCACTTTTTACCAACAAAAATGATATACCTAAATATGTATCCACGTGCAAAAATTTTTAAGTCCTCAAAGAAATTATTCACTTATTCTTTCCCATTTCATAGGCTTTTTAAAAAACAACCTGGAAACTTTTTTATTTTAATTTAGTTAGTGCAAGGTAGGACTCAAGTTGGGTTCCTAACCCAGCCCCTGCACACTCAAAAAAACTTCTAGCTCTAGTTATATGGTGCTTTAAACTCAAGTTAGCCAGACCAGAAGGGGGAAGAGCTGAAAATTTCATACTACTGATGCCCGACCTAGTAGGGCAGTGGGGATGCAGCAGCTCAAGCCTTGGTCTACAGTTATCTGTAAGTTTGGCATCACTTGATAGAATTACTCAAGCTACACAGAGTAGCTTGCATAACTCCTGTCAATATCGTAACGCCTCTTCTGTGTGGCGTATTCACCGTGCTGCACCAAGGGAAGATGCATTCGCATTGACAGAGAACTATGCCACTTGAAGGTTGGTTTTCAATGTGTCGGCTTCCATGTCAACTGAGCGGATTTCTGCAGACCGCTCAATCAATCCTGAAAGGTCGATCTGACGTCACCATCAGTGAAGACATACCCTAAATTACATGTCATCAGCTGCTAATCCAATCACTTCTGTAGCCCAAGTACCATTTTGCAATGTAGTCACTCTTAGTTTGTTCTCATTCATGCAAAGTTAGCTCAGATGGAGTAACTCAGGTGTAATAATTTGAAATAATTGTTACAGTGAAGACAAACTCTGTAATGGCTTCTGTAATTTAATAATAATACCTTTCATTCATATAGCACTGTGTGTCTGAGGATCTCCTTACACTTCATACACAGTAATTAAGCCTCTTGACACTGTTAGAACACAGAAATGTACTGTTATATCTGTTTTACAGATGGCTAACTACAGCCACAAATTAAATAACTTTCCCATGGTAACCCAGTTAGTCAACAAATGTTTCTGGGAATAGATCCCAGAACTCTTAACTATCCTGCTCTCTCTGCATGGAAAAAATTATTTTCTCTCTAAAGATAATTTAATTGTAGAAGAAGTTATAATAGTAATAGTATCATTATCAGTAAAAGTGATAACAGCAGAGTGGAATAAAAATATTTGGAATCAGTATTTGAATTAGAGGACAAGGGAGGAAGGAGGAAAATCCATTCTTCCTCTTCTTCTCCCATTTTTGAACTGGCAACAGTTGCAATTATGAGCATGCCATACCCTTCTAATTCCTGTCCATATCAAGCACTGTCTATAGCAGATACTTTGAGCTATTTGCATACAGTTTGGAACACACTGCTATACGCAGAGGGGCGGCTGATTAACTTAGAGTTTTTACTTACATTTCATTACTCCTTGTACTTCGTAGATTGGTGCTAGACTCAGAAAGCCATCAAAATTCTCAGGAAGTGGATTAGAGGGGTCCCATGTATGTAACATATTGGTAAATTTCACAATCCGGTTTCTACTCTTTGGGATCTTCCATTCAACAATCTCTTTCAAGGTGTAAATATGATCGTCTTCACATTCATAGAACTCTCCTTCTTGTGAGAGTGGCAAAGTAAAGGAGTGAGACTGGTTATTTCTGACTATTCCACAGTTCACAGCCAGTGTCCCACTGACCTCTTCCACGGAGTTGAACATGATCTGCTCACCTTGTTTGATGGTGAGATTTCCCAGTTTTATATCCTCATTGCAGCAGAAGCAAGGATGACCCAGTCTCATAGGCCCAATAGAAACCTTTCTTATGATTTCATCAATGCTGAGATATGGCGTTTTATCAGCCACGATCTTACAAAGACCTAAGAACAGGAATGTCATATTAAACAAGGGCACTTCAAAAATACGAAAGCTTTCATTGTCACATCAACTTTTAGTTCATGAGCTCATGCTACCAAAAAAGCCTCAGAATCAAAACAGAACAAAATATTTATTGTTTAAAGGATGACTACATTATCAGAAAAGTGACTCTGTGAAAATAGAACCACAAAACATCATTATTCATTCTCTGAAGATGACATTTAAACCTATGCAGAAGGTGAGCCGCCAGAAGAATTATGCATCATTTCAGTTCCATTTAAATCCAAGTTCTAGAGTTTAAATGGAATTTAAGTGATGCATAGTTCCTGTGTCAGCCCTCTGTACATGTGTAAATTTAATTCTTTACAGCTTTCATATCAAATGTTTCAATATACAGAGGTAGAAATATTTTCTTTAACTGTCCACCCTGCAAAATCAATGTAGATGTGAAAATCAAGCAATATTCTGCTAGGTTTTCAATACCCAGAGACACATTTTGCAGTCTAGATTATTTTCTTTTCAGATTAAGGGAAACAAACAGGGAAGAACAAATATAAACTCTCAATGGGAGAAAGCAAGGGAGAAAGAAAATATAGTTTCTCATTCTATAATGTTGTATAGCTGAACTAAAATAAAAAATGATAGCTGCCTCTCAACAGGTGGGAGACTCTTTTATAGCAAACATCACAGCAAACAGAACAGAAAGGAGATGATGTCATATATAGCCCAAGTGCACTTTCAGTCTTTTGCATTGTCACCTTGAATGAAGATTATGCAAGTAGACTTTAGCTGAAGTTTTGTTAATGAGTCATGCCACAGAAAAGAATAGAATCCTACATTGTCTACAATAGATATGTTGGCTTTCCAGTGCACATTATTTTTTTTGCCATTCATCAAAGAGAGCTGTGTGACTCAAACACCAAAGATCGAGTAAAAACATTTTAATGTTGTCACTTTTCTGACCATCACTACACTAAGGCCCCAACCTTTCATGCACTTAACTTTACACAGTCACTGACTTCAAAGTTAAGCATGTGCAGGTTTGCAAGGTCTCAAATTTCCTTCACAGCATTTGATCAGTATTCATGTTCAATTTTTTTTTCCCCTGACCACTGAAATATTTTCTCACTTCATTGCTGCCGGTATAATTGTAGCGTAAACCACAGAGAAATATGGCAAGCTGACAAATTTGATGTATGTTTGCAAAATAAGAAATCAGTTTTTGCCAATATCTTTGGCTATGTTCACATACAGGGGGTTATTTCAATACAAGTTGTTTTGATACACATTGAATTGAAATAACACTTTATTTCAAAATAAGTTAATTCGAATTAACAGTTTGTTAATTCGAACTAAGGAAAAAAGCAGGAATCGAAATAGCATATTCAGACAACAATTATTTCTAAACGAGTCACCGTTGTTGCGAAACAACATGTTCAGACGGCATTGTTTCGAAACAATCATTTCGAAACAACGCTGTTTCATCCCCACCTGGGGTTTAAGTTGTTTCGAAACAACGGTGCATTGTGTGAACATGGCCTTTCTTATTTCGAAACAACCTCCGTTGTTTCAAAATAAGACTGCTGTGTGAACACACCTTTCCTGTTCAGAAATGAGACATACCCTGTGATAAAATGATCACCATTTGGAAAAAAAAATAAAGTGCTCGGACACTGCACTGAGGAGTAAACAAAGAACCTTGTGGACTTTCTGATGCAGTCTTAGCTCTAAGAAGTAGTAGAGCATGTGGTCTTCTGGAACTGGCTTGGAGAGAAGAGGCAGGCACAAGCTCCAAATCCTATGTGATCTGAGGAACCATGGGAAATGTGAATAGATCCCCAGTCATTCATTTTACCTTAGTGACCATACTATCATCACTGGCTGCATTTGCTGGGTCCTGTGTCAGCGTGGAAGGTGGACAGCACAAAGAGAAGATGGTGCTTCTCTTGGAAGCAAAAATTTTATTCCCCAAGGCCAGATTAAATATATGTAGTTCCAGCATCTTCCACTAATACTTACATTCAGAATAAAATAATAATTAGTTTCTTTGCCATACCAAAAAGAAAAATAAATTTACTCACAAATGTGCAAAGATGCACACTTTTCATCTGATGAAAATTAAGCCTTTCAGGACAAACTTAGACCCAATGTAAGAAAGTGTAACTCTGTTGTCCTTGTAGGTTCACACACATGCATACAATAGTCAAATTTGGCCCTAAATGTTCACATCAATTATTCTTTTTCATTCAGTTAAGAGATTTCTAGACTAACTCTATCTCCCTCAACAATCAGAATAAAAACCATCCCACTGCCAGATTATAAGTGCAAGGGAGACGAATGTGCCGTAGCATGATTAATAGTAGGCCTCTAGATGGATATCTCCAGTATTTAGGCACTAAGGCAGAATGGTTTATCATGAGGTAATTGCAACTCTGAAGTATTACAAGGCAGAGGTTGCATATGTATATCTCTAAACCCAAGGGGCACTATTAACTCATGTTAATCATACTCTTGGGAGCTGTCTTGTAAGAATTCCACAGAGCAAGAAAAATGCATATATTTGGGACCGTTTTCCTAGATGAAGATGGAGTGGACATTTTAGAGAACTAAACAGCGGGATTTTCTTGAGCTGTGTGATTAAGCTCTCTTTTCACAAGATTCAGCAGCAATAACATTACCTCAGACTATCACTTGCATAATAGTTACACTGCCATTTTTTGGACATCCACAGCAAAACTTCAGTTTCCCAGAGGATAACTAAGTTTAACAGGTTATTCTATTATTATTATTATTATTATTATGATTACATTTTCAAAAGCAAACACCTAAGCTGTGGCTGCAAAATATGCATCCATGCAAATTAAGCGGTAACTGCAAGCAAATGTGCACCTTCAGAATAAGATAGCAAGGCATGCTCTTCCCCACAAAAAACACAGTCAACCAGATCAAAAGCTCAGGCAGTAGCCTACCCCAGTGCATCTCTTCCCATGTTCCATTGGTACCTCACAAGTGGTATTACAACCCTATAGGTAGCATAAATGCCCAATGTCCAAGTTATAGAAGAAAGAAGGGACAGGGAGTTGCACAAGGCAGCGTGGCACAGTGAGAAGCTCATTTCCATGAGTTCTCCACCTGCAGAGTGATTCTGCATCTTCTTCTCACAGAAAAAAAAAGTAAGGAGTCCTGTTGCACCTAAAGACTAACAGATTTATTTATCGCATGAGCTTTCATGGGAGAAAATCCCACTTCATCAGATGCTTTGAAGATGAGAGAACTTACAGAATGGGATGAAAATAAATGTAATGGAGCGTAAGATGCAAAGAAATGCGCCGACACCTTAGACTTTGGACAAACAGGACAATCACTGCACAGAAGAATAAATGGGCACAAAACTGACATCAGAAATCAAAACATGAAAAACCAGTTGCTGAACACTTCCATCTTTCTAATTACTCTATGGATGAGTTGTTAATGACTGTGCTCAAGAAAGTCAACGGGACATCAACACTTAAAAAGAAACAGCTGAATTAGAATTGATATGCAGATTAGATTGTGTGAAAGCAGGATTAAATTGTGACTATGGCTTCTTTTCCCATTCTAACAGGCAATTTGACTTCACCCTCCTCTCTGTGCTGTTTCCCAGTATTTGAATCTTAACAACTGCTCTGATTTGCATCTTAGACTCCTTTGCATTTATATTCATCCCATTCTCTAAGTTCCCCCATCTTCAAAGTATCTGATGAAGTGAGATTTTCTCCCATGAAAGTGCACACAATAAATAAATCTGTTAGTCTTTACGTGCCACAGGACTCCTTGCTTTTTTTGATGAGCTAGACTAACACGGCTGCCCCTTTGGAACTTCCCAAAGAAAAAGTGCTGTTGTTGTTCTCCCCCACCCATTCATCCTCTTGGAAGCACCAGGGTTGATGCTCTCCAACATCAGTCTAGTTCACACATCCATGCAGGGGTAATGACCCAGTCACATCCATGTGTGCTGAGCTAAAGATCTGACATAACAGTGTAGTCCTTTTTCTCACAGAACTGCTTGGGTGTGGTTATTGTTTCAGTTTGACAAACTGCAATCATCACCTTGAAATGCACATATAACTTTTATTGCCTTTCACACTAAAGGGAGCTTCACTAACGCCCTGTCTACACAACAGCTTGTAACTGAGTTTATGACCAGTTAGGAGATTGATTAGCTATAAGCCTGGATTGTATCCACATGCCAAATACTTAATACTCACACTCCACTAGCACCTATGGTAAGTAACAGAATTGTGCCCTGGCCAGAAACCTGCGTCGTAAGCAGCTATCTGATTTAGTGTATGAGACTGCCAACTTTCTAACTGCTGAAAACCAAACACCCATGCCCTGCCCCTTTCCCTGAGGCTCTGCCCCACCTCCAATATTCTGGGACTCATCTGTCACTTTCAGACATGGGCTAGGAGGAGCTGACATGGAACTGCCAAAGCATAGCAGGGCATGGTAGAGATCACTCCCCAGAGTGAGAGGGGTGGGGAAACTGGAGCACAGCAGGATGTGGAGGATGCCTGGAGCAAGGGCCCCGGGCAGGGGGGTTAGAACCAGACACCTGGCAACCGTATGTAGAGATGGAGATGGAGTCATTAACAGTGCCTGTGTTACTGGGTTTTACAATCCTATTTGTTCACCACTGTCAGTGCAATAGAACATTCCCAAGTTACTTGCTTTTTGTGCCTGTGTGTAAACATGTGCTCTGGGAATGCTGTCCACTGCTGAAGTGCTGGGGGAAACCCATCAGATTTTCCCTGAATGCCACGATTCCAACATAATTAACCTGCCTGACTGATGTAACTGCAAAAAAGATGGCTAAAATATGAGCCATGCATACACTACAGCACTCGGTCATGTATGAGAATGGTTGAGAGTAATCTAGTTAGTTAACACAATACTGACCACAACCTAGAAAAATTGGGTTCTGCATTGGGTCTGGTCAACAGGGATTAAACCTTGATTCTAACATTAAGGAAGGGCTTTGCCTGAAGGGGATTTATCAAATTAAGGAGAACCCCTAGCTTCCCATTTGAAGTAGCTTTCCAGTTGCTTTGCAAAGTCAGAGTAGCAAAAAGATGTGTCAAGTATTTGACCCTTAATTTTAGCAACATGTGACATTGCAAAAGGTTTTAAAAGGAACAGTATAATTTATGTAACCATCCCTATACATTTAAAGAAGTTACAAATAAGCAGCTCTCTGTATAGCATGTGCAAAAACACGTTATGTTTGAAGGGAAGTGGTCCTGAGGAGTGAATAAATTATGAAGATGACACTGTCATCCATCCAGTGTTCCAGGCAAGTAAACTGGCGGGGAGAGAAAGGAGGAACATAATCTCTTGAGAATGTTGAGCAGAGTGGGGAGGTGTGGAGGGGGGTCAGTGATGTCACTCATGAAAATTTGTTGAAAAATACAAGCTATTTGAAATTGTTGTATTCCAAAAGCAAAAGCTGTGCTCTTCAGGAGTATCTTTATAAACCAAGATTAAAAGATATTCCCAAACTAGGAATTCTTAGGCAATATACATGGAGTCAGAGAGGAATTTCACCAGATTATTGGATCATATAATATTAGGGCTGGAATGGACCTCAGGAGGTCATCTAGTCTGATGATAAGGAAGAGGGCCCTTTCTCCTCTGTCAATCTGACAATTAGTGCTATCAAATTTCCTGTGACTGCTGAGCCATTTGGAATTTCACTTTGGTACCAAGAAACTGATAAATATCCTCATGTCAGAAAGCAGGTTTCAGATCCAACAGTAATTAATAGACTTTAATCACACAAAACTAGAGATCCGATTATCCCTTGGGTTCATGCAGACTGGCTTCGTCAGGGTTGGCAGGAGAAAAGCCTTTATCTTCCATTCTGGTGGTTTTCTTAATTTAGGTAACAGAATGCTAGAGCAGACAGCTAAAGAACCATGTGGACTTGTATGGGTTGCTCCTATATTGATTATGCCCATGAATTAAATGTACCTAGTAACCATCTGTTTGTGTTTATGAGTATGTAAAGTTCCATATGTTTCTCTCTCTACTGAAAACAGGTAAATATTAAAAATTTATTCTGGTGTGACGAATGAAAACAACAGCAATCCTTCTCTAGCTGGCATCATATGCTCTGATGATTTCTCATAATGCTTTGCTTGGTCTGATATATTTGTTCATTTTTATCAGGTTTTGTTTTTAATTTAAATCTATTATCCTTGGCTATCCAGAATCCAAATGTCCTTCATAGTTAACATAGCAACTATTCCACACGAGAAAGAAATGTGATAAAGTTAATATTCTAAACTTCAGATATTGAGGCTGAGTGCAAAAAAGTGTCTAAAGGTATTTTTCCATGCATGTCATAGCAAAACAGCTGGCTCAACTTCACTTAAATCAGGGGTCTCAAACTCAAATCCCTACGAGGGCCACATGAGGACTAGGATACTGGCCCAAGGGCCGCACCCCAAAAAGTGCCACCCCACCAGCCTGGGACTGGATCCATCTGTGGCCAGGGGTTGGATCCATCCCCAGCTGCCTTCCTGCAGCGGCTAGGGATGGATCCAGTCCCCTCCACCAGATGGATCCAGTTCTTCCCCACCCTGCTGCCAGCTTCCCATGAGTCATCCTGCGCCCTTCCCTAGCCCCGCCCCCATGCTGCCGCCAGCTCCCCGGGGCCGTTCCCTAACATCCCCCTCACCTACAGCTAGCTCCCCCTGCTCCCCAAGCCCTGGCTGGGGGAGGCACCCACTACACCAGGCCCTGCTTGATATGTAAGGAAAGCATCCCCCAGTAAACTCTTCTCCTGTACCCAGTCCTGCTCTGGCCAGTGGCAGCAGGGAAAGTTTGCAGAGGTAGGGTTACCAAATATTAGGCAAAAGGAGGACACATTCTCCTTTTTACCTTCATATCCTCTATCCAGCACACATTTTAAAATACATGATTTTGTCTGGCTTTTTACTTATAGGGGTTAAAATATTCTGGGATGCTATGGACTGCCTTATTTTTAGGGGGAAGTGTTCCAGGGCCCCCTTAAAACTGAAGAATATTACATTAATAATACATTTTCTCCATGTGTCCTCCTTTTTATACTTCCCCATCCTCCTTTCCAGGCTTTGGTGTCTAGTCGCCCTATGCAGGGGCTCCCACTCAACCTCCCCAGACAGTGGGGGGTGGGGCCAGCCGGCTCAGGCGAGGGGCAGGCCTCTCCGCCTGCCCCCTATGCTGGGAACTGAGCTAGCCAGCAAAAAGCAGTGCCTGGCTCAGCTCTCCCAGTCTCTGCTCCCTCCCCGCCATGCGCACTGGTTCTGACTCTGTACCGGAGCAGCAGGGAGGAGGCGGGAGGCAGCGGTGCGGCAGGGGCAAGAGGTAGCCTTACAGGCCCCATGCTGCCTCCCTCCTCCTCCCCGCTGCTCTGGCACAAAGCCAGAAGCAGCACGCATTGGGGCGAGGGGGAGCGGAGACCAGAAGAGCTGAGCTGGGTGCCCCAGAAGTAATACTAGTGCCGAGCTCCCAGGCAGCAAAGGAGCTTGGCACTTCAAAAGCCCTGCGGTCACTTTTGACCCATGGGGCAAAGGGATTGGGAGCCCCTGGATTTTTGGGGATCGTCACAGGACGTGGGAGGTAATTTGGCAGTGTGTTTGAGACCCCTAACTTAAACTGTCTAAATATAATCACATTTTGGCAGAAATCAAGGCATGTACATATTCTAGAAGGGAATTCAGGGGGTTGGGAGAAAGTTACAGGCAATGGGAAGTGCAGGTTGACAATGCATTTGCAAACTTACTGGCCAAAACCCTACACTGAGCTCACTGGCATTTCTCTGTTGTAAGTGAAATTGGAATTACCAGTAGGTTTGTGGATTCTAATCCCAACTCTACCACCAATAAACCAAGTTACATTTGGCAAATCACATCTCTACATGCCTCAGTTACCCCTTAGCTAAAGCGGAGGTAACAAAGTTAACTCATTTTTCTGAAAAATAAACAAGGAGTCTTATGGCACTTTGAAAGACTAACAAATTTATTTATTGCCCAAGCTTTTGTGAATAAAATTACACATTAATCAGACTTCTGAAGTTGGAGTTTACCCAAGAAAGATCATGAAATAAGTAAATTTGTTAGTCTTTCAAAGTGCCATAAGATTTGTTGTTTTGCTGAACTAAATTAACATTGCTACCCTTCTGGAATTTTTTTTTTCTGAGAATTCCATACATGATTATTATTATGAAAGTAACTATTACAGATCTTCTGAGCAGTCATAGAATCTACAAATTTTTATGCAGACTAAAGAGTATAAAGGAAACACGAATAATACAACCAAGTTCAGGGTGTCATGAAATCTGTCAGCCCTCACCAAGTTCTTCATTGTGAAAAGTGTGGTTCAGAAATATTTGCTGTATGAAGCTATTCAAGCAGCTAATGTAACAGTAGAAGAATGTTGCCCAGCACAGAAAGAATAAACTGATCCTCTGAAGCATGAACAAACAAATTAGAATGAGGATAAAATGCAGTAACATACATAGTGAACTCATGTTTTCAGTAGTTTTCACTAATACAGAGGTCAGGTTAGGGCTTACCAGGAGCCAGGTTTGCCAGAAAAGAAAAAGTTCTACAGAGCTTTGCAGACAAATACTAGAAATGTTCACAACGAAAAAGAGCAAGACTTGTTTAAAGCAAATGGATCTGATTCTTCTCTCAAATACACCAATTTTATACCACTCAAACTCCCTTAATTTGGCTGGAGCTGCTCCTCGTTTACATCAGCCCTAAGAGAAAGAACAAGCAGGCTTCTTGGGTGCAAAAGATAATTCACAATGAATGGCACTTGAAAAGAACATGACAAAAGATTTACTCATTTTCATGGGTAACCAGGGGAATTCCAGAAACAGCACAAGAGTTCTGGTGAACTAAGTAATATTTCCTCCAAACTAAGTCAATGTCAGAGAACTTAAAAAAGGAACTGCAATTCAAAAGTCTACAGTGTATTGTTGTGCTGTGAGAGAGAGTAAACCAAGACCATTTATTATAACTTCATTCAGACCAGAATTTTTAAAAAAGGAAAAACTGTTTAGTCAAACAACTATTGCAATGAGTGGGACTGTTTGGTGTTCTACAAAAGAATTGTTATGTAGATAAGAAAGAAATTAGATCAGTGACCAAACTCTCAGTACAATGTACACCAGAAGAGATCCCAAAAGTAAGTAACTATTGCTTTTCCTTTCTTGTACTAACTATATGTCTACGCTGGGAAAAGTTAGTTCGAATTTGTTAATTCGAACTAATAAGTTTGGCTATGTCCACATATCAAAATAAGTCATTTTGAAATAAAACCCTTAAATTGAAATGACTTATTTTGAATTAAAATTAATTCGAAATCAGTAAAGCCCCTCCAATCGAAATAGCATGCCCAGTGTATGGACATGCTATTTCGATTCCCTGAAAGGAGCACCCTGGGAGGTGTGGCAACATGGCCCCTAGCGGGCCATGTTGCCACCCAATCCCCAGGGAGCGGTAAACAGATCCCAGGGGACAGATCTCCCTGCCCTGCATCCCCAATCCTGCTGGGGCAGTGGGGCAGGGACTCTAGAGCACCCCACCAGTCGCGGGGAGCCGGGTCCCCCTGGGTCCCAGCACCCCGGGGCTGAGCAGCTGCAGCCACTAGGAGTGGGGTGGGACCTGGCTCCCCAGCGCCCGGGTCTGAGCGGCTGCAGCCACGGGGAGCTGGTGGGGACCCGGCTCCCCAGCGCCCTGGGGCTCAGCTGCTGGGAGCTGCTGGCCCCCCGACTGCCCTGCCACCTGCGGGGGGAGCGTTCGGGGAAGCCCAGCTCCCGGCTCTGCCCCTTGCCAGCTCTGGGGGCTGCAGCCCCCCCCCCCGGGGTGGCCACAGCCGCCGCAGCTCACCCTGCGCCCAGTGGCCACCCCACCAGGAGCTGCAGACCACAAAGCTGGGCATGGGGTGAGCTGCGGCGCCTGCGGCCATCCCGCCCCTGCATCTCTCCTCAGTACCCTGCCCAGGGTGCTGAGGGCTCCCTGGCCAGGCTGCTGAGGAAGGTCCAACACATTATTTCAAAATGATGGTTATTTCAAAATAACGTGTCCAAATGGCGTTATTTTGAAAACGCTGTTTCAAAATAACGGCCATTTTGAAACCAAACCAGGTTTAAGCTGTTTTGAAAGCACACCTCTTATTTTGAAATGACAGAGCCCGTCATTTCGAAATAAGAAAACA
>ML682021.1:8716401-8970250 GCA_007922195.1 Podocnemis expansa
TTGTTTCAAAACAACCTCGTTGTTTCGAAACAAAAATGCTGTGTGAACACAGCCTCTATTTTCACCTATGTAAGTAGTTGAACATTCCATGTAGTCAGCTTTGGTACATTGTTAAAGAAAGGAAAATACCTTTGGTTGTAAAGGAATATTTGTGCTTTTTACCTGTAAGTTAAGTAAAATAAGGAAGAGATCAAGGTTTGAATGAATGAACAATTGGTGTACGTGCATGAGATAATGGAGCGACAGAGATCAGGTGCCAGCCTCTGATGGGTCCCACCTGGGACTATTGAAAAATAAAAAGGGGGAAACGAAGATAACAAAGATTTGCAATCTAAATAACCAAAGAGCTCAAATAAAATAAATTAACACCCAAAGATGAAGATGGAAGGAAAACAAAGGCATGCTGTGTTTGCTACAAGCTTGAGAGATTATGAACAATTACATCAAACAACAGCAACATGACTAAGCAGAACCCATACACTCAAATGGGAATGGTGTCCTATAACAAGGGTACAGCAAGATGGAAGCTTTGGTTTTAGTTCTACAAACTATTCTCCAGGAGCATCGGTGTGCACCAGCAGAACACCACTCCCCCATCATTGTGTCTTAGCCACCTGGCCAGTGGACAAGCACAAGCAATGATGCTGGTAATTATAATATCTGTAGAATTCACTGCCTCTGACTGTGTGAGAGAATGTGATGTAATAGGAAATTACTCTGTCTCTTTAAATTATCTTGTTTTTAGAACTAATTAAGATGTCTTTGCCTTTTGAAATTTCTCTCTTGCTGTGGGACCGCGTGCACGCGTGCACATACACACACACACACAGCATTGTGCATTGCCTTATCTCCCTGACTCAGATCCTGCTGGTTTTCCTTTTCTAAGTATAACAATAAGTAACTGAAAACAGAGTTTCATAATGATTCTTCTCTTAGATAACTTTAGTATAAAGCAGCATTACCAGCTCCACTTTTAATGGAAATAATTCTTTTCCCATCATAAAAGAGAATCACACAAGGTGAAATTTAGAAATTAGTTGCTTTTATCTGGTGCCATCTATTACTACTGTATTCTTTGGCAGCCTAGTGGGTAATTGAGACAGACATCAGTTGCATACATCATATGAAATGACAGAACACATAAAGGGGTGTTATAGAAATGCAGTAGCATATATTCATGAAATACTATACCTGGAAAATTTAGTGGTAACTCGATTCTGGATGAACACTGGCTGTCTTCATTACTCTTGCAGATACTTGCAATGACCTTATTAATTTTGAACCCAATAACTTTAATCAATTCTCCAGTTGGCAGGCAGCATTCATTTCCAAACATTTCATAAATGGACCCTTAGGAAATATAAAAGAAGAAAGAAAGATGGTGCACAAGATTTAAGTACTATTTAAGGTACTACCCCCTCCCACAGCATGTTTGTGGGAAGGTTTCCTCCTACCTAAAGTCATTAAACAGGTTATGTGTAACTTACGTGATCGTCCAATTTCAGTTTGGTTTTCCTTTTCCCTCTCAGCATTTCAGACCCTGCCCTAATGCCATTTGGGATATAGTCAACAAGCTATATGTGATGAGGTTCCAGTATTTCCTATAGGATGCATAATATTATAAACAATGGAGTTTCTTCATCATGGGTATGAAGCCCATTAAAGTCAATCTTCTTTTTTTTTTTTAAACTTCAGTGCACTTTAGAACAGCTGTATATGTGCATGTAGTCTCCCATGATATTGCAACATACTACAATGAAAAGACCATACAGAGCGAGAGAACACAACCCTTCCAACTTTTTACACTGAAATTGAATGGTCCAGCCAGTCTGAAAACAGGAATATTGTGCAAACCTGACCTACCAATTGTATAGCACTTTTCCGTAGCTGCACAGGGTGTAAATCTCTATACTCTGATTTTACCACTGCCTGCAGGACTCATCAGCCCAGTGGTCACCACACAAGACGGGACCATCTCAACTTCACAGCTACAGTGTGTCACCTATGAGATATTTCATTCTCTTCAAAGCAAACTCAAGTTTGCTTCCAGGTCATAATCCTGGGATAACAACACACCCCTCACTCAGTCTAGAGCAGGTGTGGCCGAACTGTGGCTCAGGAGCCACATGTGGCTCTTGAATGAAAAAGTGTGGCTCGCAGAAGAACATCAGCAAATCAATTTAGTAGTTAAGAAGTATATGGCTATATGCCTCAGTGCAGCTCTGGAAGGTCTAATAAACAACTTGTGTGGCTCTTGAGTTCCATAAGTTTGGCCACCCCTGGTCTAGAGTATGGCTGTTAACTCACAGGTAAGCTGCAGTCTCAAGATGTCATCATTTAAGAACTCAGAGATGAAACCACTTGATAATAAACACTATACTTGGTAGTAGGCAGGGCTGAATAAAGGGTTTGTGGTGCCCCAAACCAGTTTTTGTTTTTGCGCCCCTCCTGGGGGGGGGGAATGGAGCTTGGAACCCAGCCTCGCTCTCAGCTGGCTCACTCTACCCCCAGGACAGGGACAAGCCAGCCTAGGGGTAGAGTGGGCCAGCCCAGAGGCCAGGCTCAACTCGTTCACCCCTTCCCTGGGTCAGCTGTTCCTCCCTAGGGGTGGGGAGTGCCAGCCCAGAGGTGGGGTGAGACTGCAGAGCCCAGCCTCTGGGCTGGCCCCCTCCACTCCCAGGGGTGGAATGGCTGGCTCAGGGGAGGCAGTGGGAGCATGGAGTCCAGGTTCTGGGCCAGCCTACCCCACCCCTGGCATCTCTAAGCTTAAGGTGCCCTGAGCCAGGGCCTCAGTGGCTTAAGGCTAGAGCCAGCCCTAGTAGTAGGTGTTCATAGTATTGAGCCCTCAAAGAATTAAAAACCAAAAGCTAAAATAAGATGCACCACAGACGTGGCAGCATCTCCATAATTGAGCTATAATCAACTTTGTCTTAGAAATGAGGCTTCCGCTATGCATTTCATTGGGCATGAAAGCCCATTGAGGGGCAGTGAGCTGTCTCCTGAAATCATTTACAGATGCCAAGGAGAACACAGGAGAAGAGCTCTCACTACATCCTTTAACATATATTAGAAAAGCAGAGGAAATAAGTCTTCTGCCATCTACATGTACCTAGGTTCAAGGCATGAAAGATATAGCTAAAAGGACCTGGCTGAACCCAACCTGGGCATGAGCACAGCCCTGCCCATATTGTTCTGTCCTCACTGGTGCTGTACTCACCCATGTTTGTCACTAGGAATTCTGGGAACATATTCCATGGTTCTTTATGCTGATGTAAACTGAGCCTTTCTTTCCTAGTGAATATTAGAAAACTCTTTTTTTTCCTTCTGCGCATGCAGTGGGGAGAGGGTTGCATAATTGTGGGAAGGCACTGGAGGACTGGCAGGGCTCTAGTCCTTCAGCCTGCATACTCACTGTCAAGCAGGTGGATCACCAGCCTAAGTGATAGCCTCATACAGACTTTAGCTGTACCTATTCCCCCAGGCCAAGCCAGGTAGCTTGGACTGAATGCAAGCTAGGCAGTCTGTGTGTGGACGGGAGCCAGTTTGTGGGTAATCTCTTCATATGAACCTGGGTTAAGTCTGCAGTGAAAACACATCCAAAGAAACCATTTTATTCCCAGTGACACCAGGGGCTTAAGTAAGGGATAACACACCAGAATGCCATTCTGAGGCCTACAGTTTTTAGGGGCCAGCACTCTAGGGCCTCTAAAAATAGAATAATGAGGAGGAACACAGCTCTGCAGCATTCTGGTGAGTTCCTCCTGCCCTTACTACCCCTCTGCAGACACTTCCCCGCCCCACTTGCTCTGCTCCCAGCTATCCTGGCAGCCCCTGTGCCATGCACCTTCCACCTGCCATTGCCTCTCAGCAGAGGTGTCGCTAGCAGGGGGCTCAGCCCCCCTGAAACTCAGGGCCAGCCCCCAAGCAGCCTCGAAATTGCTCAGGGGCACACTGTTGCTCGTCTGAGCAGGGAACGCTCACAGCCTCTACCCAACTGGAAGACAGAGTCTTTTGGCTGGTAGAGAACTGCCCCAGGCTGGGCCTGGGAGTTTTTCAAACTCCTACCCTGGCCAGACCCTGGGACAAGGGGACTAAAGGTAATGGAGTTGGGGGTGAAGTCCGAGGGCAGACACACCAACCTGGTGGGGAAAGGGCACAGGGGAGAGGGTAGGCCTGGGGCAGTGGGGGCCAGTGGCAGGACCAGGGCTAAGGAAAGGACTCAGGGAGCCACTGGGGGAGGTAGGGTAAGGGAAGACCTTGGGGAACCAGTGGGGGGGAGTGGCTAGGGAATGGATTGGGGCCCCAGTGGCCAGTGGGGACCTGGGAACCACCTAATCTTTAACTCTAGTAGCGCCCCTGCCTCACAGTCATTGCTCCTGGCCACACTGCTGCTGCTATTGTTGCTTGCCCTGCTGTTTGGAGAGCCTGAAGGGGAAGCACAGGGCACTGCACAAGCAGGAAGTGGTGGTGAGCTGGAGACCAGGGTTGGGAATGGAGGGGTCCAGAGCAGAGTGAGTCATTGGAGCAAGGGGTTGGATTGGGGGAATGGAGGAGTAGTACTAGCACAGACAAGGAACTATGATATCATTGGAATAACAGAGACGTGATAGAATAGTCTGCATGACTGGAGCTCTGCCATGGATGGGTATAAACTGTTCAGGAAGGACAGGCAGGGAAGAAGAGGGGGAGGAGTAGCATTATATGTAAAAGAGCTCCATGACTGCTCAGAGCTCCATTATGGAAGTGGAAGCGTGCCAGTAGAAAGTCTGTGGGTTACATTGAGAGGGGAAAGCAACAAGGGGGATGTTGTGGTGGGTGTCTGCTATAGACCACCAGACCAGAAGCAGGAGGTGGATGAGGTGTTCTATGGACAACTAGCGGAAGCTTCTAGATCACAGGCCCTGGTGCTCATGGGGGACTTCAATTACCCTGACATCTGCTGAGAGGCCAATACAGCAGTGCATGGGCAATCCAGGAAGTTTTTAGAGAATGTTGGGGACAACTTTCTGGTACAAATGCTGGAGTAACCAACTAGGGGCCATGCACCTCTCGACTTGCTGCTCACAAACAGGCAAGAATTGATCAGGGAGGTAGAGGAAAATGGCAAACTAGGCAGTAGTGACCATGACATGGTTGAGTTCAGGATGCTGATTAAAGGAAGGAAGGAAAGAAGCAAAACACAAACCCTGGACTTCAAAAAAGCAGATTTTGGCTCCCTCAGGGAACTGATGGGCAGGATCCCTTGGGAAGCTAATCTGAAGGGGAAAGGAGTCCTAGAGAGTTGGTTATATTTTAAAGAAACCCTGCTAAGGGCACAGGAAGTTGCCATTCCAATTAGGAGAAAGAACAGCAAACATATAAGGCACCCAGAATGGCTTAGCAGAGGACTCTGCTCCAAGCTTAAACATAAAAAGGAAGCTTACAGGAAGTGGAAGCTTGGTCAGATGAGTAAGGAGGCATATAAAGATATTGCTAAGGACTGCAGGGATAAAATCAGAAAGGCCAAAGGACAAATGGAGTTGCAGCTAGCGAGGGATGTAAAGGGTAACAGGAAGGGGTTCTACAAGTATGTTAATAACAAGAAGAGGATCAGGGATGGTGTAGGTCCCTTACTGAATGGGTTAGGCATTCTCGTGACAGAGGATGAGGGAAAAGCTGAACTGCTCAATGCTTTTTTTGCTTCAGTTTTCACAGGCAGGGTCAGCACCAAGCCCACTACTATGCATATGGCAGATTGGAGAGAAGAAGAGAGGCCCTTGGTGACAGAAGTTCAGGTTAGGGACTGCTTAATGAAGCTGGATGTGCACAAGTCCATGGGACCAGACAAACTGCATCCAAGGGTGCTAAGGGAATTGCCCGATGAGATAGGAGCACCGCTGGCCATTATCTTTCAAAACTCATGGAGAACGGGGGAGGTGCCAGAGGATTGGAAAAAAGCAAATATAGTACCCATTTTCAAGAAAGGGAAAAAGGAGGATCCAGGGAATTACAGACTTGTCAGCTTCACCTCAATCCCTGGAAAAATTATGGAGCAGGTTCTCAAAGGATCCATCCTAAAGCACTTAGAGGAAAATAAAGTGATCAGGAACAGTCAGCATGGATTTACAAAGGGTAAATCATGCCTGACCAATCTCATTTCCTTCTAAGATCAGATGACTGGTTTTCTGGATGCAGGAAGAACCGTTGATGTGATATACCTTGATTTTAGCAAGGCTTTCGATACAGTTTCCCACAGCATTCTCATTGGCAAATTAAGGAAGTATGGGTTGGATAGGTGGACTATAAGGTGGATAGAAAACTGGCTAGATCAACGGTTTCGGCGTGTACAAATCAATGGTTCCATATCTAGCTGGCAACCAGTCACGAGTGGTGTGCCCCAGGGGTCAGTCCTGGGGCCGGTTCTGTTCAACATTTTCATCAATGATCTGGATGATGGAATAGACTGCACTCTCAGTAAGTTCGCGGATGACACCAAGCTGGGGGGAACAGTAGACACATTGGAGGGCAAGGACAGGATTCAGGGAGCCCTATATAAATTGGAACAGTGGGCCAATAGAAATCTTATGAGGTTTAATAAGAACAAGCGTAAAATCCTGCACGTGGGACGGAAAAACCCCATGCACTGCTACAGGCCGGGGAACATTCAGCTAAGTAGCAGCAGTGTAGAAAAGGACCTGGGGGTCATGGTGGATGGGAAGCTGGATATGAGTCAGCAGTGTGCTCTTGTGGCCAAAAAGGCCAATGGCTTACTGGGCTGCATCAAAAGAAGTGTTACCAGGAGATCAAGGGATGTGATCATTCCCCTCTATTCTGCACTGGTGAGGCCACATCTAGAATACTGTGTTCAGTTTTGGGCTCCCCACTACAAAAAGGCCAGGGACATGCTAGAGAGAGTTCAGCGGAGGGCAACCAAAATGATTAAAGGGCTGGAGCACAATCCCTATGAGGAAAGACTGAAAGCATTAGGCTTATTTAGTCTGCAGAAGAAAAGATTGAGGGGGGACTTGATAGCAACCTTCAACTACTTGAAGGGATGCTCCAGGGAAGATGGAGCTCAACTATTCTCGGTAGTAATGGAGGACAGAACGAGGATCAACGGTCTCAAGTTACAGGTAGGGAGGTTGAGGCTGGATATTAGGAAAAAATTTTTTACTAGGCGAGTGGTGAAGCATTGGAATGAGCTGCCTAGGGAGGTGGTGGAATCTCCATCTTTGGAGGTGTTTAAGGCCCAGCTGGACAAAACCATGACTGGGACAGTTTAGTGGGCGTGATCCTGCCTCTGGCAGGGGGCTGGACTAGATGACCTCATGAAGTCCCTTCCAACCCTAGGATTCTATGATTCTAGCAGGCTGAGAGGCTAGAGTAGGGGCTAGGAAAGGAGGGGGTTAAGGTAGCTGAAGGGGTGGAGTGGGAAAATGGGAACAACGGGACTAAAGGGGGCTGGGGAGATGTGGAGGAACTTGAGGGCTGAAGGGGATGGTGTGAAAATGGGGGCCTAGGGAGTGGGGGGCTTAGGATGGCTGGAGTGGGGACTTGGAAGCAGGGAGCTTTGGGAATGGGGATGGGGGCTGAAGAGGACATGGGGAAAGGGGTCTGATGCGGTCACTTGTGCTGTGGTTGTCAAACTTTTTTCCTCAAGACCCACCTCTGGACTCCTCTGCCATGCAGCGACCCTCCAATGAAAAAAGAAGTGGCTGCTGCCAGAATATTACAGTGAGCATGGCTGTGAGGGTTGGAGAGGATGGGAAGTCCTCATGGCTTTCATCCTTTTTCTTGAAGCTTCTATTGCATCTCCAAAATCTATACATCTGATTTGAGATCACCTTCATGGAACATGCAGAGGGTGATCCCACATGCCATACTCCTGTCTCAAATCAGGAAGTATGTCAGGTCTCTAAAATTGCATGTAGTAGCCTGGAGTGTGTGTGTGTGCATGGGAGCTCCTTGCAAGTGGGGGTGGGTGACTGGGTCTAGAAATGAGATGGAAGTGCTGAGCAGGGGCTGGAGAAGAGAGCCAATGCCAGGCTGGAAAGAAAAGTCCTGGGAGATGCTGTCTGCTGCAGAGCCAATCCAAGCCCAGCCCCTCCAGGTCCTGTTCCCTTCTCCAATGCCAAATCCCAGGAACTGAAGCAGCTCCTCTGGGTTCCACTTTCACCTCTGCTCTTCATCTGCTACCTGAATCTGCAGGAGTTTCCATGAATACACAGTTGTCCACAATATTGTGATTGAAGGGGTGCTAGCCCTCTCTGGTTGGTCTGGTGACCCCTGTCACTGTCAGTGTGCATAAGGCAGCATCACAATTGAGCTATCCACACCCCTTCGGCCTGGGACCTTGTTATAACTTCTCCTCCCAACAGATACATCTCTGAGTTGGATTTTATTCTGTTACTTAGGCTTTCTAATTGTAGAAAAAATACCATACTTTCTAAGAGAGGCTCCTACTAGAACAGTTTGCGTTTCTCTTCTCTTTTTAAATATCAGTCAAAAAGTCTCTGGAAAGGGTTTTTATTAAAATCTACAAGTTATAACTTTTGTTGAGAGCAAAAGAATTCTCAACCCACTGAAAAAAGAGGCAAGTCCTAATTTGCAAAAATAACTGCAATCCCCAGATCTCAGAAATGGTGGAACAAGGGGGGTGTTCAATGTTTTTTCTTTTCTTCATTGGGTCTTGTGATAAAAAACACAAAGGTTGCCTGCCAGTGACCTCAGTCCTTTTCATATGAATGAGAGAAGCCAAAGAAATACTAACTGGGAGAGGACACATAGAGACTGTTTGAACAACAGTTAGCACCTCATTGTTAATCCTAATGACTCACATTTGTCTCAATGCTCTCTACTGAAGGCTGATACTATGTTGCAACAGGCTGCATGTAGTTCAGCCAGAGACAGCCGCCTCCCTCCTCCATCCTTCCCCCACATCTCCCTTGCTGGCCACCAATGCTTGAGGGCCTGCAGCCCAGTACTGGTTTATGACCTGAACTTTGACCAACACTGCACTAGTGGACAAGGTTGGGCTGATGTGGATTTGATGCTGTGCTTCATTTGTGAGGAAAGAACTGGCAGGGCTCAAAAATACCTACCTGGTCTGAGGCCCACACATGCATGAAAGGGGCCCGGATAACATGGGAAGGGTCCCAGAGATTAAGAGAGTTCCAGGGCCTGTCAAAGTACACTTTAACCACTGAGTGACACCCTCATCTAACTGGGACACTTTCCGCAAGGTGAGACTGCTAGTGTATTGTGCTTCTCCAGTGGTTACGTTGTAATCCTCAGACATGTCCAAGCAGGTGCCACATGCAGAACTAACCGTCTTCTCCCTGCAAGGGGAAGCAGACTGAAGTAGTGTTTTCTCTCATCCTGTAGAATAGAGAAGTACATACAGACTCTTCTTGACATGTACACAGCACAGAGAGAGGGTGGAGATGGCAGTTCTGCCTGGTCTCCCTCACAGTGAAGACTGTTTTGAGTGGCAGTGGGCCATTCTTCTTCGACTGTAAATGCGTCAGGCAGGGACTCTATTTTTGTTACTGCTTAGCACCCTGGAGTCCTGGTCTATGGTACTCATCTGTAGAAACTACTATAGTACAGACAACAGACTGATGCATGACTGTGTAGCTTATGCCTTCCTGAGCCACCTTCAGTTTGTCTGGCCCTAAACATACAAGACCAGAAGAGTCTCAGCCCTGATTCACTACTGAAGAAAAGTTTGTCTCTCCTATTGCCAAAACTGAATTGTGTCACTGTTTGCTGTTCCATAATACCTCTAGCAATACCACATTGCATAACACAGCTACCACGAGGCACCTCACCAAACTGCTCTGCGTTACAGGGGCTGATGCTCCAGTCAACATGTGAGGAACTGTTAGAGCTCTCATTGCTTCAGTTGTGTTCCATAGGAGATGTTATGCTATGCTGATAATATGTGGGCAATATTTTATTTCATGTTAGAGCCAGAGAGTGAGATGAAACAGCAGTGAAGATGGTAATTCTCTTTATCTGATGAAAAACCTCATCACGTATACCTATATAAAACCTCATATACATGGTATATGGATCAAAAGTGGTGACGTTATCAGAAAAAGTAAATCCCAGAGGACACAGCATGAAGGAGTACGTTGATTGAATTTGTACATGTTGGGTTTCATATGTGGGTGCTGGTGGTGGCCTGAGATATACAACAGGCCAGATTAGATGATCCAATGATCCTGTCTGACCTTAAACTCTGTGATTCTGGATTAGAGTCATCCTGGAAATATATACATTGAATTTTATTATCCTCTTCACCAAATGAATCTTTACTGAATTGCACTAATGAAGGGTGTGCATTGTTCACGTTTTTTTTTTAATTCATTGAAATTTTAGCAACAGATTCTGTGCTGCACCTTGTTTGACAAACTATGTAAATTGGCAATATCCCCCAAGACACTATCAACCTGTTGAGAATAGCTGGTCTGTAGTTGTGCTCGAGCCACACCCCTTTTACACCTCTAATAGATCTACTGTGCTGTGGCTAGATGATAGATGACACTAGCTAGCTGTAGATTAAGTTTACTACTCCCAGTGGTGGAAAGCCTAGTTTGAGAGATCTAGCCAGTTTCCAACCCATTGGTTCCATGAAAGAGAACCTGGCTCTTAGCCTTTTCTACTGCTTGATAATTGTTCATGAACTAAGTCTGATTGTGGTGAATATATTTGCTAATAATTTTCCTTCTCTTCTTGGCAATCTTTCTTTCAGTTCTGCATGTAAAATGAACAGCCCAGTTAAAGGCCGGGCTTAGTGATACTCTCATGGCTGGGATGAGGCATTGTCCTTAAAACAATGAGGCTCACCTGTCAATTTCCTCCTCCAGTTCTCTGATGTGACTGGTCGCCACTGATTCTTTTAATGAAAATTTCAAGCTTGGGCCCAACAGCTGAGCCTTCCATTTCAACATCACAGATGCCTTCATAACTGTTTATTCTGCTTGATTGAATGAATCCACACTTGACAGTAACACCTCATGCAGTAGCAGTTTGTCACAAAGAAGCTGGTTTGCTTGTGCAAGTTTTAAAAATACTGTCTAAAATACTGCTCTCTAAAAGTGTAGCCAGGGTCTTTGTTTTATTGCTGATTGCCATCCCTCTGTGTTCTTGTCACTTTGTCCCAGTACCAAGTGTATCTTCACTGCTTCCCTCAACTTCTGTGAATGACATTTTCTGTATTATTCAGCATGGAGGGCATTTTTTTAAAGTGGTGAGTAGCTATGCATTATAGTTTTAGTTATGTACAGCACTTATTTCCAGCAGAAGGCTGAAGCTGCCCTTTTGTGTTTCTTTAGAAGCAGCATGATGCAGAAAGACAAATACTGTGCCCTCACATGGATGCTTCTTTTTAATTTTCTTATTTTCCCTTAATCTAAAACAAAAATTTAGCAAGAAATTACAAATGTGCAATGTATATATGACAAACAAAATATATGCCCACCCACTCACAGTCCCCCCTCCAGATATTAAGGACCATGAACTCTTCCACACATGATCTTCAGCTCAAGAAATGCAGGTATTATGGGAGTCATCTCTGTATCTGAGCCACCACTTGGCAATGCCACCATTTCACATATCTTACAGCCCAATAAGTAAATGACTGAAGTGAACAAATGTGAGACTTAAGAATGGCTACGAGTGAAAGCCTGCAATGAGGCATTAGCAAATAAGATGCTGTGAGCCCAATTCTTATCTCAGCTATACTGGTGTAAATCCAGAGTCATTCTGTTGAGTAACCTTGTACTTTAATGGAATTGCTTGAGATTCACACCACTGTAGAGCCCTATGTGCACCTTTTAGACAACAAACAAGACAAAAAAAAATCACTTGCAAACACATTTTGAGGCACAATTGTAGATATAGTATTGATTGCAATTATATATTTGTCTCAAGTTAAATTTCCTAAATTCTGATTTTAGCCCTAGTTTGGCAGGATGCCTAAACTAGTACAATAAAAGCTAAATTTTAGGCAAGAAAAATGTTACCTGCATGATTTGTCATCCAGCTAATTTTACCATATTTGTACTGATGAGAAGTAGAATCAGGTGGTTTTCAAAATGGTTGATAAAAAATTCTTTACCTATTAATACCAGCATGATTAATTTTATAACATTGTCAGAGTTCCTGCAGGGTGGCTGTGTGAATTAGAAAAACCTTGCTGAAGCTGATTATCCATGCACCATGGAACCCCATATATAGTATATTATGTACTTGTGAAAAAATGGAAAATGTCATTTTTACTGCATTACTCTTTGTCAGCATGCCAATTCTCTGTGTTTAACTACAAAGAAAACATAGAATACATTGAATACTTAAGTCAATTAACCTTAAGGACTGATTCTTTTCAGCTCCAGAAAGATGCAGAGAGTACAATGCAAAATCATTTTAGCAAAAGCTAGAATAAAGCAGCCTATTTACAATGATCAAACAATGCCCCTGAAGGCTGTAATTAAATAACTAATTGCCTTTGAAACCACCTTTTTGGATTGCTACTTTGTTCAATAAAAACTACATTTATATCCTTTTATAAGTTCATCTTTGATTTGACAATGCATATTAGCAGCTGCTGTGATCACATCAAAGCAGCCAAAATAAGTAGTTAAATAGCTTTCTGGCTTTCCTAAAATATTACTCTTAAGAAAAAAACCCGCAATAACTTTTTATTTGATTTTCTTCTCTTTCTATGTACAGTAAGGTTTCTTTTTCTCTCAAAAATAACAATATAAATTATAAATATGATGCATGCATGAGATTAATCAAGTTACCCTTCACATCATGGAGGACTGAGACAGAATGATTGAAATCAACATTTTATAACATAATTTGAAATAGCAGACATTGAAGTTGGATTTCTGTTCTCCCTCGCACTCTCCCCAATCTATAGCTGATCTGAGAGTGAAATGTTCATTGACTTCATAGGAATTGTGTACACATGGTATCTCAGAATGAGGTCCATAATTAAACAAATTAATAAATAATAATAATAATAATAATAATGATGATGATGATGATGATGATGATGATAAGTTCTTCCATATTTTTTCATCTATTCACTTCAAAGCATTTTTCAAAGGAAGTCATTATCATCACCCCATTTTACAAATAGAAAAAGTGGAACACAGAGAGTTGATGTGACTTGTACTATATATAAGAGAACAATACAAGTGCTCAGAGTTCCTGTATGAAACTGAAGAAAAGCCTGTTGTGAGTGTCTTTGGGTTAAATTTAGAAGCAAAAGCAATAAGCGCGATGTTGCCATGTACATCTGCCCTAGCCATGAGACCAGGAGGATGAGGCAGACAAGGTTTTCTTCATTCAACTAGTAGAAGTTTCCAGATGACAGACCCAGTTCCCATGGGGGACTTCAATCACCCTGCCATCCTCTGGGAAAGCAATACAGCAGTGCACAGACAATCTAGGAAGTTTTTGAAGCATGTTGGAGACAACTTGCTGGTGCAAATGCTGGAAGAACCAACTAGGGGCTGTGCACCTCCTAACCTATTGCTCTCATACAGGGAAGAACTGGTAGGGGAAGTAGAAGTGGATAGCAATCTGGGCAGGTGTGACAATGAGATGGCAAAGTTCAGGATCCTAACAAAAGGAAGAAAGGAGAAAAGCAGCATATGGAACCTGGACTTGAGAAAAGCCAGTTTTTACTTCTTTAGAGAACTGATGACAGGATCTCTTGGGAGGCTAATAAAATGAGGAAAAGAGTCAAGAGCTATGGCAGTATTTCAAAGAAACCTTATTGCGGGTGCAGCACCAAACCATCCCAATGTGCAGACTTAACAGGGAAATCTTCAGTAAGCTTAAACACAAAAAAGAAGCTTACAAGTGGAAACTTGGTCACGTGACCAGGTAGGCATATTAAAAAAAACCTGCTTGAACATGCAGGGGTGAAATCAGGAAGACCAAAGCATGGTTGGAGTTGCAGCTAGCAAGAGACATGAAGGATAACAAGAAGGGTTTCTACAGTTATGTGAGCAGCTAGAAGGTCAGAGAAAGTGTGAATCCCTTACTGAACGGGAAAGGCAACCTAGTGATATATAAAGTGGAAAAAGCTGAAGCACTCCACACTTTTTTGCCTCTGTCTTCACAGACAAGGTCTGGTCCCAGATTACTGGACTGGCAGCACAGTATAGGGAAGAGATGAACAGCCCTCAGTGATGGAGGAAAAGGTTCAGAACTATTTAGAAAAGTTAGACATGCACAAGTCCAGGGGGCCATAATCAGTGCATCCAAGGATGGCTGATATGATTGCAGAGCCATTGGCCATAATCTTTGAAAACTCTGGTTGATCAGGGGAGATTACAGATTACTGGAAAAAGGCAAATACAGTGCCCACCTTTTAAAAAGGGAAGGAGGAGGAGCTGGGGAACTACAGACCAGTCAGCCTCACCTCAGTACCTGGAAAAATCTTGGAGCAAGTCCTCAAGGAATCCATTTTGAAAAACTTTGAGGTGAGAAAGGTGGTCAGAAACAGTCAGCATGGCTTTAGGAAGAGCAAATCATGCCTGATCAACCTGGTTGCCTTCTATGAGGAGGTGACTGGCTCTATGAATGTGGGAAAAGTGGTGGATATGATATACCTTGACTTTAGCAAAGCTTTTGACACAGTCTCACACATTATTCTTGCCAGCAGGTTAAAGAAGCATGGGTTACTGTAAATCAGTGGGTCTCAGCCTTTTGTTGGTTGCAACACACTTGGTGGCATGTTGCAACCCTGTAGGGCACACCAGACCACCTCCCCAAGGCTAAATCCAGTAATCTCCCTGGCTCTCTGCAACACACTTACTGCAGTGTGGTGACACAGTAATGCATCCCAACACAGTGACTGAGAACCACAAGGTTGGATGAATGGACTATAACAGGGGTCGACAACCCAGAAGAGCACAAGATCCATTTCCCCACCACCACCACCATCACAACAGCATAAGCCCAAGCTGGGCCAGTAGCTGCGCTGCACCCCTAGCGCTGGCGGGGGCTGTATAGGCAGCATGCTCTCTCTCTGTCAGCGGGGCGAAGCAGCGCTACCCAGCCTACTCGCAGCTGGCTGTCCCTCTGAAGAGCAGCCAGCATCGAGCTGCAGCTTCCATGCGTGGGGCTCTGGAGTGGTACACTCCGCGGAGTTCAGGCTGCTTCAACCCAGCCACCCCAGGGCTGAATGGGCCTGATCTAGGGCTGGGGGTGAGGCAGTCTCTGTTCAGGCCTGGAGTGGCCAGGTCAAAGTGGCCTGAACTCCACAGCAGGGCTGTTCCAGGGCCCCACCTCCACAAGCTGCAGCTCTCTGCCGGCCGCTCTTGGCAGGGACAGCCGGCTGTGGGTAGGTGGGACAGTACTGCTCCACCCCACCAATGGCAGGAGGGGCGGAGGGAGTGCGTGCTGCCTGCACACCCTGTGCCAGTGCTAGGGGCTGCGCTGAGGCCGCTGGGCCACTTGTGGCTCATGTGGTTCTGGTGAGAGGGTGGGGGCAACTCTGGCACCACAAAAGTGAGGGCCTGCAGCAGCTGGGAGCCTGCTTATTTGGCCCCGATGCTAGGGTCAGCCAGGAGTCCCCGGAGCACACCTGGCTCCCTGGAGGAGATTGCCAGGGAGCCAGAAGGGGACACTCAGGGAACCAGAGGTGGCTCACTAAGCCTGCATTGCAGATCCCTGACACAGGGGATTGAATTCTCCCCTAAACTGGTGGGTGAGGCCTTTAGCAGCCCTGCAGCTTCTACTCTACTCCAGGCTATAGTGCAGGCTGCAAACTCTGTGAATCCCCAAAGCGAATTAATCTTGACTTTCCTAGTTAGTTGCCCTTGCCACTCCCTCAACCTCCATGTTTTGCTTGTTTATCTAGAGCTTACAGGGAGACCAGCACCACTGCATTCTGGGGCTGCTGAAGAGAACCTCAGCATATCCGCTCAACCCTTATTTCAAATGAGTTTAATAGGCAGTATTAACTAACAAAACAAAGTATTTCTTTATGCAATGCACAGTCAACCATTGGAACTCCTTGCCTGGTGGTGATATGATTGTCAAGACTATAATGTGGTTAAAAAAAAAAAAAGCAGATAGGTTCATGGAAGATAGGTCCATTAATGTTTGTTGTCCAATAGAGGAATGGATTACTGTTTGCCAGAGGTTGGGAATGACTGATAGGACGGATCACTTGACAATTACTTGTTCTACTCATTACTTCTCAAGCACCTGGCACTGGCTAATGTTTGAAAACAGGATACTGCACTAGTTGAACAACTGGTCTGACCCAGTATGGTTTTTCCTATATTCTCCATAATAGAAAAATCATTATTTTACAGTGCTTTTTATGGCTTCTGTCCTGACTAGTGAATTTCACTTCCAATGCCTTACAGTCACGCACTCTGTCATGTGGCAGATTTCCTCCCGGCAAAGCAACTCACTGTGTATTTTGATAGGATCTTTCTAATGGATCTTTACTAATAAATGACTGCAGATTTGTTCAGACTAGATGACTGAATGCAAGGGAAGTTCTATTTGTAAGGACGCCCTGACACATTGATGGCACCCATCTAATTAACCACCTTGGCTGAGAAGGGCCTGATTTTGCAAGCACTGAACCATGAGAAAACAAAAGAAGCAGATTGCTCTTTCCACATATAAAGTAAAATTTTAAATGTCGAGCACTTTAAGCCATTTCTATCATAATGGAATTCTCTAAAATTACTTCTGCCATTTCTGATTGATTTCTTTCCTAGTAGATTTATAACACTTTTTGCTATTTCTCATCTATTTGGAGGGCTTAAACTTTGCATGCAGTAGCATGCCTTTGATGAATGCTACACCCATATTATAGAAAAGAGCAACCACAACTGCAACTCCAAACTCAACATTTTTGACCTTTTGTTAGGGTATTTTACCTCTGACGTTCAGTAGTTCTGTAATAAAGGTAGACAACTGCCTACCAGAAATGTAAAAATAATGCTTGGTCTGTGGTGAGAGCGCTGTCTGCAGAATGTTAGCCACAGCAGTTGTAACTGTTCTTATAATACAGAGGTTTTTTTCTTTAAAAAAAATCAATAGTGCTTCTCTCCACGCTTCTAAGCAAGGAGGAGACCCTCCAGGACAGACTGTGCAGAAGGGCAGTCCATTCACTGCCCCCCCCAATAGCACTACTCCTATTCTCTTGCGCTAGCCCACATGGGCAGCATAGTGTAGGGCAGGGGCGTTGCTGGTGCTGGGCACTCCGGGGAACGTACCCCGAACCCCAGCACCAGTGCCCCAGATCTCCGGGCCAATCGGGCCAGAGATCCAGAGCCCAGCCACCAGCGGCTGTGGCGGCCCCATCCCCGGCCGGGGATGTGGGGCCTTGCTGCAGGCGGTGGCGTGGCGGCGCCTGTCCCTGTCCCCGGCCAGGGGACGGGGCCTGCGGGCGGGGCTTGGGCCCGTGCCCCGGGTTCCTCCCCTAGCCAGTGACGCCCCTGGTGTAGGGACAGGACTGAGTCCTTAGCTAGCAGCTCCTTCTGCAAGAGCACCCTTCTACAGCCAGCAGGAGGGGACTCATGGGCCATTGAATGCCCCCACAGGCCACTTTTGTTCCCCAGGCTGGGAAAAACTGATCTAGGCTGATTTTCTGTATGTCAAAGGCCACCAACACCTGCACATTGAACTCAACAACCAAAATTAGACTGAAGCATTATAGCCCACAGGATAATAGACCATTATGTGCTATAGACAGGGACCAGGAGGGACCAAGGTACATCAGAGCTCAAGGATCCCACAATAGCAGGAAAATGGTTAAATGAAATATGGCCAGATAATCCTGCCAAGTGTTCCTACCTATACAGAAAAGCCAAAAATGCCAAGTTGTCTATCAATCTGACATAGTAGGAAATCTTCCCGATCTCTGATCTGGTAATCTGTGGGCATCGAGCAAGAACCAGCCAGCCAAGCACCAGAGAGAGAGAGAAAGCTCATTGCCACCTTACAGCCCTGGCCAATCCCTCAAACTGTGACCATCCTGGATTCTTCAGAGGAAGGCTCTTAGAATACACTGAGGTGGAGGGAGGGGTGGAAATCCCTTTCAGATTCCTTCCTATGACGGGTTGAAACCCTGAAGACTGTGTTCTATAAGACACAAACCAGGAGTGAGCCTTGCCCCCACCGTCACAAACAACCCTGTCATACAAAAACATATAATAAATTTGTCCAGCTCTCTCAGGTTTATATTCATTCATTCCCCTGCCAATATTCTCATTTTTCTTAAAGTAGCTCGTCACTCTCTCCTTGATCTTCTACAGACTGGAGACTAAGTGGCTAGGCAGCAGTTTTGCAGAAAAGGACCTGAGGGTACAGAAGACAAAATCTGCATACGAGTCAACAGTGTGCCCTTATTGCCAAGAAGGCTAATGCCCTGTTGGGCTGCATTAGAAGAAGCATTGCAACAGATTGAGGGGAATAATTATTCCCCCCTATTCAGCACTGGTGAGGCCACATTTGGCATCTTGAGTGCCTCCACTACACAAAGAATATGGACAAATTGCAGAGTCCAGAGGAGGGCAACAAAAATTATTAGGGGGCTGAACACATGACTTGGGAGTAAAGGCTGAGAAAACTAGGCTTGTTGGCTATGTCTACGCTAGCACATTAGTCCAGATTAAGGAGTCTTAATCTGGACTAAGTTGATCTCTGGCTATCCTAGGCTTTGCCTAGTTTGAACTAAAAAATTTACTTAGTACAAGCTAGTTAGTTTGAATGGTTAGTTCGAACTTATTTCAAACTTTAGTTTGAACTAGCACAATGTAGTCATGCTAGTTCAAATTAAATAAGTTCGAACCAGCAGTTAGTTCGAACTAACTTTTTCTTCAAAGTAGCAGCGCTTTTTTAGTTCCAACTAAAAAGTTAGTTTGAACTAAAAAAAAAAATGGTTAGTTTGAACTAACTTTGAACTGCTTAGTTCGGACTAAGCAGGTCCGAACTAAGCAGTTATATGTAGACATAGCCATTTAGTCTGCAGAAGAGAAGAATAAGGGACGATTTGATAGCAGCCTTTAACTAGCTGATATGTGGTTCCAGGGTGGCTGGAGCTAGGCTATTCTCAGTGGTAGGAGATGACAGAATTAGGGCAAATGGACTTAACTTGCAGTGAGGGAGATCTAGGTTTGGATATTAGGAAAAACTTTCAGTAGGAGGATGGTGAAGCATTGGAATGGGTTATTGAGGGAGGTGGTGGCATCTCCATCATTTGAGGTGTTTAAAGCATGGCTTCACAAAGTTCTCACTGTGATGATTCAGTTGGGGTTGGTCCTGCTTTGAGAAGGTTGGACTAGATGACCTTCTGAGGTCCTTTCCAACTGTAATCTTCTATCAGTTCCTTCCCTGGTTTATTTAGAAAGAGTAATCATATCCTCTTTGAGCTTTCTTTTTGCTAAGCTAAACAACCCAAGCTCTTTTGATTTCCTCTCATAAAGTAAAACCTCCATTCTTCTGATCATCTAAGTAGCTGTTCTCTGCACATTTTCCTGTTTGAATTCATGCTTCTTGACTATGGGTGACCAATACACAGTATTCCGAGTGAGGTCCTACCAATGTCTCTCTTTCTACTGGAAATGCCCCAGCTGATACAACCTAGGATCACATTTCCCTTTTTCATGGCTGCACCACATCGGTGCCTCACCAACATCCTGTGATTGACCCACACACCCTGGTCTCTCTCCTCTTCTGTTGCTTCCAACCACTGAGCCCCAAGGTTTGTGCCAACGTCATTAATAAAGGGGCTCAAAAGACTGGATACTGAAAAGCACATTAGCACTAGCTTACCTATAAGCATCCATGCAACTACTGTTTAAAGTTAAGGCCATTGTGCTGTGCTGGATCAGGCCATAGTGTTAAATGTCTTGTTAAATTGTTGCCATAGCCTCCTTCTGGGCCTAATAAAGCTCACCAGAAAAAGGTAATAATGTGCAACCTTCATTATCATATCTACAGTGCCTCACCTAGCCATCCTACGAGTTCCCAGGGCAGCCACAGCCAGAGGAATTCCATTAGTATTATACTGGCTGGGGTGAAGAGCAGGGGATCTTGGAGTCCAGGACAGCTGCAGAAATTCAGGGTCCTGGTATGAATGAGTCTGGAGATTAGCAGAATACCTGATTGATTCCTGTGGCCTATTTCATGAAAGAAGATGTCAACCCCTCTGTCCGCACTCCTCAGAATGATGTAGGAAGGATCTCCACAGGGAAATTTCTGCCCTTAGCACCATCTCAGATTTCTGCCCTTAGCACCTCCTACAGGAGGGGATGGGCCCAGCTCCATGCATTTCAATTGTACTGTTCCTTGCAACATTCTGAAGGGAGCTACCTAAGATCAGATCCTGCTCACCATATTTGGATGAGCCTCCTTTGAAAATCAGTAACAGGAGTAAGCTAAGCAAGATTTGACCCACAAAGGTTAGACATTACTAGCATTCAGAACTAACTGCTAAAATATGCTTTCTTTTCAAAATCTTAGGCTATGTCCACACACAAGCCCTTGTTTCAAAACAATCCATTTCAACACAAGCCATTTCGAAATAACGCCTTATTTCGAAACATCTTATTTTGAAATAACAAAAAGCTATTTTGAAATAAGGAAAAAAGCGGGAATCGAAATAGCATGTCCACACAGTGGATATGCTATTTCAAGATAGGGGAGGGGAGGGGAGGGGCAGGGAGGCTTGTGTGGCCTGGGGCTGCCCCCCCCGGGATTCCCCAACACCCCCCCGCTGCTTCTGCTGGGGTGGGGGGGGGCTTCCCTGGTCCCCCTGCCACTTCTGCCGCAAGCGGGGCCGGGGCTGCCTCCCGCCTGGGATTCCCCAGCACCCCCACTGCTGCGGCAGGAGTGGGGAGGCCCCAGGGAACCCCAGGAGCAGGGCGCCCTGGGCTTGGGGGTAGCCCCAGTGGCAGGGTGAGCCACCCCTGGAGCGGCCACCTGTGGGGGCTGCAGTCCCCCTGACTGGGCTGTGGGGCCGGCAGCTGCCCCGCAGCCTGGGCAGGGGGCAGAGCCATGGGGGGTGCCCCAGCCGGCTTCTCCCTGCTTCCCCTTGCCAGGGGTAGAGGGGGTGAAGGGGGCTGAGGCATCCATCCCCCCCTGCTCCCAGCAAGGGGAAGTGGGGGGAAGCCAGCTGGGGCACCCTCTGACCTCCTGCACTCCACTCAGCACCCTGGCCAGGGTGCTGATCCCTGGCCAGGGTGCTGGGGGGGGTGGAGCCTTCCCCCCCCAGGGCGCTATGCACTCTGGGAGGAAAGTCCTTGTTATTTCAAAACAATCCTTGTTTCGAAATAACATGTCCAAACAGTGTTATTTTGAAACAACTGGTTTCGAAATAACCCTCCTTTCGGAAGCAAAGTGGTTTAAGCTGTTTCCAAAGGAGGGTTCTTGTTTCGAAATGAGGAGCTTCCTCCTTTCGAAACAAGAAGTCATGTGGACATAGGGACTTTTATTTCAAAACAAGCAGTGTTGTTTTGAAATAAAAGCCCTGTGTGGACATACCCTTAGTGTAAACAAAATCTACCTGATCATCAGAGAGCAGAATTTATAGTGTTAAGCAGAGAAAATTTAAAAGTCTCTGAATACAGATCATACCAGAAAAACCACACAAATGAAATGAAGTTATGCTGTGCTATTTCTCTGTGACTTTGTTCCTCCTACAGATGAAATCAAAAAGGGTTGAGAATGTGTTGAACCTTACAGGAGTGGACCCTCAAAGAAGAGAAATCTCAGATTTCATTGACAAATTTGGCATTTATCTCAGTTTGATTTTGGCAGAGAGAAACTGGTTGAGAATTTGAAGGTGGAAGGTAGCTTAAGTGAAAGTGATCATAAAATGGTAGAGTTCATGATTCTAAGGAATGGTAGGACAGCGAACATCAAAATAAAGACAAGAGATTTCAAGAAGGCAGACCAACACATTTAAGGAGTTAGTAGGTAGGACATCATGGGAAGCATGCCTGAGAGGAAAAACAACTGAAGACAGCTGGCAGTTTTTCAAAGAGACATTATTAAGGGCACAAGAACAAACTATTACACTGTGTAGGAAAGATAGGAAGTATGGCAAGAGACCACCCTGGGTTGGACAAGGAGATGTTCAATAATCTGAAAATCAAGAGTCTTACAAAAAGTGGAAAGTAGGTCAAAGGATGACTATAAACAAATAATCCATTATGTAAGGGAGAAATCTGAAAGGCCAAGACACAAACCAAGTTCAAACTAGCTGAAGACTTAAAGTGTAGCAAAAAAAAATGTTTTTCAAATGCTTTAGAAACAAGAAGACGACCAAGAACAGCATAGATCCATTATTCAATAAAAAGGGGAAAACAATAACAGAAAATGTTGAAATGGCAGAGGAACTAAATGATTTCTCTGTTTCGTCTTCACCAACAAGGTTGGTGGCGATTGGATGCCTGATACAGGGGAGGGCAGTAAAAAACAAGTTAAAAATAACTTAGACAAGTTAGATGTCTTCAAGTCACAAGGGTTTCATGATATGCACCCTTACTCAAGGCACTGACTCAGGAGATATGTGAGCCATCTTTAAAAAAGCATGAAAGACTGGAGAGCTTCTAGAGGACTGGAAAAGAGCAAATATAGTGCTCATCTATAAAAAGGGAAATAAGGACAACTCAGGGAATTATAGGCCAGTCATTTTAACCTCTGTACCAGGAAAAATAATGGAGCAAATAATTAAGGAATCAATTAACAAACATCTAGAAGAGAATAAGGTGCTAAGTGATAGTCAGCATGGATGTATCAAGAACGACTCATGGCAAACCAACCTGATAGCTTTCTATGATGGGGTAACAAGCCTTGTGGATAGAGAGGAAGCCGTAGATGCGTCATATCTAGACTTTAGTAAGGCTTTTGATACAATCTCACATCACCTTCTCATTAACAAACTAGGGAAGTATAACCTGGATTGAGTTACAATAAGATGGATGCAAAACTGATTGAAGAACCACTTTCAGAGAGTAGTTCACAGTCATGCTAGAAGGACATAATGTGTGGGGTGCCAGTTCTGCAGAGGGTTCTGTTCAATATTTTCATCAGTGATTTAGATGATGGCATAAAGAGTGCACTTACGAAGTTTCAGAGGGGTAGCTGTGTTAGTCTGTATACAACAAAAACAACAAGAGTCTTGTGGCACCTTAAAAACTAACAAATTTCTTCAGGCATAAGCTTTCATGGGCTCCAACCCACTTTGTCAGATGCATGAAGTGGAAACTACATTTGAGAAGTATATATACACATGCCAGGATGAAGGAGAAGCAATACAATGGAGAGGGCAAGTGCTAACAAAGTCAGTTCAGTTAGGGCAGATGAGGTCCATTCACATCAGTAGATTAGAAGGAGAGAATGTGTGAACAGGGACAATTATATTTTTTGTAATGTACTAACCATTCCAAGCCCCTATTTAGACTCAGTGTGATTGTGTCAAGTTTGAAAATAAGTTGCAGCTCTGCAGTTTCATGCTGAAGTCTGTTTTGAAGGTTTTTTTGACGCTGTAAGACCTGCCTGCACTCTCACAACATTATGAAGCACTATGTTTGCAAGACTGCACTCTGTGACACCATGTTCTCCCTAACAGAGAGAGAGAATGCACTCGTTTGTGGTCTTGTGGCATCATGGCTTGTCAGCAACAGCCAGCTACTGCCCAGGCAGCATGGAGATGAAAGAACTGATGCCTGGATCAGACTATTAGGGAAAAAAAATGTCTGTGTTTTCAAGTCCTTGTTATTTATTTCTTTATATTTATGCAAGAGTGCACTCTGCAAGACTAGGCTCTCTCCCTAACAGGGAGAGGGAGTATGGCTTTGCGGTATTGTGGAGTGCAGCCTCAGATACCAAGCACTCCACCATGCTGTGAGAGTGTATGACAGGCCTTAGCATTTTGATTTATGGTATGTAGAGCTCACCTGAAGTATATTTAAATCAAATCTGACCTACCATAGCAAATTTATTTGACACCCCTGCCCTTAAAGGGTCACCATCAACATGAAAAAACATTTCCACCTGATCATTTTCTACCGACTATTGCTACAAGTAACCCCTGCTAGATTATGCGTGTGAAGGAGACATTAAATAAAAGATCTCTTCTGTTTGAGACAGTTTGCTTATTGGCTGCTTTTGAATTTGACAGCAGGTTACACAATCATTTTCACTGTTTTGTTCATCATTTTGCATTACTATCATGCAACCCTCTGGCAAGAGCTCATGAATATCACAAGAACAGTGGCAACAAAGCTGAAATTAGGCTACCAGTAGGCATGTATTTGCACAGAGACTCAGGAGAGGTGGCAAAGTGATGAGCCCAACTATGTTTGGGTGCATTGCTCTATGGATCACTTAAAATATTTTTTAAATGAATCCACTCAAAGGCTTAAAAATTAGGCATGTATTTAAGTGCCTTACTTCATAGAGGGGTCCTAGATCTAGCTGTTAAGAGGATATGGTGTAACCTTCAGGATCGCCACTAGTAAAGAGCCCAATCCAGAAAGTGCTGAGCATAGTCACAAGCACATAGCAGCTTGCTCAAAGAGCGGTAGTTTTGTTCATTTGCAGGAAGAAGGGGAGAGGTAGGGAATCCATGTAGGGAGTCCCACAAGACACTTCATTTCCTCACAACTTCCAAGAGTGAAGGGAACTTACATTTGCAGCTCCCAGCTGTAGAGCACTGTGGAAGTTGTAGTGTAACATTTGTGGTGTGCTTCCTCCATTCTGTTCCAGAAGTGTGGGCATGGGGCTTCCAGCCCTCAAGATTCCTCCACCCACAGCAAATATGTAGGGTAAAGCTGCATAATTTACTCCTGCTAGGTTTCCAGGGGCAATCGTATTCAGGAGAGCCCCTGGCACCATAGATCTTGCAGTTAGACCTGTTGCCCCTGGAGCCAGTTACAGTGAGAAGTTAAGGAGTGTCCTGAAGAGGTCCTTTCCTTTGGCAATGCATACGTAGGAATCTGGGGGCAAACCCAACCCAAAGCCAAATGGAAGAATTTGAAAGAAACTTGAAAAATTCCCACACCCACGTAGAGGAAAATGAAGCCCAGTATATTGCTGCAGAATCATGGTTTGTGAAGGGTGCATTAGGGAACAAGTTTAGGGCCCACATATCAGAAATAGGAAGAAATTGTACTGGACCACACTACGTTTTTCCAAACAGAAGTCTGACACATTTTACTGCCCTGACACTGGTTAAATAAAGCCCACAGAAAATTATATTCAATTACCCATAAAATAATTACATCAGTATTGAAAAAGAATTTTTCAGCATAAAAATGAAAGCTTGTACTTGCCATCTGATCAGTAAAATCAAGGGCCAAATCACAGCTTGCTGAAAATCAGTATTTACCAAAAAATTCAAGAGGCATACAATGAATCAAATCAGTTTCCACTGGAGATTCAATAGTTTGATTGTTTTATTAACATATTTAAATGAACTATTAAAAAGTTACATTGTGCCACATAATTCCTTTCTAATCCATGCTGATCAGGAAGATATCTAAATAGTCTCTTGCTTTCTTTTATAAATGGCTTGCTCCTTCCTTCCCATTTCGTTCAGTGATTTGCCTATCCACTGTTTGTGGCACTGAAAATTAAGACTAGAGTAAATTATGTGATCACAAAAACTAAAGAGCACCATGCGAACCAGTTGCTGTCTCCATTTTCCCAGTTCCAAACTGAAGATAAAGATATTTCTCCTCTTTTGAAAAATACTTAATGTTGATGGATAAAAATATAACATTTAAGGGTTGTTATTGAATCTATCATACTTTTTAAAGGAGATAAACTGTTTGAGGCAAAGTCTGTTTTCATGTTCAGTTTTGTACAGGGCTGAGCATACTGCTAATGCTTAAATAAAACTGTGACTATGACGCGGACACCATGAAGTGGTATAAGATGTAGTATGAATCCCATTTGTGCCCCTGCATAGGCTACCCTGATGGTGACTGGGCACCTTCTACTCTCCATCTCCTTGACCAGCTGAGTATAGCCAGACTTCCACCCCGTTGTGCTGGCCACTACCACTAAATCAGCGCAAAATGTGCTGTAATTTGCTTCTTGCATAGATCAGCAAGTCAGTGCCCCTCTTGAGCAAGGTGGAAACAAGGAAGAGAAGAGTGCCTCCACCAGACCTCTAGGACTTAGTCATTGTCACTGAAAGCAAAAGATATACGCTAAGTTTAATTACTGTCGGACACAATGCCTAATCGCATTCAAAGTGGTTCAAACTGAAGTGAGACCCCTGAGTCCAGACTAATTATCATTTTTGTAATGTAACTGTTTTAAAATTAATCACTGTCATTGTTAGTAATAGTATAACCAGCTTTATGAAAAAAATAATGACCAGCAAATGATGGAATCCAACTTGATCTATGTAGGGCAGATTTCCTAGTTTCATCCTGAATCAGAAGATCCATCTGTCAAGGATGTGCCTAAAAACTAAGGACCAGATTGTGCTCAGAACTATGTAGGTGTTCAAATCAGAGGCCTCTTGGAGCTTTCCCTCTTTCTTAGTGCTTCTGGCCAAAAGCAAATGTGTTCCAAGTCCTTGCCCTGCCCTTTATTTCTGCAACAGCCAGTAAAACAGGCTCCCCATGTGGCAGGAGCACCTGCTTCATCCTCTCAAAAGGTGGAGTAACAACTGTGCAATCACTCCACTTTGGGGGCATTTAGTCTGCCTCATGAACACTGGGGCTGATTCATAGATTCCGACTTGTGTAGTGATTTTGTCCTGGGTGCAGTGTGCCACCTCCAAAGTGAGTGAGCAGGGAATTCTGAATAGGTAACACTTCAGATCAATCACACACATGAGTAAGTGATGATCAAAGGCAGTGGAGACTCAAGCCCTGTTGGCTGTCTTTATATTCCCTTCTCTGCAATGCAGCCAGAAACTTTGTGGTCACAATCTGCTGTGCTCTATCCTATTGCTTTCAGTACACTGGATTTAAAAGGCTCTTATTCGCTTCACATCTCATTCTACATAGCCGCTCCAACTGGCACCAGAAATTCTTTCATTCTTTTTGGATGATATTCCTGGTGCCAATGTAACATGAACTCAACAGCGGGAAATATTTTTCCTCTCTCTTGCAAACTGACCTTCAAAGACTTATTTTTTTCCTGCAGTCGATGAATTTTAAATATTTCCCATGAGTTCTGGTAGGGTCTATGAAGTCAGATCTACACTACAAATTTACATCGGTATAGCTACATCATTTAGAAGTGTGAAAAACTGCACCACCCAGAGCGACATAATTACTCTGACCTAGCCCGTTTTATAGTTGGCTCTATGTCTATCTGAGAACCTTTAGTTGAAGACTTTATGTTAGCATTAAACACTCAGAGAAATATAGGTCTGGAAAGGATATAGAGAGGATAGCTGGTCATTCTCCTACAATGAGGCAGATTAAGCCTGGCTTACTTAGCCTCTTACTTCATTTCTCCTTTCACAGAGGTACCTCCTTTCACCAGAAAGGTCAAAACGGCTACCAACCTTCCATCCGCTTACCATCCCCCAAGGTCTCCTCTCTCTTGGGTGAGCAAAAAGCACATATCCAACCATGAAGAGTCTGCCACTCACCTTGGAAGTAGATGCCTGACTGGATTTGAAGGATCCTAGGGAGGGTTCTCGGATCCAGAGAATGGATGAATTTTGTCAAGGTAGATGCCATTGTCTGTATCAATTCAGCAAAGGCATTTGGTGTCCAAAGGTCAGTAGTTTCTGGGAATCCACCCCACTGGTATTCACAGGAATAGAGTCTGGAACATCTTGCAAAAACTTTCTGTTGTTGGTGTGTGGGGTGAGGAGGAGAAGTGAAGAGAGGCGCTTCTCTTCTTCACAGTGATCACCACTTCCTCACACTGTGGCAGCCTGAAGGGTGGGGGGGCAGGGAAGGCTAGGCAAGCAACACCACAAGAATGGGGACCAACTGACATTGGTGCCTTTTTACTACCTGGAGCTTGTGCCAGTTTAGGCTAAACAAAGTGCAGCTTATTCTGGTTGTAGCTGCTACCAAATTTCATAGGGAAGATGAGGTATTGGGAAGATTTGATTTGGTACCTTGAGGTACCAACTAGTCATTGGGCCACATGGAAAGGAGTTTGTTAAATGTTAAACATATCTAAAGCCAGAAAAACAAATTTCACTTACTCTGGAGCACAGAACATAGTTTGGTATTTTCTCTTTTCAGAAACCACAAACTCTGAAGAGATAAAATGAAACTGTTTCTTTGTTTTTGCTGCCTTCAGACAGTTCCTGTGTTGTAGTTGGGAAGGTAGAGACATAAAAACATGGGCCTCTTTGGGTCTGTGCATAAAGAATTAATTAGGTACATAGAATAGCTAAGATTTTCAAAAGTACCTAGTGACTTAGGAGCCCCTCCCTTGAGATACCTTAAAAGGCCTGAATTTCAGAGGGCAGTTACATAGCAGTTTCTGAGAATCAGGTTGTTTTAAGGAAGACAAACAAGGAGTTCTGTGGCACTTTGAAAGACTAACAAATTTATTTATTGCATGAGCTTTCATGGATGAAATCCCACTTTGTAAGGTGCTTTTGGATATCGGGAACATCTAATGAAATGGAATTTTCTCCCATGAAAGCTCATGCAATAACGAAATTCATTAGTCTTCAGAAGTGCCACAGGACTCCTTGTTTGTTTTGCTGAACCAGACTAACAGAGCTACCCCTTTGAGACTGTTTTAAGGTGCCTCAAACTGGGCACCAAAATCACTAGTTGCTTTGAAAATCTTCACTATTGTTTCTATATATGAGTGTGGCTCTGCAATCTGTATTTACAGTGAGTTCTGCTGTTGTAATGTGATAGTGACAATCAAGTCCATAAAATCAGAGTCAATGGTAGGGAGTGTAATTGCAGCCTACTTTACTTGTGACAGACTGACAATATCCTATAATATACAGAACAATCTTTGTGGATTTAACATTTACTGGGTTAAGTTAAACATTATTGAATTAATGTTAACATCTTTGAGGTACACTTATTTAAAAGACAGTTGTGTATGTGTTATTGTAGAATTGCAGGTAACTTCTCAAAGTAGGGAGAGGGGATGCTACTAAACATCCTCTATTATCGGTTTTAGGGCAGGTCTTCACTGACAATAGCATATTTGTTGCCATTAGATTGATCTTCCAAATTAACTGATTGGGTCTGTGAAGACCTGCTCAGTCTATCAGGAAGCGAATCTTGTAAGACCAGCCCCTGCAGAAAGGGTGGCACTGAGTCAGAGGGATGGCATTTCCCATCAAATCAGTGCTGTGAGGACCCTGCAGTAAGTAGGCAGTAGGCAATCAGGGAGAGATAAGCAAGGCTTTTTAAGTATTTTACATATCTCCCTTTGATTGCTGCAGAAATCATGTCTCAGTACAGACCAGGGCTTAGAAGCCTCCAGGAGAGAGGTACACAGATTAGTTCAAACTATTGACAAGTTCCAAAGGGTTAGCTCAGGGGTGGCCAAACATATGGAACTCAAAAGCCGCACAAGTCGATTATTAAACCTTTGAGAGCTGCACTGAGGCATATAACCACATACTTTCACCTATTCCAAAATTACTAAACTTAAAATTTATTGCACACTTTAATTTTATCTTAAAAACAGGGCAAATGTCAGATTCTAATAATTATTTAAGGTTACCACAAAAATTAGGCCTATAGAGTAAAAACTTAGCTTTTGCTGGATGCAGAATAGTGCAGGCTAGTGGCAAGTGTTTTAAAATCTGGTCAGTAACTTGTCAATGCAGTACGTACAAGCTCTCAAGGGTGCTGATGTCTAAGTATTGCACAATGTTATGATTCAACAAATTTCACTGCAGGCTACAATGCTTCACAGCAGGAAGTTATGCTAAAAATTGAAAGTAATCTACATTCAGTTTTAAACTTTTCTCCTTTGTATTTTCATTTCTTAGGATTCCATGTCATGTTTAGGACTTGTAAAACATAATTTTAACAAAGGAGTAAGCTGCATCAGGGCCTATGAGAAAATCTAAACATGCCACAGCTTCCCCAACCATTCTGCACCCCCCTCCCCGTTGCTGCATCCCTCCTATCTCTCACCATGCTGCTGTTTCTCTGCTGTCCCTGACCATTGCTCTCTTCTCCTGCTGTCTCCCACCATGCTGCCCTTCCCTGCAATGTTCCCTCTAAGCTGATTACACAGCTTAGCAACTTCTGGATGTAGCTGAGCAAGTTCCCTGACCCGGTGCCAAGCCATTGCTCATCGACTCCACAAGTGCGTCCATGACTTGCTCAGCTGTGTTATTAGCTTAGAAGGAACACTGCTCCTGTCTCCCATGACTACTCAACTGTCCTGGGAAACATTTTCCTACTCCATAGATGGCCCAACACTTGTCTTTCAAAACAGGCTTGGTTTTGTGGAATAGGATTCTGCGTAAAGTAATTCTGTAGGGGGAAGATGCCATGGAAAACAGTTCATCCCTAGTTCCAGTTCTTTAGGGTCTCTGAAAAGCCTCAACTGTCCAGAGCTCCAAAGAGGTAGCTGTGTTAGTCTAGTTCAGCAAAACAAACAAGGAGTACTGTGGCACTTTTAAAGACTAACGTATTTATTGCATGAGCTTTCATGGGAGAAATGTGATAAATAAATGGGTTAGTCTATAAAAGTTCCACAAAACTCCTTGTTTAACTGGCCAGAGCTCGATCTACAGGTTTCTGTAGAGTTGGCAAGAAGGAGTAGGATTCTTCATTGGCTTATTCCTTCTCCCTCTGATACAATGGAAGACTTTTTACCCTGTTTTCCTGACTATCAGGGCCGGCTCTATTGTGAGGCAAGAGACAGACATGGCTTTGAGTGACAGTTCCTAGGGGTGCCTAACCCCAGGGCTGGTGCTACGCGGTAAGCAGCCCCTGCGTTGCAGTGGGGCACCGGCATTTTGATGGGCGTCAAAAGGAGACAGCGCCATGGCGCTCCTCTGATGAAGTCACTCATCTGTGCTGGCGTTGCTCTGCTGCTGTGGGGCACCACGATCCCCAGCACCGGCCCTGTCTAGCCCCCCTGAAGATCAGGCTGGCTCCTGCCTCTTCAACTCTATCCTAGCTGCTCAAACATTGTTGGTCAACCTGCAGCTTCATTCATGTAGGTAGAGTGCACTTTAAATCCCTCTGCAGGCAGATGTTGGAGATTTATGCACTTTGGAAAACTATTTTCAACCTCCATGAATGAGATGGGGGGGCACTAAATCAAAATTTGGCTTGGGGCACCACAGCCCCTTGAGCCGGCCCTGCTGACTACCATACTTGTAAAGGGAGTGCATGAGGTGCCCGTAAGGGTATGTCTACACTAGCCATGTCAGTTCAAATTACTCAATTTGAATTGGTCAATTTAAACTAATAATTATTAGTCTGAATTGAGTGAATTCGAATTGACATGGCTAGACTAGAAACTCCAATTCGAATTGGCATGTCCAGGGGGGAGACTTCTTCCCAGGGAGGCGCCCAGGGGGAAGACACCCTGGTGGCCCCCTTGTCCTGGGCTGGCCGCCTGCCGGGAAGACAAGCTGGTGGGCGGCTTCTGCCCCGCTGGCCACCCATCGGCAAGGCACCGCCACGGGTGGCTTGTCACAGGTTGGCCGCCCATGACAAGCCACCCGTGGGGGTGCTTTGCCGGTGGGCAGCCAGGCTGGGAGAAGCCACCCACTGGGGTCTCTTCCCTAGCAGGCGGCCAGGGTGGGACAAGCTGCCCGCTGGGGTCTCTTCCTGGCAGGGGGCCAGCAGGGCTGGAGGGGGATCTGGGGTCCCTGTCCCCAACCCAGGGACAGAAACCCCATTGCTCCCTCCAGCCCCATGTGGCTAGAGGATGAAGGCAGCCTTGGGGCTGCTGCCCCAGGTGCTGAAGGGATGGTCTTCCTCCCCGGGTGCATGGAACCCTGGGAGGAAAGTCATCCCTTGTCAATTCGAACTCAGTGAGTTCGAATTGACATGGGCACACTGGGTCAGTTTGAACTCCTCAGCTCGAAATGACCCTGACTTCGATGTCTAACGAGGTTTGACGAATTCAAAGTCAGCTTTCATCAGTTCGAACTGAGGAGTGCCTCAGTTCAAATTGATGAAATTGGGTATGTCCATGCTCTTAATAGAATTTGAATTGATGACAGTCAATTCGAATTCTCCTCTAAGTGTAGACATACCCTAAGTTTGTAAAGTGCTGTGGACAGGACTGAGACTGCCATGGTATGTGGTATAAGGTAAATACAAAACAAACAAATAAAGAAACCCACCCAAACCAGCCAGACCAAAATAAAATTAAAAAAAAAACACACACAAAGTACACAAAAATAAATAAAGCAAAGCAAAATAAAATCCACACTAAAATGTAGGAAACAGAAAATAACAAACAATAATTTGTTAATCTTTCATTTCTTTACAACTTGTCTCCTCCCTGATCCCCTCAGTCACTTCCTTCATTGCCTCCATTCCCTGAAGTTCCCTTCTGTCCTGAGACGCGCCCCCCCAGCTTCCCTGAGCTGCCCAGCTGCTCCCCCCTCATCCTTTCTCTGAGCCAGGGTTACTGCTCCCTCTTCTTCCACCCTTTCTCTGAGCTACCGGCTGATGCTTGCTGCTCCCTGCCCACCCCCAGCTGTCAGCTCCCTCCTCCCTGCCCCTCCTCTGAGCCGCCAGCTGAGGAGCTGCCTGACAGGCTGGAGATTTTAACTCCCCCAGCCTGAAGCAGCTCCCTGACGGAGAGCTGCACTTTTTCTTTGAAGAGCCACATGCAGCACACGAGCCACAATTTGGCCACACTGGGGTTAGCCCTATTAGTCTAGTTCAGCAGAACAAACAAGTTTTGTGGTACTTTTAAAAATAAGAAATTTATCACATGAGCTTTAGTGGGAAAAATCCCACTTCATCAGATACCTGAAAATCAAGCTTTTCTCAAGTGTCTGACAAAGTGGGGTTTCTCCTATGAACCCTCATGCAATGAATAAATTTGTTAGTGTCTAAAAGTGCCACAGGACTTCTTGTTTGCTTTAATTGAAACTGGATTCCCCAGATAGCCATAGGCAAAGAAAAGACTTTTGGATAAAAAGCTTGAGTTTATGGTGACTCAGGACCTTCTTCCTGTTTTGACACATTGACAGGACCTTGGTCAAGGAGCAGATCCAAACCATAGCCTATAGTTGGAAGGAGTGGGTCTACTGAGGCTCCAAAAGACTAAGTAGCAGGGGCATCACTGCCCCAGGGAAGGACCCGGGGCATGGGTCCAGGCCCCACCCCAGCCCGCAGGCCCTGCCCCCTGGCCAGGAACAGGGCCAGAAGCCGCCATGCCACCGGCGGCTGAGTCCTGCATCCCTACCTGGGGACAGAGCCGCTGCCACCACAGGCGGCTGGGCCCCAGATTCCCCGCTGTGGCCGCAGGCAGCTGGGCCCTGGATCCCCAGCCAGGGATGGGGCCACAGGGCCCCGAATCAGGCCGGAGACTGGGAGACAGGTGGCCCTGCCAGATCCAGGGCACTAGCGCTGGGATTCAGGGCACATGCCCCGGGTGCCCAGCGCCAGCAACGCCCCTGCTAAGTAGTTGTTTTGAGCTGAAGCTCTGATGAACCTGTGAACAGAAGAAAACTTTAGGGAGACATTTGGAAAGACTACTCTTGCCAGACCCCAGGGGAGAGTCTGGTAAGTTTATTAGCATGTTTGGAGGTTCTTTTGTTGATCCTCTGATGCTATGTTTGATGCTTTTTACCTTAAGAATGAGGTAGGGAGGGGTGTCTAGAATGCTCTGTGTGGTCACTTATAGATGTAGCAATCACTGTGGGTGTGTCTACACTTACAATTTAATTCGAGTTAATGAGGATCAATTCGAATTAAATAAATGCATGGCCACATTGGCTTTCATTAATTAGAACTAAGGAGTGCCTTAGTTCGAATTGATGAAAGTTAACTTCACAGTTACAAAAACTGGCTTACCTAGAAGTGACATTTAATTCAAGCTCACTAGTTTGAATTAACCCAACATAGCCATGTTAGTTTGAACTGTTAGTGCAAATTAACCATGGCTTGATTTTTCCACATGCAATAGCACCCCCTACCTAATTCAAACTAGCAAGTCCTATGCATGGACATGCTAGTTTGAATTAGGATTTCTAGTATGGTCATGTTAATTCAAATTAACTTAATTCAAACTAATCATAATTAGTTTGAATTAATTAGTTTGAATTAAGTTAATTAAACTAACCTTCTAAGTGTAGACACAGCCTGTGTTATCCATCAGTCTCTGAAGAGAACTGCAGGTCTGCTTAGGCAGACTGCCTTTGCTGGGAAAAACACCTGAAGGCAGAAAATTGTACAGCTTGGGAACACCCCAGTCAGAAGGGAGAGAGAAGGTTGTCATGAGCGAAGAGCCATAAGCTGGAGGCCGGAGAGTGGAAAGCTCTTGCTGAGAAACAGAGGTGCAGTTGTCCTGAACTATGTAATCAGATGGGATGCATGGTTGCCACATACTTTAAAACTGGGAGGTAGGGTCATTTGTTTGCTTTTGAACAGTTCTTTAAAATTGCCTCATTTATAAGTATAATTTTACATAAAGTACCTGAGCTGTCTCTTACAAAGTTGGGGGGGGGGTGTTTACAGCTTGTCACCTGACATCATAGAGGTATGAGAACCAGTTTTGGGGAGTGGGTATCTGCACCAAGTACTGGGGGAAGGAAAGAGAATCTGATTGTAGGATGGATAGGAGGTGGCTTTACAGAGTGCAAGAGATGGTTTTGTGAGCAGTGAGGCAGCAGGTGCAGAGATCGCCTTTAGCAGCTGGGAACACTGCAAGGCAGAAAATGAATAATAGGACTTTGGTTCTAGTAGTGACAGCTATTATTGTTCTCCTACCTCAAAAACAGACGCAGCCAGTTATTTACTAGCTTTATATTATAACACTAAAAAGACCTTCTTCCCCTGTTCCCTTCCAACAACACACACAAATTAAACAAATATAATTAATCATAGGGAGAAAAAATACGTGCATTCTCAGTCACCTTTCAGTTCAATCCTCAGGTTCAGTTATGTTAGAATTACCAATCAAGTCAACCATCAGAAAAACAGTAAATTAAGGCTAAATGTAGTGTGTGTATAGATTTTTTTCACAGCAAGTTGGGAACTCCACCTGAATAAACAATAAATCTAAAAACCAATGAGAGTCCTGTGGCACCTGAATCTCAATAATGCCAGGAAGTTCTTCCTCACTCAAACAGATTAGGCTATGAAATAATCTCCATAGGAATCAGGAGAACATTTGAGACCTTTAAACCCAGATTAAATAGAAAACTGTAAGATAAAAGAGAGAACAATTCTGTACAGGAGGATGTGGGAGATGAACTAATAGGTATATTTCTAATTTCTGTGATTCTATTATCTCAATAGCTGAAGCAAAACATGACAATATTGATGAGATACCTTCAGAGAAAGATGCAGCGTACTTCAAGGAAATGGTGTTGATGGATGTATATTTTGGGATGCTTTCCTCTGAATCAGAACAGAATAATGCCCCAATGCGGTCTTATGCAGCTAGGTTGGAAGTAACTCCCACTTATCAATTAACAACATCTTTTTAATGTCCTTTGTGAAATGAGTTAACAGTCTCAGTCCTGTACTTGGTGGACATATGACCACATCACAAAAAACACATTCACAATCAGCACTCTTGCTTTGCTGGCAGTGCCCAAAAAGGCAAAGACTGAAAGGGTACAAAGACAGAACTGTCATGATAGGGATAAGGCATGCTACAGAGCAAGAAACTTAGTTTTATAGCTGCACCTGTTCTGTAGATAGAGGGAATTAATTCTTCAGTACTGTCATCATCTCTTCCTTTACAAGCACTGAAATCATTTCCGTAAAACACAAGACTACCTCAGTTAACTTGTCATCAACTCATCTTTTCTTCAAACAGTTTCAAGACAAGTAAATTGCTTCTAATGTTATTTTAATAAAATGTAGTTTAAATATTAGGGAAAGTTATTATGTGCCATGTTTCATTATGTGAAAGAAAAATAGTTTTTAATATTCCTTCAATCTTCCATTTCAAACCTCAGCTTATACTCACTTCAATGATTCATTTTGTAAAGAGTTTTTTAATCTTGGAGACAAAGGCACAGTGAGATCCAATGGGCATTAAAGCTGGAGAAATTCAGGCTAACAAAAATGTACACTCCCCCCTCTCCCCTTTTTTTTAAAGGGAGGGTAATTAGCTACTGGAACTTACCAAGGGATGTGGTGGCTTCTCCATCACTTGATGACAAGAAAGGGTGTCTTTTTAAGAGAGATGTTCTAACTTTAACTACTGGGTTTGAAGTGGAGGCTGATGGGTGAAATTCTATGGCCTATGATAAGCAGCAGGTCAAACAAGATGATTGTAATATGGCCTTTGAATGTATGAAAATTGTGATGCAGCATTATCATAATAATGTGAGTTTTCCATTATGTTTTCTCTAGCTGAATCTTGAAGTTATTTGACATTTTCTTACAGCCAAGCAGAAAGAACCCAGACTAGCTTAATATTAAACTTAAATGGCTTAGCAGGACTGGGTGAAAGTTTGCAAGCTATGGCTTTTGAGTACAGAGTGCTGTTTGCAAATGTTTAACACTAATGGACTGTCAAGAATCAAGTAGCCTCCCATGCATATTTTTATGTTACACTTCAAATTTCAGTAACATTTTTGGTAATCTATTATTATTGATTAAACGATAACCACCTAGATATAGAACATTTCCTATGATTTAAGGACTGATCCATCTCGTGTTGAATTTAATGAGTGATTGTCCATTGTTTTAATGGGAGCTAAATTTGATCCTAAAAAAGGAAGGGTTAATAGTTGCAGCCGGTCATTGGATCCTACGAAAGACTGATATTGCTACAGGAATATACTTTAACCTAGTGAAGAATGTTAATCTTTTGTTTTCAGAGTTTCTTTAATGAGTGTTCAGTGCTTTGTATGAATCAGACATTTCTATGAAATGTATCTCCAGTGCACTAATCAATTTATAACTGCATATCATATGATCTCAATTATACATAGCTTTACAATTTGTTTGAATTTGACATTCATGAAACTGAAAGGTTAGAGTGCCACATACAGCAAGCAGTTGTCACAATGTAAAGCTAAACCCACTTGTGGCAGAAAGGGTACTGATCTGAAAAGTGGGCTAGGAGCCAAGCATTCCATCCTGCTAAACCCTGTTCTTGCATTATTTCTGTTGCGTCTGGGGCAACTTCAAGCTCTCTAAGTTTCCTACATCTGTAAAGTGGGATTAATACTTACCTACCTTCACAAGCATAATGTGAAGATTAGTATATGTTTGCAAACTGCTTTGAAGACATGCAGATGCTAAGTATTAATTATTATTGTCATTCTGGGCCTTTCTAGGAGAAAGACAAGCTGGCCAAACTGTGTAGTAGTTATACGCGATAGGCACTAAATGACCCCACCAAACATGATCATCACTGGAGAAACTAATTCAGGATTTGAACCCACACCTTCATCTGAGCAGAGTATTAACACCTAGTCTTGCTGCATCAAGAGCTGTGTAAATAACTGCTTTTATGACTCACAGGTAATTTAAAAAATTCAGATCAACCCCAACCCAAATCTTGTTTTAATTTTTGGTAAAATGATCATTAAGAGAATTCATTTCAGGTCAAGCAAAATGTCTTGTATTGACAAGGGACATTTTAAACCTTTATTTATTTTTTTTAAATAAATAAAAAGCAAAAGAAACCTGGAAATAAGGGCTAGATTTCAAACCAGGCTTCAGGTAGGTTCTATTGAGATTAAAAAAAAAAAAAAAAAAAAAAAGCTGGCACTGAATCGCAGGGCCTGGAGTAGGGTTACCAGATGTCAGGAAAAAGGAGGACATGTCCTCCTTTTTACCTTCACGTCCTCCGTCAGGCAGCTATTGTAAAAATACATGATTTTTGTCTGGCTTTTTACTTACAAGGGTTAAAGTATGCTGGAATGCCCTGGAACACCCTATTTTTAGGCGGAAGCATTCCAGGGCCCCCTAAAAACAGCAGAATATGACATAAATATTACATTTTCCCCATGTGTCCTCCAATGTCCTCCGTTTCATCATACTTCCCTCTCCTCCTTTCCATGCTTTGGTATCTGGTAACCCTAGCCTAGGGCAACTGATTTAGGCAGAAGTCAGGCTGCAGGTCTAAACAAGACAGTGTAAAAGTCTGGACCCAGGCTCTGAGACCCTCTCCCTTTCTCAGGCTATCAGAGCCCAGATTCCAGTCTGAGTTTAACCATCTCTACTGCCCTGTCAGTTCCAGTCAACAAATTAGCCCAGCTGTGGCTATGTCACTGGGCTTTCATTGCAGTTTAGCTGTACGCTTACTGTCATTCACTAAATGGAGAAGGTGATGAAAGGAGATCCAGGTTCAAGTCCTTGCTCTGAGGCAGAAACCTGTGCCCTAGTCACAAGGTTATTTTGGGATGAGGAGATCATGGGGAAGGAATCTGTCTCACAATCTGTCCTGTTGAAGCTCTTCCATTTGGCTGTTGGGAAGATGGAGGACCGTCACCTCCTACTCCATTTTGTGAATGATACCTAAATATCCTTGTGACTCTATTCTGAAAAAGCAAAATGTCAGAATGAGCCCTTTTCTGATTTTTTTTAACGTTCCCAATGAAACAATTTGCTGAAATTGACACATATGAAAAAAGTGTGTTTCAGTGAAAACAACTTAACCAGGTTGTTCTAATTGTAATATCTATCTAGATATTTTTACAGACTCCATCACTGAAGTGTCTGAACGCATCACAATCTAATGGACTTTATCCTCTACACCACTCTCATGTAGGGAAGTATTATCCTCCTTTTACATATATGGAGCACTACAGGAAGGAAAGTTTATAACTTGCCCCTCTTCACACTGGAAGTCTATGGCAGATCTAGAAACGGAATCCAAATTTCCTGAGTCCCAGACAAGCATCTTAACCATGAGACTATACTGCTGCCACTCATAAAAAGTCACAAATATAGAATAAATTACATATGCTCCTCTTATGGAGGGACAGTTGTCTAAAAGAAAGATATCGCTCAATTTGAGAGACAAGTACAGGCTCATAAAAGGTTTACTTTGGTCATAAATATTATTTAAATTATCTTCAAATTACAAAAAGTATTTTGAAATATGTTTGTTATAGCTCAGCTCTTATGACAGCTCGGGATATGTAGGAGGCTTTTTTTTTTAATTAATTTTAAATATCACTCTCGCTCTCTGTAGTTTCTTGAGTGTCACATACTGTGATTTATTTTTAAAGAGGCAACATGGGTGCTTGGGTGCCATCAAAGAAATCCAAAATAAATGTTTGCACCTAGTCCCTATTAAAGGAAAGGACACTGAATTCATTTAAATATATTTGTGAAAGATTGATTTTTCCAATGGGATTTACACATATACTTTCTCTAATTATTCTTGAAGTTTTACCTATCAACTGACAATTTTCTGCAGAAGGGAAGCAAAAGCAGTTTGACTTTTCTTGACAGCAAAGAGCTTTAATGAAACTAGAATGAAAACAGCATGTCACTTTCTTTATCTTCACTAACATCTAAGTTGCAGGGAGAAAGAAAAACAACCACTTCTCAGGTAAGTACCATAAAGCCAAGAATATTTAGATTAAACAGAAAAGCAAAATTCAGCCAATGTGTTTATTTTATAACATTTGTCTTAATTTTTTGTCACCCCCCTGCATTCAGAGCCATCCTTAGGGTAGGGTGAGTGGGGCAGCTGCCCAGGGCTTCATGTTTTGGGGTGGCCCGCAGGGCCTGCACCACTGCCCCCCCATGCCATAGACTGTCACGAGCCCCCAGTCTCCCCTGGGGAGCCCCGAATGTTTTTGGCAGGCAGATGCAGACCAACTCAGCCCCTGCACTGCTGGTGAATAGCTGGGCTGCCTGCCGCCCTCCCCCCTGGAGCCTGCAGCTGAGCGATTAGCTGGAGGGGAGAGGGAGGTTTAACCCTTTCCTCCTCTGGCAGACGCCAGCAGCACCAGCTTAGGAAACACATAGCCAGGTAAGTACTGGGGGGGGGGGTCCAATGCAACACTGAGCCTGAGCCATGGGGGGAGTTGGCTGGGGATCTGCCTCCCCCCCCCCAGGGGCCCTGGGTCAGGCCAGCAGCAAGGTCAGGGGTAGAAATCTGGGGGACCTGGGGATCCAGGACTCCCCACGGGCCCTGGATCTCGCCAAGCCAATGTGGGGCAAGTGGCCAGGGATCAGGCCCAGCTAGGCCTTGGGTCAGGCCAGCGGCCAGGCTGGATGGGTAACTTGGGGCTGGGGATCCAGGATATTCCCTCGGCCCCAAGTCACATTGGGCTAGTGGGAGGCAGGTAGATCAGGGATCATGCCCCTTTGGGCTATGGGTCAAGCTGGTGGCCAGGCAAGAGGATGGGAGGATGGCAGGCAGGCCAGGCCCAGGACTGACCCACCCCCCAGGCCAGGTGGTGAGGCTGGAGGGCAGGCAGGGCCAGGGTACCCCCCCAGCACAAGCTGCGAGGCCAGGGGGCAGACCCGGCTAGTGGTCACCTCACAAGCCCAGGTGGCAAGGCTAGGGAGCCAGCAGGCAGGCTGGGTCATGGGTCGCCTTTCCTAAGCCCAGGTGGCAAGGTCAGGGCCAGGGTTGCCCCCACCTCCCTGATGCTGAGGAGGTGAGTCCCAGGGGGCAGACCCAAGCAGCAGTCGTTCCTCTCCAAAGCCAAGGTGGCAGGGCTGGGGAAGCACATGGGCCTGGGGTTGTCAGCCACAAGCCCAGGCAGCGAGGCCAGGAGTCACTTCGCCCTAGCCCAGGTGGCAGGAAGGTCTGGCCAGGGGTCAAACCCCAGGCCAGTGGGCTGGTGAGTAGGTATGGCCCTGTATCAAACCTCTGCCCCACAGCCCAGTGGTCTGGTGGGCAGGTATGGCCTGGGGTCAAACCCTGGCCTTCCAGGCCAGTGGGCAGATCTGGCGGGGATCCCCTCCCCCTAGCCCAGGGGCAAGCTTCAGGGGCCGCAGGCAGGCTTGGCCAGGAGTCACCGCACCTCTAGCCCAGTTGGCAAGACATTACCACTGGCAGGGAGGCCTGGCCAGGGATCCTGTGTGATCATTGATCACCAGTCATTTACAGACATGACTTTCACCATGTGTTTTGTTCGTTTCTTTCTAGGGTGGATCTTTGCTTTTGTGGGAGTTGTTTGCATCTCTTAGCCATTAAGGAGGTAGTACTTGCATTTCATCAGGACAGGCTGGTTGTAGTGATATGCTTGTAGAAGGTTGTGAATTTAGAGACACTCCCTAGCATGGGCCATTGTTGTGTAAATTGGGAGATGTGCCCCAGAGTAGATTTAACATGGCTGCTCCCAGGTACACAGCTGGATACCTGTCTGTATGATTAAAGTTCTATTCCTTACTCATTCTGTAGTATCGTCTTTAATGAACCCTCAAGATCATTACACTGGTGTTGACTGATTCCATTACACATACCCTTCATTCACGCATCTTGTTCACACATTTAAATGAAATTCCAGAGCACACACTTAAAACAAGTTTTATCGAGAACACAAAATGAAGTTCTAAATTCACAACATCGAGCTTTGTTGTTTGTTATAATATCTATTAAACTGAGTTAGTTATTTCAGTTATGATCTTAAAGAACAGATACAGTGTTGCCTAACAGATGCTTTAAAGGTACTTTCAATTCATTATATCTATCTATGTCCCTACATTGTGGTGACAGAAGCCTGGTCCTACACTAGCAGGAAGAACACAGTTAGGAAAAGGAATTCCTTGAGTGAAGTACATGGTATTAACTTATACAGTTCTGCCAATTTCAAGCGATCAAAAATCACAAGAATGGCAAAAATAGGGGTTTTTTTGGTTTTTGCCAAAGATTATACTGTGTTTTTAAACTAACCTCTTGATATTTGAATTCCCTTTGCCCATCCCAGGGTGAGTAGGTGATAATTAGTGTTGTCTGCCCATTCTCCCACAGATACTGGGTAAGTTTTCATCTTTTTACCTCTCTTTTAGATTTGCTGACTCTCAAGTAAATCTATGGAACTGCCTACGTCTTGCTTCCTCAGAGCTCCTGTGTGTGATCATTGTAAATGGCTAGTGATCAAGCATGGCTTTCGTCTTGTATTTTGTTCTTTTCCTTTTTTATTTATTTTTATTTTTTCTTTCTGGGGTGGATCCTTCTCGCTTTTCCCCATCCTGAGTCAAATGGACTTGTTTGCCTCATGGGTTCCCAACTTCCCCCAGCTGGTTTGCATGCACCTGTAAGCTGGGCTCAGGCCAGAGCCTTTTTAAATTTCCTGCTCTGCAGCATGTCCAGGCATTTGGCCTAGGGCAGGAACAGCATGGGAAACTGCAGATGCTCTGCTGCCTTCCCTGGTGCCTACCACCCAGCTGCACTTCTCTTATTCTCCTGACACCCCACTCTATCCTCCCCTGCTCCCCACTCTCTTGCTGCCACTCAGAAGGGGAAGGTAAGCATCACAGCAAAGTTCATGGGAGGGGTGGGATCTATTTAAAAATCTTGAGAACCACAGCAGTAGATGTGTCTGGTGTGAGCTGGCCAGGTGACATATCGCAGCTGGGTGTGGGGCCATGTGCCAGCTGCGCACCCAGATACCATCAACTTCCCCAGTCCATAGGGAACCTATGCAAGTTGGATGGAAGTCCCAGGGAAAGTATGATCCATCATCCTCCCTCCTACTTAGGGTTACCAGATACCAAAGCATGGAAAGGAGGACAGGGAGGTCTGAAAAGGAGGACTTTGGAGGCCATGGAGTAAATGTAGTCTTAATATAACTGTTATTACCATATTACGTCATGGAAAATGGGTAATGATTAATGAATGCAGCATTAAAACTGCATAATATCATGTGTTTTTAAATTATTTTAAACTAATTAAACTTACCAAAATGTTTTGTTTTACCAAAAACTGGATTTTTTTCATTAAATGAAAGTTTTTCATGACTCTTTCATTAATGTTCATGAGACTAAAGTTAAAAAACTAAATTTTCAAATATAAACTTGAGCAGTACCTTAAAAAGTTAAAAAAAAAAGAAAAAACCCCCAGTTAACTCACTTCTCATTTTTCATTTTCCACAACAGCCGATTTTTATAGTTTAAAAAAAAAAGTCCTAAATTGTTTCTGTCCTGCCCCTTGAGTGGTTTTATTTAATTGGTCCTTGTTATTAATTTTATTTATGGTAGACTTTATTTTCCTTCATTTTTTTAGTATCCCTATTTTTTCCCCCCAATTTAGCCGTTTTATAGGGAGCAAGGGCCAAACATAAAAGTGCTTTTCACGTGGCTTGAACCCAAAACCCCAAGGTTAGAAGACACCTTTTTTACCAACTGAGCTAACCAGGTAGCTTTATAAAAGTAGCCTCCAGAGTTAGGGGATACCTGAGCTCCTAGTGAGAAGGCCTGGTTTGTGCTGAGCTGGGATTGGGCGGTGTGGGCATGTGACCACCTCCAGTCACCAGCCACTGGGGGAACATCCCCTGCTCCATAACTTGGCTGTTAGAGGTGTTTTTAACATTCTATTCCTGATCAGTAAAAAGCCAGACAAAAGCACCTATTTTTAAAATGCCTGGAGGACAGAGGACATGAACGTGAAAAGGAGGACATGTCCTCCTTTTGCCGGACATCTGGTAACCCTACTACTACTCCCATTTGTGGAGCTTCCTGATATGCAGCAACAGGAACCTGGAGGAGTTAGGGAATGATTTGCCTTGTCAGACACTCCCCTGGGCCAGCTGGCCCTGCCCCCAGTGCAGAGGGCAATTCACCTGGGCCCCGCACCCCCATAGGGATGGCCCTGTCTGCATTGATTTATCTTAAATCTTCAGTTGAAAATTTAATCACAATTGCCAATGAAGTGTAAAGCAGAAGAATTCTGTTACATTTGTCCATTCTTATTGAAACTGAAATATAAGCTGTCACTCAATTATTCTACAACACTCTTACAACACAAGCAACTCTTTAGCATCAGTAGGAATCCTAAAAATGAGCAAACAATAAATACTCTTCCAAACATACAGTACATCACACACAAAATATTATTAGCTGAGTTAAAAGACAGCTATTCAAAGTTAGAGAATGCTTTTCATTGCAATTTCTTCCATGGTGTGTAGAAAGTTCAATCTCAAAGTAGTTTTATATCATTTCATTTTAACATTTAAAATGAGCATTCATTTGAAGAATCATGATTCACAGAAAAAGCTATTGACACTTTCAGCTTGATGGTTAAATTGATCTTAGTAATTTCCTGCCTTCTGCAAGACATTGATATTGCATTGTTGCAAGGCTTTCTGTATATCTGGTCAGTTTTAACCTACAAAAGCCCTACCGATCTGTAGCTGTGATCCAAACTTTCCACACTTTCATAGGAAGGCTCAGTACAAAAGTTTAAATAATTGGTGGAATTATCATCATCTTTTTGCAGTAGAGTGGGAGAGAGTAGGACATGAGTTAAGGTATTTGAGGAAATATAAGATAGTTACTGAAAAGTTAGATATGGAAATAAAAAGCAATGTAAAGCTCATTTTATGGAGAAAGACAGTCTGTAACAATTGTTGGTAACCACCAAAGTGTCTGGTGATGGGAAGAAATGGAGGTAGAAGGGAGCTCCTAAATCCTTTATTTCACATGATATTGGAGGTTGAGGGGTTCTTAGTGAGACTTCCTGCTATAGCAGTAGAGAGCATGCAAGTTCTCCTCTGGGTCTGCTGTGTATGTCATGAGCACTGCTTATTTTTGCCTAGTTTCAAGGGAGTAGCTGTGTTAGTCTAGTTCAGCAAAACAAACAAGTAATCTGGTGGTACTTTTAAGGACTAACAAATTAATTTATTGCATTACTATAAGATATTTCTATCTCTTTTGGGATCAGGCTTTGAGCACATTTCCACTGAAACAAACAAGTTTTAGCTTCAGAATGGATTTGGAATCAGGCCCTTAGTCAAACATTTGATTTTTTTACAGGGATTTTTGTCCTAGAACTAGCATGGAGTCTCCACACTGAGCACAGAATTGTTCCCTCTCTGCAGAAGATCTTATTCTCTCCTTCGCATCTCCACACATCATTCACTGACCCGCAAAAGGCCTTCAACATGTTTAATAGGAATGACATACACAAAATTCTGTTGAAAATTGGCTGTAAAGTGATCTCCCTGTGAAAGGAGTTCCATGAGGGAAGGAAGGCAACTCCCTGGATTGCAAATGAAACCTCATCTGAGTTTAGCATTAATACCTGCATAAAGCAACCCTGTGTCTTAGCATCTACTGGCTTTGGCATCTTCCCTAGTACACTTTTGAAAATAAGTGGTTTGGCATATTAATTGACTTGAGGCTGCACAGGAGCTTGGCCAACATCAGACCATTTCAGCACAAAAGAAATGTCATCTAGCTCACTATTCAAGATCTGCTCTTTGCAGATGGTACTAAAGTCATCTCTAACTCACCTGATGGATTGCAGATCATGATGAATATTTCCTCTGATGTATTTATCAAGTTGGGTGTGGTAATCAGTATCAAGAGATGTTTTCATGTCACAGGGCATCAAGATTCCACCTAAAATCTGTCACCAATGACACCCTGGATAACTTCTACTATCTTGGCTCAACTCTAAGCAGCTCACAAAGTCTTGACAGAGAACTAATGCAAGAATCAGCACCGCTGAGACCGTCGGCAAACTTACCTCATGTGTCTGGAACAACAAGTCGTAACCCTGAACACAAAGGTGTTCATGTATCAGGCTTGTGTTCTCAATACGCTCTTGTATGGCTGAAAGCTGGGTCACACACTTGAAGCAGGAGTGGAGACTGATCAGCTGCCAACTTCACTATGTTTGAAAAATCCTTGGAGTCATTTAGGGTATGTCCACCCAGGCTCCTTATTTTGAAACAACAGCGGTTGTTTCGAAATAAGAAGCGGCATATCCACACGATGTACTCTCTTTTCGAAACAACGGAACCCGTTGTTTCGAAACAAGAGCCGTAGTTTCCAAATGGCGTAAACCCCATCCGTTTTGAAATGATGGTTATTTCGAAATGAGTTGTTTCGAAATAACCCCGTTGGGACATGCTGTTTTGAAACAAAATGACTCATTTCAAAATAATCATCATCTGGACATGTTATTTCGAAACAAGCTTTGTTTTGAAATAACAGGCTGACCTTCTTCCCAGGGTGCACAGCACCCTGGGGAAACAGGAACTTCCTACCAGGGCATGCCTGTGAGGCAGTGTGCCCTGGGCCTTCAACAGGCATGGCCTCACAAGGCACCGGTGCAGCAGGGGGTGCGACGCAGAGCCCCTGTGTGGACCCCAGAGAAGATACGCTACCTCCTTAACATTTGGCAGTGGCCAGAGATCATGTCCCAGTTCTGGGCCACTCACTGGAACCGGGACGTTTACTCAGACATTGCAGCTCGGACGACCGAGCAGGTCCACAGCAAGGTGACGTCCTTGCGGCAGGACCATGCCCGGACCCAGGAGCTCCAGGGGGCAGGGAGCACAGCCACATGCTCCTACTTTGAGGAGCTTCATGCATTCCTGGGTCCAGAGCCTCAGCAGTCTCCCCGCTGAGCCTCTGGACACAGGGGTGCAGCAGAGCCCCTTGTTGGGCCCGGACGCAGTGGGGACTGGCTCCGATGTCTCCGTCAGGGGGCGTCTGGGGAGTTGGACTCTTGGGGGTTGGACTAGATGACCTATGAGGTCCCTTCCAACCCTAGGATTCTATGATACCCCCAGCACCCCAGAGCTGTTCACCGGCCCTGCGAAGAGCAGCTCGGAGGACCAGGGGCCTGATACCATCCCGGCCCCTGGGGACTCCAACACAGAGCCCGGGACGTCTCGCCGGACCTCTGGAGCCCCCGTGGGTAAGTATTCCCCTCCCACAGAGGCATACAGGACTGGGCCTGTCCAGCAGGTCACGGGCAGCGAGGGGGTACAGGGGCAGGTAGGGCACAGGGTCAGCGGGTGCAGAAGCCCCGCTTTGGCCACAGGTCCCAGAGAGACAGGTGGCACCGGGGTCACAGGCCCCTGTGTGCCTGGGGGTGGTTCACAGGGACTAGGTGTCAAAGATGCAGACGCATCTTGGGCAAGGTGGAGAGCATGCAGGCCTTGCCACTGGCAGGTGGCCTTGAGAGACCCCCTAGAGCAAGGAATGGGTGAGTCCAGCTCACCCTTGTGGGCACCACTAGCATGTGTGCCTCCAGGGTATGGTTCCCAGATGTCAGGCAAAAGGCGAACATGGTCCCCTTTTTACTGTCCTGTTCTTCTTTTTATCCTCACATTCTCTGCCTGGCAGGCAGTTTAAAATACAGGAGTTTGTCAGGCTTTTTACTGTAGGGGTTGAAGGATCCTGGAATGCCATAGCATACTGATTTGTACAGGCAAGTGGTCCAGGGCCCCCTAAACCCCGACAAATACCACAGCCAGACAACATTTTCTCCTATGTGTCCTCCAATGTCCTCCTTATGGTACTTTCCTGGCCTCCTTTCGAGGCTTTGGGAGCCAGTGGCCCTACCCCAGGGCAATGTCCCATGGGATCCTGGGTCCTGCTGACAGTCAGGGCAGAGGTGTGTGCTGCAGACAGGCTGCACACAGACAGGGCCAGCAGGCGGCAGGGGCCAACTGTGTTTTCTGCTTCCCTCCAGCAGGTCGCCCAGCCGCTCACCAGCCACCACCAGCGGTCCGATGCCTCAGCCCGAGGGCACCCCAGAGGAGGAGGAGGGCCCCCCCGGTCATGGGCAGAGCTCCTCAAGAGCCTCAAGGAGCTCGGGGAGCAGATGGAGGCATCTACCCAGGCCTGGAGACGAGAGCAAGCCTAGCGGCAGGATGCAGCCCTCCATCTGCTGCAGCAGGCAGCAGCAGCGGACGACAGAGTGGTTGCGGCCCTGGAGTGCCAGGCACAGGCCATGGAGCACCTGAGCAACCACCTCCCATCAGCGGTCAAGGCCATTGCCACCAGCGTCCGCCAGCTGGTGGAGCAGACTGTCCCTCCACAACCTGCAGGGACTTCGCCACCTGGCCCTCCCTGGAGGCAAACCTGGACCCAGGGCGGCCATGGGCATGGGTGGGGTATGTCACCACCCGCAGACCCTCCCACAGGCCCTACCTGACTTCCCCCCTGCCTTCTGGCCTCTCCCACCCCCTTCCCCCTTCCAAGTTGCTGCCCCCTCCCCCAGACTGCCCCCACGTTTCCCCATCCTGTAACCCGCCCCAGCCCTTCCCTGCCCCAACCCCTATATTGTTGAATAAATAATTAGAAATGCATTGTTGGTGTTGAGTGGTTTTATTTGGCGGTAGTTCACAGTGCGGGTGGGGGCTAGCTGTGGGCGAACAGGGGAGAGGGTGGTGTGGGGCAGGGTAGGCCTGGATCTCAGAATTCCTCCAGGGCAAAGGTGGTCATCAGTGAGTCTCACACTATCAAGGCTCTCTGGGATGGCTGCTCCAATGTGGGCACAGGTCTGGATTCCTCATAGTCCCTGGTGAGGAGTCGTGCCTCAGCTTCCCATGCAGGTGCAATGGGTCCACTCTGCTGCTTGCAATAGTTGTGCAGGCCACACACGTGCTGATCACCAGCGGCATTGTCTTCTCTGCGAGGTGGAGGCGGGTGAGGATGCACCTCCAGCAAGCCTTGAGGTGGCCGAATGCCCGCTCGACCACCTGGTGGCAGCAGGTCAGGTGGCGGTTGAAGACATGCCTGGAGGGATTGAGGGGCTCGCATATGGCCGCATGAGCCAGGGGCACAGGGGATAGGCCGCATCCACCACAATAAAGACGGGCACCTCTACTCCCCCAACACTGATGTTATGCGGAGGGAAGAAGGTGCCCGCCTCCATGCCCTTGTACAGGGCAGAGTTATGGAGGACCCTGGCATCATGGGCCCTCCGTGGCCATCCCATGTAACAGTTTTGGAACAGGCCGCGGTGGTCCATAAGGGCCTGCAAAATGATCGAATGGTACCCCTTGCGGTTGCGGTACTCCACGTCTCTGTGCTCCGGGGCTCGCACGGGGATGTGCATTGCATCCAGGATCCCCAGCACAATTGGGGGAGCCAAGGGTGGCCATGCTGGGAATGGTGTCCTGCAGCTCCCTTTGTGTCACCAAACATCGCAGCAGGACCCGGTTAATGGCCCTGGTGACTTCCACGAGGATGTTGCTGGTGGTGGACCTCCCGACGCCGAAGAGGTGCGCCACAGACCTGTGCGGCTCCAGAGGGCAATGGCCACTCTTTTGTCCACAGGGATGGCAGGCCTCATGGGGGTTTCCCTTCGGCGCTGCAGGGGGGCAAGTTCTGCGACCAGGAGGTTGAAGCTGGCCCTGGTCATTCTGAAGTTCCTCCTCCCACTGGTTGTCCCCCCAGGTCTGCAGCACTACCCGCTCCCATCAGTCTGGGCTAGTCTCCAAGGCCCAGACCTGGCGAGGCACAGAAGGGGGCAGGGGCAGTAGCTCTGCTTTGTGGCCCAGCTGGATGACAGCCTTGAGCAGAGGCTGGGCACCATCTGGGTCTGTGAGCAGAGTGTCCCACATCAGCAGGACGCTCTGCAGGCAGGCAGAGGGTCTGTTCATTGCATGGCGCTGGCTGGGCAGCTGGGCAGTGTCCATCGCTTGCAGAGTCCTGGTAACCAGAGTGGACAGGGATGTGAGGTCGGGGCCAGCTTTTATAGGATTGGCTACCAACATGGCCACTGACATGGCCCAGGGAGGCAGCTATGTTGCCACACCTCCCATGGTGCCCTGCCCCTAAAGTGAAATAGCACGTCCACAGTGTGGACATGCTATTTCGATTCCCACTTTTCCCTTATTTCAAAATGTTTTTTTTTGTTATTTCAAATTACGTTTTGTTATTTCGAATAAAAGCGTTATTTCAAATGACTTGTTTCGAAATAACCTATTTTGAAACAACCCCCTGTGTGTGGACATAGCCTTAGGGACCAACAGATCAAGAGCAACAACATTCTTTAGAAAACTGGCTTATAGTCTATTCAGCTAATGCTGGACACTCCCAAAGTTTGCTGGCCGGGACATATGGAGCACATGCCTCAAGACTGGCTGCTGAAGGTTGTACTTTATGACCAACTCAAGAACTGCCTGGGATGTGCAAGGAACACCAAAGCTCTGAAGCAGCAATAAGGTCAAGGAGGGTCTCAGGAAATTCATCATTCTAGTTGACTATTGGCAGAATTCTGCCCACAACCGCCACAGATTCTCCAGACTGAGTAAGGTTGGTGCAGTCATCATGGCAATCCATTGAAGGGTGCAGACTGAGGTCAGCAGGCAGCAGAGTGTGCTCCACCCTCCATCTCTCAAGTGGACCTGTAAGTACTCGTGAGATGATTGACTACTCATGTATTAGGCTCTTCTCCTACACTACTGTCAAACACCACTGACTGAGTCACTTCATCATGTTTTCTATCATTGGACAAGATGTTGGATGACCATGAACACAAACGATCTTATTCTGTCCTCCATAGTGCACAGAACTTTCATCAAAATCAAGCTGTCAATATTGGCCAGGAGGTACCATATATTTATTTCCTATTATAAGCATAGAGAAATATGGCAGTGTCTCAGATGTCCCTCTGTGGTAATTATACATTCAAACAGTACCTTTCACAACACAACTGAACCACAGCTGTCTCAGGGTAGATTGCAACAGCCAGACGGACAATTTGGGGCACCCAGCCTGCTAATATACAGCACATTTCCTAGTGATGTGAAAGGAAGTTTTGTCCTTTGAAGACTAAAACTGGGGAACTTGGAGGAGGAGACTTTTCGAAGACATATACTTTCTCCATTTGTATTGGCCAGTGAGCCTGTATCTGACCAAGGAAAAGAATAGAATTTAGGATTTGTTTGGTGAGACAATGCAGGTAATCTGTCCTTTGGCTAGCTAAAATTATCTTTTCTTGTGCAACCATTTGTGTTATTTGCTAACTTCAGTAATACACATTTTGGTAACTTCCTGTTTAAAAAACAGAGAAAATGTTTCAGTTTGTTGTCTTTCCTCCCTCACTAGTTTTTGGCAGGCTAATAACATCTCATTAAGCCTCACTCACTCAAATCTGTTGATTAGAAACAAGAGCACACAGATGTATTTCTTCTTGCTGGAAACAGTAGACAAATATGGGACATATGTTAGAACACAGCTCATGCCCTTTCAACTCATTCTTTTTCCACAGTCTGCAGTTAAATAATCTGAGGTTTTAAACAATTTGTAAGGAAACATCCTGGGGCTCTAACTTCAGAATTTAAGTCCTTCTGCCAATGCTTCAACTCATTTTCAATTTGTTGAATCTACATTTCTTTGACATCTGAGAACATTTGTGACCCTTAGGCAACTATCATATGTTTTCCTAGCACATTTTCATGGGTGAAGTATACAGTGCAGCATTTGGAGAGTTCTTCCTGCCTTCAGCCAATTTTTTCTAGGACCTACTTTCCGAGGTGCTGAGTGCCTTTTGTGTGGTGTTCAACCACCTTCAGAGTGGATACTGAGCACCTTGTGTGATCTGGCCCTATCTGAATAGCTAGCTACAGTCTGAAAAATTACAGTCTGCATCACTTTTCACATTTCTTTAAGAAATATGAGTGTGATTGTATATAGGAGAATTATGTCAACAAATTAATCCAGATGTCTCGCTGCTGGAAGATGATATTTTGTGTCCAGCATATGATCACTTATACCAAGGTCCATCCTTTGCCACTGCTTAGATGGTAATGGAAGGACAGAGATGAGTGTGGTCAGGCCTAACAGTGAGAGACAGGAGTTTGGAATCAGAGTTCAGATGAGAACCAAGAGACAGGCATAATAATAGGGACCTGGATTGTGTCAGGATAGCAGGAACTATGGACAGATGAGGGTTTGGGATAAGGAAGGCAGGATGGGAGACAAGACTCAGGGGTCTGGCAAGTGGGCAGGGTCTGTCAGTCAGAGATTCACCTAGTTACTCGGGCAACTTCCTGTGCCTCTTTCAAGTTTAAGTAGTATTTCCAGCCACTCAGTGGATCTGAACAACTCCCCCAGTCAGGAGCTTCGTGGGCAGGGCCCTCTGTGGTAGAGCTTTGTTAGTCCTCTTCACAGGCTCAGGTTCAAGTAATATTATGATTCATGCAAGAGTTGTCTGCTGAGAGACCCGCCATCATTTCTGTTTGGACAGCCGGGACCTTACTACATCCTGTCCTGAGGTGAGCTGAATTCTGCACTAGCTGAGGGAAGACTTGACTTCTGCCCACTCAAGGGGATGACTGTGCATGTTTAGACTGTGCTGATAGCAGAGTCCAGGGGGTTGGAGGAGTGGAGTCGTCAGTGCTTTCCCTCACCAACTCTTTTCCTGGGATGGTGATAGAGGAAGAGTCCCAGAGCAACTGGACTGAGACATGCTTAGGATGAATGACAAAGTCCTTAGAGCTATTGTTTCACCTCTTTTCTACAAGCTCAGGCAGACTTTCCTCCAGCACTTATACTGGGTCACATTTTCAAGGGGTTCTTCTCAACTTTGTGGGTTTTTTTTTTCTTTAAATGAAAGTTGATGCACAGATCTCATTATGTGACCCCAGAAGCTGAGGACTTCTGCACAGGCCTTTATTGCTCTTTCTTAATTCTGACTGCAACCAATCTGTGGTAGCACTCTTTGGAAACAGGCATTTTCTAGCTGCATGGCTTAAACAGAATTCTTTTAAGTTGGGTGTCCCACTCTGACTGAGATAGAGGTGGGTTGTCTTGTTTTGTTTTTGAATGGTGCACAGCAGTTATTCCCAGTAAAAGCCCCCAAAGAAGACATCTTCAGGAAAGGAACATTTGGTGAAAACCAAAGACAATAAAGTTAAATGTAAAGAGTAGCTCACTGAGATGAAAATGAGTCTATAAGCTCTGACATTTGACTTCCAGCATATCTGACAGGCAGAGCTGCCTGTTTTCAGCATCTGCATCCTGTGTGCGCGCGATCTCCTCCACACACAACTCTCTGTGGCCATGTGACTGTGTTCTGAGTTAACCCAGGACCAGCACAGCTTCTTTTGGTCAATTTGCAAATTCAATTCCAGTTTAACATTTGGGTACCACAGCACATTCCATTAACTTTATAAGGAGAGCAGAGGTGGCCTTAGGCACTTGGGGCCCTAGGCAAAGGCCCCCAAAGGCTCCCACTGCCACCTTCCCTGTGGCCCCAGTTCCCCCTACAGCCATAACCACCCCACACTACGCCCCAGGGCTCTTTGTTTGTTTTACTGAACCAGACTAACATGACTATCCTTAAAATCTTTCCATCATGAAGCTTGTAAGTTGATCATCTTTCATTTAACATAAACGAGCTAATGCTGAACTAAAGTTCAAATGAACATTTAAAAAAATTTTAAAAAGTAAGTGCATTAATAGATAAATAAAAAGTGGTAAAATTAATGATGGCTCAAAAATAAAAATACCATATCCAAAATTTTACAAATAGGCTTGAGTTTAAGTACGCTAGAAGTTTAATACAACTAATCATAATAAATAAAAATAGGTGAAAAGAGGGTTTCTAGTGTGTAGCTATAAATGAAAAACACCAAATTTCAATGAAATTCTCTGAAGTATATAAGTTTATAAGACTCTGGCCCCCCTCAAAAATATTAAATAGTAAGTACAAAAGAAGCTAAACAATTACTTAGCAAAAGCAAGACACACAGCACAGACATCACACACAGTTGTAATGATTGCTTGAGGGCAGCACTGTATTTATATGTAGCAGCCCGTATGGACCTACCTGGTAACCTGAGCGAACGAAAACCAAACGAAAAATTGTTGAAAAGGCAAAGAAGAACAGGTAAAAAAGAAAAGGGGAAAAAATTCACAAGCAAGATTAAAAAATGGCAGAATAAATGACTACACTGAGGAACTAAAAGATGAGACCATTGGAAAATTTCCCACTAGTGTGCTTACTCCTGCTCTTTTAGCATGTCAGTGTGAAGGTGATGGGCAGATAAAAGTGAAATCTGCAATTCAGAGGAAACACAAATCCTAATGATAGTTTGCCTTGATGAGCCAAGACTGAAAAATGCTGAGGTTTCCAGCTCTACTGGCTCTGCTAGATGGGAAAAAAATTTATATTTTTATTTCTATCCACCAGACTGAGGACAGGGCCCCAGGCAGCTGCCTGCTTCACCCACCCCTAAAGTCTCCACTGAAGGAGAAAAGTACAAATTGCCCAATCACCCACCATTTGCCCAGCACAAAATGAATCTTTCTTGAATCCGGCACATTTTGTGAATTTAAAAACTTTCTAGGAGTACTTTTGCGTTAAAACTTTTTACTCAATACAACAGTATATAACAGTTCTAATTCTTTTAGGTGCTGTACAGCATGGTTTTCCAATTCTTTTTCTTGGGATCCAGTTGAAAAAAATCATTTATGCCCATGACACAACAATTACATCTTTGAGCAATGCATTCCAGTCTTGCAGGGGCTGCTGTGACCCAGTATGTGAGGGTTTATGACCCAGTACTGGATCCCCAGCTACAGTTTGAAAACCACTGCTGTACAGGACTGCTTTTGAGGCCTCCCTACACTGTAAGTAACAGGAAGGAAACCAGCGTTCACCCCCCTTTTCCGCCCTCCAGAGACACAAGCTGTGGACCCAGAGGCAGCTGCAGGGGGCCCACCCTCCTCTACAATTTTGTTCTATAGTTAATTTATTATTTTTTGATTGATGCTATAACAGGACTGCACTCGCTTACCACTCTGGAGCCTCCCACCTCTGTTCTCAGCCAGGCCTTATAGGCGGCCTGTTTGTTACTGCCCAGGATGAGCTTCAGTCCCAATTAAGCTTTACTGACTGCTAGCTCCCCTCCAGTTACCGACTGTGGCTAATTGACTTCTCTTAACTGTATTAACTTCGCCAGGGCTCGTATGGGGTGAACACCTCCATCACAGATACCATCAACCTAGCTTTTAAGTTACTTGCAACAGGGAACTTACCCCTGACAAATGTCATGTAACCCTGGATTATGTAAAATAAAAGAAGGGAGTGCTTTAAGCTGATTTCCTACCAAAAAGCAGCCTAAATCTGAGCCTGTCGTGGAATCCTTTTGTCAAAAGAAGTCCCATAATACACACTATGGAAGACACAAAAGAGCAGGGGTCTCAAACTCAAATCACCATAAGGGCCTCATGAGGATTAGTATGGGAGCCCGAGGGCTGCACCACTGAAACCTTTCCATACAATGATATTGCAAATATCGGTAATGATCATGTCATTGCGGGCCACAGGAAATAGTGTTAGGGTCCGCATGCAGCCCACAGGCCCCATGTTTGAGACCCCTGCACTGAGAGAATGCCACACCAGCCTGCTCAACTGTGACCCACCTCCTGTGCAGAAACTGGTTACCAGAACAGGGTAGAATGAAGACTCTTGATTCACAAAGCTGCAGCTCTCAAGCTGTTCCCATTACTCTAGCAATGGCAGCCTTTGTACAGATCAGCCCTTCATAAGGCTTATTCTGAAAAGCATCTAAGCCCAAACATAGTCTTTAATGTGTTCTCCTTAAATATTTGCAGCCTCTCTCCACTCTAGTAGTACTAACTTATTTAGAAACTCAAGTTAATGAGCAAGAGAACTAGACCGACACAATGCCCAGTCATAAGCCTTTCTATGACTAAACAAGTGTATTACCTGACTGAAAATCCAGAATAATATGCTTGCTTATATTTTCAGTCAGTATTTATTTTTTTCTCTTCCCAGTGCTATTTGCCTACTCAATTTTCAGTTTGTTTGACTGACACTGGACTGTGAAACACAGATAACAACTTGGGGGAAAAACAAATTCTTTTCAGTCTCTGAAATTACTCCAAGTTGAAGACCAGTGCATCTTTTATACATACATCACTGATCTTGTTTTTTTTTTTTTAATTCTTTCTTCTTAATTAATCCTCTATCCCACTATCTTAATAGTCATTCCCAATCTTATTTTTCCTTTTCTTAGGCTACTAAAGACTAGCTTAAGAGGTAGTGTTTGGATCTGGACTACAGGTAGGATAAAAAAAACCAGCAAGGGAGGTGGGGAGCAAATCAAGTGATTAGGGGCTTGGATTCTGATGTTGGTGTCCAAAAATCCACTTGTAATTTTTCATTTTTTTTACTTTTAAAATGCTCAACTAATGGCTCAGAAAATGAACATTCTAACTATTATCTTCAACTTCAGCTAGACACACTCCACCTCCCTACTCCTTGATTAAGAACCACACACACACACACACACACACACACAGTCCCCATGTCATGAATTGATCCCAAACTCATTTATAAATCAGCCACTGACCTCACAAGCTGCCATTAAAACAGTTCTTTTCCAGCAACCATTATTCAAGTAAGGTCTCGCTTTCTTTCTTTCTCTAAGAGTCAACTCTCTAAACCATGTTTTCAGCCTTAGCTAACCATAAGCATACACCCATTCTCAGAAACCATCATTGGTTTTCTTTCATTGGAGAATCTAGTACAATACATTTTATGTTTACATCTTCCAGATCTGCCATAGCTTTCTTCCTCTATCTTTGTCCAGATCTTTTCCTTATCTCTAGTTTGTTTTCTAAGTTCACAAAATACTGATACTTTCCCTGATCACCTCACAGTGGACGTTACAGGTTTCCCCCAACCCTGCTATTCAGCCCTGGTGACTTACAATTTCCAAATTTAATTCTTTTTCTCTGACCGCAAGCTCTGAAATCCCTTCTCTAAAACATAACCAAATCCTTCATCGCTCTCTCTATTCCAAAAATTCTTGGTCACCCTCCCGGAAACTTGCTCCAAATATTCAGCCTTTGCTACATTTACACATGCTACCTGTCATCTTCATACCAATAGTTGTATTTGAAAGCACTTACCATAGTAGGCTGTGACTACAATTTTTATTTTTTTTAAAGGAATGCCATACCAAAAAAACTTAGCTTTAAGCAGACAGCTATGTGAAAGGCAGGCATTATGCAGCACACTAGGATAGAAACAAAGCCTGCAACGCTTTTGAGAAAGTTGAAAAGAAATTAAAAACCTCTGCCACAGACAAAACCACATAGTTGCTTTCCCACAGTTGCAATTACAGAGGATCACCTCATGAAATGAGCAAGGCATCTTCCCTGAAGGAGAAACTTTAAATGAGCTAATACTATACCTAGTATATCCACTCTCCATTTCTTTCTTGTCAGTGAAGTGACCTAGGAGGATGACTGTTCAAACACTGCCTTTTTTTTTTGTTTTGGTTTTTTTTTATTAACAGAAGGCAAGATGGAAGCTTTAGATTTTTTAAATGGTGACCGTGCAACTTAATAGCAACCTGTACTTTAATAGTTTGAACTGCATCAATATAGACATTAGTAATGTGACAGTACAATATAGTTGTGATGCTCCATGCAACACAGTGCTACCAATAGCTTCCTAAATCTCGTTTTCTGTATTAAATCAGTGACCCCCCCCCACTTACAACTTTAATTACCTTTTCAGAAAATATAGGGGAGGTCCTAATCTCCAAGATGGACTTTTCTGTTAACTGGTTGAGCACAAAATTGGGACTCAGAAAGGTGCCTTTGAGCCATTTTCTTAATCCCAGGGCCGGCTACAATAAGTGTATCTTACCTGGGCCAGTGGATCAATCTATATGTAGACTAGTAGTCAATTCAAGGATACTGGGTGAAATCCTGATGCTACTGAATGGGCCCAGTGGGCTAGGCTTTGACCCACTCTTCTTGCTATGCACAGATGCAATCTCAAACATGAAGAGTTTTTGTTTCAGAATTTTTCTGCTGTTCTTAACCCTATACATTACAAACTTCTTAAAAAAAAAAAAGGACTTATTTTTATGCTTTTAAGAAAAGCAGACAGAAAGGCCATGCCCACATGTTGATTGTTTCGAAATGACAAGCCCCATCATATCAAAACAGCAAATCTTAATTTGAAACGGTAAAACCTACTAGGAAATCGAACTAGCCATTAAATTGAAACAGTTGTTTCGAAACAATGCCATTCGGACTAGTTGTTTCAAAACAACGGCTGTTTTGATTCCAGCGTGGAGTGACCGTCTTCCTCCCAGGGTGCACAAGAAGCAGGAAGTGCCCAACCACCCTGGTGCCATGTGCCCGGACACTGCAGACAGCATGGCACAGGCACGTGCTGCTGTGGCACAGGGGCGATGCTGGGCACCTGTGTGGTCACAGGGGGAGACCCTCTGCGTCCTGCAGCTATGGGGCAGGGAGGCCATCTGTGCCTAGTTCCAGGCAAGGCCCAGAAACCACAACATCTATAGGGACATCGCAGAGGCCCTGTCTGCACAGGGCTATGAGTGCACCACAGAACAGGTGTGCGCAAAAGTTAAAGTCCTCAGGCAGGACTATGCCCGGGCCAGGGAGGCAAGGCAGCTGCTGCCACAAGCTGCCCCTTTTACGAGGAGCTAGATGCCTTTCTGAGGCAGGAGCCCAGCAAGCTCCCTTCCCAGGCTGTGGATTCCAGTGAGCCCCGCACCCTGGCCATATCCCCTGAGGAGGACCCCTCGGACACAGAGGCATCCATGGATGTGGGCGACACCAGCCAGCCCAGGACCGCACCACCACCCACTCCCAAGTTGTTCTCCACCCAGGAAGGGGGGGGGCAGCACTCCCGAGGAGGAGCAAAAGAGGGAGACGGAGGCGGCACCAGCAATGGAAGGGAACATAAGGACTGCCTGTTGGTGAGTGTTCCCCCTCACCGCCAGCAGGCAGGGCCAAGACTGCCAATGGCATGGGTACCAAGGGGGGCATAGCCCTGGGACAGGCAGGGCTCGGGCACAGGCACAGGGGGGATGCACAGGCTCTCCCATGGATGCAGGCGGCAGGGGGGGCATGTGCAGAAAGGGTGCCAGGTCCGAGCAGGATGGGGGATCCCTCATTACAGAGGTGGCATTAGTCAGATGTGGCCGCATGCGGGGCAGAGAGCCTGAAGCCCGCACCACCGTCGCATGGCCTTGAGAGACTTCCTGGGCTACATTCTGCTGAGTACAGGTCACTACTGTGGGCCACAAGGCCACGTGCCCCCTGAGTGCAGTGTACACAGGACACGGATTGGGAATCCTGCTGGCAGTCAGGGCAGAGGTGTTTGCAGCTGTCAGGAGGCTGAGAGACTCACCTTTTCTCACTTCTGCCCTGCAGCTCACACAGCCAGCCGGCATCCCACTCCTGGGAGCCCACCCTCCACCATGAGGCCGAGGAGGAGAGCCTGCCGGACCTGGGGTGACCTCCTGTGCAGCCTGCTGGAGCTGGGCCATCGAGCCGAGGAGTCTGCCCAGGCCTGGAGACAAGCGCAGGGCAGGCACCAGGAGGCCGCTGTCTACCAGCTCGTGTGTGTGGCTGACACTAACAACCGTGCCGTCGCAGCGATCGAGCGGCAGGCCATGGTGATTGAGTGGCAGGCTGCAGCACTGGAGCAGCAGGCCACTGCTCAAGAGGCCATCACTATCACCATCAGGGACGGCACCTCCAGCCTGCGGCACATAGTGCAGCACCTGGTGCCCCTGGAAGCTGAGAGAGCTCTATTGAGGCATCCCAGTGTCCCTCGCCACTGGTGCCCCCAGACCCAGGGTGGCTTTCCCATAGCCGTGCCCCACCTTGAAGTCCCCAAACCCCCACCCGACATCTTAGCTCCCTGTTTAGTACCCACCCCCGCAGTCCTCCCCCCCACCCCACAGTATCTGAACATTTGCTGCCTCTCAAACCTCCCCGACCCCCTTCTTATTGTAAATAAAAGTTCAAACACCGAACAGTTCTAGCTGAGTGTTTATTGGGTTGGGTTCAGGGTGTGGGTGGGTAGGGTGGGGGCTGGCTGTGGCAGAATGGGGGGAACGGGTGGTGTGGTGGGCAGGCCTGGCCCTCACATGTTCTCCTATAGAAACAGGTCTCTCAGTGCCTCCCACATGGGGGAAAAAAAACCAAACAAAAACAAAAAAACAACAAACCCAAGGAGTCATGTGGCACTTTAACAGATTTATTTTGCATGAGCTTTTGTGGGAGAAAATCCCACTTCATCAGATGCTTCGAAGATGGGTGAATTTTCTCCCATGAAAGCTCATGTGAAAAATAAATCTGTTAGTCTTAAAGTGCCACACGACTCCTTGGTTTTTTTTTTCCTGGACTAGACTAACACGGCTATCCCTTTGGAAATCCCACACAGGAGCTGCTCTTTGTGGCACTCGGTGCCTTGGGGCCAACACCTCTTGGTTGCTGGAACTGGGCACCAATGAGCTCTGCCTTGGCCTCCCCCATGGAGGCTACTGTCTCCCCCCCAGAGCTCGCAGAGGTTATGCAGTGCCACGCAGGCACTGATGACCTCTGCAGTTGTGTGCTCAGCGAGGTGCAGGCATGTGAGGAGGCACCTCCAGCAGGCTTTCAGTCTGCTGAATGCCTGCTCAACCATCTGGCAGCAGCGGCTGACATGGTGGTTGAAAAGCTGCTGCCCAGCATCAAGGGGCCCCATGTACAGGCACATGAGCCAGGGGCAGAGGGGGTCGGCCACATCAGCGACAATGAGAACAGGCACCTCAACTTCCCTGATGGTGATATTATTGTGGGGGGAGAAGGTGCCTGCCTCCATGCCCCGGTACAGGGAGGAGTTGCGCAGAGCCCTAGCATCATGCGCTCTCCCTGGCCCTCCAACATAGCAGTTTTGAAAGATGCCCCGGTTGTCCACAAGGGCCTGAAGGATGACCAAGTGGTATCCCTTCCTGTTCTGGTACTCAGCTGCACAGTCCCGTAGGGCTCACACAGGGATGTGCATGGCATTGCGTATCCCCCCCCCCCCCCCCCCCGCGGTTGGGAAACCCCCCAGGTGGTGAGGCTGGTGATGGTGTCCTGCAGCGCGCCTTGGGTGCCAAGGCATGGCAGCAGGACTGTGTTGATGGTGTGGGTGACCTGCAGCAGCACTTTGCCAACGGTGGACCTTCCAATGCTGAAGAGATGGGCAATGGACCTGTGGGACTCGGGAGTGGCCATCTTCCAGAGAGCGATGGCCACTCCCTTGTGGGGGATGGCTGCTCTCATCAGCATGTCCCTTCGGCACAGGACTGGGGCGATCTCAGTGCCCAGGTGAGTGAAAGTCTCCCTGCTCACCAGGAGGTTTCTCTTCCACTGCTCATTGCTCCAGGTTTGCAGGACAACCCACTCCCACCAGTCTGTGCTGGCGTCCTGTGCCAAGATGTGATGTTGCACAGAAGGGAAGCGGGGAACTAAGGCTGCTGTGAGGGCCAGTGAAATAATAGTCAGGGGCTCAGCCTCAGGATCATTGGGGTCAGGGACCAGTGTGTCCCACTACAGGGGCGCACACTGCAGGCTAGCAAAGGGTCTAGCTAGTGCTCAAGAATGGTATGGGAGCCAAGGTCAGTTCCTGCTTTTATGTGATTGGCTGGCGACATGGCCCTGCGAGGGGGCCATGTTGCCACACCTCCCATGGTGCCCCTCTCCTGAAGCGAAATAGCAAGTCCTGTGTCCGGACATGCTATTTCAATTTGGTGTTTTTGCTTAAATCGATTCAAGTTAAATCGATTTAATGATTTTATTTTGAATTAGCTTGACTTGATTTTACTTCAATCGATTTAAGCCTGTACGTGTGGACATAGCCATAAGGTTTCAGACATGTTCCCTATAATTAAAATGAGAACTACAGTTGGAATCAAGTTCCAAAGGGGTAGCCATGTTAGTCTAGTCGAGCAAAACTAACAAGGCCGCCTGTGGAACTTTTAAAGACTAACAAACCTTTGTAGACCTGGGAGGAACTTTTAAAGTTCGCCGACTGTAATATGAATTGACAATTTCATTCTTCAGCTGAAGACTTCTTTAAAATGCTAGGAATGTGGCAAGAAGTTCAAAAATCAAACTGAATCTTGTTCTAGTTACCGCTCTTTTGTGCAACGAGTGTCATAGAATAAAGAGTCAGACTTCCCATCATGAACTGGAAAGAGCTCACACTGTTTTGCACCTGGCATAGAAATGTGCATGTAGTATCACAATCTGGAGGTGTTTTGTTTTGCCAGATGCTGTTTTGTGCATGCCACTGAAAAGCTATAAGGTATTCCAAAGCTTGCAAAAAGATGGTGTTTATTTATGTATTGGTTGTCTGCATTGTTATATCCACAAGAGTATTTTTATATAATCTTCATTTTTTTTATGCTTACTTGGTGGGATGAGAAAAATCTCTTAGCATATGGACTTTTGAATTTAGCTTGTCATCATTTGTGAAGTCAGGACTATTTTCTGATCCATATGGAAGACAAAATTTAGAGAGGTTTACAAATGCTTTTGAAGCTGAGTTGCCTGTCTCAACAAGGCAGCAGAACATCCACACTTGGTTGGCCAAGGCTAAAACAATAAATATTATTATTAGGTAAGATGAAATGTGTTTGGCATTGCATAAGGCAATCCCTGCACACTCTAGGACCCAGAACTTAGTGCTGGGAAAATAATTAATTTTGGAGAAAACAGGTAGCTATGAAACTGACTTTTTTTTAATCAGATAACTGCAATGACTAATGATTTTGAAACACACACATGCCCCCTCACTCCAGCTCTCACATCCTACCTATGGGCAGGGGTTAAGGTAAGCTGGAACACCGTTTTGGGGCCCACTATTTTTAGGGGCCAGCATTCCAGGGCTCCTAAAAATAGAAAATAGAGCCAGAACACTGTGTTCTGGGGCCCACCATTGAAAATGAGCATTCCGGCACCATGTTCTATTTTTAAGGGCCTGAATGCTGAGCCCCTAAAAATAACAGGCCCTGAGCAACAGTCCCTTGTGTTCTGGCAGGCAGGGGAGGGGTGGGGCGAGGGGTGCTCCTGGGCAGGGCTCAAGACCCACCCCAAACCCCTCCCGCTCCAGGCCGCATCCTAACCTGGGGCCTGCAGCCACGCTGCTGCCCCAACCTGGGCCCTATTGCCCCCCCTCCCCAGCTGTGCTGCTGCCACTGGTAAGTGTGGGGCAGCTTGGCTCACACTGGGGAGGTATTGGGGGCAGGGGTGGGGCACTGACATTTAGGGGGGCAGGAGCTGGGGTCTGGGAGGCCCATCTGGGAGAGGGGCCCACCAGTGCATGAGCATTCCAGAGCCCTCCAAATTATATTTTAACTCCTGCCTATGGGTATGTATGCCCACACAATTTAATTCGAATTAATGAGGATTAATTCAAATTAAATTAATGCATATCTACACTGGCTTTCATTAATTCAAACTAAGGAATTCCTTTCAAATTAATGAAAGTTTACTTCGAAGTTAGAAAACCTTATTAAGCCTTAAAGTTAAGTTATAACTTATTAGTTTGAATTAATGCTTTTTGACCTTCTGCCTCTCAGGGTGCCTTCCTCTTTCTATATATTGGGTGGGGACATGGCCCTTCTTGGGGATTATATTGCCACACCTCCCATGGTGCCCTCCTCCTAATTTGAACTAGCAAGTCCTGTCCATGGGCATGATAGTTCGAATTGGTTTTCCTAGTGGGGTCATGTTAGTTTGAATTAACTTAATTCAAACTAATCATTATTAGTTTTAATTAATTAGTTCAAATTAAGTTAATTTAAACCAGGGGCATTGCTGCCCCGGGCCCCACCCCGCAGGCCCTGCCCCCTGGCCAGAGACAGGGCCAGAAGCTGCCACTTGCCGCCATGGGTGGCTGGGCCCCACATCCCCGTCCAGGGCCGGAGCGGCCACCGCTGCTGCAGGTGGCCGAGCCCTGAATCCCCGGCTGGGGATGGGGCTGCCGTGGCCGTAAGTGGCTGAGTCCTGGATCCCCCCACTGCGGACGCGGCTGGACCCCGGATCCCCGGCTGGGAACGGGGCCAGGAGTGGCCTCCGTGGCCGACCTCTGGATCCCTAGCTGGGGACAGGGCTGCCGCGGCCACAGGTGCCTGGGCCCCGGATCTCCAGCCCAATTGGGCCGGGGGGGCTGCCAGACCCGGGGCACCGGCGCTGGGATGTGGGGCATGTGCCCCAGTTGCCCAGTGCCAGCGACACCCCTGATTCAAACTAACGTTCTAAGTGTAGACATAGCCTATATGATCAATATCCAGGAAATTTTAAAGGATCAAATTTTTTTTTATTTTGTATTATTCATTTAAATTGGTTTAAATTTGTCCCAGCGATACAGCCTTACAGGTTAAGACCTTCAAAATCCTATTGAAATTCATGAGAGTTGCCTAGCTGAATCATTTAGCTGTCTTTGAAAATTTCAACCCGAATGCAGAGAAGCCATTATTAACAGAGCATTCAATTCAAGACAGTATAGACATCAGTAAATCTTCACAGGTATACTTGACTGTCCTGGATCTGCAAAGGTTACAGTGTCATGTCTACTTAACAAAGGCAAAGTACTAGCAATAAACTACCATGCAGGTTCCTTTGTGAGACAGAGAGCATTTAACTCATGGCAGACAATCTGTATGTCACTGGCAAGTACAGTAGAGAATGAGAGATCCTGTCTTCTTCAGTGAAGAGCAGGGCAACATAAAAGAACATTTACTTCAGGATCTTAGTTTCTTCTGAAGGAGCAGAATGAGGCTTTAAAAGACCTTTGTATAGTCATTTGTCATTTCAGGAGGCCTCCTCATGTAATGATTATGTAAATTTCTCTCAAGCCTTCCCTTTCTTGCAATTTAAAATTTAAATTCACTGTGACGAGTGAGGCAGCATACTGACATGACACTACTTACCTACTACTGCACCCTTCACTTGGCTGTCTTAGAGAAGCATCTTGGAAATCATTAAGCTCTTTGTAACTGGAGTTTAGTCCTGGGGTAGTTTTTGTTCTCATGTTCATCATCATAGTAGTCTGACCAAACATCATTACCTCAGGAGTACTGTTGCATAAGCACTTTTTCTCAAATGTAACAAACTCTGGTGACTGGTCAAACAAGCTCAGGATAAAGGATCCAGATCAAAACTAGAAGCTAAGTGAGTGACCATGGTACTGCTTTATGGAAACTATTGATGCCTTCAAAGAACAGCCAAATCTTGTCCTGTAAGCATTCAGAGACCAGGATATTGAGTTCAATCACTTTCTCAATGTTAGATCAAAGAATAACTTTGGGCACTTCTTTCCCTCAAAATTACTTTTGTCATCCTCCCTCTCCTTTTGTCTGGTTTTGTTTCTATAGCGCAATATTAAGCTAACTCAGAAATTGTGCCCATTGTAACTCTGAGAGAGCACTAACCCACTGATTATCCTTTATTGTTCTCTCCTACTTTACATCTCTATTAACTCAATCCTGCCTTCGCTACCTGACAGTGTTGTCTGTGAGGTCTCCATTTGGAGCACCCAAGGAGTTCAGAACTTGCTTTCCAATGTCCCTCTGTCTCTACTAATGCTGACGTGAAGTGTCGGAGAGAACAACAGTAAGAGACGATCTTGAAATCTACAGATGGCTTGTATGCATGAGCTGACAGGTTGCGCTGCTGGTCCTGCTGGCTCTTCCACAGCCACAAGGAGAAAAAAGCATTTCCTCCTCCACATGCTTTAGGCAGAAAAGAATCCTCTCTCTCAGCCGCAGGATTTATACATTTAATTTACTGGAGGCATCTATTCTGCTCCCTGTGGGGCAGCTGCTGCATGCTCCCCCACTTCTCTTCTTGTGTCTTGTCCAGGGATAAGGAAGGGACCATGTAATAGCTTCTGCTTTGGGGGAAGGAGCTAGTGCTGCTGCTAAGTGAAGTTGGCAGTTGCCACTGGGTAAGAAAAGGAACAGGAAAGAGCTGGTGTAATGAAGGGAAACTCTTCCCTCAGAATTTACTTCTAATGGCAATTTGACATGACATTAGACATCATTTCATGCTCCACATTCAGAATATTTAGTCATAAGAACTTCATTACATTTGTATTTTTAGTGCAAGAAGAAATTTCTGATGGGTGAGAAACACCCACCAAACATTGCCATCCCTACAGGTACTCTTCCTGGGCCTGGCAGAGACCAAGTGTGTACCCTGGGCAAAATAGTGGATTGGGGAGACTTCAAAGGTGAGGGAGAGGCCTGATACTCAAAAGACTACTCATCATGCAAAGACAGAGGGGCAGAACCTGAGATGTAGGTGGTACGTTCTCCATTGACATGCACCTTTTGTGGGTTGGAAAACAGAGAAGGCTCCTACAGTGATTTTATAAACCCAGTTTAAACAGCTTTGGGGACAAGACAGCAGCCTCTAGCGAGGAATGGTAGCACCTAGGAGAGAGAAAAAGACCCTGGTAGGAAATAAACAAACAAAAACATGGTGAGAGGAGTGTGACAGCATGGGAATAGTCTAGGGCTGGATCATTACTCTGTGCATTTTGTTAATGTTCCAATGGGCCAAACTGGGAGGTAATTGAGTAGGATTGTGTAATTAACCAATTAACAAGAGGATTCAGGTCATCAGCTGGGGATGGTTAAGAGGCAGACACATGGGATGGGGGGGGGGCGGCTGGAGGACAAAGCAACCCAGGATCTCAGAGAAGTGAGAACTCTCTTCCCACCTTCTTACTCTATGCCTAGAGGAAATGAGGAAGTTTGGGAAAATTCTTATGTTGATGGGACTTGAAGCTGCACAAAACTTGCAGATAAAGTGTACTATGGTGGACTTACGTTAGAGTGCATGGGGACTGCTTTGTAAGATAAATCCAGGGCAAGGGAGCATGCCCTGTGATTTTTTCCCCTTTAACTTTAAGCAAATATGTTGGAATCCATTGACCTTACCCTATTGCAGAAACATGACAATTTCGTAGTAATGATGATAAACGAAATGATATCAAAATAGGCAATAATATGGAATAAACATATTTTTATAAAAGTTGTTTAATTCACTTTTACTTTACATTAGTATTTATAAGCACCTTGTCATTTTCTGTTAATTCCAAAAACAATGGGAGATGGGAATGATATTAGCAAGGAAAATATGTCAAGACTTGTGAGCTGTTGATGAAGAACTAAGTAAAAACACATGGCTATTTTGTACACCAAGACCATAACCAGAATCTGGCATTGATTTATTCAAATTTTGCTTTGTCAGAGGCCAAAGCTTACATGTCTGTAAACATCAAAATAAACATTTAATTTTACAATTTGCTAAACAAACACTTCTTCCCTTGAAAGAATACACATTGCTCTCTTCTCCTGACCTGTGCTTCAAGCATTGTTCAACTATTTGTTCCTGTAAAACTGTAATGGACCTTAGAAACTACTTCCAACATTGTGCAAGTCATAAGCAAGGCCATTTTAATGTGTGCAGTTTCCTTATATATTCTTCTGATCAATATTTAACTAATGCAATTGTGAAAAACTATACATTTTCAGCAAAATGTTTTGATTTTGGTCCTGTAATTAAAGACCTTCTATAACCAAGTTGTTTCTATGGATTTAATTCACAAGCATGTACACAACAATACCACTATACCAATGTTTCCTCATCTATGCATAAAAAGTATGTCTTCTACTTACACTAAAACATACAAAAAATAAACTACAAAAATTGTTTAGACTTGATTTCAGCAAAAAAAGCTTTCTTTGAGAAAAATGATTGTTTTTTCAGCCATCAAAAAAGGAATGCAAGTAAACAATAAATACAATGTGCTTTCTCCATATAGACATATTTACACTTGAGTCTTTGGCTTATGTTGAAGTTTCTCTACATAGAATTTTGTGTGATCCAGCCATCATTGCACATTAAAACAAAATAAGCCAGTTATATATAGCGGCAACACTTGAAACATATAAAGAATGAATTTTACCATCATTCTGCACAGTTTTGTTTTACTTAACAATTTATCAAAAGGGGGGGGGAAGGAAAATTAATACCATATATGAAATATAGATACATGCAACAGATGGTGGCTCTACTGTAACTGAAAGATGGCTACATATTCAAACACTGAGAAGTTGTAATTTGAGCAAGTTATCTTTTGAATCTGGTTTTCATTAAATTTATTTATGTGACACTAAATGCTGTTAATGTGTACAGGCATAGAAACAGATTGGGTTCCTTTATTAAGATCCTTAACTTCATATGAAAAATACTTTTTCATTTAAATTTTAAAAGCCCCCCTCACTAAAATCTCTCTTCACAGGTTGAACAACTGTTGTCAAAACAGTTTACTAAACTTCATATATTCGGTGCACTTTGTCACATCCATTCCAACTAAGACGATTCAAGGTACTCCAAAGTGACATCATAGCAGAAACGATATTGCTCCTGAAAAAAATGGGTAAATTAAATAAACAGTCTAATACATTGAGGGCAGAGATATCTATGAGCAACTATACTCTCTGCTTACTGTGGTGCCATTTTAGTCCATAAGTTTCACAAGGTGGTTCTTTTAAATTATTAGATGTATGAGGTCAGCTCTGCTTTCCAGTCACCACAGTGCAAGGAAAGAACTGGCCATGCATGGCAAAAAGCTATTTGCTTCCTTGTGATTTGTTCAGCTTTTGAGTTGCTACAAAACCATTTTCGTTTTCTGTCCAAATATTTCTCTAGTGAACATCTTCAGCCCCTCTGCAACTGACAGCTTCTTCTTTTAAGTCAGATGGTACTTAGCAGTAAACTAGCAAGAGCATCTTAATATCATAGTAAGGGAATACTGATCTGTGATGCTGAATTGTATTAGGCCTACCAACAGTGTTAGAAATGGTGGCAAATAAAGTAATGTCAAATAGATCAGAAGTTGTATTTAAATGAGGCGCTCAGGAAGCACAGCCACGAAACCAGATATTTATTCTTAACAAGGTTACTGTTCAATGTCAATGGCTGAAAAGAAATGGGGGAAGTTGATTAAGCTCTAAAACCTTTTAAAACTAAATGAAACCAGCCTGCTCTCATAGTTTATTTTAGTTTGCAAAGTAAGTCAATGTGATCCACTTACAGGAAGTGGTGGCGATATCTAAAAGGTTTTATTGTGCTGCATATTTTTCTTATCTGAAGATCTGGTTGAATGTAGGGCAGATGACAATGCTACGTTGGTTTTCTTCCTTTGTTTTCTACTAACGACTCAACAGCTGCTGCTGCTGCTGTCAAGAGTTCTGAATAAAAGCCCACACAACAGACACCACAGAGAAGCACACCTACAGATATTCAGTAACTGCAGATTGAAACTACAGTGGAATTCAGGGTTTTTTAAAAAATAAAGATAAGTTTTCAAGATAATTTACCAGAATCATACACAATATCATTGAACTCCTGTGACAGTAGCACTTAAGTACCGCGCAAGTAATTTTCCATGTGATCTGACCTGCTTTCACTCTCAGTAATGAACTGGAATCCATGCAGCAATTTTATACGCTACATCTTAAAGAGATGCTGCACAGACAACAGTGTGACAAGTTCCAGAGCGGCACCTGTGTTAGTCTAGTTCAGCTAAACTAATAAAGGAGTCCTGTGGCACTTTTAAAGATTAACATATTTGTCTAATATCTGAGCTTTTGTGAGATAAAATCCCACTTCCTCAGACTGTCTGACAAAGTGGGATTTCTCCCATGAAAGCTCAGGCATTAAATAAATTTGTATGACAACAGTACAGTACTTTTAGCAAGATGACCACAGGTGGGCTGGTGCTGCTGCCATTAAAAGTCATGCTCAAAATAAACTTCTCCTTACAGCCATTAACGTTCTAGCTATTATTTAATCCACTTAGTGCCAGGGGATGGAAGCAACTATAATGATGGCAGACCAGATCATGTCTGTGGCCAAGTCTACCTTGCCAGGCTAAATAGTTGGAAGATAAGCAGTGTGAATGCAGCAGAATGGACATGTAACCCACATGCCTAAAAAAGGAATAATCTCTTTCAGGGATACCTTATGGTTGGGTTACATTGCTGGGCAGATTTTGCAGCCCAGAAACCAGAGCTTTCTGGTAAGAGGGTGTGGTAGCACATTGAGAACGCTCCGCAAGTTTTATTGTTGTGCTGGAGTTACATGCCTGAGAGAAGCCTGAGAGGAGCAACCTGAAGAAGAGCAATCAGAGAGAGCTGCAGAGTCCATGTGCTCAGGAACTGAGTGAAAGGAGCTGAGCCAGGAATGGACTGCAGGATGCTTTCTCTCTGCTTTGGACTGTTTTGCAGGGGAGATTTCTGCTGTAGTACTGAAAGCTGGATAGCCAGTGACCTGATAGCGTGGTGCTGGTTGAGAAGAGGAAGGAAAGGACTGCATGGATTCCAGCTGACGATTGCTGCAGCCAGAGAAGATGAAGATTGGCTCTCTTGCATTTGAGCCTCAAGGACTTAGAGACTACAACTGAGATAAGGGTGACTCCACCTGAACTCTGGGACGCCTGGGTTTCTTACTGTTTTGTTTAAATTCCATTTTGGTTCTTAGGATAAGGTTGGTTAAATTAACAAATAAAGTTCATTGTTATGTTTATTCTGAGTAATAGTTTGTTGTGGGATGGGAACTCTGAGCAGTCTTCACTGTGAGTCCTTTACAGACTGGATCCTGGCTCTTCAGCTGCTTGCTGCAGGGGTTTCTCTCTGTTAGGCACTGGAGAGGGGCAAGTAAATGAATTCGAGCCCACCCTTGCAGGTTACACACATCTTCCATCAGCTTAGTTACTTTCACATACCACAGTGTCCTTACTCAGCTGCATTGACTTGAAGTGCTCTCCCTCCCACTTGGAGGGGTAGAGTTACTGAATCGATGGAAAAGCACTTCAAGGATTGATTGAGTGGGTCTACACTGTCCACTCAATCCTGCTGTGTTGCTCTTCAGTGTACACAAGGCCTTAGTGTAGTAAAGTTAATTCACTTGTGTATTCGTATAGACCAAGGTAATTTTTAACTGTATAAGAGTTTATGCAGTGTTTAAAAGTTCATGAAATTAATGGGATGTTGTTTTTTTCTTATCTGTGCCCTGTGATAATGTAATAGTGAGCATTTACACTATAAATTCCCCTGTAACTAGATAAGTCATTAGAAATCTAAGAAGCCTTGCAAAATGCTAATGAAGATTTTATAATAAAAAGTGCTAATTCTGAAGTAAATTGTGATTGTGTGTGATAACCCGAGGTCAGAGACTCAAAATGCAGTCCTCCCTCATCCTCATCAAAGGAAAAACCCACATGGTAGAGAATTGTCATCTTATCTTCTGCCAGATGAAGAAATAAGAATGGATGTGAAGAAATATCCAACATCTCTGAGCTGTTTGGACTCTTACAAGGAGATGTACCAGATGCAAAGCAGAGATATCCAGAGACAATCTGGTAGCCTGAAACATTTTTGGAAAGCTGACAGTTTATTACATCACTGCTATGATTTGGAGCTACAAAATATGATTCACCTGTACATATATTTAACTTAATTTAACCTCTCAGTAGAGCTCAATCTTTTTCTCAGCTAATAAAAATCTCTAGTTGTTCACTATAGAATTGGCTGCCAAGATCGTCTTTGGTGTAAGATCTGGAGTATCAATTAATCTGGGGTAATTGATTGAGACACCTGATATGGTGTGATTTTTGGTTTGAGTGACCATTATCAAAAAAACAAGAAAGGAGTTTTGTGGCACTAACAAATTTACATATCAGATGAGCTTTTGTGGAAGAAAATCCCACTTCATGAGACGCTTTGAAGCTATTTTGCTGAACTAAACTAACACAAAGACATGATCACAAAGTTCAGTTTGTCTGGGTGGCAAGATAGACTAGAGCAGGGGTCTCAAGCTCAAATCATCATGAGGGCTGCCTAGACTATTATATTAGCCCAAGGGCTCCATCACGCATGAGGACTAATATGGTAGCCTAAAGGCCACACCACTGAAACTTTTTCATACAACAATACTGCAAATATTGATACTGATAGTGTTGTTGCAGGTCACAAGAAACAACTTTAGGGGCCACGTGAGGCCCAAGGCCCACGAGTTTGAGACCCCCCAGACTAGAGACTTTAAGGGGACAGTCTATGGCGCTATACTATGATGGTTATAGTGATCCAACCATTCACGTTTAGTACTGGCTTGGTGAAATCTAATTATAAAACACATCATCAACTTGGGCTATCTGCTGTGTACCTGACAGGTTGCTTGAGATGAGGCACTCCAGACAGTGTGACAGCAAAACACAATAGGTAAATCATATCACATATACACCTGACACCTGGGATAAGAATGTAGGGGGAAAGGCAAACTGCACCCATCTTGCTCAATGTGTTCACAATATGTATATTTATAGGGACAGAAGCAATTTTCACTATGCATAAACTGTTAACATTTTTAATTTCAATTGGCATATCTGAGCTTAGTGCTAGAGGCAACCATCTGGCTGAAAAGTGATGGTATTTGTTGTCAGTATGAGAGTCAAATGGCGAAAACTCCAAGCCATTCTCCAATCTGTTTTCATGTTTAAATATCATAAGAAAAATCTTTAACGTTTAAGGACTAATTCTTGATGAAAGGTCTTCACTTGGTCTTTGGGGGGAGCTGGGGGACAGAAGTGGAACATGAGCAGGTAAACGACCAATCTATGTGGATAGAGCTATGTCTAGAAAATGAGATGCTATTTCAAAATCAGACGTTTAATTTAAAAACACATTTCCCCCAGAATTATGGTTTGTTAAAGCTAGGCAAAATAATAACTTTTAATAAATAATACAAATATTAATAGAAAGCACGGTTTAACATTAAAGTTCTGCTACATCATTTTCGCTTTGTCAGGACACAGTGTTACAAATTACTGTAGTAATTTAGCAAAACAAGCAAGGAATCCTGTGGCACTTAAAGACTAACAAATTTATTTATTGCATGAGCTTTTGTGGTAGAAAATCCCATTTTGTCAGATGCTTTGAAGATGGGGAAACTTAAAGAATGGGAGGAAAATAAATGGAGGGGAGTGTAAGTCATGGGATCAGGTCATACCGAAACAGCAAATGAAAGCAGTAGTTAAGATTCAAACACTGTCTAAACTACCATGCACTAAGAGGGACTATAAGAGCGACACCTTCAACACAGCCAACAACACTGTTAATCTTTCATGCTATACACTCACTCCAGCAGAGGAATGTGCTATCTCAGGGACTTTCCTTCTGCCCCACAACCCCCACACGTAAGATACAATTCTGTGGTGACCTGGAGGACTACTTTCGTCTTATAAAACTCAAGGAATATTTCCACCACACCAACGATCAAGGCAGTGGCATAGATACCTTCATCCCAACACTGCAAGAAGAAATATTCTTCATGGATTCCTCCTAATGGTCAGAACAACAGACTAGACTTCTATACTGATTGCTTCCACCACTGTGCAAAGACTGAAATCATGGACAAACAACATCCCTTACATCATAACCTCAGCCATGCAGAACACAATGCCAGCCACGTCCTCAGAAACAACTCTGACATTATTATTAAGGAGGCTGACAAAAGATCTGCTGTCATCATCATGAATAAATCAGATTATGATCAGGAGGCTTATAAACAACTTTTCAAAACAATGTTCTACAAACCACTTTTCTCTGACCCCACTGAGGAATACCAACCAAAAGGAACTACACCACCTACTCAAGAAACTCCCCAAGGCAACACAGGAACTAATAAGGACAGACACACCACCCGAACCCCAACCAGGGATATTCTATCTACTATCAAAAATCCATACAAAAGAAAACCCCAGAAGCCCCAACACCTCAGGTGTTGGTACTCTTACAGCAAGCTTATCTGGGTATGTGGACTCTGTTCTCTGATTCTATGCTATCAACACTCCTAGCTATCTTCGAGACACCATGGACTTCCTGAGGAAAATCCAATCCAGTGGTGAGCTCCAGAAAACACTGTCCACACCACTATGGACAAAGAAGCTTTATAGATCAACATCCCACACAAAGATGGATTACAATCTATTAGGAGAACCATCCCAGATGATGCCACAGCACAGCTTGTGACTGAACTTTGTGACTCAGTGCTCACCCACGACCATTTCAGATTTGAGGATAATTTATACCCCTCAGCAGTACTGCCATGGGTACACACATGGCCCCACAATAAGCCAGCTTAGAACAACGTTTCCTCAAGTCTCATCCCAAAGCTCCACTCTTTCTACTTCTGCTACATTGATGACATCATCATCATCATCTGGACCCATGGTAGGGGTGCTCTTGAAGACTTCTTAAAAGATTTCAACAATTTCCACTCCACAATCAAACTTAGCCTGGAACGCTACGGAGAGATCCACCTTCTGGACACTACAGTACAAATTAAGGAGGGACACGTCAACACCACCTTATATCGAAAACCTACTAATCAGTACACTTACCTACATTCCTCAAGCTTTCATCCAAACACACCACACGATCCATTGTCTACAGCCAAGCCCTAAGATATAACCACATTTGCTCAGAGAGAGACAGACATCATCAGGATCTCTATCAAGCATTCTTAAAACTACAGTTCCCACCTGCAGAAGTAAGAAAACAGATTGACAGAGCCAGATGGGTACTTCGAAGTTGTCTACTACAGGAGAAGCCCAAAAAATAAAACAGCAGAAGGCTACTAGTCATCACCTACACAAAACCCCCAAGTCAGACCTCTACAACAGATCATTAAGGACCTACAGCCTATTTTAAAAAATGATCTCTAACTCTCTCAAGCCTTGGGAGAGAGACCTCTCCTTGCCTACAGACAGCCCCCAACCTTAAACAGTTACTCACCTGCCAACTGCAGATCTAACAACAGAAACACTGAAGCAGGCACAAACCCCTGCAACAAACCATGTTGCCAACTTTGCCCACATATCTGCACAAAAAATACCACCATAGGACCTAATCAAGCCAGCTACTCCATCAAGAGCCCATTCATCTGCTCATCCACCAATGTGATTTATGCCACCATGTGCCAGAAATACCCCCACACCTTTATACATTGGACAAACATAATAATCTCTGCACAAAACTGACATCAGAAATCACAACCTTCAAAAACCGATAGCTGAGCACTTCCATCTTCCTAATCACTCTGTTGATTGATTGTTAACAGCTTGTGCTCAAGCAAGTCAGTAGAACATCAAGACTTCAAAGAGAAATAGCAGAATCAGAACTGATATGCAGATTCTATTGTGTGAAAGCATGATTAAGTTGTGACTATGGATTCTTTCCCCACTACAACAGGTGATTTGACTTCATTTTCCTCTATATGTTGTTTCCCAGTATTTGAATCTTAATAACTGCTTTGATTTGCTGTTTCAGTATGACCTGATCCCATGTCTTACTCTTCCCTGCATTTATTTTCCTCCCATTCTGTAAGTGCCCCCATCCTCAAAGTGTCTGATGAAAAGGGATTTTCTCCTATGAAAGCTCATGCAATAAATAAATTTGTTAGTCTTTAAGTACCACAGGACTCCTTGCTTGTTTTAGTGAACTAGACCAGTGGTTCCCAACCTTTTCTCTGCTGTGGCACACCTTGAGACCTTCAAATTTTTCAAGGCACACCACCATTAAGAAACTCATGAATATTCCAGTTAACTTAAATTACTTATGAATATTCAAGGACCATGGCACAGTGTTTCAGAAATGCTGCTATGTGGGGTAGTAGGGGTAGCAGAGCAGGGGGTGGCAAAACATGGGAAGTCAGGAGTCGTGTCCAGTGGCAGGAGTGCGTGTGGGGAGCACAGCAGGGCAGGGGTGGCAAAAGAGGACAAGGGGAGCCATGTGGGGAACAACACAAGGGTGGCAAGAGAAGAGAGAGGAAGGGAGAACACGAGTGGCTTTGTGGGGGGAAGGAGGGAACCTGGAGAGTGGGAGGGTAGGGCAGGGGAGAATGGAGCAGCACCCACTTCCACCTTCACCAGAGTGGCTCCCTGCCACCCAGGGCAAATCCTCACCCCACTGCTGCTCCCTCCCACCCCAGTGGGTCCTTTCCTCCCATCCTCCAGCCTCCTTCTGCCTGTGATGGACCCTCCAGCCCCCAAGCTACACCCCCACATACGTGGCCATCCCACCCCCCAGCTACACCCCCCTCAATCAACCAGCCACCCCACAACCCCAGCCACAAACCCTCTGCTACTCATCCACTCCCACCCACCTCTGCTACACACATGCACACTTGCCCCACACCCCCAAAGCCCTTATGTGGGCTGTTTGCAGGCTGGCTGACGCAAGCTGCTCCGCCCTGCAGGGGGAGATTCACATACTCCCAGAATCCTGCAGGTCTCTGCTGGCTGGGTTAAGGTGAAGCCAGGTTTAAGGTGGAGCCACCTGAACGGTGCGTTTGGGCTGCTCCTGCTGTTTTTAGGGGGACCCCTGGAACTCCGTATTGTGGTGCCTTCCTCTATTTTTAGGGGGCCAGAACACTGCCTGCCTAAAAATAGGGGGCCCAGAACTGTGTGCCAGTGCCTTCCCCCTTCCTTTTACCCCTGCCTTTTCCCAGCCCTGAACAGCCCAGGTGGCTGGGGTGAGCAGGGAGGGAACTTTAACTCCAGGTCTTGAGCATGCTCACAGCGCACTTTGGGTGTTCCTGCGGCACACCAGTGTGCCCCAGCACATCGGTTGGAAACCACTGAATTAGACTAACATGGCTACCCCTTTGTAATTTACTGTACTGCACTGTAAAGTGCTGTAGGCTCAGAAAGAGCAGCTGCAATTAACAGGTATAATTAAGTTTCTACTTAATTTGCAACATTGCAGAAATTGCAAATTCCACAATACTAGGCATCTACTGCAATTCCGACAGCAGGAGCCCCCATCAATCAGCCCTAGGCAGCTGACAGCAGAAAATCATGGAAAACACTATTATTAAATGTAATAACAAAGTCCATTATTACTTTCCCACAATTTTCCATGGACTGTGTGCAACTCAGCTGCAATTTTTTTGACAGTTACCCAACAAATCACCTAAGGCATAAGTACTCTATATTTCCACCTCACAGTTTATTCCTCCTGGAAAGAAAAGTCTTGACTTATAAACTTTTAAGATGATCTGTCTGAGCAAAGTGGGCCATAGTGTTACTTTAAGAACAGAGGATAATCTTGGGTGTTTGCAGTGCATCCTGACTGTTCTGAATATTTTCCTTAAAAAGCAGATATAGCATTAGGAGAGAAATGACCTACCAAACACCCAAACCAGCTGCTTATGATGCTATGCAATGTGTTGTCCCTCTACATGCAACAGACTTCCAACTTCCATAGGGGTAGTCTGTGTACAGCAAAAATAACGAGAGTCCTGTGGCACCTTAAAGAATAATATATTTCTTCGGGCATAAGTTTTTGTGGGCTTCAACCCACTTCGTCAGATGCATGTTGCTTCTGATGAAGTGCATTGGAGCCCTTGAAAGCTTATGCCTGAAGAAATCTCTTAGTCTTTAAGATTCATAGGACTCATTAGGTTTCAACTAAGGGCTCATTCACCTGCTCATCCACTAATGTGATTTATGCCATCATGTGCCAGAAATGCCCCCACACCTTTATACATTGGACAAACACAACAATCTCTGCACAGAAGAAAAAACTGACATCAGAACCCATCTTCGAAGCATCTGAAGAAGTGGGATCTTCTCCCACGAAAGCTCATGCAAAAAATAAATGTTAGTCTTAAAGTGCCACACAACTCCTTGTTGTTTTTTCATCAGAAATCATAACATTCAAAAACCAGCTGCTGAGCACTTCCATCTTTCTAATCACTCTGTGGATGATTTGTTAAACAGCTGTGCTCAAGCAAGTCAATGGGACATTAAGACTTCAAAGAGAAACAGCAGAATCAGAACTGATATGCAGATCCAATTGTGTGAAAGCAGGATTAAATCTTGACTATGGATTCCTTCCCCATTACAACAGGTGATTGGACTTCACTTTCCTCTATGTGCTGTTTCTCAGTATTTGAATCTTAACAACTGCTCTGATTTGCTATTACGGTATGACCTGATCCCATGTCTTATACTTTCCTGCATTTATATTCCTCCCATTTTGTAAGTTCCCCCATCTTCAAGGCATCTGACGAAGTGGGATTTTCTCCCATGAAAGCTCATGCAATAAATACATTTGTTAGTCTTTAAAGTGCCACAGAACTCCTTGTTTCTTTTGCTGAACTAGACAAAGATGGCTGCCCTTTTGAACTATAGACTATCAGACTTTTTAACAGTTCACCCACTCAGGATATTACATTCAATGTTAGAATTATACTGTGTGAGTTCAAAGACCTATAACCCCATTATATCTCAAGATAGGATGTCAGATTAAATGAAAACCGATCTCTTAGCTTTAGAGGATGAATTCCACTATGGAATGCTTTGTTTTTTGAGCACAAGACTTGGGAACTGGTGCTTTAACTCACACTACTGAAATGATGAAAAAGCCTGTGATTTACAGGAGAGAGTGCTCCTAAGTGAGCCACATCAATACACACTGCATTATCTTTCTTGCTAATTGGCTGTCTGAATTCCAATTTATGGGCTAGAACTTACCGGAGTTTCTACCATGTTTGGTTTACTGTTCCGTAAAGTCTTCACTGCATGGAAAACATCAACAACATTTTGTCTTTTGACCATTTCAACAACTATGCCTATGGCACAGAACACTCCACTCCGACCACCACCATTCCTGAATGTAAGCAAAACAATAGAGTTAGTACATTTATTACATACAAACATACCCATCAGATGTATCTCATCCTTTTTAATATTGTAAAAATACATGCTGAGGGGAACCAATTAGAGGACACAACCCTTTATCAATCCCCTCTGTAGCTTCAGTTGATGTGGTTTGAAATATCTGACATCACTGCAACTCTTAATATTGTTTTGAAAAATTTCCTCTTAATTTTGATGGGCTCATTATGCAGACTACCTATGCTATAACACAGCTTAAGTGGGCAAATGGAATTAAAAGCAAGTGTTATAAACTGCAATATTTTCCATTTGTTTCTGGAAGGAACTATTTTAAAATCATCTATCATCACTCAACTGTTTTAAATCAAGCTACAAGAGTATTGGCAGAATACTGCTGGAGTGTACTGTCAATTTGATCTTTAGACATTTTGCTACTCTTTTTTATTGCAATTTTTAAACATTATTTCCAAGGGTTCCTGGAACCTGGGATAGGTATTTCTTCTTGCTTATAAATTTAAATCAAATAAACAAACTATAGGATCTGTGAAGACCACACAAGTGTTCTGCAATTCTTCTGTACTTAACAGTCAAAAGATTCCTGTGAACACTTAATTGTAAGTCTCCTTTTGAGGGCATTTTCTTCAATTGCTAAAACTGAAGCTTTCAGCTGAAATATAGTACAAAAGAGGTTGGCCATTTTTCATTCAGGTAATGTGAAAAAATATAAAAAACATACTGTTTTTTTCCCCTTCTCTCAAAAATAGCTCTCTTTTTAAAATGAAATTTAATCGGCTACACATATGGTGGACTCAATTGGATGTTTTTTGTTATCTTCTCCTTTTAAATGGCAATGCTAGAAAAGTAGTTATTCCTTACATATTGGATGTTAATTATTTTTCACATACACTACTAGAAACATCTAACAATAACGTCTATGATTTCAGATATGCATATTTTTGGCACAGAATGACACAAAATAGCTATAATGTGCAAACTTCTTTTAAGAGCACTATTCAAAATATGAAAAACACATATGAAAAAGTTTCATTATATTTTCTCTCTTTCTACTTAATAAAAAGAAGCATCCTGTTGGAATAACTCAACAGTACAATGACACTGGATCAGCAGTCAGTTGTGTACCCTCATTCAGAGCCACCTGGAAAAAACTGCCATTAGGTATAAAAGGGGAAAATTGGCAATCCTGAAAACCCCAGCGAAAGAGAACACATCTGTATAGCCAGTCGATTCTATTGTGCTCATCTCCATGGTATGTAGAACACAATCCAAAGCAGCTGAAAAGAACCTGGGCCAAAATGAAAAGAAACAAAATCGAATACATGCTATAGAATATACTAATAGGAGTACCAGAACTGAACTTAGAATAATAAATTGGATGCTAAACATTTTGAGATGCTGCTACATAAGCAGGTGGCTGCAACAAAATTACTCACAGACAGTGAATGATAGTTCGGCCTTCCCCTTCTTCACATTCCTCTTGCCATTTTTCAACTTGAAGAATTAACTTCAAGAATGACCGCTTGGAGCCTGGCACATCTCTGTGAGAAGCCCATCCCAGATACTGGAATTGCTGCACCATCAGATAGCCCTCCTGTGGCTGATGAAAGCCAAACCACTTTACTTTAACATGGCATATTCATAATCAGTTTATGAAAATCAAACAGGTAACAATGTGAAACAAAATCAGAGTATATACTGCAGACAATTCCATTACATATATATGCTGAGTATATGTACACAGAAATAGCATAAAGGTATCTGTGCATTACAGGAGTAGCACACAATGGAAGAAGTTTAAGAAGAAAATATTCTGGAGTAGTTGCATTAGAAGGACATCAAAGTTTATACAGCCACCATTTTAACCAATTCTAAATTATAAGGGATATTCTTTGAGCTCTAAATACCTAGGTTTCTGTTTTTGTTTTGTTTTTTAAAATTTACTTCTACACAACCAATTAAAAATCCTGTTACTGAATTTGTAAACCATACAGAAATGCAATGGTTCTTTAGCAGCACTTATCCTGGCAGAAAACATGTCCAGTTATAAAATAAAAACAAATAATGGTGATGTGCAAATATGGTTTTTGCTTGAATAGAGTTGTCTTCTCCTTTTGCCAGCCTATCATACCCTGATGGTTCAAATGCAAATCTCTGAGCCTTTCTTAAACTGGGTTCCAGGCACATAGAGTGCTGGGTTGGCTTAGACTTTTCAAAAAAGGTCTGCTGTGCCTGGCTGTTGTAAAGAATAAATAACTCATTCTGGTTTCATGTAGCAGGACAGGCAAAGATGGAAAAAAATGGGAGATCCTAAGGGGGAAAAATATGTCCAGGGAGAAAAAAAGGTCCACAGGAAAGGGATACGGGAGACAGATGGAAGAAACAAACTAAAAAACCCAAATCAGAAGAAAAGAAAAAGGAGAGAATGAAAATAAGATAAGGATCAAGTGAAAAATACAGGAATAAGGAAACTACAAAATATAAGGAATAAGAAAAGGCCTATAACATAATCATTTAATGTACTAAGGTCTCTATACTATATTGAATTTCCCAGAACAAAGAGACTTAAAAGGAGTGGGTAAAAATAGTTGAAAACTACATCAAGACTGGCATTATTACTGAAACTGGAAGAAAGAGCATGTTAGTAAATGTAGGTCAGGGCAGAGTGTTGCAAGAACCTGCAAAGCCAAAATAAAGAACCTTTTCACACGTACTTAGTAAAATGTCATGATGCTTCTGCTTTGTTTTGTGGTTCTGGCACCACGAGGCATTAGTTACATAACCACAAGTATCCTTCAGATATGCTTACATACAATTTCCTATGAATGTTATAAAATGAAACACTGCTTGTGTCCATTAAAGAATCATCGCTTGCATTCCTGGACTTTTTTCATTGTACACTGGCTAAATTTAAAGCTCCTCCATTAACATTTTGTACAATGCTGTATTACACTCACTATGACAGGGGTTGGCAACTTCTAGCACCCGTGCCAAAAATGGCACGGGGGCCGAGCCTGAGTGGCATGCGATGCCACTCAGGCCCCCCGCTGGCCCCACTCCCCTAGGTCCCAAATGGGGAGCGCTGCCAGCAAGGACAAGGAAGCTGTGGCAGGCAGCTCCTGGCCTCTGCTGGCCCTGTCCCCTGCTGGGCAGGGCTAGAGCGAAGCAGGGGAGGTCGGCCCACCCGGAGCTGCTGGTGCCGGCAGGAACCTGCCCTGATCCTGGAACTGGAGGCCACCCGCTGGTGCCAGGAGGGGCAGGGCCATCCCAAGAGGGGTACAGGACCCCCACTTAGCCCCCCCCCAGCATTGGGGGGTGGGACTGGTCAGCCGATGAGAGGAGCAGACCCCTTCACCCGTGAGCCGGCTGTCCCATGCTGGGGACCGGGTGAGCTGGCCAAAAGCAGCGCCTGGCTCAGATCTCCCAGTCCCACCCGCCCCAACGCGTGCTGCTTTCAGCTCTGTGCCAGAGTAGTGAGGAGGGGGTGGGAGGCAGTGCGGCTGGTGGGGGGTAGCTATATGGGCCCTGTGCTGCCCCCGCCCCTCCCCACTGCCCCAGCATAGCAGAAAGCAGTATGTGTGTGCGGGGGGAAGGGGCAAACAAGGAGACCTGAGCCAGCACCGCTTTTGGCCAGCTCGCCCTGTCCCCAGCATGGGGGGTGGACAGCAGTGCAGACCCCGCTCTGCAGGGCCCAGGACGATCGCCTCTCTCTCCCTCCCTCCCCAGGGGCGGCTCGGACCAGACCCCCAGAGACCACCTGCCGCTGCCAGGTGCCCGAAAAGGCTGCAAACAGGAGGCTTGGCCCTGCCCTCTTTTGGCCCCGCCCCTGTCACCCACTGAGCGGGAGGTGGGCAGGGCTGGCACAGGGGTCGGCAACCTTTGGTGTAGGAGAGTGATTTACCTTAGTGTTCTCCTAACTGAATATGGAATTTTATAGGAAGTTGCAGAAAATAGTTAATCTTAGAACTGGATGTTTAATTCTTAAAGTCTGAAGAGAATTAATATTGTATTTTTATGATTTAATATTATTTAATACTCAATAGCTCAGTTAGCTGTTGTCATTATGATGATACGTACTCTCGTTAGATTGCATATCCTGAAAATTCTGTTTATTACATCACAATCCATTGAACAAGACATGCATTCTACTTGAATGGGACCATATCTCAGCATTCCTTCTTCAGGCCAGTACTGTGGACAGCCCTGTACAAGAGTAAAATGGGTATAATTAAAATGTAAGTTGCAATATGAATATTATAGTATTTAATTATTACAACAGTTTATAGTACAATACAATATGCTAATTAATTGAAAAGCATAGCCACAGTAATCATTGTAATGGCATTCACTGTGTTATGAAGTGTAACCACTGTGATGCATTAATTTATACACAAAAACCACATACACAACACTAACCTGGGCTAAATCAACTTCATTTAACATGACAACAGAGGTACAGCCATAGTCATACACTAATCTCCAGAAATCTTTCACAGTGTTTGGCAAAGGATGTTGTGTGACAATGAAAGCAGCTGGTTGCCTATAGCTCTGTAAAGAAAGCAGGTGAGTAGGGGAATATTAGTAAAGAAAGCACTGAATAACTATTGTACAAAGTCTGGGTCTCTTAGCGATATAAATAAAACAAAATACTGGCATAACATCTAGTCATTTGAACAAAAAACCCCATAACTATTCAGACAATAAGAAATTGTAAAGTGGAAAAAAAATAGGTCACTGTAATCATACTTGTATTTAATATATGTATAAATCCCCTTCAAGTTAAGCACTTAAAATTAAGCAAATTATTACATAGTTTGCAGAACTGGATCTTACATGCATTCATCACATTTTCAGATTACCTTAAAATACCTGGGAGACAAAGTAGAGCTGTTTTAGCCCTATTTTGCAGAAGGGGAAACTGAGGCACAGAAATATTGATTTTCCCAAGGTCACACAGGAAGTCTGACCCAACCAGGAACTAGCTCTAGATCCTGAGTCTCAGGATGATGCATAACCACAAGGACACCTTTCACTTCCTGTGCATTTTTCTGTTCTTTCTAAACCTCTCTAAGAGCTGGCATCAAAAAGCTTTGAAGTCTTTGAAAAAAACAAAAATAAAACCAAACCTATTAGTTTTACTGAAGAAGTCTTTTGGCATTTCATATCCCCTGCCTCCACCTCTTGATGGTGGTTGGAGCTAGGTTGAGAGCATTGCTATGTTGTTACCAGTGGAAGGAGTTAACAGAATACCAGCCTTTGTATGACTGTCATACAAAGCTGCCATTTGGAAAGTCTGGCATTGCAGACTGCATGGCAGTTATTTTTAAATGCAGATGAGGCTGATGTCAATTAGGGGCTAATTCTCACCAGTAAGGAAGGACACAACTGTGTAGTTGATGTACTCGGTGCACTACCTCTTATTGCCATTGGAATATGACTGACAGATCACCTCCAATACAATCTCCTGCTGTTTGCAGTCTGAATGGCTGCCACTGGGAGACTTCTGGCCCTGAAGCATCTAGATTATATAGCAGTGGTTCTCAAATTTTTGTACTGGTGACCCCTTTCACACAGAAAGCCCCCGAGTGCAACTCTCTGATCCCCAACAGCATTCCCTCCCTTGCTCTGGTCCTTAGAGTCGCCCCTCTTCAACCGAGTCCCTGTGAACTCGCCACCCTCCTTCATGCCTGGCCCTTGTGGATTCCCCACTCCTCCCTTCACTCTAACCTGTCCACTTCCCCCTTCGTTCCTAACCTCTGCACTGTGCCCCCTTCATCCCTAACCGCTCTGCCCACTGGGCAAGCAGACCTGCATGCATAGAGTGCCTGGTATTGCTGCTCACCCCTCTCATTCCCCTTGAATGCTACTTCTCTGCGCACTTCTAGGTGTCTGTCTTAGTGTTGGGTGGAGATGGGGAGAAATGAGTAATGTAAAGGCTCCCAGCATCCAAGTCATTTTCTTCACTTGGGTTTTGAAAGGAGAAGACAGAGAGCAGTGGCTACTGATGCTTGCCTCACAGCACTGCCCAGCCCACATGGGGAAAGTGACCTGGATGCAAGGAGGAGCATGAAGAAACACTGGGTGGCAAGTGGATGAACACTATCTGTGTGTCACTGCTTGACCCCTTCCCCCATGTTTCTCTGCTGGGAAGAAGCCTGGAGGCTCACAGACCCATACCTGGCCATTATTAGGGCTCATGTCTTCACAGTTAGCTGTGCTCAGAGCTAACAGCCCTGAGCCTGGCTGGGGTTGAGGCTCACAGCTCGCAACCCCTACATAACTACATCATAGCCCCCAGTTTGGGACCCAATGGACTATGAGCAGCAGAGATGATACACAAAGCAAAGCAAACAGCTTGGATGGAACTAACATCAAACAGGCAGAGAATGGGGCTATTCCTGCCTATTCCCTGCAGCTTCCAGCCCCTGGTGTTCTGGCAGCAGAGAGGACTACAATTTGCAGAAGGAGGAGAGGCAGCACAAGGAATACTGGCCATTGACGGACTGTTTCCTCAGACCATATTTGGGGGTACGGGTTCTAAGACCAAGGGGGACGGGGAGGCTTGCCAAGGCTTCTTTCTTAAGCTAACACATTTGGAACAGTATTCAATGGGCAGTATTCAATTTCTGGACTTATGGTAGATTTGAAGATCCCATATTTTGCAACCCTGGAGGAACAGAAATTGGAGATTGAATACAATACCATTAAAAAGGGGTGTTCCCAGCTTTTCAGAAGATTACACAAACACTGAAATGTCTGAGATATCTAACCCGGTAAAGTAACAACAAAGGATTTAAAAAATGTTGCCAAGACTTCCCTCTCCCCTCTTTGTTAAGACTATTTTACTGAACACTACAGGAAGAAAGAATTACCCTTTCTTTAACCAGCAAAAGTTTCTCTCTCATATTACACAGCTTTTCCCGGCACGTTATGTAGACAAAGGAGATAGTCTCTTACATCCATAAGAGCAGCATTGATATAGTTGCTGCTCTCCCCATCAATAGTAATTAAGAAAGGCAGACATCTGTCAGGTGGCAGCATATCCATGAAGCGATTCTTGTCATGATTCCTTGGCAAGCAGGCTATGCTGCAATCTTCAGCTTGCAGTCGAGGGGTCACAGAATTCAGGGTCTAAGCAGCAGAGGGAAGCAATGCCATGTTATAGTGCATCTTATATACAGTGCTCTTGAAATTCATTCGTTTATTAAAAATGTTGCAATGTGGGAAACAGGACAAGTCACATGTGAACAAGTGCATGAGTCAAAGAATCTTGCCAGATTTTTTCAGTTAAAATGAATAAAAGTTCAGGCATGAAGGGACATGTCAGGAACCATTGAATGGATCCTCTATAAATGCATCTTCCCTAACATAATCCAAAAGGAAGAAGACAGAAGAGAATCTTGTGGAACATATATGAACTATGCCTCACCTGCTTAAAATGCAAAATAACCCTCATCCAGCTAGTCCAAGGTCAGTCCTGTTCATTAAAGTCAGCAGTCTACCGCAATTATAATCTAAGAAGGGTATTTATATTTAAGAGTGACTTTGTAGTAAATATGTAATGAAAGAAAAGGGTGCTATATTATGTTAAATACAAGAAGGGACAAAGGTTATGGATTTGATATGAAAGCCTTTTTCCTTAAAAGCAATTATGTGTGCCTAGAGGCAAAGAAGTTGCTATTTTATGAAGAACTACTGGTAACTGTAAATACCTGAAATTCATCTTTGAGATGTGAAGAGTTTGTCTGAGAGTCTATTCTAATCATATCAAAATATGCAGCTTTGAATTCACAGACAGGGATGGCAGTTTCTCCACATAAGCAAGCTTCCAGAATGGCATCATGAATAAAGATGTACTGCTCCTATCAAAAGGGAAAGGAAAAACTAGCAATTGAAAAACAAAATAAAATCTTACTTCCTTCAAAATAAGCAGATCTTCCTCTCTCTATAAAATTTATTCAGAGCAACTTCCATGAAGCCACTGAATATTGCTTTAGCACCTTAAATACAGTACACTCCACATAACTGGAATACAGTCAATCAGTCCCTCAGAACCAATTTAAGCCCAGTGATACAAAGGATAATTTACTTAATGGGGAATTTTCAGGTGATTTTGCAGTGCATAGGTTAGCCTGTGTGATAGTGTCATGCTGGTTCTGCTTATTTGCTTCCTTAACAGCAGTTTTGTCATGTTCAAAAAGTATGTAACTGATTCAAGCATTACACACTCCTGGCTGTTATATGGCATATTCAGTGCTACCTACATGCATGTGGACTGGTGGTGTCCCTGAGCTAGAACAGAGCAGGCAATAGACTTAGTTTTATGCCAATAGAGGAAATGCTGCCTCCTGATTCTGCTTTCCTGTCCAGTGGATCTGCAAACCCAGGCAGCCGCATTATTATTCCAACAGTGAGTTTTGTCAAATATTAAAGACCACCCACCGTATGCTAGTCATATCAGAGAGTCAGTAATAAACACAATCTCTCCCCCCAAAGAATTTAAAACCTAAGGGCAGACAATATGCAACAAACAGCTGGAAAAGTAAGTGGAAGGGACAATGAGAATGATAGTAAGATTGTGTGGTGACTCAATGATGTGAATGCTTCATTATGGTGCTTACTATTGCTGTGTTACTAGTGGTTTCTAGGGTGGAAAGTGGTTGTTAAAGGATAGAAAAGGGAGGGAGGAAGCATGGTGAGCAAGGTCAATGAAGGAAAACAGTCATGAGTTGGGTGAGAACAGAGTGATGCATACTAGAGTCTAGAAATATCCTACAATGATGGCAACATCTTAGGGCTACAAAAGCTAGTTTTCTGGAATTGCTGCACTGTCCATGGGACTTCCAGGGGACAGAAAGAGAGAGGACAGAGGCCTTTTATAGGCCTCACCAGAAGTTCCTCATTGCTGCTTCTTTCCTCATAGATTGGGGTGTATGGAAGCTGTGCTGCTGTTTTGTTCTGAACTAGGTGAGCTCCAGTTTGTTTGGGAGCAGGGAAAGGACTGGCTGGTTCCTCTTATTGCAGACAAATACCCATCTGCAGAGAGTGGACTGTGGACTGATTAAGGAGATTCTGCTATATTGATTACAGGAATAAAATTCTGACAATACAGTTAGGTAAGCATTAGATCCATTGCAGATAAGCTGCTCTACCTCTGTTTGTACCATGTTGATGCGACGTGACCGTAAGGCTTTGACACAGTTGTAGATGTCCACAACGCCTTCTCTTTCTGCCATGTCTAGCATTATGTCAATCACAATGTAACAGCCAGTTCGTCCTGCTCCAGCACTGGAAAGAATTAGGAAATAATTTTCAGAGTACTGCCCACAATTAAAAAAAAATCTACCCCACAAGCTTTGTAAACTCTCATTGGCATTTATAAGTATGTATTTGAGACACTAATGAAAAAAAGTTCTCATGTATTTCTTTCTAACCATTACATAATTGTCGGTTTCTTCCTTTATTCTTCAGAATCGCATTTAAACACAGATGAGACATATATAACTGAAAAGCAAGAATTTTCAACCCATCTCAGATTATGTAAAAACAGTATTATGTAAAAACAGTGCAGTTCCTTTTTAGAATCTCAGAAAGTTCCTTCATATCCAAGAAACATAACAGACTTGGCAGTTGAGCAGAAATCTTCAGGAAGATTATGCTCTTTCTGGAATCAATTCAAATCATACAGTGTCTCTACTATATTCAGAGAGACAAGGGTGATTTTACTTTCCGAGGGACAATCTGAGATCAGAAAGTTTGGCTGTAAAATATAGATTCCCTCTCATACTCTGGTTTAGGCATTTAACAATCCTTTGGTGCAATGGCAGGAGCACAGGGAGTCTCTCCTGAGTTTTTACAGAACTATTGTAAATATTTGCAAAGTGAATTTCTGCAATACGTACACACTGGCTAACTATGTGCAGAATGTAGTTAATGCATTTGGTAGCTGTAGCAGGAAATTATATTTCAATTGACTGTGCCCTATAATGGAAAATCTGCAAAACGCATGAAAACAACACTCTTTAGTTGTTCAACTATATTCAACATTCAGGCTCATTTCAGAATGTTACTTTTCTGGATGAATCTATTTGTTGGCATTTGGTCCATTAAATACTCTACTTAAAATTATATTTCACAAAAGCACATCTGAAATGTGAACACAGCTGTAGCAAAACACAATCTTAGTACTCTGCTATAAAATTTTGCCACAGACCACCTTAAATGTTAGCCTACATTATAACAAGTTTGGGCTAACAGTTCTGAGGAAAAATAACTTCCCATGCCAGTCAGGGAAATTGTACTATAATCCAACTAAGTTTAAACATTGTAGCTAGCCTAATTCTGCTTCCAGTGCAGACAGGGCATTGAAAGAGCAAATTCATTCCAAAAAGTTAAACAACGAAGAGAAAACCCCACAACTTCACAAGAAACTACTACACAAGCTCACATATAAAATTGTAGAAAATTCATCTACCTCTTCTCTACACACCTGCAATGTACAACAATAGGCCCAGCACTAGGAGGATTAGACAATTTGACTCGGCGTATAAATGAAAGGAGGCCTGTTGCATTATAAGGAACCCCATGATCTGGCCAGCCTGTGAAATGGAACTGTTTAAGTTCACGGATTTCATTGTAACCTCTCTGCCAAAGACAAAAATATTTCAAAAGAGGTTATTATGCTCAAAAGATTCAACACTCAATATATTCTCTGAATCAAGCAATGACAACACTGCTAGAACCCACACAACGATCTTGTAAGCAAAGAACATGACACACTTTGTTTAAAGGAAAACTGATTTTACAGCAGAATATAAACATTTATCAATAAATTCCTCATTCATCTTTATTACATATATATAAAAAGAGCAGAGTCTATTCTATACTGCTTAGCATCTTATTACATAAGGCTTATACTGTATAATGGTGCCATAGTGTGGCATTTTGATAAAGTACTGCAAATCTGGAACTCATAATACTTATATTTGCTATTAAAGGATGCCACGCCATCTGTTCCTATAATTTTTAGCATCAACAACACAAAAAAAAAAAAAAAAAAAAAAAAGCATTTTACTGAAGTTTCTGTACATAATCTTATGATTCCCCAACCTATGTGGACAGGCGTAACAGTTATACCAGAAGACCACAACTGTTTCACACCAGTTACTGTTTGTCAGATTCATTTATATTCATTGTCTAATTAAAAAAAAAAGTCAGGATTTTGGAGCCACATTAGCTCTTGTAAGAGTCAAAATGTGATTCTGTGAATGGATGAGTGTTAAGAACAATGCACCTGGGCCCAGTATGTAGGCTCATTTTTAAGGTCAGGAAGGGAAGAGTAGAACACCAAGAGCTAAGGTTATATGACTGAGAATCTGTGATGTAATGTATTCCTCTCATGGTAAAATAAAATGTTCTGGCATTATGAAAAAGTTAATTAGGCTGAAGGATTTGGTATTATACTTGCATATGTGAAATACACTGTTTAATAATTTAGCTGAAAGGAAGCAATATTCTGATGATATCTTTTAAAGGACTTACCCTTTCCAGTGTGAATGTCCTTACTACATACTCTGCTAGTGGCTCCATTTCCACACAAGCCACTTTGAAATCTCCATAAACTTCAGTGTCATCAGGCCAGTATTTATAGCACTTCACCTACATACAAAATTAAAAGGCTTCTTAAAGCACATGAAAGTGAAAGCATGACAAAGATCAATGACCAACAATAACTTAATAACTTATAACACGTCAAAATGACAGTGTAGTCACAGGAACCACACAGTGGTCCAGATGCCCCAACAATCAATCAAGTATTGTAAAAAGCTGTTCATTCTGTTTGTGTTAGGAGTTTATACCAATTTACACATCCCTCCACAAAGCACAAATAATCTTCATGAATTAGGGACTCTGAATTCTTCAGATTTCTTGTAAAGAAAACCTATTTTTCACTTGTTTTAATTAATGCTGTGGGATATGTTCCATTTCAATAATTGTGTTCCTGTGTTATCTCAGGTGTTTTATTAAATCAGTTCTCAAGAGATTGATTAATCCTAAAGTGCAAAATAATCTGCTGATTTCCATCTGTTCTTAAATATGATGTGCACTTGTTTTCTAGTCAGTGAGCTGTGATCATGAGAGTAAAGGGTAATGTACAAATATTTCTTAAACACTATATTATGAATTATGGTTTCAGACAGCATTGTTCCTTATTCATCAAAATAGCACAGAACCTGACTGATACTTTAGGTCTTTTCTTTATAAAGTAGTCATATGCTGTGCTGCTTTAAGCTGTAAGGACATACAAACTCCAAAAACCACTATCTTTTCTCCTAAATCTCTAGAGTTAAAGGTGCCTTCAGAAGACTGTTCAGGATTTTCTTTGGCAATAATAACTAGCAGTTTGAGAGGTTAGCCATAGGATGTAACATTTTAAAAACAGTCACTCACCCGCCCAACTTCAACTAAATTCGTAACCATCACAACACAAGCTGACTGTTCCTGCCATATCATTCTCCAGAAATCATACACTGTTTCATGGACTGGACCTGGGGGGAAAATCATTATTACATAATAAAATTACCACCCGACTGAACACTAAAACCAAAAATTCATAGCATAAGCATTTGATATGCAGAGAGCTATTCTCTCTGTTATGACAAGTTCTAACAATCCCTGCAGAATTGACAACAGATAATATGTTAAACTAGGGTGTTAAACTCATTTGCTATGGTAGGCCAGATTTGACTTAGATGTACCTTCAATTGGGTCATACATACCATAAGTTGAAATACTAGAGCACTCTCACGGCATCGTGGAGCACTGTGTATGTGAGACTGCACTTCACGATCTCTCTCTCTCTCTGTTAGGGAGCGAGTGTGGTCTCACACAGAGCACAGTCTGTCATAACCAGAGGTCTGTAATACGGTGATACCTGACACTCTTGCACCTTTGAGGAGCACTGTGTATGTGAGACCACACTTCGTGCTAAGGAGAAAGTATGGTCCCAGAGAGTGAAGTCATTAAAGTAAGTGCTTATACACTGTACCAGCTATTCTGATATAACAGTGATAAAAGCCATACATTGATTTTTTCTTTTTTAGCTTTGTTGCAACAGTTGTAAATTGATATGGTTGTAAATTCTAGTGTAGATGCTTAAGAACACAAACATTTTCTTCTACACGTTTGATCACAAGCTGTAATGTAGGCCTAAATGTAATTGGCAACAAAAGTGTCCTCTATGCACAAGAACTTACAAATGTATTAATTAGTGGACTAAAACACAGTTAAAAGTTCATATGGAGACACAGCTGATACAGGTAAGTAGGCATATAGAAGTTCTATTGGAACTCAAAGTAAAAGATTTTATATTGAAAAATGACAAAATCTTCTAGGCCAAATTTTTAAACAGGCTTCTTCTTAACCTCTAATTTTGCAGGTACAATCAATTACAGATATAATTATTAGATTTAGACATCTATCTACCTAATTTGTAAACATAGTTAGGTGGTTACTTGGAAAAATAATACCATTTATGCCTACAATTGACTGCAGGTGCAAAATTAGAAGCAGTCTTTAAAATGTGGCCCTATACTATGAAATGAAAATGATTTAATCAAACCTGCCTACTTTTCTACAACTTGCACAGCTTCACCTGAGGTGTGAAATAATTAATTTAAACAGAAAATGGAAGCTGCCTCCTCTTCTGCCTCTTTTCTTTCAGAATCCAGAGTATTGCATTTGGAAGACTTCTTATTTCTCTCTTCCGTTCAAAGCTCCTTGGGAGACTCTGCCAGTTTTTTATCTCAGTTTGTTCAGAAACTGCTACAATTGTGATAACTGTTTCACTGTTTATCCCACCAGTATTAGCTATGAACCAACACTACATAGCTGCATAACATATTGTACTATGTGAACACAAACACCTGGGATAGGCTGAAACTTTATTTTTTTTCAGCCCACATGCTCTTCCCCCAGTCACTCTCAAAACTGCAAATAACTGTGGTCATTATTGACAACTCTAATATGGAAAAAAAAATTAATAGGAGTTACTCAATATCTATTTAGTGTAATAATTAGAGTGATTTTTAATTTACTTATGTTCCATGTAGACAAATTATATTGAAATGGTGCAGCACTGAAGGAAAATCAGTGGCTGTTGTGCACTATACAATACACACCAAATCTGGTTCCATTTTTACATTGTGTGTAAAAACACAGAGCTAACAGATTGTTAGGGAGCAGGTTTACTAGGGAACATTGCTCTGGAAGATTCTCACCTTGGGTTGCAATGTAGTGACTTGGTCTCTGATAGCCCTAAAACAGAAGAATAAGTTGTTTTCTGTACTTTAATACCAGCCAGAACAAGTTTGGGAAGGGGAAAATGAAGGCATAATGGACTGTAGACAGCTTAGCTATAGAAAACCTTTTCAGAACAGACCGGTAGCTATGAACTGTGTACACAGCTCAGGGGCGGCTTCATCAGCCCAAGCAAGCAAGGCACAGCTTAATCAAGATTTCTCAGAAGCTACAAATCACATTTTGCATATTTAAAAAAAAAAAACCAATCTCATATAAAATAGATTTAAGGACAAATTTTGATTTAAAACATCACAACGTACCTTCCCCAGTAGCAAAATGCAATACCAGGATCTTGGTATAGCTAATAGTCCCATAGGATGCTGTGTTGTTAGCACGGCAATTTACAATGGCCATGAGTCACTTCATAAGAGTGTTGTCGTGATGACCACTGCTTGGTGAGGCCATGGCAAGGACTGTAGCATTGAAATTCAAGAAGAAGGGAATTTGAAGAGTATGGGTCCTCTGGCTTCTTGTACACACAGACAGCTCATCCATGGCCTCTTGCCCCACAGGACAAGCTTTGTATGTGCACAAGAAGCCACTGCTGGGCTCTAGGGCCTGTCTTGTGCTCTGCCATCCCTGCCTACCTGGGTAGCAGCAGCAGATGGTGGCAGGTCCTGCTCCCAAATCTGCCTGCTGTTTCTTCAGTCTAAATAAGGTAGGCTTTTAATAGCTATTAAATTGTATATTCAAGCAGGGTAGAAATAACTATTTTGTGATTTGTGCCTCACCTGTCAAAGAAGTCATGAGCCGCCACTGAATAGCTGAAAACAAACATCTATTCAGTCTGAAAAGGTTCAAATGGTAACAAATAAAATGGAAAAATTAACACTGGACCTGAGCACACTTTGTGCTGTAACAGTAGAAGTTATTTTAGTTAGGCTGAGGCTATTAATTGGTTTTTTTTTTTGTTTTTTTTTGGCACCCTGTTCTCTACTGAGTGTACTGGGTGGCTTACTTAAAATTTAGTGATATTGGTCTTTTCCTTCACATTATCAAAAGAAGTTAGTCTTTGTTACCATAAGCCATGAAATAAATATATACTTTTTATTTTCTTATGAAATAATTTTAATTACAAATGCACAAAAACATCTTATTAGAGCCATATATAATAATACCAGAACATTCCAATCTTAGAGCTGGACAATGTGTGTACATGTACAACTAATGCTCTGCTGCATTTGGGTACAACAGAAAGTTCTACAAAATTATACAGAATGTAAGCACATGTATTATATTGTACAGGATACACACACACTTAAGCAGTAAAAAACTGCACAACCAAACCTTTCCAGTTAACTGGCTGTGTTCTATTGCTTCTGTTCTGCACATGATTAACTATCAATTATCAGCAAGTGAACTGCAAAACAAATGGATCCTGTACAAAGTTAACTCATTAAAAAACTTCTTCCAACTGATGCTAGCAATAAGGTAGGAAGATCAGAGTTGCAGGAATGAACTAAATTTAGTAGTGCTAATACACAAAGAAGTAACATACAGTATCATTCTGTGAGACGAAACACCCCCAGCTATTTGCTGGGTTATAGCCTTACTTAACCAAGGACAAAAACTTGTTAGAGGAATCATGGATCTTTTAGACTCCTAGTATCCCCTCATTAACACTAAACTGAGGGATTTCCACATATCTCTGCAATCTGCACCTCTCTGTTTAATCATCCTTGCCAATGTTTGATTACCTTCTTCTGCACTCTGCAACTCAAAAAAATTCTTCTGAACAGCTTTTTATCTGTGTTTTTTAGAATGGACCTGATTACTAAATATTAGATATTCTTACAACACACCCTGAGAAAGGCAATCCAGCCTCTTATCAGGTCTTAATGCCCAGTTCCAACTTCAAATTGCACAAGTCCAACTTCAAATTCCACAAGTTTAAAAAAGTGGTATACTCTCTATATACTCAGTGTTTCCACAAACAAGTAGTAAATATTTCTATTAAAGTGCCAGTGTTGCCTTCTCGCCTTCCTCCTTGATTTTGATGATATGATGTTTTTGTCAAAATGGGAAAACAGTACCCCTGAGAAGTGGGATTTATCACAAATCAAGAGAAACCTTTTGTAAAAGGCCACTGTCAAAACATCTCTAGGCTTACGCATCAGACTGGCGGAGATAAGAAATTCAGTACTAAACATGTAGCAAAAATTTTTATATCTTAGCAAGTTGTAAGCTTTACAAACCACCACTGGAAGGGAAAAGACTGTTATTGTGGTGCTACATATAGAAGAAATTGAGAAAAAACAGCCATTTAAAACACACCCAGTAAATATCTTGGGTGATTATATTTTTACAGGTCTTTCATTCATCCAAATTATTTGTTCTCTCAAATGTGCGTACATACATAAAGTATCCACACAAAAGAAAATGAAAAAAGAACAGATATTACATGAGGTAAATTAAATTAAATTAAATCAAGCATGCACTGATATCTAGTAATAAAAACAGAAAAGTAAAGTAATTAAGAACACTGTCTATAGCAAATGTTGACAGTAGGATGCTGTTATTCACATATAGTGGTACTTACATCCCTGTACAGCCAAATCTACAGCCCAAACCAAAGTCAGATGTGAGAGAAAGCACAACAATGTCAGTGAGTACTGGGACGTAGAACAAGGAAAGTGTACATTTTGTTCTTCATAAAAAAAAGCTTTCAATAGATTTGTAGGCAGAACATGCAAAAAGTTTCACGCACACAAGCTGGCAAGGTGAAAGACAGAAAGCCATGCAACCACTTACATCTATATAGTTGGCATTAATGTAATCTGAAGAAGGGTCATCCTCAACAGGTTGTAGAATCACTCTGGAGTGGTCATCTGTAAATTTAATATAAAAAATAAAAACAAATGTAGGCATCACAGAAATTCTTTCAGACTTAGCTTGAATATAAATGCAAAACAAATGGCAATTACAATGCTCCAAAAAACTGGGAAGGCTTCTGGTGAAACTACTAGTGCTTGACCATTTAAAATATTTAAATTTGAGGGTTTACTTTGTAGTTACACAGAGAGGGGTCTTGTGTCTGAGGAGCTGGGAATTTTTTCACACCAGTTAATACACTTCATAAACCATGTATAGTTAGCAGGTATCACAGTACTACACAAAGTAAATTGAGACCAAAAAATAATAATAATAATAATAAAATAAAAATCTGTGATTTGCCAGAAATCACAAAACAAACCACTGGCAGAGATGGCAAACTAAAAACCCAACAGGTGCTGACTATGAGTCCTTCACAACCACTGTCATCAGAAGTTAAAGTATAATTTGATAGGCCCCAGAACCCTCCTAAATTTCTGGGTCCTCTTCCTGCATGTCTGCACCCCCTTCACGCACATCCGGGCTCCCCTTTACACATGCCAGCTACTGCTCCCCTCCAGCTAGTACCCCCAAAATACCTGCCCCCCATCTGGCCCATCTTTCCCAATGTCCTCCTCAGCCCCAATCCTCATTGTCCCTGCTCCCATGTCCCCACTCTAGCCCTCCTAACCCCCACTCCCTTGTCATCACTCCATCCCCTTCAGCCCCTCAACCCTCTACACCTCTCCTCTGGGTTGTGGAGCCTGTGCATGTGCAGAGGAGCCAGCAGGCACAGCCCAGCAGGGCAGCCACAGCTCCCCTCTTCCTGGAGTGGTTCCTGCACTGCCAGAATGCGCCAGCTCGATTTTCTGTTTTTAGGGGTTTTGGAACGCTGGGTCCCAGAACATCGTTCCAGTGTGTTCCAGCCCACTTTAACCTGACTGTCACGTAACTTCATATTTAATTGCTTAAAAAAGTGCAATGTGCATATCATTTTAACCATTTAAATGTGGTGATTGGCATTATTATTACACACACAATACCCATTCAAAATGATAATCAGGTATGTTTACCCTGCATTTGAATCTAAGGCCTGGTCACAGGCCTTAGCAACCCAGTTACAGAAACCTAACCCTCAGGGCATGCAGCATAAGATGGACAGACATTCAGGGGTGGGGACTACCTACAGCGGGGATCAGCAATGCTGCCTCAGAGAGCCACCTATGGCTCCATGAGCACTCCCTACTGGCTCCCTGGCAATCTCCTCCAGGGAGCCAGTGTGTTCCAAGGACTCCCAGCTGGCACCAGCATTGGGTCTGAATAAGGGGGCTCCTGGCTGGTGCAGGTCCCCCACTTTTGGGGTGCCAGGATCACCCCCACCCTCCCACCACAACCGCCTGAGCCAGAAGCAGCTCAGCAGCCATGCCGTGGCCCCCAGAGCTGGCATGGCGGGTGCAGGCAGCACATGCTCCCTCTGTCGCTCCCTCTACTGGCAAGGTGGAGCAGTGCTCTCCAGCCAGCTGTCCCTCCCAAGAGCGGCCAGTGGAAAGCCGCAGCTTGCGGAGGCCGGGCCCTGGAATGGCCCGCTCTGTGGAGTTCAGGCTGCTTCAACCCACACACTCCAGGCCTGAACAGAGGCCGCCTTGCCTCCAAGCCCTGGATCGGGCCCCATTCAGCCCTGGGGTGGCCGAGTAGAAGCAGCCTGAACTCCACGGAGCAGGCTGTTCCAGGGTCCTGCCTCTGCAAGCTGCAGCTCTCTGCCAGCTGCTCTTGGGAGGGCCAGCTGGCTGGGGGTAGGTGAGGCAGCACTGCTCCACCCTGCCAGTGGAGGGAAGGACAGAGGGAGCACATGCCAGCCGCACACACCCTTCACCAGTGCTAGGGACTGCAGCGTAGCTGCTAGGCTGGCTGGGATTAATGCAGTTGTGGTGGCAGGGTGGTGGGAATTCGCTCTTCTGGGTTGCTGATCCCTGACCTACACCTATGAGAAGACTCTTTCCCATCAGAGTAGGTAGTGTGTGCTTTGAAGCATCACAGTGGCACAATATCTCTGCAGCATTTTAAGTATACTCATGCTATAAGCTATCAAAAGCTCTATGACTAAAGATTAGAGAGCGTCAGGATTCCCTTAGCCTAATCATCAGTGTAAAACATACTTATGTTAAACTCTTGGGGTTCAGACAGACACAAAGGCTACAAGCAACTACAACAAAAAGAGGGTATAGACAGTCTGTTATACTTTAACCTGGGATAGAATTATAGTTGCACAAAACTACAATTAATATAACATCCAAAGTGATTTTGTTCCTCTCATTCATGCTCCTCTTCACACGTATGTATGTACAAACACAAAATTAAACACTCATTAGCCCGGAAGGGAAAGAATCTTAAATTAACATAATGACTTAAGGACAAAGGCACAAATTCTGAAGCTAGCACTGTAATTCCACACTGATCATGAATGAGTCTTTGAATTAATGTTTCAGTTAATCTTTTTTTTAACTTAAAAAGCTGTACAACAAATACACTGGTGTGTGAGAGTTAATATCAACACAGTCAACCACTGACTGCAAGCCATCTAGGAACTTACATGCTATAATGTTTCCATATCGGTTCTTTGTTCTATTTTGATCCTTTTTAGCAACATCCCAAGATGCTGACTGTCCCTCGAAGAAACTCTATTAAAATATATATATAAAAATAAGGAAATTAGTTTGAATTAAATTATTAATCTAATCAAAGTAAAAGCTATGCACTTTTTAAAATAACATTGTTAAATACATCTTTCAGCTTTGACTATCACCTGTCATCCACTATCTTCCTTGATGATGGCAAAAAATTAGCTATAGAAAGATGGAGTCTCTCTCGGTGATCTTTAAAGGTTGACAAATGAGTTACTGACTAATTTTCAAAGGGATTTCAAACCCAGCACTGCTGTCCAAAAATAGATGGAGGTTTGGAAGTGGATGTACACGTGTTCAGTGATTTTCAAAAGGTGGGAATGAAAGGGAAAAAAAGCGGAATCTCAGATTAAATATATACAGACTGACCCCTCCCTGTTGTAATGTACAACAATATGTTCAGGCACCTACTACCTGTTCCATAATTTTTCTTAACAGTTTAACAAGTGTAACTCTGGAACAAAGCTGCCTCCTAAAACCCTTGTTGTTCATGCTCTTATTTTTAAGCTATTAGTGGACTTTAAAAGGACCGACAAAACATTTTCAAACTCATCTCCATATTGTGAAAGATGTAAACTAAAGGTGGCCATCTCAGTGACAGCAGATAAGTCTCTCCATTCTGTTCTTTTTCCACTGCCCACAACTTGTATTTAATGTTTCTATCTAGTTGAGGCTGGCATGTACCACTATAGCTTCCTTTCCAGGTATCATAGGCTATGTTCACACACAAGGGGTTATTTTGATACAAGTTGTTTTGAAACAACTTGTATTGAAATAAGGTGTTATTTTGAAATAAGTTAATTCGAATTAAGAAAATGTTAATTTGAATTAAGGAAAAAAGCTCAAAGCGAAATAGCATGTTCGCACAACAGTTATTTCGAAATGAGCCACCATTGTTTCAAAATAACATGTTCTGACGGGACTGTTTCGAAACAATCGTTTCCAAACAACATTGTTTCATCACCAAATGGGGTTTAAGTTGTTTCGAAACAACGCCATTGTTTTGAAACAACGGAACCCATTGTTTTGAAACAACTGTACGTCGTGTGAATATGGCGTTTCTTCTTTCAAATCAACCTCTGTTGTTTTGAAATAAGACTGCTGTGTGAACACACCCACAGAATCATAGGATTGGAAGGGACCCCATGAGGTCATCTAGTCCAACTTCCTGCCAAAAAAGCAGGACCACTCCCACTAGATTATCTCAGCCAGGGTTTTGTCCAGATGGGCCTTGAACACCTCCAAAGACAGAGATTCCACCACCTCCCTAGGTAGCTTATTCCAATGCTTCACCACTCACCTAGTAAGAAAGTTTTTCCTAATAGCCAGTCTGGACCTCCCAAGCTGTAACTTGAAACCATTGCTCCTTGTTCTGTCCTCTGCTATTACTGAGAACAGCCGAGCTACATACTCTTTGGAGCAACCCTTCAAGTAGCTGAAGGTTGCCATCAAGTCCCCCCTCAGTCTTCTCTTCTGCAGGCTAAATAAGCCTAGTTCCTTCAGTCGCTCTTCACAGGGCTTGTGCTCCAGCCCTTTGATCATTTTTGTTGCCCTCTGCTGGACTCTCTCTAATTTGTCCACATCCTTTTTGTAGTGGGGAGCCCAAAACTGGACACACTATTCCAGATGTGGCCTCACCAGTGCAGAATAGAGGGGAATGATCACATCCCTCGATCTGATGGCAACACTTCTTCTGATGCAGCCCAGTATGCCATTGGCCTTTTTGGCAGCAAGAGCACACTGCTGACTCATATCCAGCTTCCCATCCACCATGACTCCCAAGTCCTTTTCTCCAGTGCTGCTATTTAGCTGATCATTCCCCAGCCTGTAGCAGTACATGGGATTTTTTCATCCCAAGTGCAGGATTTTGCACTTGTCCTTGTTGAACCTCATGAGATTTCTATTGGCCCACTGCTCCAATTTGTCTAGGTTTCCCTGAATCCTATCCCTGCCCTCCAGGGTGTCTACCATTCCCCCCAGTTTGGTATCATGCGCAAACTTACTAAGTGTGCAATCTATCCCATCATCCAGATCATTAATGAAGATGTTGAACAGAATTGGCCTGAGGACCGACCCCTAGGGCACACCACTCGTTACTGGTAGCCAACTTGACATGGAGCCATTGATTCCTACACACTGAAACCGTTGATCTAGCCAGTTTTCTATCCACCTTACAGTGCACACATCCAACCCATACTTCCTTAATTTGCCAGTGAGAATGCTGTGGGAAACTGTATCAAAAGCCTTGCTAAAGTCGAGCTATATCACATCAACGGCTCTTCCCGCATCCACAAATCCAGTCATCTGATCATAGAAAGTGATGAGGTTGGTCAGGCATGATTTACCCTTGGGTGAATCCATGCTGACTGTTCCTGATCACTCTATTTTTCTCCAAGTATTTCAGGATGGATTCTTTGAGAAGCTGCTCCATGATTTTTCCAGGGATTGAGGTGAGGCTGACAGGTCTGTAATTCTCTGGATCCTCCTTTTTCCTTTCTTGAAGACCAGCACTATATTTGCTTTTTTCCTGTCCTCTGGCACCTCCCCTGTTCGCCATGAGTTTTCAAAGATAATGGCCAACGGTACTCCTATCTCATCCGCCAGCTTCCTCAGCACCCTCGTATGCAGTTCATCCGGCCCCATGGACTTGTGCACGTCTAGCTTCTTTAAGTAGTCCCTAACCTGACCTTCTGTCACCAAGGGCCTCTCTTCTTCTCTCCAATCTACCGTACCTAGTGTAGTGGGCTGGGGAGCTGACCCTGCCTGTGAAAACTGAAGTAAAAAAAGCATTGAGCACTTCAGCTTTTTCCTTATCCTCTGTCACAAGGACACCTGCCCCATTCAGTAAGGGACCTACACCATCCCTGATCCTCTTCTTGTTATTGATATACTTGTAGAACCCCTTCCTGTTATCCTTCACATCCCTTGCTAGCGGCAACTCCATTCGTCCTTTGGCCTTTCTGATTTTATGCCTGTAGTCCTGAGCAATGTCTTTATATGCTGCCTCTGTCATCTGTCCTAGCTTCCACTTCCTGGAAGCTTCCTTTTTATGCTTCAGCTCAGTGCAGAATTCTCTGTTAAGTCAATCTGGGCGCCTTCCACATTTGCTGTACTTTCTCTTTATCGGAATGGTATCTTCCTGTGCCCTTAAGCAGGGTTTCTTTAAAATGCAGCCAGCTCTCTTGGACACCTTTCCGTTTCAGATCAGCCTCCCAAGGGATCCTGCCCATCATTTCCCTGAGGGAGCCAAAAACTGCTTTTCTGAAGTCCAGGGTCTGCGTTTTGCTTTTTTCCTTCATGCCTTTAATCAGCATCTTGAACTCAGTCATCTCATGGTCACTGCTATCCAGATTGCCATTCAATTCTACTTTCCTGATCAATTCTTCTCTATTTGTGAGCAGCAGGTTGAGAGGTGCAAGGCCCCTAGTTGGTTCCTCCAGCATTTGTACTAGGAAGTTGTCCTCAACCCTCTCCAGAAACTTCCTGGATTGCCTGTACACTGCTGTATTAGCCTCTCAGCAGATGTCAGGGTAACTGAAGTCCCCCATGATAACCAGGGCCTGTGATCTGGAAACTTCTGCCAGTTGTCCATAGAATGCCTCATCCACCTCCTCCTTCTGGTCTGGTGGTCTATAGCAGACACCCACCACGACATCCCCTTTGTTGCTCTCCCCTCTAAACTTAACCCACAGACTTTCAACTGGGTTGTTTCCACTTTCATAGTGAAGCTCTGAGCAGTCATAGAGCTCTTTTACATATAGTGCTACTCCTCCTCCTCTTCTTCCCTGCCTGTCCTTCCTGAACAGTTTATACCCATCCATGGCAGAGCTCCAGTCATGCAAACTATTCCACCATGTCTCTGTTATCCCAATTATATCACTGTTCTTTGTCTGTGCTAGTACTACCAGTTCTTCCTGCTTGTTTCCCAGGCTCCTTGCATTCATGTATAGGCACCTAAGATACCAGGCCCATTGCCCTACTTTCCCATTTTGATTTCGTACTGCTCCAACCTGGGAAATCAGCCACAGAACTAGAACTGCAAATAGTGTAGTGGCTAGCACCTCTGCTTAATATGCAGAAGGTCCTGGATTCAAGTCCCAAGGGGTTGGACTTGATGATCTCATGAGGTCCCCTATAGAATCATAGAGTTGGAAGGGAAGGGACCTCATGAGGTAATCTAGTCCAACCCCCTGCCAGAGGCAGGACCACTCCCACTAAACCATCCCAGTCATGGTTTTGTCCAGCCAGGCCTTAAACACCTCCAAAGATGGAGACTCCACCACCTCCCTAGGCAGCTCATTCCAATGCTTCACCACTCGCCTAGTAAAAAAGTTTTTTCTAATATCCAGCCTCGAGCTCCCTAACTGCAACTTGAGACCATTGCTCCTCGTTCTGTCCTCTGTTACTACCGAGAACAGTCGAGCTCCCTCCTCCTTGGAGCATCCCTTCAAATAGTTGAAGGTTGCTATCAAATCCCCCCTTAATCTTCTCTTCTGCAAACTAAATAAGCCTAATGCTTTCAGTCTTTCCTCATAGGGTTTGTGCTCCAGCCCCTTTATCATTTTGGTTGCCCTCCGCTGGACTCTCTCTAGCATGTCCCTGTCCTTTTTGTAGTGGGGAGCCCAAAACTGAACACAGTATTCTAGATGTGGCCTCACCAGTGCAGAATAGAGGGGAATGATCACATCCCTTGGTCTGCTGGTAATACTTCTTTTGATGCAGCCCAGTATGCCATTGGCCTTTTTGGCAGCAAGAGCACACTGCTGACTCATATCCAGCTTCCCATCCACCATGATCCCCAGGTCCTTTGCTACAGTGAAACCCTTCCAACCCTATAATTCTATTTTAACTGTAACTATGGCAGCAAGCTGAAATGCACATTCTCCTTCATAGGGCCGCATTAGGGCAAAAAAGAATGAAACAAGAAGCCATGCATCTGAAGTAGTAATTAGAGATTAAATTTGTCACTCTCTGCTCTTTGTGCATTATGTAAGCACAGGCCAAAAATTAGGCAAGGTATAAGAAAACAGTGACATACTGAAAAATTATGTAAGTGAAGAGGGAAAACAACAGGGGTATACATCTGTATTAAATCTAGCTCTCCTAAGTAAATGGCATGGCAAAACCTTTAAATTTAATCAGTACAGGTTACCAAGCAAGTGGAAACTGTTGTATCATTTTAAATACAGTCGTAATTGTGTGCAAGCTAGGCTGTAACACTTTACTGTTTGTTCTATTTCTGACATTCTGATCTCAGAGAATCGTCCCAGAGAATCCAAAGCTAGAAGAAGAGTTATTAGGTCACCGAGTCCATTTATACCCATCCTCCATGACCAGCACTCAGTAGCCATACTTAACACTGCTGTACTGAGGCATATTCACAGTATTGTGTTGGCAGGAGATACCTTCCAAACAATGCAGCCTTACTCTTTTTGGGGTGAAGCGGGGTGGATTAATGACAGTGGTTAAAGTATAATTTGATAGGCACTGGAACCCTCCTAATCTCTGTGCCCCCTTCATGCATGTGTGGGCCCCAGCCCATGTAGGCATTTTTGAGCCCCACCAGCTCTTTCCTCACAATGAAACACAGCCTCAAATCCATAACATCACCCCAGCCTCGTCCACTAGTGCCCACATCGGACCCCTCTTTCCCGATGTCCTCCTCAGTCCCCATCCCCATTTTCTAAGCTCCCTGCCTCCAAGTCCCCACTCCAGCCCTCCTAACCCCCCACCCCCGTTTTCAATCCACCCCCCAGTCCCCAACCCCCTCCACACCTCTCCAGCCTCCTTGTTCCCATTCCCCCACTCCACCCCCCTCAACCCCCCTAAAATCCTTCACACTTCCCTAGCCACCTCCGTCCCTAACCCCCACTCCAGTCTCCCAACCTCCTCCATCCCTCCCCAGCCCCCACCCAGTCCCCACTCCAGTCCTTCACAGTCCCCTCCACCACTATCCAGCCTCCCTCACTCCTTTCATCCCTCCCAAGCCCCCCATCCTGACCCCTTGCTCCAGCAATTCGCGTTCCTCTGGACCCCTCCATTCCCACCCACGGTCTCTGGCTCACCATGTCCACCACCATGTCCCACTGGCGCAGTGCTCTTTGCTTCCCCTTTGGGCTCTCTAAGTGGCGAGGCAAGCAGCAGCAGCACAGTGACTGCCAGGTGGTGCTGGGGCTGCCAGGATGGCTGGGAGTGAAGTGAGCAAAGGGAAGTATCTGCACAGGGGTAATAAGGGCAAGGCGAATGCACCAGAATGCTGCAGGGCTGCATTTCACCTAATTATCCTATTTTTAGGGGCCCTGGAATGCTCATCCCTAAAAAGTGTGGGCCCCAAAACAGCATTCTGGTGTATTTCCCCTTACTTTAACCCCTGATTAATGGCATTGAGGGGAGAGCACTTCCAGGATCACTTGATCTCCACAGTCCATTCAATCAATCCCATTGCATTGATCCCTACAGTCTCAGTAGTGCAGACATACCCTCACTGGCTTTCATCTCATAAAAATTTGTTTAATCTCTCTGCAACTCAGAGCCTTCACTGCAAAAACAACAAACAACAACAACAACAAAAAACCCTGTACTCTCAAGGGATTTTTCTGGTAAAATAATACATGAATAAATCACTGAAAGTCTACCTCGTATTCTTCTTTAAAACCATAGCTGTCAGATGTCTTCATAAGATTAATATGCTGCAGCAAGTCAGCTACCCTGATGGCCGGGTGCAGCTGTCCAGTCTGGTAAGGGGATTCTGTACCATCACAAAGGTAGCGAGGGACATCCAGCAGGCGACTGGACTCTGCTGTTGCACTGTGATTCTCGTCTGTGATGAACCCAGAGAAGTAATATTATTCTAACATTCATGCATATATTTAAATACATCAACTATACTATAATTTCCAACCTACTATTTGGACATATAGCACAGTCTAGAAGCTTACAAATTTTTATCACTTCACTCTACCCTCAAAATTCTGAATTTGCAAAGCAGCACACACGAAACTCTGGGCATTAAATAAATAAATACGTTTTTTGATTGCACATACACTGAAAAGATTGTGATTCTCTTTCTTGTAGAAATGAAGCTCTACAGATGAAAAAAGCAACAAAGTTTTAATAGTCACTTTTTAGGAAACTTCACTCTTTGAGTAAATATCCAAAATTTAAACTCTTCTGAAACAACGATATCTAATAAAGATAACAAAACTATGAAATAAGCAATATAATGAGGGTAGCCTTTCAGTATTTCCAGCTCACCATGATTCTACATCCAGAATCAGAGAGTTTAGAACCCTATTTAACAAACAAACAAACAAACAAACAAACAGGCAGAAAGACAGACAAACAAAACCCCACCTAACACTGTAGGTTCCAGATATGCTATTTGTAGAAAAATTCTCCATATTAGGATTCAGACTACATCATCCACTTGGGATGAAGAACCAACACATCTAGAAGTAGAGACTAACTCTGCCACCTATCCCTCAGCTGATCAACTGAGCTCTCACATATCCTGATTTCAAATGGACACTCTCTATTTTAAATAAATAAATAAAGATTATTTATAAAATTAAATTTCTTACAATTATATTAGTATATAATAATCCTTTCATGCTGAAGGGACTCTAAAGTGCTACTGAAACCTAAACTGCTGTAGAATTCCACAGGTGATCACTTCTTTCACTGCTGATGTGCAATCAAGGTCTTGAGTGAAACATAAGAGGTTTTTTAATACCACAGAGCAGTTTTACTGTCTGTTGAGCACGGGAAGTAAAGGTGAACGCTGCTTTCAAAATTCCAACTAAAATGACAGGTAGTATTTAGGAAGACAGAATGTAATTACAAACTCGAATTTGGATACCTAACCACTCAAAGTATGCTGCTGCAGTTTTCATTTTTTATAAGGCAGTGGCTGATTTATCATTCCAAGTCATTACGCAAGTGATCCAACACCCATACGTGCTACTTTGCAATCAGTCCAGTCCACTCCATCTCTTCCAAGCAGGCTAAAGAATCAAGTAGAAAGTTGTCACAATGTAGCCAGAATTTCAAGGTTTGGAGAGCCACCCCTGCACTTAAAATTTTTCTATAACTCTGCCAAAGGTGCACACAACTTGAATGCTATATCAAAGTAAGTAACCTCACTCCTTAAGCTGTCATACAAGAATTGCTAATTTCAACACATTTATGCCTCATTAAACCATCTAATAGCACGCGTGACATGTACCAGTCACTTTTACTGTAGTATTATACATATCAAACCATGCACATTTCAAACATTCTCTTGATTTGCAGTTCTCTATAGTTTCTTGCGATATACTTACCAGTAATAGGTACTTTAACCCATTGAAGCAGCAAAAAACAGAATGAACAAGAACATAAGACATTTATTTTTAAGTCTGTACAAGATTAGAAAATGACTAAAAGCTAAATAGCATTAAAAAGTTATGAAGCTTTCTAATATCTCAAATAGTTTCTAAAAAATAAGGGCAATATGCCATCAATTTTTAAGCAGAACTTTCCACTGAATCCAATGGAATGGTATGGATCTAAGAAAAGCAAAATTATCAGTGTAACTTACTGCTAGATAACTTATGTACAATGGAATGAGACACTAATGTATTAAAAATGAAGAAAATGATAAAAAAAATTCAAACCTCTAGTACCATTACAACCTAACACAAACTTTGAGAAAAATAAGATGTAAGTAGTATAGCTCTGCTCATATGAAATACTGCTCAGCTGTGAAAAACAAATGAAAAATATGCTGAGATATGAACACATACAGAAACTATTAAACGCTCCTTCAATTAACCCCAGGGCTTCATCTTCACAGTTGTCTGTCACAGTATAGTTTCAACAGATCTACCTTTGGATATCAAGAAATTTGTTTCACCTAAATGAATTAGTGGTTTCAGTAGTTCTAATGTCACTGCAAATATAGTTGGACATTGCCTACATCAACAGTAAAAACCTGAGATAATATATATTGGGGAAAAAAGCCTCCCAAAGAAACCCATTAGGGAAAGTTCCATTTTTAAACATCATCCAATCAGTAAGTATAATTTTGCTGACTTCTTAATATTAAAGCAGTCACAGTAATTGCCTGAACTCTAATACAATTATTAGATTACATTGAGTCAGGAAAGAGGATGCAAATATCATTCCTCCACTGAATTTTTAAAAATATTTTCTAAAAACAAAGTTCTTTAATATTGTTACTAAAGCCAACCCTCCCACCTCCCCAAAAACCTCCAAAACCAAGAAAACGCCACACTTGTTCAGTTTTTAAAGTAATTCCCAAGCCTGCTTATCACTCAGGCATTTAAAAACTGCAATTATGTTAAGGATGGAAAGCATAAGCAAAATCTTATTAACCTTCCTTTCATATTAGATATTGAAATCCTCTCCCCTTCTCTTCCCCTCAATTATGCCTGTTCTTTTTGGTTAGGTAGAAAATAGTGTTAGTGGTGATCTCTAATCATAATAAAGGTTTTTATTTTGTTTTGTTTTTCAGGATCTAGCCTCATGGAACAATTCTTCTGGATTAGTTCTAGTGCCACAGGGAGGTAAATACCTATGTTTTACAAGTCTTATCATTTACCTCCTATTCAGTTAGGACTAGCACTAATTTTAAATGCAAGTATTAAAGAATGTTTTGTGTGTGTGTGTGTATGGGTGCTGGCATTTCAACTGTAAACTGAGCTGATACACTGAATACAGGGATGAATATACCAGTACTGTTTGAGAATAGTTTGGCTATCTATTATCTACAATGAGAAACTTCAATCCTGCATACAGTGTGTTTGTTTACAGAGCTATAAACCATGCAAGGAGATGAAATCCATGCAGGAGTGGATGATGAAGGACTAGGTCCTCACCTAACACAGCAGTCGGCACAAGTGGATCATTGGGCACTGCAGGAAAACAAAGCTCATGAAGAAATACATTACCCTCAATTAGTGCATTTTTAAGAAGAAAAAAAAAACCCATGATAAAATGCACAGTGAAATGCCCATTACTTTCATTACAGTTAACAGAGAACGTATACTTCCAGTTATAGGACATCATGCACAACAGAGGAAAAAGGGTATCGCTTACGTGAAGTACATTTTTACTAATAGCTAAGACAAATTAAACTTCAGCTGCATTAAACTAGCCAATGATGTTCCTAAATATAAGCATACAGGTAAAAGAGATTATTTGAAGTGAAGTCCAAAAGACATCATATAAATTTAATTCAAAAACCTTTTCTTTTTTCTTCTTTAGTTCTCTTTTACAGAATTATGTCTTTCCTTTCTAACCCAAACTATTTCTTAATGTGCAACATTTACCCAAACACCCCAATCCTAATTAAAAGCTTGCCAATTACCTTAGGAAACTAAATAAATATTTGCAGTCCTTAAGATGTTTCCTATAGTAAGTACAGGGAAAACAAGGAAACACTGGATACCTTATTTTAAACTGGCAGGATTTTATGATTAGAGCTGCTGGGAGAAATGTATTCCATTTCATGGAGGATTTTGATATTTCAGAACTTAATTCTGTTCTGATTTGTAATGAAAACAAACAAAAAAATTTCAAAATTCTCTGCATAATGAAATAAAGCCAGAGCCACAGGGCAACCTGCTTGGTTGCCTGCTCCAAAGTTATAGACCCTTGAAACCTGAGAATCAATATATCCAGGGTTTCCCACCCAGCTGTAGAATAGCTGGGTGAGAAAGCTGGCAGGAAATTTCTAAACTTGCCTGCCTGTCTGGGGTCCACAGGAGTCCCACCACAGTTCTGGTTAGATTCTGACAAATTAGCATCGACTTGTGAAAGTCTGATCAGCTCCAGTAAAAAAACAACAAGGAATTGTGTGGCACTTTAAGACTAACAGATTTATTTTTTGCATGAACTTTCGTGGGAGAAGATCCCACTCCCTCAGATGCTTCCTTTCTGTAAGTTCACCCATCTTCGAAGCATCTGAGGGAGTGGGATCTTCTCCCACGAAAGTTCATGCAAAAAATAAATCTGTTAGTCTTAAAGTGCCACACAACTCCTTGTTGTTTTTTTACTGGACTAGACTAACACGGCTATCCCTTTTGAAATTGATCAGCTCCAGCCACAGCTGCACACAGCCATTTTGATAACATCTTAACTCCATACAGATGGAACAAGCATTAGGTTGGTATTAAACTTAAGTTGGATAGGAGATACTAATAATGTCATCTCCACAGCATACTGTGCTTTACTAACCTTAAATAGTGAGATCTAAACTTACCTACAAATCGTGATTCCTATATGACTGTGTTACATACTACTGCTAGCTACCAAGAGAGTTTCTATTCTGATTTCTAACTGGCTCCAAGTGGAGAAAAGTCAAAAATAATTTCTGATATTATTACCTACATTTTTAATTTTCTCTAACCATACTAAGGCACAATAATGCGACAGATCAAGGGTCGTTTTTATAATTAATACTCAGTACTGAGGCAGACCATGGGCCAGGAAAGCATTTAATCACATTCTTTAATTTTGACTTCAAGGGGACTTAGCTGCCATCCTGAGTTAGGATCTTGTAAGTAATATAGTAAGAGAGTAGGGGAATCCCCAAAACTGCACATTTTAATAGTAACCCTTCCTGCCTTCAAAGAAATATAAGTACATAGCTAAGTACATATAAGCATAAATATACCAGCAAACACAAGTTTTACAAAAGGATAGGAAGAAGAACGGCTGTTGTTTCCTTATCCTCACCTTCAAAAGGGAAAAATATATTTGGGCTCATGTTTAAAAAAAACTAATTGATTATAGTTATAGACATTGTGCAAAATAGTAATTACTGAATGTTTTGGTATACTCTTGCCTAGGAGAAGAGTATTTTGGGATGCAATTTTCAAAGGTGCTATAAACCACAGAATTAGCTCTAGGTGTACTACCCAGTACTAACTAGAACTATCTACAAGTATATTAAATAACATGACAAGCTCCTAGGAGAAAAAGCATCTCAATCTATTATGCATAAGCATTTCTTTCAAAACACTTATTTCTTTTACTCTTCTACTGCAATTTACATTTGTAGGATAGCATGGTCCTACATGCAACGATCCTGAAAAGCAGAATAATCTGTTTTGCCAATTCCATTATAATTAATTGGATCTATAACTACTGTACTTACATCTGGGGCTGAAGTTATGAGAGTCCATAAATGTGATTGAGAGTGGATCCTCTGCATGAAGGGTGCTCTGATCAGCGTAGCTCCTATCCATTGCATTCACCATGTGTGTCATTTCTTGTCTGGTGTTCCCCATGGCATCCTTGCGTTTCTTAGCAAGTTTGCTGCCCAGCCAAGAAAAAACAAACAAACAAAACACCTTAATATTTGATGAAAAATTAACATCTGCAACACTAATTAAAGATGGTGCATGTCAGTAAGGCTTGGTGGCACAAGCACAGGCTGATGTTCCAAAATGTATAGCTGCAATTATATTTCCTGCTACATGGAGTGGGGTTGAGGAGGGTAGAAAGAGGGAGAGAGAGAAAATACACATACACACACTTATGCCACAGAAATATGTTAATATGCAAGTTCTTACTTCCCTACCTAGTGATATTATTTTTTCCAGAGAGAGTAATTATATTAACATAAACAAATTAGAGACTGTAGTTACATTTTAACCAAAACAACAAATAAGTTGCGTCCATGCACACAATTTTCCCCATTTATCAGTCATTTTGATTTTATAACTGGATAATTCATTTCCCTGTTTTTCCTATTAGGGAGAAATCATTTTACCACTTAAATTATTTACTTAGCCAAGAAATCCAACAACACAACATAATTTAATTATTCAATGTCGATTAATGTTACCTTTTATGTTAGGAGATGCTCCTTCCACTTAGGTACAAAATACTAAATGGTATCATACTTCCTTCATTTTTTCTGATGCTAGCTTTTTATTTCAGAAATTCCAAAGGGGTAGCTGTGTTAGTCTAATTCAGCAAAACAAACAAGGAGTCCCGTGGTACTTTTAAAGACTTACAAATTTATTTATCCCATGAGCTTTTATGGGGGAAAATCCCACTCCCATTCTGTGAGCACCCATCTTCAAAGCATCTGACAAAGTGGGATTTTCTCCCATAAAAGCTTATGCAGTTAATAAATTTGTTAGTCCTTGAAAGTGCCACTAGACTCCTTGGGTTTTTTTGTTCAGAAAAATCTCTAGTATATACAACATGAGAACACTAGAACTTTTTGAATTAGCAACCTCATACTGTGCATGTATCCCATGCAAATGACGTAGCACCTTGAACTCTATAGCAAAACCCAAAATTCAAGAGTTGAAATGCACATTGAGGAAATAGTTTAAGAAAGTCTCCTTATGAATGCTGGACTGCAAGTGACTTATTCTTGGAAGTCAGAGTTGATTCTGAGACTACTGCATTTAAAATCTTAAATGTGCAATGTATTTCATAAAGTGTTCTTTATGAATGCTCTACATACATTTTCTTATATTAAAAAATATTATAAAAAACACTCAAAATTGATATTGTAATAACAGCTACAACTCAAAGCAATATGCCTAAAGGCAATTATCTATCATCCTCTTCTTGAATGAACTATGCCCTTCATATAGGACACAGGTAATCAGAAATGGGGGGGGGGAGAAAAATCTCATTTTTTAAAAGCATTTTAATTTCATGACCTTTTTTGTGTGGAAAAGCAACATAACTGTTAAATACTTTTACAATTTATATCTTGTATATCACTGGATAAAATGTGTGTGGAATCTTCTAGCTTTGGCAGCAAAATTTCAATATTCTCTAGTTACACAGGAGAGGTTGATCAAGAGAATATGACTGTACATTATATATCCTATCAGCTTGATATGTTCCAGGATTGATGACAGACCAGAATGGGAAAGTGATCTATGCTGCTGGCCAGGATTAGGAAGTGGGACTGTCCCTCCACCAGACAGTAATTCCTCTGAGGTTTGTTTTACTTGTTTCACAAACTTAATTCACCAAGAAGTGCTAAAGATAGACAAGGCAGAGCAAACCTGAAAACTGTCCACATATACATAATAAATCAGGCAGGGAAGATTCTTGGACTGATCTACATCTTTCCTCTCTTTGACACTTTTCATTCTAACAACCATAAATCTGTTAAGGACATCTTGAAGATCTTCTCAGACTACTGTTATTTATTTATTTAAAGTCCCACAGATCAAAAATGAGAATTCTGATGACCAAGAATAAATGTGTTCAATAATACATTTTTGGTGTCTCTTTGAAAGACTTCATGATGCATGGATTTTCCCCAGACAGGTATGATGAGCATAACTAGCGAAGTTTGTTTATGCAATTTTCCTGCTGTACAAATCTTTAAATTTGTAAAAAGAGACATCCCCAAACTGAAAAAGCTCCACATTCATTATTACTCTCTGATTCTGGCAAAACTTCCATGAAACAGGTATTTCTAGTTCAGACTCTAGTTTTCTACTATCAAAGCCTTTCAGATATTTTCTATACATTAAAACGCTCATTCGCAAAGCTCCTAGTTTTAAGGCCACCTCTGAAAGGGAACAAAAACGGTTACAAAATCTAATTTCTCAACTACACTAAACCTCCCTTTGAAGCACGACTTTGTAACAAAATTTGCTAGCTATGCTACATAAACCAGCAGTCACTGAAAAAATTTACAATTTATTAATGTATAACAGTAGCCTATGACTAATTCTTTTGCTCTGTGTCAACTTCCTCAAAAAAGGCCCATTGTGTTCTAGCACTGGTATCTGTAGATGGACAAGTGTATGGCCACTTGTACTCTTTGACAACTGACTACTTGTAGGACTGATATCTGAAGGCACACACACAATCTGTGGCTCAGGATAGTTAAGCAATTTATTATGCAAGTACTTGAGCTGACAGAAGTGTAAATGATTCTCATTATCTATCAAAAGATCCAAATGCATAAACCTAGGCAGGTATGTGGTTTAGTGTGTGTTAGAGAGAAGAAGTGCTCTACCATAGCATGGAAGTATGCAGTTAATTAACTTTGACTGAAGCAATTCTTTTTTAACAAGTAAATTACAGTTCATCACAATAAAGAAGAGAATGGTGATTTTAGTTTACAACAGCTTGTTTATTTAAAGAAGTCAAGTATCTAACCTCTTTAGAACAAAAATGTGAAGGGCCATCCCTATCAGGCACCAACTGAGCAACACACCTTTGAGACCTTGAAATCAAGAGACTTATGTACATCCTTACGCTTAAGCACACACTCAAGCACTTTGCTCAATCAATGTCTAGACATCATTACAAATCTTAGAAAAATGTATTTGGTTGATAAAATAAAAATGACTCTGCTCAAGTGAAGGGAAGTTTCTTCTATACAATATAAAATAATACTTTTACTTGAGGATGCAGATTGCCATATGAACAATAGAGAAAGACCTTGTATATCAGACATTTTTATTTAAAAAAAAAAATCCCACTGTTGATCCCATCAGTGCAAACATTCTGCCCTCCAGGCAGCATGCAAGAGCCTGTTTACATATGTTTGATATCTACATGTGATTTGCATAATATAACTGTTATGCAGTAGCAGCTGCAAATGTACTTTTTCTACATGGACTTGTTTGTATTAAATAACAAAAAATAGTGATTCACAACCATGGTTCCCTACGAGATAGCTATTACACAAGACATTTTTAGTGTGATGTGTAAGTTTGATTTAGAATGCAAATCAAAATGTGACTATATCAACTGAAATATAATTACGAAAAAAATAGTAGGCAAAAAGTAAAATCTCAAATACAGTTACAAATACAATATCCCTTTAAAAAAAAAACAAGAAAAAATAGGAAGACCACAAGGCACCTTTAGACCCCCAAGACCAAGAAAATGTAACTATAATAGAAATTTAGCAAAATTATGAAGACATTTTTTCTTTTTTAAAAAGGGATACTGCATCTTTAAAACATGTAAAGTAGTAAGTCACCCATTTTCTACTTACAGATAGTAGGAGTAAGAATAGTAGCTCCTCCTGGCAAGCAAATCACAGACAGTGGAAAAAGAGAAGCAATGGTGAATGAAAAGCGTGACTCCATCACATTGAACAAAGCAGAGAAATGTGTGTTTAAAAAAAACTGAAAAATTCATGTTTCTTTGGTTAGCATTTCAATTTGCTCATGCACTGATTAGCTTTACTTTGCCATGCAATTAAAAAATACACTAGCATATAAAAATGATTTGAGTTTTAGAAAGAGATCACTTGAGAAAAATTACATGCTGACATTTCATCGATTGCCAAAAAATGGAAAATTAAATGGATTATGTACTTTTAACATGAAGTTTAGCATAATATGATGATCGATTACAACCTAAATGTCATGACAAATGGAATAGCTGAGTACAAAGCCTGTGCACTAAGTATGCTTTTTACTTTTCAGTTACAAAAACTAAAGATTGTCTTAATATATTTGGTCAGAAAACCACTAAATTTCATGAAGACATTTTAAAGTCTTTACTGATACACAGGTGTACTTATATGCTTGAAACATACTGTATGTACATATATGTGTACACACATACCATATGCAATACACATTTTATGGTAGATGTATGTGTATACTGATACCTATACATACATACTCACATTTGCTAAATCCAAACATATATTTTTTATTTTGAAATCTTGCAGCCAGAAATGTAGATGTATGCATGCTAAGCATTTAAAAATATGGAAGGTAAACAAATGGAAGGAAATGAAGTAGATTTGGAAATAGTCCAACAATTTAAAAAAATGGCATTACCATTTGAAAGATGCAGTATCCCTTTTCTTACTTAGCTTGATTACTTTGTAAAAGCCAATAGAATTTTATCCAGTTGAACTTCAACCAATTTGCACAAAATGATCAGGCAAAGCATAAAACATCTCTCAGACTTGCAAAATCATGAACAGAACTGCTTACCATTCAAGGTTTTTCTTCAAGAAATGAAATAGCCATATTTAATCAAATTTAGAGATCTACGTCAGCAAAAGACTTACTAAACCCATGGGAATAAGTAAACTCATTGTCTTGTTGATTTTTTTATATAACAGGTTATAATCAATCTACAATATCAAAAGGGATACTACATTATGGAATCACTGGATATGTATGTTGATACGTAACTTATCAGATTTTCAATCCCACCAAACCTAACTGGAGAGAGAGAGAGAGAGAGAGAGAGAGACAGTGTGCGTGCGTGCGTGCGTGCGTGCGTGCGTGCGAGAGAGAGAGAGAGAGAGATGTTCTATCTGTCCATAGATTTATTATATAAATTGCCCTCACTCACTAGAGAGACTGAATTAATTGAGGTATGTGTACATAATTCTCTGAACATTTTATATACTTGTTATAAGTGACCTTGACTCAGGGTTGATCTCAAAATCGGTCCACTTTTCATTGGGGGGGGGGGGGGAATCTGAAAGACCTATTATATATTCAGTAGATGACCAATTAAACTATCATCATCAAAAATGACCACACATTAAAGGTTAGTTAAGTAGGTTAATTTCCCCACCTATCATGAATATAGAATGTCCTATGTGTTTGTTAAATGTGTTATGTATTTTTAGACAGATGCTCAAATATACCTTTTAACCTATTACTACTTTCAGAGTTTCATACAGGGAGAAAAGCTTTAATATATTATTGTACTGACACTGTTAATTTATCCCCAACAAGCAATTTAATAAAATTAGGAACTAAAGCTTCATTTAAAAACTAGTGAAAGCAAGTTAGGAAGGCTCTGAATGTAAGAATGAACACATCTGTTAATGAATGTATTCACACTCCTTTAAGCTTATGCAATTCTTACCCACAAGATTAGTCACACCCATCTGGAAGTCACTGGCAATATATAATGGGAAGCCAGTCACATACAATCTTGTACCAAATATGAGGGGACCACAGTGGAAAGATAGGTCCCAGTGATACATCTTTCAAAATAGAGCAAGCAACATTCCTTGCTGAATATTTAAAATGCTATAAATTGCTTTTCACAATTTGTGTCAACATAGAAAATAAGATGATTTGATGTCTGTTTTTTTTAATATTATGACTTGTTCTTTTGTATATGCATATGATTCTTAATTACAGAGTTAGACAACAGAGAGAAGTAAAAGCACTGCTGGGAAAATCACATATGTAGCTAACTAACACAGAACACTATAAGCATACCTAATGTTTCTAATGCAGACGTTTCTCCTCCAAGTTATATATCTCCAGGGGTAATTGTAAAGAGGCAATAAATTAAAGAAAAAAATCTAATGGAAACCATTCATTATAACATATAATATGCCCTTAGGTACAATTTTTAAAATTTTCCCTTTTTAAAAAATAACAGAAAAATTCATTTCAGTTTAACATATGCAGCATTTACAAATATATCCTTTATTAAGAATTCTAGGAAAAGAATAAAAGGATAGCAATGCAAAAACCTCTAGAAGAATAAGATCTCATTCTAGGCAGGACGTATCGGTTTGTGCATTCTGAAAGGAATCAAGGATGAAGGAATAAGGTGTAGGGGAAAAAAGAGGAAATTAAGATCTCACTGTTTTTATTAGTAGTTAAGATGTTCTGCCTAGGAATTTATAGAACTGGATTATGAAATATTATGTGAGGTTAAGATTTGAATGTATGGAAAAATTAAGCATATTTCTAAAATGCACAAACAGCATACTTGTACAGAACAGTGTAAATGAAATTAGCCCTTTGTGCAGTTATCATTTTACAATTCCAGAAGATGGCGATATTGCTTATTTTCTGGCACGAGAAGTACTACCCCCTTGAATTTAATTCAGATGAATACATTTTTTAAAATAAACTCATGCTCTAAGATCTCACTTGAGTATAATTTGATTTTTTTAAAATAAATACTACTTTCTAGATTTACGAGAATGGAGCCAAATATATTAACAGTAATTAAAGAAGAATCCATGATTTTCAACTACATAAATGCACTCTCCTGTATACTTTTCTAACTTTAAAATGTAAAGCTAATTGGAAAAGAACAACAAATGTATGGATATTACATCAAAAAATTCTCACATTTTATGTACAGCTCAAGAGTCTGTATAAAAACATTGCACTAATAACTAAAATGGGGGCATAAGTATTACTCGGTACTGGTTCTGACAACTGTCTTTACCTAGAATGCTCTGTGAAAGAAGGTTCTTGGATTATTCAGTATAGAAGGAATAGGAGGAGACAGAAAAAAATGTAATATTCTTACCTTTTTTTGACAATTAATATGACAACTAGGAGGAGGAGGATGAATACCAGAATTCCAGCACTTATTCCTGCTATTTTCACAACTCGATCTGTTTGCTTGGCTGGGTCTGGAATCACCTCTGGTTCTTCTGTTGCTGCTGCTAAATGAATCCAAAAAGAAGTTACTTAAAGCATATAATTACCACTGACAGGAAAATTATCATGAACTAGAAGTTCTTTAAAGATAGCTTCTACATTTTGTTAGTATGGTACACAAAAAACGTGCACATGCATGTGTGATGCGTGTACTGTGAACTTCTATACATACATCACTCATGCTGTATATGTGTACGTATTATATACATAAATCATTCACAATATTCACCTGACATATAAATCCATATATATTTTAAAACAAATGCTACTGTTAAAACATTGATTGCAAATGAGTTTTAATGGAATCCAGCTAACACCCAAAATCAGCATTATTTTCTTTACAAGAATTTTCCCATTATTAAAATTCCCAAATAGTGCCTAAAAATGAACATTAGAGGGATAAAGCATGACTTGCATGACCATATCCTACATTTACACCACCCAGTTTACATCACCTATCCAAACTAAACATTGCCCTGCTAAATTCTGCAAAGGCAAAAATCAATTTTTTATGGATTATTGAAAACGGATCCGTCAAACAACAAAAATAGAAATTCAGAACCTCCTACATCTTTTTATATGTATCTGTTGCTATATATTTTTGAGCCTCCATCATCCACATTCCCCTGCCCTCATGCTGTTCTAGTCTCCTAACTATCAGATACAGCCCCTTTGTTACAACAGCTGAGCACCTAACCATTTTTTAATGTATTTATCCTCAAAATGTACTCATGAAGTAGTGATGGGGAACTGAGGTATAGAAAATTGAACCCTAGTTTTCTAAGTCCCAGGCTAGTGTTCTAGTTGGACGACTGTTTCACTCTTTTTCCTCATCTATTTCTCTTGTTTACAGAGAACAAACATCCCAAGACTAGATTACCATAGTGCCATGCCTCTCAGTGTTCCATGCCAGTGCCCTGTTCCTCACCATTTCTTCATTTTGGACCCATATCCTCTGCAGACAGACATAGATGGAGACACTGACTTGCTAACACGCTTCAAATTCACAACTGAAGAAGAGCTCTCCATAAGCTCAAAAGTTTTATATTACTTCACCCACCTTGCTTCTGATAGACAAATATGCATATTTACATACACAAACAAGATTAAACAATATGGCTGGATGGACAGAAGAATACATTTATTGTCCCCTGCTTATATCATTAATTATTATTCTTGTGTTGGGGTTGCTGTTTGTATATTTAGAATCTAGAGGACCCAATCAGAGATTAAGGTGCCTTTAAGAGTTGTCGAAATATAACAATTATCAACAGTATCAATGCCAAATAGCTTGCAGTCTTGGTATACTGTTTTGATGAGATAACAGCTGGACAAAACAAATGAAGACGACAAACAGGGTGTGTGATGGAGTGTACAAACCCTACATTGGTAAAGAAAAGGGTTGAAGAGCAAATTCAGGCCCAGAAAACCTTGCCCAGCTGCCCCTGATGTGCATGCTTATACTGGACAGAGATCAAAAGGGAGAAGCTGATCTCAGTCAAGGCAAACAGGCAGAGGGGAAGTTGTGTGTTGCAGGCTGCTGATAAGAAACTGCTGAATCCCAGCATGGCTACTGCCAAGCCACCCCAGGTGTTCAGTCACAGAGGTCAACAATGACAGGAGGCAACTGCGAGAGAAAGACCCTTTGTAGCACAGACAGAGAGGACTCCAGGACGGCTCCAGAGGCAAAGCACCGATGACCACAGAGGAACAAAATACATGGCAGAAAGCAGCCCCGGGAGAAGGTGTAGGTGTGCTTGCCCAACTATGATGCATATCCTGAACTACTATTTATTGAGCCCAAAGTTGGAACTTGGTAGAGGAGGGAGGACCCAGGTTGCCCCTGTCCCAGCCAGTGATTCCTACCACTGGGTGACATGACCTAGAGTAATACCACCAGGAGCTGCTGCCAGAACCAAACCCAAGCCGCCTTCCTGAAAGGACGACAGTATAACAATAAAATAATCTCATTTAACATAAACAGCATGGCACACTAGCTACCTCACCACTGTTGATTGTTTTATAGGCACCGTGAAAAGGATAAGTTTAAAGATGGATTTAAGGGACAATAATATAATGGTTTAATGGAAGGGACAGCCCTGGCTAAGCATAGGGGTTGGCATTGGAACAAAGCACAAAGGTGACAGAGGGAAAATTGGACCAATGGGTACTGGAGTTTGGCACCTTTGGCACAATGGATGTAGTGGATATATTAGATTCAAGAGGCAGAGCAGGGTTGAGCTATGAAATGTTCTCAAATATAAAGAGAGGTGTTGTGTGACTGATACAATGGACAAGAGAAAAGCAGTGGAGAGACATGAAACAGGGAAGACGAGGTACTCAGAGCAACAAGCTAACAAGATTAATAACAGCAGCTTTTTTTTTTTTTTTTAAATCAAGTGGAGTGGGATACGATGGCCTGCATCAAGGGCAGGCAGAAGGAAATTTTAGTAGTGAAGATGCAAGATGACAAGGGTCTGGACAAGAGTGTTAGCTGGGTGCACTGAAAAGGCCTCCTTGTGACGGAAGAAGCAGAAAAATTTAGAAATGGGATAAATATGCACATTGAAAGAGAGGGCTCAATTAAAGATGACATGTTGAACATGTGCCTGGCTCACCACAAGGATGGTGATGATTTGGAAAGGAGATAGAAGAGACTGACTCGAGAGAAAAATTAAGAGCTCAGGTATATTAAACCTCTACCATAGTAATTCTTACACCAGGTTTGTTACTTGAATCTCATTGTTCATGAAGTTATCAGATTACAAAAGCCACTGCAAGAACTGAGCAAATAAATGTTTCTGAAGCAATATGAAGAAAAGATTGCTTCAGGAGTTTACCTATCTTACTGGTGTAAGTGACAGTGTCTTATTAGCTATATTCTATGAGAAATATTAGAGGTTGAGTCCTATGACTGTTCCAAATGTGGCGCTCTGTACAAGCCTTTAGAACAACTACTAAGGACAGTATCTGTAGCATGCTCGTTTATTTTTTTTACATCAAGAATCTGAACTAACAGGTAATGAAGCTCATTGTATACTTTAATAAGGCTAAGAAATAAGACTACCATTTAGTGGGACAATATATTAGATACAGTACTAGCCTCTCTTAAAACAGGGTAGGAAATTACTTTAAGAAGTCACAGATCAAGAAGCCATCTAGGCTGAATCTTTTCTGTCCAATAATGCTCAAAATCTATAGGTGAAATCCTGACCAAAACTCCCATTTACTCCTATGTGGCCCAGCAGTACATAATAATGCATGCATTCTCTGGGGCAAGTTTTATTAACACTGTGGACTAATTCAAAGCAAGTATATTTTTATGTAAGAGTGTGGAAATGTTTAAATAAAATCACTGTATATAACAGATAATGAAATTTTAGGAAAACGTATGGGAATCTGCAGGTGTATAAAATTTGCGGATCAGTTCCCATATTTATTTTATTCCATTGCCTGTCAATTTTTTCAGCTTTTACTGGGCTAAAATACATATTCAAACAAATAACTACAAATAATATACACAAAAGGAAATTCAGGTACAAAACAATAATGATTAGCATCTCATTGTCCAATTACTCATTTAACAGGATGTTGGTGTATATGTATGGGTGTGCAATCTGTCATTACAATTACAACATTTGCTTGCACAAATTTTCTACATATAGGCATGCATACATAGTTGTGACAACTGATTTGGATCTCCTGAAACACGCACAATCAGCTCTAGGGGTCTGAATGAAGGGTTGCGTATATTTCAGATCAGTGGGTGTGTGAATGCACATGTGTGTGTCTGCACACACATGCAAAGGTCGCCTAAAGATGACCACTGTACTTCAGCCATCTTGGGATTGCTGTGCATGGGGTCAATCAGAGCACCTCCTGGCTTCCAATGCTTCAAGGAGACAAAAGTGCAACTGAGAATCTACACGTCTGACTCTTTTATATACCATGTATATAGGACACCCTTGCATTGCGGTGGCTCCTCCCTGGGCTGGTTCTGCCAGTTTTGGGGTCAGATTTTGCTCACTGTTTGGCTCAAAGCAACCTCACCACATCTAATGAACAGCACAATAAAATTCATTATTAATCAGTGATCAAAACAGAAAACTAATCTAGCTGAGTTCAAAAGGGATATTTCTTTTTCACTAATCCCATAAAAGTTAAATAAAGCTCAGAATGTTTTGCCAGTTTGAGGGGTTCTTATTCAGCACTAACATGTCCTCCTTGGTTAAACCAATATGTTGTCACAGGAGACCCTTGGTGAACAGGACTGTATTTGATTGGAAGTGTTGTAATTGTCTTACAGATGATAAGATCCTGACCGGGGTGAGGGTGGCAAGTGTTACGTGTTAGCTCTGTGATCTTGAGGAATCAGAGCATAGTATTCAGCCTGTGCCTCCCCCCCACACACACCCCAACCTCTGCTTGAACTGAAAACCAAAAACAGTAGGAAATGGGAGACATCCTTATCTACCCATATCCAAAAAGCCATCAGCACAAGTAATGGAGCTTCATTTGCATTGACTATGGAGAGCCAGGCTCCAAAACAAGAACTGCACTGAACCCTGGGACTGAAGAAGCAGGAACCGCACTGAACCCTGGGATTGAAGAAGCAGGGAAACATTGCCTGATGGGGGATCTCCCACCAACATGAACAAACTCAGCAATTATCAGACCATTCTCGTCATAGACATGATAATTGATACCCAAAATACTGAGTCTGCCTGATTGTGTGAGCCTCTCTGAACCATTACACACAGCCAGGAACGTATATTGGCTACTTAAACAAGTCCGTATAAAAAACCTTTACCCATATCCAACAGTACTGTAGTGTGTGTCCTGTGCAAGCCCTGATTGAGTACTGTGTGTCCTGTGCAAGTCCTGATTAGATCCTGTGTGAGTTTGGATTGAGTCCTGAGTCCTAATGCTTGGATCTAAAGTTGCATCATTTCCACTGGGATTTGGCTTTTACTCTTCTTTGCTGATTGCTGTGGGAGCTTTGTTTCCATCCAGGCTCTGACCCTGATCTGCACAACCTGGAAACCTTTCTGCTACACGGAGTGGTGAGACCCTCCCCCACAACTTCTCTCTCCCCCAACCTCTCTCCCTTTTTGTTAATTATGACTCTCTCTAGGCCTGATACAGTAGAATCTAGGTAATATTGTTGATGGATGTTTTTCTTTCCTTGTACACTTATCAGTGCTGTAACTGGGTATTTTGGGGTATTCTCTCCTTTTGTAATTATTATTATTATTATTGCAAGTTTTAGATACCTAGCAATAAAATGCCTTTTGTTATCAAGCCAGTTTCCAGACTTTTTTAAGACATCATTCCCTCTCCTTTGTGGTCTTGGTTTCTCTATATCGCTTTGCAGCAACACTTCTATTACCTAGCCAAAGATCCCTGTGATGCCCATAGCCCTGTAAGGTTTGCTCATTGATGGGGACAGTAGCCTGATTGACTCCAGGGGCATATAAGGGTGACAGCTGAAAAGTGTTTTGACCCAGCCTGCTTGAGTCCAGGGGCATATAAGGGTGACAGCTGACAAGTGCTGTGTGACCCAGCCTGCTCAAGATCCATAATCAAACCTAGTTTGGTGCAGTACAGGGGCACATAAGGGTAGCAGCAGAGAAGTGCTGTGTGACCCAGCCTACTGAGTTCAGGGACACACAAGGGGTCAGCTAAGAGTGCTGATAGACCCGGTCTGCTCAGACACACCTATATAGAAACACAAGTGACACAAGTAGCACACTAATAGAAGTACCATCTTCCCCAAAGAGAAAGCAACCCTAATGAATGAGCATACCCCGAGTTGGTGGGCAAAGTTGGTAACAGCAAGTTTGCCTTCTGTAGACAATAAAAGAGGAAGGGCATTTTCCCTCAAATTCCTGATACATGTAGTTATTTTGAACTTTTTAAAAAGCTAATTTTATTACATACTCAACAAAATCACCTCAAAATTCACCACCCAGCTACAAAATGGAACTGCATGGTATACACAATCATAATTCAGTGATACCATTATGTATGAGATTCTTTTATAGAACATCTCTGTTCTGTATTCTTTCCTCCTGAAGCTCAATATTTACATGCAACCTTGCACAATTGTCAAAAAATTTATGAGACTAGGCATGAAAATCTACTCACCTACCCTTACTAGGGAGATGGTGATGGGAAAAATAATGATATTCTACTCTGTCATCCAAACAAAGTTATTCAAGTAGAAAAGGCTAGTAGGATTTGCAAAGCTGTTTATATGATATTCTTAGTGAACAGACATCCTAAAAGCCAGCTTTAAGTCCATAGATTTTATACAAAGATTGTATATATAACCTCTTAATGTGCTGTTTTACCCTTTTAGAATCATGGCATTTTACACAAGGCTTTCTTCCTCTTTGTCATGGGATATACTGTGGCTTACATTCAACTGAAGGTGCTATTTATGTTATACCTTGATTACATGCTAATTTTTCATTTATATTAGTTTGTGGAAAAGTCAACAAGTAATGCAGTAATGGTGTAATGATGTACCAGAAGTAAGTCCAGCGCACTTGATTAAGAAAAAATGTTTTATACTATGATTTTATGCTTGCATTATAAAACTGTTAATTAAAAATAAAAGAGGGCTGTATAGATTCAACAACTAATATTAGGATAACATCACACAGAACTGGTATTCCATCCTGCTCAGGAAATGAGTCAATCTACCATGAAGGGTGGACCCAGAGAAAGACAAATGAAATTTTCTTAAGAGAAGTTCTTTTTCAGTGCCCTGCTCTGTTTTAACTGTTTGAAAGTTCTGCCTTCTATTGACTTGAATTTCATTCTCTGCATATATTAATGGTACAATTAAGACTACATTAAGAAGCTTTAAAATTTATTAATAAAATTAAATTTTAAAGGAAGATTCCTTTTACCTGACTACTGTAAAAAGCTTCATGTGACTGTCTGTTGGGTATATCTAAGTAACTGTACTGGGATAGGAGTCCAGTTGCTTCGTAGCTATTACTAGACCACTGAATGCACTCATATACTGTGTGCAAGACTCATAGATTCCTCCAGATTTGCCGGGGTGAATGAAAGATTGCCAGATTACTTGCTTTTCTGGAGATAAGTTTTGTTAATGTAATATTGGCTTAATAATCTTCCCTGTGGAAATACAATGGGAGAGTGTAAGAGGAAGGAGAAAACACCACAGTGGTCTCACCAAATTCCCCTTTTGGGGATGAGGTTTGTGGAAGATGTAGTGTATGTGACCTGCTTAGGGTTCCCTCCACTTGAGCAAAGGTGCCTAAATTTGTGGCTCTGAAGGCTCTAAATTATGGCCTTTATCAGTAATGGTATTAAGAAGAAAATATAATAATGAACTGAAAATGCGATCCCTGAGCTGTGCCCTGAGATTTTTAAATTAATGTGTCTAAATCATTCCCATTACTATGAAGAGGGCCCAGTGTCTGTCAGACCCCAGAGGAGTGGAGTTCCCCTGGTTCTGCCTGAGCCCAGGGGAATGCCTAGCAAAGGATGGCTCCTTTCCCCCCAAGGAGTCACCCAGAGTAGCTCAGGACAGGAGAACAAGGAGAAGCTGAGAAACAGCCATCAGTCATAGCTCCTTGATTCTCTAACACAGCCCAGGTTAGAGCAGCTTGGAAGACCCCCCAACTTGTGTCATCCTGCTTTGGTCTCCAAGGCATATATGCTAGCTGGGATAGCTGAAGTGCAGCGTTCTGTGACCACTCACCCCTTTTTCAGGGACTGTATAGGAGGAGGTGTGGAAGTGGGCAGTGCTAGATTTGCCCTGGTAGGAGCTCTCCACCAGGCATTCTCTCACATGACCTTTTTGAAACAGTATGTTCAGCCCTCATGCCAAAAAGGTTGAACACCAGTGCTCTGTAGTTGAAGGGCTACCACTGAGGAGACAGCCTATATACAGTGTTCCTTGAGTCCTATGGAGACACACTGATATAGCTTCTTCAGACAGCAGCTGCTGTTCAGACTTCCTTTAAATGACAGCTCTATTATAATGTTAATACAGCTTCTGGCCAAGTAACTGCTAGCTTCAGGAGAGTGGTGTATATGTGATGCACACAGAGAATCTCCTTCCCATTCCTGGTGCCATATGTCCTATCTACCCATCTGTGGATCTCCAGACAAGGGTGGTGCCATGGACATGGTTAGCCACTATTTCCATTGGGGGGGAAGGGGAGAACAAATCAATATCTGCCTTCACAGAGAATGCAGAGAAACAGCTGGACCCTCCATTCCGAAGTAATGCGCATGCACCTAGCAATGTTTCTAATTGATGCATTATTATATATTTAAAATGCAAACAAGGTAGCATACCATACCAAGTGGGAGTGAGAAAGCTACTAGGAAAGTCCCATGTATTGTTTTCTAAAATAGGCCTGTTTGTTGTTAGTAGCACTGGGTCACTGCCAGTGAGTGAGGATCTTGTTTTCACAGCTCCTTTATCTATTAGTGCCCCATATTCCATTTCCACATTTCCAAAACACTGAAGTTGCTTGATCTTCCAAACAGAAAGGAACACACAATTCCCCACTCCCATGCCCCTGAGAAGAAACTCAGGGATTAAATATTAATTACTTCTGCAATATTCCAAAACAGTGGCAATTTACATTCAGAACAATGACTTCAAAATCAGGAATTTCAGTCAATTGCCAGTCAGTCAGCCAGTGAAAGCCTTAAAAACTGAGAAATATTAAGTGACAGGTCTGTGCAGATGAAACAGCAGTAAACTAGGAACCACATTGTGGAAACGAGTTCCAGAAACTGTCTATGCTGTGGTGTTTGTAAATACATAGTAAATGAATAGATTGGCACCTTTAACTGCATCTTTCTACAGTGTGCAACCACAAGCTCCTATGTGTGTGTGACCTCTGTAGGCATTTTTGAGTATTCTTCAAAATACTGAATGACATGACTCAGATGGTGTAAGAATAAAGAGAGGCATCCATATTATTATTCCCTAAATCTAACAGTGGACTCACCTGCAATGGTATCATCTTGGACTTCTTAAAAAGCAAGTTACTTGACATAATTGCCCTTTGAAGCCATTATGAGCCACCAGGTCACAAGCTTTGGCATCTCATCAATTTGCATACCACCAACCCCACAGGCTGTTACAATCAGTTAGGTTATTGGTAATGTTGCCCTTAGACAGGAGGGTGACAAGCTCAAATTATGACGACATTTCTGATGAAAAATGTACAATAGGTGCAGTAAAATAAAACCATGCTTTTAACCTTTGAGGAAAGGAATCTCAGCAATTAAAGCACATTTTGAAATAATCAGCTGCTGGACTGTGATTTGAAAAACAAAGCTGTTTAAGTAAAGAAGCAGCAATCTTAAAAATAAAAAGAGAATGTTAACTATTACAATTCAGCCATACGGTATTTAAAAAAAATACCTCACTTGCTAGCCCAAAATTAACACTGACAATTTGTATTCAACCTCCTGAGAACAGGTGAAGACACATGCTTTGTTAAAAAAGCAACATTTTGTATATGGTGTACATAATAGAAACTGTCTGTTTCATTCCACCTCAGAGAAGAATGAAGTGGTATGCTATACAAGATGTTTAATTGTTTTATCACAAATACAACATTTTAATCATCTCTATTGTTCATACAGAGGCACACAAAGTACACAGAAAATAATTGTTATTACTGTCAAAGGTATGCAGCTTCATATTGCTATTTTTATGGAAAGTAATGTTCACTGAAAAATGTCAACAAATTTAAACACCTATAAAAATTACAAGCAAGAATTTACTGGCAGTAAGGAATACTTTGAGCTTGGAGTTGTTATAGAGCTACGCAGTTTCACTGAAGGAATCAAAGACAGCTACCTTCTCCTCTGCCATAAAGACTGCTAAGTTACAGCCCAAAGAATTTTTCTGCAGCGCAAATAACTTTGTAAATCCAGACTGCCTCCAGAAGCCCAGAAAACAGCAGCAAATAGATGAGAAATTACTTTATTTCAAACAAAAGATGGCCCATGTCTGGGATGGACTCAGAAAATGCAGAAAATAAGCCAAGAGGAGAAGGAGAAACATAGTGCCTTACTTTTCAAGAATTTAAAGTATTCGGACTAGTAACACTCAGGGAACCACTGACAGTAATCAGGACCTGTACAGGAAACTCTGACTCATAATCTGCTTAGGTGTTTTAAGAGTAGAAAATACCTAGGACACCTACCCACTATTGAGAGAGACTGTCAGTCAGCTCATCCTTTGAGGAAGGGAACCCTAAAACATGTAATAATCTGATGAATCCTAAAGGAAGCATTGCTTAATGTTAGAGACCATGCAATTTAGCACATAAGAACATAAAAACTACCATGGTGGGTCAGACCAGTGATCCATCTAGCCCAGTATCTGTCTCTAATGGTGGCTAGAACCAGAAATTATGAAGCGGTATACAGAGCAAAGCAATTTTGGACAGATCCACCCCTCGGCCAATACCTGGCTTCTGTCACTCAGAGGTTTAGGGTTGCCTGAGCGTGTGGGTTACATCATTAACGATCCTGACTAATAGCCATTGATGGACGTGTCCGCTATGAAATTATCTAGTTCTTTTTTGAACCAACTTTTATTTTTGGCCATCAAAGATTCCATGGCAATGCCAGTGAGTTCCACAGGTAGTTGTACACTGTGAGAAAAAGTATTTCTTCGTTTGCATTAAACCTTCAGCCCCTAAATTTCATCTGGTGACCCTCATATAAACTCTCTTTTCTCCACACCATTCATTTCATAGACCTCTATCATCATCTCTTTTCTAAGGTGAACAGTCCCAACCTTTCAGGCTTTCCTTCTATGGAAGCCAGTCTATAGCCTTCTTATCTTCTCTGAAGCTCTTCCAATTACAATATATCTTTTTTCTCAGATGGGGTGACCAGAGCTGGACGTAGTATTTAGGCTGCGGGCACACCAAAGATTTGTATAGAGGCATTATGATATTTTCTGTTTTTTCTATCTAATAGTTCCTAACATTGTTGGCCTTTCTGATCACTGGTACACAATGAGCAGATTTTTTCAGAGTACTGTACTATCTATGTTGATTACAAAATCTCTTTTTTGAGTGATAATAGCTAACTACATGTAGTTAGGATTATTTTTTTTTTCCAATGTGCATGGCTTGGCATATATCAACACTGAATTTTATTTGCCGTTTTGTTGCCCAGTATCTCTGTTTTCTGAGCCCCCTCCCCCCCATAATTGTTCACAGTCAGCTTTGGATTTAACTATTTTAACTAATTTTGTATCATCTACAAAACTCTGCCACATCACTGTTCAATCCTTTTCCAGATCATTAATAAATATGCTAAATAGCACAGGTTCCAGTACAGATCCTTGGGAGACCATAATGTTTACTTCTGACCATCACGAAGACTGGCCATTTATTTCTACTGTATATTCCTTAATTTTTAACTAGTTACTGATACAGGACATGTCATTCCCTGTTATCTCGTGACTACTTAGTTTCCTTAGCAACCTTGGTGAAAGATCTTGTTAAAGACTTTTTGAAAATCCAAGTACACTGTATCCAATCTTGTGCACATGCCTGATAACATCCTCACACGTTGGTGAGACGATTTCCCTTTACAAAAGCTGTGCTGACTCTTCCCCAACAAATCATGTTCATCTATATGTCTGATAAATCTATTATTTACTGTAGTTTCTACCGATTTGCCTGGTGCTGAACTTAGGCTCATGGGTCTGTAATTGCCACACAGTGATTAACCTTCTAAAACAGCTAAAAGATAAGCTAGCAAAAATCAGCATTTGACACCACTTGTCAGTATCCTAGGTATTTCCCGGCCCAACCACAAGACAGGATACAGGACTGACAAAGCATTCGTTGCTCAGTGTGGCCAACTCACGGGATTCCATCATGACTATTAGGATATTTGGTGTTTTTCTGAAAGGACCAACTTCAAGATTCGTATGATTACAAGAAAATCTCAGCTTTCATTCAAAGATCTTATAAATTACCAGTCCCCATGGTTGCAGAGAAAAGTTTGACAATAGCAAACCTAAAGGCTCATTATTAAACATTTAATGATTTTAGGGGGCCTGTTCTAATTTTTTATAATGTTTTGAGTTGATTGTCTCATCTCATTCTTCATCCTGACAAGCAAGTACGTCCTCCAGGATCCCACTGCAAGATTTGGTATTTGATGCTCATCTGCTCTTTGCATCTAAGTAGACACAAATCTGGTCTTGATGACATTCAGACTTCTTTAGTGAGATTTATATCTAGGAATGAAACCACACGTCCTGAAAAAAACCTCCAGCTGGTGCAAAACACTGTTCCCTTAACAACAAAAGATGCCTATTGTCCTCCATTTTAGATGGTCTCCCTAATGATTCGACTCCAGTTCAAAATCTACGTCTAGATATTCAAAGCATTCAGCAATATCTGAGAGACTGCCTCTCTCCATGCTCATGACCAAAACATGATAATTAGGTTTTACAGGATCAGTGAAAATGCCAGTCCAAAGGAGAAGGCAGAACACAGGAGTTGGATCTAAACTACTGAACTCTTGCAAGAAATTAATGCCCACAGACCTAGCCACTTTTTTGAACTAACTGCAACATTCCTTCTCTAAATTTATTTTCTCTTATGTTTTCTCTCAAACATAAACCTTTCTCCCAAGGGAAATTTTAAAACCGTAAATCTTAAAAACTAATTGGGCCATTTCATGTACAGACTGATGAAACACAGAAAGATAAAAAGATAGACTTACCATTGTTTCCATTATTTGGAAACTCCTCCTGGACTACAGTGATGGAAACCAAATTAGATGGAGAACTTGAGAGCCTGCCTACTTTTGAAATGCTTTAGTGGCACAGCTGAAATGCTGAACTACCCGCCTATATCAGGAGGGGTTCTCCCATTGCAGTAGGTAATCCACCTTTCCAACAGGTGATAACTTGGTTGATGGAAGAATTTTTCCACTGATCTAGCACCATATATGTTGGAGGTTGGGTGGGCTTAACCATGCTTCTTAGGGGGTATGTATTTTTTCCCATGCCTGAAAGATGTAGTTATGTTAAGCCAACTTAATTTTCTAGTGTTGACCAGGCCTCAGGAACAATAATTAAAGGAGTTTTAAAATATTGCTGTTAACAGAAGGCAAAGATTAATTTGTTTTTACTGCACAAAGGTGTGCTATAACATACAACAATCAGACTATTATGAACAGGTCTCTGTTGTGCAAGATGCAGAAGTAACAAGTATCAGTTGCGAGTGGATCTGTGGTCCCTTTTAGCTCATGTGATCAAACTACTGTAGTTGAGCATTTAGTTGTTTTTGTCTGGAGGATGAAATTCACTGGTCTGTTCTGGAGAGGACTTGGGCTATTACTTTCTCAACCAGCCACCCTGAAGGGAATAATGACTGCACCACAGAAGAGATTATGTATTTAACAAAAGCTACACACCCCTAGGGCAGACAAAAGATATGATGCTAACTACAGCATACAAATATTGTAATATAATGTTTTATGGGTCCCTCGCAAAGCTGATTACTCAAATGGCTTTTACCCTCTTAAATCTGGGCTTAGAGTTGTGATCTGATTAAAACATGAGGAGAAGAGGCATAAAATTGAGGAAATGCCAACTGCCCTCATTGATCAGATGGCAAAAAATATTTATATTGTAGTGAAGAAACTGATCTCTAAACAAAAGTGTAACATGCATTTTTAAAATAAACAAAATTCACTCAATTCTTCATTGATACAGCTCTCAAGAAAACATGAATGAACCCCAGTACAGTAGCCTCTCATTTACAGTGCAGTTTACTGTTGAAAACACACGGGTACAGTCCACAATGAGATGCTTCACTATCAGCAGTCATCACAGACACTGCTGAGTAAAAAGAGCCAGATATGACTTTTCTCCTCTACTCCTTAAAGCAAAAGGCATACCTGAAGAAAACTTTAAGGGGGTGACTTTAATCAACAAAACAAGCAAGGAGTTCTGTGGCACTTAAAGACTAATGAATTTATTTGTTGCATGAGCTTTTGTGAGAGAAAATCGCACTTCATCAGAACCTTTGAAAATGAGGGAACTTCTTCCATTCCGTACGTTCCCCCATCTTCAAAGCATCTGATAAAGTGGGATTTTTGCCACAAATGCTCATGCAATAAATATATTTGTTAGCCTTTAAATGCCACAGAACTCCATGCTTGTTTCGCTGAACTAGACTAACACGGAAACCCCTTTTGAACTTGGCAACATCCAAGGCATTTAATCAACAAAATAATACCTCTGCCTTCAACTTAGTCAGTAAACCAGGGGTTCTTAACCTTTTTTGGCCAGGACCCAGATTAGGTTTGAGAGTTAGTTTTCAATTAGTAATGTAGTTCCTTTTTCAATTTAATAAAGAGAATCATGCTGACCCATCCTAAATGGCATGGTGACCCATTTTTCGGTTGCAATCCATAGATTAAAACGCCCTACAACAAACAGAAGATATCTAATGTACATAAAACAAAAAAGGAGTCCTGTGGCACTTAAGGACTAACAGATTTATTTATTGCATGATCTTTCGTGAAAGAAAATCCCACTTTGTTAGATGCTTGTAAGATGGGGGATGAATCAGATTCCCTTTTCTTAAAAGATATGGAAAAAAATTTCCAAAAGTGGATGTTTTAGTCCCCTAGATCCTTATTTAGTCATCAAAATGTATTTCAAGATGCTCATGTTTTCAGACATGATTTTCTGAGGCCTCATAGTACCTCTTGTCTTCAGTGCCTCTGAAAATCAGATGCCAAATCTCATAGATCTAAATCTGGAAACTTTGCTCCATTTAAAATCTATGGAAACCCCAACATATTTACCACACAGGAAAAAATTAATAATAATAATAATAATAATAATAATAATAATAATAATAATAATAATAATAATAATAATAATAATAATAGAAGTCTTTACCTAGCACTAATTTAAAATGTGGAATGATTGGGAAAATAAATTAGTAAAGTTCTTTAAATAACTGTAGAGTAGCTTCAATAACAATGCTATCTGCCTCTTCTAGCCCAGATAAAAACATGTAAGATAGATTTCAAACTAATTTCTTCAAAATTAGAAGAGACATGCAAAGGCAAACAATTTTTTTAGCTGTAAGAAATATCTAATAATTTATCAATAGAATGACAACTAGAATGCGGGGTGAAATAAGAAATAAAAATATAACTTGTTCTTTCATGCTAAGGTTAGTAATGACAGTAATTTGTTTTTACAATACAATTAATATAATATGTAAAACACTGTCTTGTCTTATTCACCAACTATTTAAAAAACAATAGTCCTATTATGTCAGACCACTTTTATAGAAGTGTTTAATTAAAAAAGAAGTAATGTTAAGGCACAGGTGGCGGACAGAGGTTGATATATATAGGCTTTTCATTTTTGGAAACAGGCACATACTGTACTTTTTGTCTCATATAAATTTGCTCACACCACAGTACATTTTGCCTTCCCCTCAATGTTTTTGTCAATCCTTGGCCACTTCACATCACTTCAGGCTATGGCCTTCATCCATACAATGCCAAAATGATCTTCCTAAAAAGCTTCCAATAACTAAGATTGAAATTATTTCAGAACGATTGCACACAATTATAAGTCACAAATAATTCACACTGATGTAATACAAACTGTGTAGATCAAGAATTCTTATAATCCAACACTGAAGTATCATTCGTTTCACAAAAGAAAGTACAACACCCATAAAAGTTTCTTTGTTAATGTCTGTGATAGTAATGAATAGCAAACTGAGACAGAGCACCTCATTCAAAGTTTTCTTGGCCTAACAGACACGATAGCTCACCACCATAGCCATGCTGAGTCCGTTTAGAGAGCTGAAGTGTAAGAATGAACTGAAAGTAGAAATAGTCACAACTGATGATGAGCATCACATAATGATGAAATTAAGTGTTTCAGTCCAAAAATTAAAAACAACAGCTAATGATCCATCAGAAAGATAAAATGTCCACCATACAGATAGGTATAGAATTTCTGAATTCTGAAGATAGAGCAAGACACTCTCAGCATTATTCGTCCACAATGTTTCTCAGATATAATGAGTGTTTGTGAAACTAAGGGATCTGGTTTTTCCACACCACCAGGAAAAATATCAGAAAGAACTGCACCCTCCATGCGATGAAGCATCAAAAGTCAATTGCAATGGTAGTGAGGAATTTAAGTATGTGAGAACTCTGGCTGATGTCAATAGTTTCTTTGCTATCTTAAATGCACACTCACACTTTTTAGTTCCTTTTCATTTTTTCTTTGCTTGCAATAGTTCACATACCGGTGCCATTATACTGTTGCCAGATTAACAGAAATTTACCACAGTAGTTAAGTAGTCCTAAGAATGAACATAGCTGGGACACATTCTTGAGTGGGGGACTTGATGAACTGCCTTCTCTTTTTCCAGTGATTGTCTTAAGTGTCATCAGTTATGTGTCAAAGGTATTCAAATGAAGGTTTGAAAAACTCACATTTGTCCTGACATACTCTCAAGTCCATGGTTTTCCAAATATCGCAAGATAGCATCCAAATTCTGAATATGAGCCTTGATCCTTACCTATAACAAGGACGTCATCCAAATCAGAATCTCATCCACAGCTTTTTGGAATAGGGGAGTTGCCAATGTGATACCAAAAGGCCTCTTGTAACAAGAGTAGACTTTTTGCATGTAGACTGTAAAATAAGTGCAAGATGCTGAATCAGTCTGCATTTGTAGGTATGCATTGAACAAATCCAATTTTCTGAAACACTGTCCTCCACTAAAGGTAGCACATAAATCTTTGGTAAGAGGTAGAAGACACAAGTCTTTGCATAAAACTAGATTTGATATCACTTTGAAAACTCCACAAATTTGGATGGAGTCCTCCTTTTTGATCACTGGTATGATGGGTGTAATTCACTTTCTGAGTAAAACCAGCAATAAAACTATAATTGTCACTAAACAGATCAAATCTACTTCCAACAAAGGGTTCAGGGCAAAAGCACAACTCTGGGGTTGCAATTCTGGCTGTTTGTCACACTTAGCAGTAAACTTAATGGACACGTTGCTCATCCCTTCAATTTCTTCCTTACAAACTTTGGATTGTCTGTCCAGCATTTCTTGAAGATTTTAAGTTGTTTTTGTGATTGGTTTAACTTGGTTCAATTCACCTTGAGCATCTGAAGCCAAGATCTACCCAATAATGGTGGACGCTTTCCTTCAATCACATTTAAGAATAAACCAGTGATTGTCCACCATGTTGCATTTTCATCTGTACGGTCCCTTTTGGGACTAATTTGTCTCCAATATAAAACTTCAAAACAGTGGAGGTTTCTTTCACTGGAACAGGTGAAATCTAGTGATAGGTAGATGCAGAAATCAGTGAAACAGCAGGTCCTGTATCAAGCTCCATTCTTGCAGAACTTTCTTAGTTAAGGGTGCGACCCAGATGGCATCTGTGACGCCAACTTCCAATGACAAGCGCGGTGCTAGTTTTGATTAATGTTGTTAGAGCTCTTGTCTTTTTCCACACTATGAATTCCTGATTTCCATCATTCCTTAGGTTCAGTCTTCAAAGGCATATTCTTGGATGGATGATTACTCTGTTGTTGGCCATTGAACTGTGCAATAGGCTACAGTGATAAACCTTTCTTCTGGAACGTTCTGCAAGAAACCTGACATGATCAGCAATCTTCTCAGTGTGTGCACATTGTGCACAACACTCACACAGAAATTACTTACATTTCCACAGGTCCTCTGTTTTGCTAATTCAGGAGGTGAACTTCTCAGTTCACAGTGAAGTCTACAATATCCTCTACTATGGTCTCCATGGCAATAAGTATTTCAAGAGCCATCTTGAATGTAGGCACAGACACAGACAGTGACTTTTTTGGATCTGGTCATTGAGTAATCTAGAGACAAAATTGGTCAAGTAGGGCATCATTCAATGTTTATCTGAAATAGTAATGCTCTGACAACTTCCTTAAAACAGCAACAAACTATGCTGCCAACTTTCCACTTCCTCATATTGTTGATAGAACAGATATCATTCTGCTATTATTGATGGGACAGGAGAAAAATGTTCCTGCATTGCTGCAGTAAATGTGGCATATGTGGCAGCTCCAGACAGCTGGAGTCAACAGATCATGCGGCAACCCATCACTGGCGGTGAAGTTGAAACTCTGTGTATTGGAATAAAGTTGCAAGCTACAAACCACGCAAAACATTCAAACCATGCCACCCATGATGTGCAGTTGGGGTGGTCTTAGTGATTCTGGGGCCCTGGGCAAAAGCCAAGGATGGGGATCCGCCAGGCCTTGCTGCTGCTTTGCCAGGGCACCCTGGGCCTCACCAACCCTCCCACTGTTTCTGCCTTTCCTCTCCTGGCCCCCAACCTCACCAGGCTGGCTGGAGCTGCAAGGGCACTGTCACTCCCTGACCCAGCTGCTCCCGCCCTGGCCCTTGTCTCAGAGTGCAATAGGTGGGCAGCTTGGAGACTTAGAACAGACAGTTCCAGCCCAACGCAGTGTCCCTCCACTCAGGTGTGGGGGAAGCAAGGGGCCCTGGGCAATTGCCCAAGCTGCCCCATAGTTAAGACTGCCTACATCAGCAGTTTTCATCAAGCTCACCAAAATTGCCCCAAATAGTTATTTCCCCACTCTTCTGTTAGACTCTGTGCATCCTGGACTGAAGAGCAGGAAGTGCTCAAACATTTAAAGGACAGGACATCATAGTATTTGACTAACTAATCTGCGGATGGTAATTAATTATATTCTATCTTAACATAACACATTCCATCTGAAGATCTCAAAACTCTCTATAAATGTTAATTTATGATTCATAATTCACGTGAGAGATACAGCAATACAATACCCCCATTTAACAGACAAAGAAACTGAGGCACAGATGTCATTAGGTGATCTATTCCAGGGGTAGATAAAAAGTTTCCAACAAAGGTGAGTATAACCGAGGTGTCTTGATTCTCACAAATGGGCCTTAAATGCATCCAGTAAAAACAGCTTTATTGATATTGGCTTTTGTTTAAATTTTAACTATCATAACACTTTGCTTTTTCTTTCTTATAGTACATGTACTGATGTTATGTGACATGCCACTTGTTTTAAATCTTTGTAGAGATAAAGATGTATCAAGTTCAGCAGCTTTAAAGAATACATATGCTTATTGTCTCTCTCCCTCTCTCTCTCACACACATTTTCTTTGCCACACTCGCTCTCTTTCCCTCTGGATTTGTCTTCAGGAGTTCAGGCAATTTAAAACTAACAGTTTGAATGACAGACATGTAGGGTACAACAACCCAGTTTACCACTACTTTTTACTACAGCAACAGTGTTTGAATGGATGAGAAATAAATGACACTGTGGTCTTTTCATATCCCTGTTCTTTTCCAAGGCATTCCTTTTCCCCTCTCCTTTTTAATTTGTCCCATTCACTGCGGATTAGCATGACAGCTTCTTATGCTTTGAAGGGTTACAACTGTAATTGCTTCACCCCATCATTTTATTTAGAATTCTGTCTTTAGAGGAGTAATTCAATTAGTCATAACAATCCAAGTTCTGTCTAACCAAACAGAAAATTCTTTATAATGCTGTGTTGGTGCATCAGCTTATCTTGTGTGAACAGAAATAAAATAAAATCAAATCAAATCAGAGATGTGAATGGCTGGTATGAAAGGAGGAAAACAATCCTTTGCTAACAAAAGGCTCCCTACAAAAGGTGAAGTAAGTAGCTAGCAGGAAGCCTTACTCCCATTGGCAAGATTGTTTCAAGACAAGTAATGACCCACACTTTATAAAGCTCTTAGATTTAAGCTTGAGGAGGAAATTTTTGCCTTAGGAGGAAGAAAACAGCCTGCCTTTGACACAGTGAGTGTGGCTGTATGTGTAAGGAAAGCATGTATGACAAAACTTGAGAAGCGCATTGTTCTGTTTGCACAGGCTGAGGAATCAGATGGCAAAATGTGAATTGTGAGTAACTGAATTATTTCCCTGGAGAGTACTCCTACATTTTTATATAATGCCTAGTCTTAATTACCTATTATCCCATTCTGAAATAGTTTAAAGTAAACATCAAACACACACATGCTGCAAAAAGGAAAACCTAGTATCATTCCTAGCTAACAACTATCGATAAGGATGATAAAAGTCATATGAGAGAGAGAGAACACATTAGCCTCTCCAAAGACTTCTAATCATCCTTATGTCCAGAAGCATAAATCTAAGAAAAGCTCTCTTGGTTTGTATGGACAGCATTTGGGGTAGTAACACAGACACTGTAGTTATTCTTTCGGTTTAGAGTAGAGCTCAATTAAAGCAGGCTCTTCCACCCACACCCCCTCTGTACATGATATAAGATGCTCAGATATAATGAGCTGCTGTTGTTAAAGGCAGCATTTATTGTTTTAGAGATTTTGGAGTATTAGGATCCAGCTGACAAATCTTTAGCTATTAGAATAGCTAAAGACTGTTTTGAGCATTCTGAGTCTGTAACTATCTCCTTGATTTTATTTTTGCAGATTTCTGAGGATTTTTACCCAGCATATGGATTACATTAAGAGCATTAAGGATTTATACATTTGTATTACAATAAAAGCATATGAATGCTGAACTATACACAAAGTTGTGTGCAATCCACATTCTGCTCGTGGTTGAGCTTCCCGGTTGATAGTCATGCTCTGAGATCATTCAAAGGAGAAAGAAAAAATGATTCACACTAATTATACTAACTTCAAGTATTATAAAAGTGATTCTAAGGTTTTGTTGAGTTTTCTCATCCCCACCACTAAAATTAATTCATTAAGATGATCTTTGTCTGAATGTGTTTTTAATTCAATGTACAAGTTGTTGTTGACCCATCTCTTTTCTAGCCACAATCTGTTTGGGAACTTTCTTCTGGTCAAACACCTCAGGGTTTATTTTAACCTATTCTTCCCACCATCCTTACAGATTTTTGCAGCTTTGTATTTACCACAATATACAATCCTTATCTCACTCTGCCAAGGAGGGGAGGAAGCAGTAAAGGAAGAATCAGAACAAGCTATCTTCCACTTCCTTGCATGATGACAAATTCTGAAGGGATAGACATGTTGGTCTACTTCAGCAAAATAAACAAGTCTAGTGGCGCCCATAAAGCCTAACAAATTTATTTATCACAAACGTTCATGGGAGAAAGCTGATGCAATAGATTTCTCTCCCAAAAGCACATATGATAAATAAATTTGTTAGTCTTTATAAGTACCACTCTACTCCTTTCCAGAGGGGTAGCTGTGCTAGTCTGTGTACAGCAGAAACAATGAGAGTCCTGTGGCACCTTAGAGACTAACAGATTTCTTCAGGCATAAGCTTTTGTGGGCTCCACCCACTTCATCAGATGCATCAATTAAGCAAAGCTTAGTTTGAACTTTAGTTCAAATTAGAACGATGTAGCCATGCTAGTTCGAATGAAATAAATTTGAACTAAGCAGTTAGTCTGACCTAGCCATGTTTTTTAGTTCAAGCTAATTTTTTAGTTTGAACTAGTCACATTTTGTTAGTTCGAACTAAAAAGTTAGTTCAAACTAAAAAGCCGTTGTTAGTTTGAACTAACCCGGAACTGCTTAGTTTGGACTAAGCAAGTCTGAACTAAGCTTTCTAATGTAGACATAGCCTTTGATATCTCTATGAAAAACACCATTCAACCCTGTGCTGGAGGAAGCTTTGAAGAGGTTTTGTCTCAGACTCTTTAGTTGTGTATCTACCTCTAACACAGCACATGCTGTTTTCTATGACTCATCTCCATACATTTTGCTTTTAGCCACATTTTTAAAATGGGAACATGGAGCAGATAGATTAAGGTCCTGACTATAGGGAACAAGGATAGGCCTCAAACAGCAAACTAATGTTGACAACTAATTATTTTTGTAAGCAAAACTTAGCATGTACATGCAGGTGCAGTAATCATGCAGCTGCAGTAATCATATGCAAATAGTTGTGCATACTCCCTGGCTGCTGAACTATACTGACATGGCTACCCCTTTGGAACTTGTCTTCTTCAGGACACTTTACAAGATCCCAGCCCCAAACGAACTGCCAGACCCTGAGAGAGAAGTACAGTTCAGAGTCAAGAAAGAACTCAGGGATTTTTCACTTTGTCTTATGCTCAGAAAAAGTCTCTTATGAAACAGGACCCCACATTACACCTTCAAATTCTGACCATTTTTGGATTTGTCAGGTGCTTGCTGAAAATGAAGTAGGACTACTAGCTTTACTGGAGTATGCTGTCAAGTAGGCAAGCTATTTTGTTCACAGAAAAAATGGTGATCTGTTGTGCAAATAACTCAGGAATAATTAGAATAAAGAATAATATAGACCACAATGGAAACAAGACCTATTTATTTAATAAAGAACTCTCACCAGAAGACTTGAAAAAGATTATGTTTAAAGTGGACAATGTTCAAAAAAATTCACAAAGAATGCAATGCTTTTGGGAAAGACCGTGAGAGAAGTGTCACAACAAAACATGAAAGTGTACATTAATATTTTATATTACCCATGGAAATAACAGCAACAGGCCTTCAAAGATGTTTAACCAAGTTGAAAATAAGTTGCAGAAATGTTCAAATCACAGGCTAAATTCTAGCTGACTTTTATTTACTCGATGGCTTGATGGCAATATTTTTCTGTGTTGATTATGATGTTCTTTCTTTATTCTCATTTTGCTGTAAAACATCTAGTTAGGCATTCAGTCATGAGATAAAGAATATTTGGTTTTCAAAATGAGTGCTATGGTGAGGTAAGTAAAATCTCTAACAGATAACACTATTAGTTTTAAAATTATTTTACAAGAAAATGATCAAGTTCAAAGTCAGTATGAAGAGAACATTGTGAAGTATATATGCAATTTATATTTTAGTGATTTACCACTTACTTTTTATTCTGCAATTCTAACATGTGACCTGATACTTGACATCTTCTGCAAGTAGAACTCAAGATATTGTAAGTTGGCTCTGACTACTATAATTGCCAGTAAATATCACAGAAAATGACTATGTGTTGAGAAGGGGGGGCGGAGACTTCCGAGCAACCTGTCACTTAAGGAGGAACACGTGCAGCATAATTTAAATAGCGTAACTTGTAAGAACATAATACTATATTATAGTTTCCTCCTGACCCAGAGTACTGGTAATGGCAAAAGTCTTTCACCTTCAGGTTGGTACTCAGAATCCAAACCAGCTCTGCAGAGATTAGAAATTCCTACCATCTGATGGCCGTTCAATGCATTATTTGGGGGGAAAAATGTGTCTCAATTCATTTGCTAGCGGCTGTTTCAGAAAATAACATCACAAAGGGCAGTAACTAACACTTGTGATGGCAATCTCTGTAGACAAATAAAAACTGGAGCGGGAACCCTGAAACTCTTTAAATGCTTCCTCATATATAGGGTTGAAGTACAAAGGTGGAGTGATAAACCCGGTCAGTAGATGATGCTTCTGTAGCTGTTATGCCAGTTAAAAAACACCAAAAAATCAGGACCAGGATAATCCTGTTTTGAATACACGAAAATCACTGAATTGTATTATTTATTTTTAACAGAAAAGGGAACTTACATAATAAACTACCCATTAAGATACAGAACCACTGATGAGAATAAAGTTATTTAATTGCTTGTTACATTAATTATTCAAAATAAAAAAGCCTGCATAATTCTCCATTACATTCTTCATTGTTATGTAGCCCATGGAGATGATGATGCTAGATTTGCCCTTGATATAGCAGAAAGGGGACAGTTGGCAGAGAATTCTCCACAAGGACTCTAGAATGCTTTCCTGAGCCTACTCCAAAATAGTTAAGATTTACTGACTTTCCGGGCACACACTCCAGGCCCTAAATTATTCTAAATCCTGAGAATAACAAACAGATGAGATAGCACAGTTCACTCTTTCTTACCAAGCGTATGCTAAGTATTCTCATACATGATGAAAAATGCCGTTGTCTGCATTGGATTCTTGAAATAAATTACAACAGGATTTTACTTCTGGAGAAACACTAAATTTTTCAACTAACTGCTCCAATGTTATGACAACACAACAAAACTACACAAGTGTCCAGAGCTTTCAGAAAGTTCTGTTCAAGCCCCTTGTCTACATTCATCCTGTCTTCAACAATGGAATTGTAAATAGCTTGAAGCCCATTTTCAGTATACATCTATATAAATTGTTTTAGCTTTTAGAGCTTATAAGAAAACTTTAATTATTCGCAGCCATAAGGCATTTGAAATCTATTGATTTAAATAACACTATCTGATCCGACAAAAGAATATCAGCCTCTAGAGATTATTCCCAGCAAACAAGGAATCCTCCATAATGTCAGCCAGCTTACCTGGTCTCTAGATCACAACATGTATATTTCTTATTCTACTAGAAGCAATTTGCCATCTTACCACCAAATTCCCAGCCGCTTTCATCATTTGATTGTGGCAGCATTCATTTACAGGAAAAATGAGAACTCAGTACTTTATCGCTACATTGGGCCTGCTGCAGTAATAATCAACCATCTGTTCAAATCTGGGGTGAGGTCTCAGAGGACTGAAGAAGGGCACATGAAGAATCTATCTTTAAAAAGGGGGAAAAAGAGGACCCAGGAAAATTATAGACCAGTCAGCCTAAATTTGATCCCTGGAAAGATAGGGAACAAATTATCAAACAATCAATTTGTAAGCACAAACAAGATAATAGATTTATAAGTAATGGTCAGCATAAATTTGTGAAGATCAAATCATACAAAACCAACTTAATTTCCTACTCTGATAAGGTTACTGACATAATGGATACAGAGAAGCAGAAGGCACAATATATCTTGATATTAATAAGGTTTTGAATACAGTCACAGAAGATATTTTCAGAAGCAAACTAGGGATTTGTTGTCTAGATGACTTTACTATAAAATGGGTGCATTAACTATACTCAAAGACTAGTTATCAATTGTTGTCAAACTGGGAAGACATATCTAGTGGGGTTCAAGAGGGTCTGTCCTGGCCTAGTACTATTTCAATATTTTCATTAGTGACTTTGATAATGGAATGTAAAGTATACTTATTAAATTTCTGAATGACACCAAACTGGGAGGGGATTCTAGCATTTTGGATTAGAATTCAAACCAACCATGACAAACTGGAGAACCAGCTGAAATCAAGATGAAAATCAGTAATAACAAATACAACTACTGCACTTAGAAAGGAAAATCGAATGCACAAACACAAAATGCAGAACCACTCAGGAGTTGTACTGCCGAAAAGGATCAAGGGCTATAGTGGATCACAAACTGAATATGAGGTAACAATGTGATGCACTTGGAAGATGGCTAATATTATTCTCAGGTGTATTAGCAGGTTTAGTATTCGGGTTGTATGTAAGTACCAAGAGGTTACTGTCTCACTCTACTTGGCACTGATGAGTCCTCAGCTGGAGTACTGTGCCCATTACAAGATGCTATACTTTATGGAAGATGAGGAGAAACAGGAGAGAGTACAGAGGAGTCCTTCAAAAATAATTAAAGGTTTAAAAAACCTGACTTAGGAGGAAAGATTAAAAATACTGTGCATGTTTAGTCTTGAGAAAAGAAAACTGGGAAAGATTAGGGAGGCGGAAGAGGGACAGGGCCTGATGATAGTTTTCAAATATGTTAATGGGTAATATAAGCAGTACTGCAATCCATTATTCTTCATGTCCACTGAAGAAAGAACAAAAAGTAGTGGTCTTACTCTGCAGAAAGAAAGAGTAAGGTTAGCTATTAGGGAAAACTTTCTAAGTATAAGGATATTTAAGTATTTGAATAATCTTCTAAGGAAGGTTGCTGAATCTACATCCTTGAAGGTTTTCAACATTGTCTAGACAAACATCTTGATGGGATTTTTTTAGATTTTCTTAGTCCTCCCTCAGTGTTGGAAGCTGCACTAGTTGACTTCTTGAGCTCCCTTCCAACCCTACATTTCAATGATCTTCAAACACAGGACTATAAGGGACTGAAAGCTCAAAGGTTGGCAAAAGGACAAAAAGACTTTCACTTCTCGGTTCCTGTTTCACAACCAGCTCATGCTACTAGACATAAATCTGATCTAAATCTGGTAGTTAGTATCTGATAGGTGTTATCTGGCCTTGTCAGATTCATTTCCTTATCAATTTGTCCACTAAAACAATGAACCATGATAACTGGAACCCAGGCTAGGAGTTTCCACAGAGGTGCAAGGAAGAAAGTGGAGAATGAACTGAATTGTCACATACAAATAATACCTTTGCAAGTGAGGGCTGAGACTCACCACATACAATCCTCAAGTCAGACCTCTGCAAAAGATCATTAAGGACCTACAGCCTATTCTAAAAGATGATCCCTCTCTCTCACAAGCATTAGGAGACAGGCCACTCCTTGCCTATAGGCAGCCCCCTAATCTTAAACAGATACTCACCAGCAACTACAGATCTAACAACAAGAACATTGAAGCAGGCACACACCCTTGCAAAAAACCACGCTGCCAAGTCTGCCCACATATCTACACAACAGACACCATCACAGGTCCTAATCAAGCCTGCTACTCCATCAAAGGCTCATTTACCTGCTCGTCTACTAATGTGGTCTATGCCACCATGTGCAAGAAATGCCCCAACACCTTATATATTGGACAAACAGGACGATCGCTCCGTAAGAGATTGAATGAGCACAGAGCTGATATCAGAAATCAAAGAACAAAGAAACCAGTTGCTGAGCACTTCCATCTTCCTAATCACTCGATGATGGATTTGTTAACGACTGTCGTTAGAGATGTACCTGGGACATCAAGACTCCAAAGAGAAACAGCTGAACTCGAATTAATATGCAAACTAAATTCTGTGAAAGCAGGACTCAATCGAGATTATGGGTTCTTTTCCCATTACAAAGGGTAATTTGACTTCAGGCTTCCCATTCTTTAAGCCTGTAAACTGCTCTGATTTGCTGTTACTTTATGACCTGATCCTATGTTTTACACCCCCTTGCATTTAGTTTCATTCCTTTCTGTAAGTTCACCCATCTTCGAAGCATCTGAGGAAGTGGGATCTTCTCCCACGAAAGCTCATGCAAAAAATAAATCTGTTAGTCTTAAAGTGCCACACAACTGCTTGTTGTTTTTTTTACTGGAAATGCCTAGACCACATTACTGTGCTGGAGCTGTTTTGTAAATGGAGGACTAAAGTATTCAGGGTCCTCAATCCAATATATTTCATAAACACTTCAGAATTTAGCAACTTTAGCGGAATCCACTCCAGTGGCAGCAGGGAGGCAAAGTTATGAAGGATTGAGATGTGAAATTCAATCCCCTGGGTAGTGTGGTGGATCAAGTGGCTGCAAACAAAATGGAAACTAGCCAGGAACCTTTCCAAATCTTGGAGAACTGTCAGATTCTAATCCAGTCAGTATTAGCTCTTTATCAAGGATAGGACATAAGAGACTTTAAAGAACGAAGCTAGATAACGAAATAGAAAATCTGTTCCTCTCTACAGAAAATAATGATAAAAACATATTGAATTACCAATGTTTTTAGGGTTTGTTAAACTCCTATAGAAGGCAATTTAGAATGCAATGTTCACTTAAAATAGGCAGGATATCCAGCTTTCACAGTTTCTGAGGAATAAGGAAACAGAGCTTAGTCTGAGTTTGCCTCAACACAGGCCTTGCCTCTACTATACAACTAAAATGATTTATGTTAGACGAATGTAGAGTCACTGTAGTAATTACTGAATTTTTAAAATCCACACTGCTCCATTTATGTCCATCATGCACATCCACACCTAGAGTGCAATTACTGACTTAAAAGAGGCAAATGACAGCCTGGGCTGTGCAGAGATCTTAGTTGTGAGACCCACTGCCAGTAGTCCAGGCTATTAGCAGCTGGCAGAGGATATCTGTGAAGTCCAGGCAGCCAACAAAACTCACAGCTGTGAGCTCAATGTGATGCTGAGAAGTGACGTAAGTAACAGAGCTTCTATGCAGACATTGTGTTGCCCTACCTACATCAATCTAAGCAATATGCCTCTGGTGGAGGTGGAGTTATACAGTTGGTGTAGGAGTCACTAATGCAATGTGAAAAATCCAATGTGGTCCAGGGACGTATCAGGAAAGTTATTTCAGGAGAGATAGGGAGGCTTTAGTACCTTTATTCAAGGTGCTGGTGAGGCCTCATCTGCATTGCTGTGCACAGTACTGGTCCCCCATTATTAAGAAAGATGAATTCAGACTGGAACAGCTGCAGAGAACTGCTACTAAGATGATCCAAAGAATGGAAAACCTGCCTTATGAGAAAAAGCAAGGAGTCTTGTGGCACTTCAAGACTAACAGATTTATTTATCGCATGAGCTTTCATGGGAGAAAATCCTACTTCGTCAGATGCTTTGAAGAGGGGGAACTTACAGAGTGGAATAAAAATAAATGCAGAGGAGTTATCCCATGAAAGCTCATGCGATAAATAAATCTGTTAGTCTTTAAGTGCCACGAGACTCCTTGCTTTTTTTATTCACAGACTGGTGGATCATGTGTCCCCTGTTCTTAAAATAATTCTAACTACTGTTGATTCAAGACTTACTAGTATGAACATGAATAGGAACAGGGAAAATCCAAGTTGGTGGCATGCTAAAATTCCATTTCCACCTCTGGATGGCCACAACAACTCAATAAAACTTTCGCCTGCATGAGATTAAGGATGTCATGCAAGAGTGCTCAAAGTGATTTTCTTCTGTCGTCAAACCTTTTGAATAAAATCAGGGAATGTTTGAATGTCTGTTACATTTAGACCACTGCATAAACCTCAAACATGCATAGTAATGGTGTTCCCTGTCCACTGATCCACCTCAAATCATTACAGGAGCATTCATATAAAAATAACTGCTTCAGTGCGCATAACTTGATGTTTAAATGGGGGTGAAGTATCTTAATAGAAGTAGGGAGGTTATATTATTTCTGTATTTGGCACTGATGCTCCCAATACTGGAATATTGTATCCATCCTTCAAGAAGAATGTTGACCAGCTGAAGAGGGTTCAGAGAAGAGACATGAAAATAATTAAAAGACTGGAAAATCTGCCCTAGTAAGAGACCAAAGAAGCTTGATCTGTTTAATTTAACCAACATGGAGATTAAAGGACAATTTGATCGCAGTCTATAAATACCTATGGGGGAAAGATAATTTGATAATCTAGAAGAGAATCAAACTAACAGTCAAAAGTATAGAAAGAGTCAACCACTGGAAGCTGAAACAAGATAAATTCAGACTTCAAATAAGTATAAACTTCTAACAACGATAGTAACTGACCATTGGAACAACTTACCAAGAGTTCTAGTGGATCCTCCATCACTGGCAATTTTTAAATCAAAGGTTGTTTTTTTGTTTTTTTAAAGAAAAGCTCTAGTTCAAACAGGAATTAGTTCAGGGAAATTCTATGGCCTAATTTATAGAAAAGATCAGACTAGATAAACCCAATGGTCCCTTCTTGGTATGGAATCTATTAATCTATTTTATATTAATGTAGGTTAAATATCAGAAAACTTCACATATCTGAGGCTCAATTAGTAACTCATAAAATCTTATACTTTCTAATTTAAAAAAGAAATCTCTATCCTGTCCCTTTTGATGAAAAGCATCCTTCTGTACTTCTATTTACTGCTACAAGAAGAGTTTTGAATCCTACAAATATTCATTTAAGAACAGAAATACCATCAGTCATAATTTTACAGACACAACTGTATTGTATTCACATTTATAGCCTCTCAGGATCCAAAACCCACTGAAATCAGTGAAAGGACTCCAGCTGATTATAGTTGCTTTTAGATTGAGACCTAACTGCAGTGAGAATAAATTCAGTGTAATAATGTTTTAACATAGTGGACCAAATGCACACTTTTCCACTCAAATGTTCAACCCAGACTCTTTTCTTTCTACAAACAGATTAAAAAGTCATTTCTGGTATTTCTGAATTATTTCCAGTTGTGTGTTATTTCAAAAGGCTTTTTCTTTTACCTGCATTAACTGAACATGCCAATGGACATATGAAATAAATAATGTTGCCTGAACCAGAAACACTAACAAGCTGCATGGAAACTTTTTGGGGCTAGAGCTCATATTTAAAAAAATAAAATGCCCACTGAACTGTATTTACTATTTTAAATACTTTGGAACTTGATCACCAACCCTGCCAACTTACACAGCACTTATTTCTTTCCATAGTTGCTTCATCCTAGTTTACTTTATGCTTTTTCCTTAGTTTTATAATACTTAAGCTAGACATAATACCAGTATCAGTATTAGTGTTACACTTGGCATCCTGATAACTGACAATCAGTCTGTAATATATTGCCTCATCCATTTTCTGGCTATTAATGGTTAATTCTCCCGTTTGTCCTCTTAAATGTCTATTTACATAATACATTATTTTAAGTATGATTCTTCACTGGTTCTTTCAATTTAACTTCCTTTCCTTTGAGGCTGACAGAATTTAAAACAGTGAAATTAAATGTTGCTGAAAGTTCACTTCAAATTTTTGCACAGTCATGCTTCAAAATGTATGGAAATCCAAAGTATGACAAATCAATAGCAACATACTTCATGTTTTTAATGGCTTTCACTGATTCTGCAGCTGAGGTATGTACACTCAATCATCCTTTACTCATTCACCTGTCAATACTCTAGTTAAGCAGGTTCATCCCTTATAATTTACACAGTGGTAAGCACCTTCGTGTTGTGTAACAAAATGAAGTTGGTAACTTGTTTACACTCTTTAAAAAAATAAATGAAGCACTTTTGCTGATGTTAAATGTACATAGCAACACACATTTCTTTGTCTTTGCTTATTCTCCATACTCTGAAAAATTTATATTGCAGTTAAGGAAATTACAAGACTGCCTTTGTTTCTGGTTAGTGACTAGGTAGGGAGTTACAAGACTGAAACTGTAGACTGTGTATATTGCTACTTACACTGTGACTAAGAACTCTTTTCCTTGGTGGTGGGGAAGGGAGCGGAGGAAGAGGAAGAACAAGGAGATCATAGGGAGAGCTCATGGAGAGAATGAGAGGTTTTAAAGAAGAAAGAGGAGGGAGGTCAGGTTCACAATGTAAGAGTTCTCATGTAATTCAAGAAGATCATCTTATATTTAATACTGCAAACACTAAATAGGCCTCTCATCTTACCCTACTTCCTCCCCCGCCCAAGATATACCAAAGGTAGTGTGGTTCTTTAAAGATGATGAGACAAGATCTTTTAGAGGAGTTCATGCTCCAATCAGCTTGTTATGTTATTTAGGAAACTTAAGGTGCTGTTGTATTGAAAATTAAGACACTCTAGGTTCATTTCAATGACCCTCAATAGTTTGCTACTGGTAAAGATAACCAGTCAAACCAGGGGTAAGCAACCATCAGCACATGTGCCAACAGTGGCACTCAAGCCCATCTGGAGTGGCATATAGCAACCTTTGTGGCACCACAGAAATTACTGCTCCACTCACCAGAAGCCACTCCAAGAGGTTTCTTTCAGGGGCAGCTGGGGCACAGGGGATCCCCACCATGCTGATGCCCCAGACATGCCACATAAAGAACATGCCTGGGGTGGCTCCTCCCCACAGTGTGCCACCACCAAAAGGAGCCATTCCAGGAAGCTTCTTTCCATGGCATGCCTGGTGACCCCCAAGAGCTGCTGCTCCAGGCTGGGTGACTTCTTTTTGCAAATAACTGCTTTCAGCAGAATGCCTGAGAAGTGCCCCCCTCCCACATACACACTCCAACTGTGGCTGCAGCTGAATTTTTAGGAGGCTGCCAGCAGCAGCTGAGGGTCAGGGATGAGAGTCTGGCACTGGCATCAGCAAAGCTTGCTGATCCCTGGGTTAATCAGTGATTATAGGAATAGGGTACGACTGGAAAACCTCTGAACTAAATCCACAGCATGCAGCATATTAGCATGAATCACATCATAAGCAAGCAAGCAAAAAAAGTCACTAAAATAATTTCACTAAGAAAAAAAGGAATCCTGTGGCACTTAAAAAAAGAATTCCCCCACAAAAGCTCAGGCAATAAATAAATTTGTTAGTCTTTAAAAGTGTCACCAGACTACTTGTTTGTTTTGATGAACTAGACCAGGGGTCTCAAACTCAAATCACCATGAGGGCCCCATGAGGACTAGTAGAGGGCTGCATGAGGACTAACATGTTAGCCCGAAGGCTGCACCACTGAAACCTTTAATACAATGCTATTGCAAATATCAGTAACAATCATGTCATTGTGGGCCGCATGAAATAGCTTAAGGCGCCGCATGCATGGGCTGCATGTTTGAGACTCCCGAACTAGACTAACATGACTACCCCTCTAGAACTTCACTAAGGAAGTTGAATTAAAGATTAAATTTTTCAGGGATATTCACTTTTTCAAATAACACCCCAACATAGCTAGTATTATGAAGTTATTTTGCACCAACCATGTATCCTAAAACAACAGTGGGCAAAGTAACAGCTCTAAACTAACAGGCCATATATCCATAAGCATATCAAAATGATTAGTTAGCTTAAAAAAATAAGTCTACATCCTCTGCATTTCAGAAATATTGCACTGAACCCTAAACTTTAAGTAGGGTGCAAGTCCCTTTCACAGGTGAAATGTTCCTTGATTTTATATGGATATATTTTTAAAGCCATTAAAAACCCCCAAAATCACTTTACACAAAGTTTAACAGTAAGGCTCAACTTGATTGGCTATCTGAAGATTGCTTAAGGTCACAAGAGATGGCACTGAGAGCTGCACAAAAGTTTACAACAAATCTAGCTCAAATTTATTGGATGCACTAGTTCTACTGGCAACATACCGGGCACAGTGAAATCTTCTGATTTCCCTGTGAATATAGTCATTGCAGTGAAATGAAACATGCAAGTTGGAAAAATTAAACAGGAATTAGCTGGGCATTTCAAAATGAGCTATGATCTAAAACAGACTTAAGAGATTAACCAAGTTATTCACCCATATATTTAAAATAGTCTTATGTATTGATTTAAAAATATAAATACATTTTCTGTTATTTTAAGTTGGAAAATATTATTTTGCTCTCAGGGACCTCAAACTATATAACTAATCTTACCATAGAAGACACTGCAAAAATTTAACCTGATGCAAAATATACCACTTTTAATTGCACTTTCAGTGAGCATTGACATTTAGCAATGCTGGTGCTCTAAGACGACTTGGTTTAGCAACATGGTCACGCAGCCGATAATCATACAAGTGAGCTACTTTAACAGAATTTTTACTACAAGAGAGAAGTTCACACAAGCAGACACCTGATGGGAATCCTACTGTTGTGCATGTTGCTGTGAGATCAGATGACAGGGGATAGTAAAGCAGAAAACAATCCTGCATTTTACTTCTATCCCATCACGCAACTGAGCTAATTCCAGTGTGCTGGAACAGTCTCAGTGATATATTATGAAACTATTAACCCCATTTACCACGTCCTGAAATTTTCTAGGATACTTCAGAACTTTTAAAAGATTACCCCACACCTAAATCACAGCAACATATGCATATTGGTATAGAAATATTTGTTCATGCTAATAATTTATTTCAATTCAACATTCGCTTTTACAGAAGCTTATCTCATCATTTAACTCCCCTACTTTTATTACCTTTATTCATCTGAAGAAAATATAGTAATTTGTCTTGAGAAGTACATGTTCCTTTCCACATTCTGGAGACCCATTTTGTGGCTACCATATAACATGAAGTAAACACACTATGAGTTTGTAATTGAATCAGCTGAACTGATAGAAAAAATTGTTCCAGTATGCTACCATATATTGAAGAGGTTACCCACCTGTCACTGGTGTTCTTCGAGATGTGTTGCTTCTGGACATTCCATTGTAGGTGTATGTGCGCACGTGCACGGATAGCTGGAGACTTTTCCTATAGAGCACCTTTAGGGTCACCTGTGGCACCCACTGGAGTGGCGCCGTCGTGCCTCTCTATATTAGTCACAGCTGACCTGCCCCTCCTCAGTTCCTTCTTAATGCCTATTCTGCAGAGAGGAGGAGGGAGGGATGTGGAATGTCCAGGAGCAACACATCTCGAAGAACACCAGTTACAGACGGGTAACCTCTTCTTCGAGTGATTGCTCCTGGCCATTCCATTGTCGGTGATTCACTAGTCTTACTTCTGGTGGTGGGTTGGAATCACAGATGCACCGACTGCAGAACTGCTCTACCCACAGCAGGGTTGCCTTGAGCTTGCTGATCAATCACATAATGCTGTGTGAACGTGTCCGCAGATGACCACATAGCCACTTTGCAAATGTCTACAATCGGAACCCCACTCAAGAATGCAGCAGAGGAGGCTTGAGCTTTCGTAGAGTGGGCCTTGATTATCCAGGAGGAGAGGCGCTGAGCCGAGATTGGCTCCCCTTTCATTCCTTCCACTACCACCACAAACAGCTGGGACATCTTTCTAATGGGTTTCGTCATCACTATGTAAAAGGCCGAAGCCCAGCAATAATCCAAAGTGTGGAGCCTTCTTTCTTTGTCTGAGGCATGTGGCTTTGGATAAAAGACCGGCAAGACAATTTCCTGATTACAGTGAAACTGCGAGACCACTTTAGGATGGAATGCCAGGTGAGGACGCAGCTGAACTTTGTCTTTGAAGAAGACCGTATAAGGGCAAGGAGGCCAACAATGCCCAAATCTCTGAAACTCTCCTGGCCAACATTATCGCCACTAAGAAGGCTGCCTTCTATGAAAGAAGGAGAAGCAAGCAGGATGCAAGTGGCTCAAATGGGGGCCCTGTGAGTCTCGAGAGGATCAAACTGAGGTCCCACTGAACAATCAGAGAACGCACCACTGGGAAAAGCCTCTCTAAACCTTTAAGGAAATGTTTCACCAATGGCTTGGTGAAGAGGGAAGCTTCGCTTGCCTTCTGGTGGAATGCCAAAATTGCCGCAAGGTAGACACTGATGGAAGACAAGGAGAGGCCTTGGCTTTCAGACCCCAGAGAAAGTCTAGGATAGTTTGAATTGGAGCCTGATGGGGCACGAGATCCCTGCTAAGTGCCCAGTCCACAAACTTGCCCCACTTGCCCTTGTGTGATGCCCTCGTTGAGAGCTTCCCACTCTTGAACACGACCTTCTGGACCTGCGCAGAACACTGTAACTCCCTGCCCCTCAACCATGGAGGTTCCATGCGCAGAGATGTAGCGACCTCAGATCCGGGTGGCGCAAACACCCTTTGTCTTCGGAGAGCAGGTCCAGCGGTGTTGGCAGCTCAATTGGGTCGCTGACCAAGAGACGGAGCAGAATCATAAACCAGTGTTGCCTCAGCCATGCTGGGACTACCAAGATGATTAAGGCCTGTTTGACTTTCAAGAGGACTCTCGGAATCAACAAGGCTGGGGGAAATGCGTAGCATTCCATCCCCATCCAAGATATCTCGAAAGCGTCCGCAATTGACCCCGGGCTCTGCCCCCTGAACGAACAAAACTCTGTGCACTTGTTGTTCTGATCGGACACAAAAAGGTCGACTTGGGGATAAGCCCACAAACAGAAGATGGGCCTCAATACCTCCCACTTGAGGGACAACTCGTGAGTTGTGAATTTCCTGCTCAACGAATCTGCCAGGAGATTGCGCTGGTGGGGAAGGTATGAAGCCACCAGGTGAATCGAGTGGTGAATGCAGAAGTCCCATGGCGGAGGGCTTTGCCGCAAAGCAGGCCTGAGGGTGTCCTCTTCCGCCTGTTGATGTAATACATTGTGGCAGTGTTATCTGTCAGCACTGACACCAGTCTGCCTTTCAGCTCCTGGAGAAATGCTTGACAGGCCAGGCGGACCACCTGCAGTTCCTTCACACTGATATGCAGGCTCAATTCGCTCTCTCTCCAGGGGCTTTGGGTCGCAAGGGGACCGAGATGAGCCCCCAACCCCAAGTCTGATGCATCCGTGCCCAAGAAGCTTGAGGATTGGAGCGACTGAAAGGGCAGCCCTTGACACACATTGGCTATGTCCACACACAAAGTTTTATTTCAAGATAAATCATTTTGAAATGACCTATTTCGAAATAAAATGCTTAATTCAAAATAACTTATTTTGAACTAAAAAAGTCAAGCCCCTGCAATCGAAATAGCATGCGCTGTATATGGACAAGATATTTCGATTCCCTGAGAGGGGTAACCTGGGAGGTGTGGCAACATGGTCCCTGGTGGGCCATGTTGCTACCCAATCCCCTGCCTGGCTCTCCCCTGGAGAGCCAGGCAGGGAAAAACAGGCCTCAGGGAAGGGATCTCCCTGCCCTGCATCCCCCCAGCAGCAGCAGGAAGCCGGTACAACCAGCTCCCCACGCCCTGGGGCTGAGCGGCTGCAGTGGCCCAGTCCAGATCCAGCTCCCCAGTGCAGCCAGGCTGAGCGGCTGTAGCCATGGAGAGAAGGTCCGGACCTGGCTCCCCAGCACCCTGGGGCTCAGCTGCTGGGAGCCGCTGGCCCCCTGACTGCCCTGCTGCCTTGGGGGGGGGGGGAGTTGTCAGGGAAGCCTGGCTGCCGGCTCTGCCCCTCGCCGGATCGGGGGTGCTGCAGACCCCACAGGGTGGCGGCAGCCGCCGTGGCTCACCCTGCCGCCAGCTTGGTGGGGGGGGGGCGGGGGCTGCCTGGTGTGTGCAACTGCATCTCCTGTCAGCACCCTGGCCAGGGTGCTGAGGAAGGTAATTGTTATATCGATATGCTGGGCGTATCGATATAAGAGAGCCAGACAAGTTATTTTGAAACCAGAGTTTCGAAAAAACCAGTCATTTTGATACGTAACTAGGTTTTATTATATCAAAATGACTTTCCTTATTTTGAGATAAGATAACATTGTCTGGACCTGGCAAGTTTTATTTTGAAACAACTTGTGTTGTTTCGAAATAAAACTCTTGTGAGGACATACCCATTCTCTTCAAGGCACCATCAGTCTAGAGAGCTTAGCACACTTGCAGGGATTGTGACCATAATGTCGATATTGTCTCTTGCTGGCCAGTAGACCAAAGGCAGCCACATCTGTAGCGGACGCAGCCTCAAGTGGGCGTGTCTACTACATGGGTACAGGCTGCCATGAATCCCAGCAGCCACAGGCAGTAGCAAATTGAAGTGAGCAGGAACCTCTGGAAGTCCCTCACAAGGTACCTGATACTCTTGAACTGAGAGTGCAGAAGCGAAGCTCTTGCCAGTTTTGAGTCTAACAAGGCACCTATAAACTCTATCTTTTGAGTCAGAATGAGGGTGGACTTTTGCACATTGACCAGTAGACCGAGGCATCGAAAGGTGCTCTATATCACGCCCAAGTGACAGGTGACTTCGTCCTTCGACTGGCTGCAAACCAACCAGTCATCCAGGCAGGGACACACCTGGATCTTGGAACGCCTGAGGAACGCTGCAACCATTGCTAGGCACTTTGTGAAAACGTGTGGCGTGGCTGCCAGCCTGAAAGGCAGGACGGAGAACTAGAGATGCCTGCTGCCCACTACAAATCGCAGGAACCTCCTGTGTCTGGGAATTATTGAAATATGGAAATATGCGTCCTGAAGATCAAGGGCGGCATACCAGTTTCCTGGATCCAAGGAAGGAATTATCGCAGAAAGGGAAACCATGCAAAAGCATATCTTGGGCAGATAACAGTTCAGACCGCTGAGATGAAGAATGGGATGAAGACCCTCTTTCGCTTTTGGGATCAAGAAATAGCAGAAATAAAAGCCTTTTCCTTTTCCCCAAAGTTCCCGTGGAACCTCCTCTATGGTTCATTTGTCCACCAAGGCCTGCACCTCCTGCTCCAACAGGTAATCGTGAGAAGGGTCCCTAGAGGAGGCCAGAGAATGAGAAGGGTGGCCAGGGGGAAAAGAGGAGAACTGGAGGGAGAATCCTTGAGACACTGTGCGGAGCAGCACCCACGCGTTGGAGGTGATCCGGGACCAAGCCGGCTAAAAGCTGTATAGTCTGTTGGCAAACGGAGGGTGCAGATCCGGAGATAATGGTACGTCGTCCTCAAGTGCACCTTCAAAAACCTTTCTTGGAGTTTGAAGACTGGTGCAAAGCTCCTTGGGAAGGGGGAGTTAGATGATAATTACTTTTTCGGACGTTCCAGCTGCACTGAGCATTATAATTTTGGGAGTGGTGGGAGGCCCTGGGCACTAGTACTGGCTTGAAGGGTCTCCTCTCGGGTGCCAGGGTGTGTAACCCTAGAGACTTAAGCAGGGACCTGCCATCCTTCAGAGTCTGGAGCTTGGCAACTGTCTCTTGCGAGAACAACTCTGGGCCTTTGAAAGGGAGATCTTGGATGGTATTCTGCACATCCTGGGGCAGAACTGATGTTTGAAGCCAAGAGCCTTGGCGTATGGTGACTCCAGAAGCCATGGCTCTGGCCACTGCATCTGCAGCATCTAATGCCGATTGCAACAGGGCTCTAGAAACTCTCTTTCCCTCTTTAATGGTAGACAGAAACTCCGGCCTCAAGCTCTGCTTGCACTTCTCTGAAAGATTCTCCAAAGACCACCATGCATTAAAAGTGCAGTGGCTAAGAATTGCCTATTGGTTAGCAATGCGGAGTTGAACCCCCCCCCCCCCCCCCCCGTGGAGTACATCTTCCTTCCAAATAAGTCTAACTTTTTTGCATCCTTAGATTTAGGGGATGGCCCTTGATGGCCTTGCCACTCTCTCTTGTTGCCCGCCACTACCACCAGAGACCCCGGTGTGGGATGTGTGTAGAAGTGCTCGTAACCTTTTGAAGGCAGAAAGTATTTTCGCTCTATCCTCTTGGCCATGGGAGGCACAGAGGCTGGGGTATGCCACAAGGAACTTGTGGTACTCTGGATGGTCTTGATAAGTGGGAGGGCTACTTGTCCTCCCCTAAAATGTCCTGCGTCGGGAATGGCACGGGCACCAAAGCTGATCACCCCGCCTGGGCTGGTACTAATGGTACCAGTGGCTGCTGCTCCATAGACTGTGTCCCTTTAGGAGTGCTCAACCTCACTGGGGATCTCCTTGTGCCTGACCTCCTCCTCTTCTGCGGTACCAGAGAGAGCGGTGCTGCCAACGATCCAAAGACCTGAAGGTGGAGGGAGCTCACAACGGCGCCGCGGACCCCACGGCTGGTGCTGAGGGCCAGAGCCACAGGCTGCTCAATGAATCACAGTGCCCCAGTGCCGCCAGGGCACTACTAACTGACAGCGCCGCACTAGAACTCACTCCGGAAGCTGGTCTAAGGGCTTCCTCCATCAAAAGAATCTTCAGCCTTTGGTCCCTATCCTTTTGAGTGCGCGGCTTGAAGCTCTTACAGATCTTACACTTCTCCTTAAGGTGTGCCTCTCCCAAACACCTAAGCAGGAGCAGGGCAGGTCATCAAGCGACATCGGCTTCCAACATGCTTCACAGGTTTTAAACCCTGGCATGCTACTACCTGGAGGCCAGTGGCAAAACTAATTCTGGAATGGGTACTCTTCTAATAATAGCGATGAAGGACTGCACGAAGACAGTCAGAAGCACTCCAGCTACCGCCACAGCGGTTAGAAGGAACTGAGGAGGGGCCAGGTTGGCTGTGACTAATATAGAGAGCTGCGACAGCGCCACTCCAGGGGGCCCCACAGCTGACCCTATGGGTGCTCTATAGGAAAAGTCTTCGGCTATCTGTGCACATGCGTGCGCATACCTACAATGGTATGGCCAGGAGCAATCACTCGGAAGAAGAATCTGTGTGTTTGCTCAAACTCCAAAGTTGATATAATGTTATACATCACTGTGTGATGCAAACAAATGCAGCAGAAGTAGCACTAGGGTTCTGGGGACTTCTGTTCCAGCATCAAAGGTACCCTTCATTGTTTACACTGATATGATCTATCAAAAAACTCTCCCTGCTGTTGACACAATCAAGTAACTCTGAAATGAGTGGTTATAGACGACTCAGAGCTGGAAATACTAATACAATGTGCTCTAAGTTCTCATTTGAAGATGAAATCATTTTTTGAATGGGCATCATGTGATTGTGTCACCATATGTGGGGTCAATATGATTTCCTCTGGCAGCTCTCAACTCTTTCTCATACTTGGCTATCACTTGATATTAAAAAATGCAAGCCTTTTCCAAATCAACTTTTCCTCATCTATGACTATCCACAAATCACTGAGAGATTATTTATGTACATTTACTAGCATCTCTCAGTTCGAACAGTAAATCAGTCACAGCTCTCCAATATATGTCAGCATGACACACAGATTTAAACAAGTGTGCTTTCTACTTCTGACAAGTTCCAGTGGGGTAACCGTGTTAGTCTAGTTCAGCAGAACAAACAAACAGCCTGGTGGCACTTTGAAAGACCAACAAAATTATTTATTGCATGAGCTTCTGTGGGAGAAAATTAAACTTCAGATGTAAACTGTAAATTCCCCCATCTTCAAGTGTCTGACAAAGAGGGATTTCCTCCCATGGAAGCTCATGTAATAAATAAATTGGTTAGTCTTTTCAAAGTGCCAGAGGACTTCCACTTTTGAGTTGCTTCCAGTGTTCCAGTTGTCCAGAAGTATAAGACCCTGGACAATACAAACTACCAAAATGAGCTTTACTTCTCTTCTCTAAATCTTTACTCATAGAACAGCAATCTCCTGGCCAAACACCAAAACATAGGAATAACAGAAAAGTTAAAAATAGCAACTCAATTATGTTAAGACATACAGGTGAGTCTAAGTATTTTGCTAGCACTTTAACTGGGCACAAGTACAAATATTCACCAATAATCATGCCACATACAATTAGGTCTTAAGCAAGAAACATAGCCCTTTTTCTTGTAAGCAGAAAAACCTCTTACCTTTTGTAGCTATTCGAACACACTGAGTTTTAGTTTCCTGTGGAGGGGGGGAAATTAAAGAAAATACAGTCAAGTGCATGTTTCAATTTCTCACACTACACAAATAGCACTGATGCTATAGATTAGTACTGCACAGGGTGGCGAAGGGCTCTAGAAATGTTAATGGAGACTGATGAATACAAATTTTTGCCTCCACAGATTTACAAATCTCAGTGTAACTGTTAACCAATTCATAAACTCTCTTTAGATTTATAGGTATTTTACCACAAAAGGGCTTGCACATATTTTATTTAGACAGATACACAAACTACATTTATTTTTCCCCCACCAGCAGGTCATGCAATACATGAGATCACTCAGTAGTCAGAGAAATGAACTGGTTATCCACACAGGGTAAAAGCCAGTTTCAACCTTAACTGAATTTCTTGGCCTTCTTGTGTGATCTCTCTATATGTAATAAGATTATTTTAAAGTTCATATTAAAAAAAAACCAAGAAAAAGTAATATGTTTGTTTGATTGTATACAACTCACCCTTTAAAGTAATTTAAGTTGGTTTAAACAAGAAAATTACTAAACCACTTTTAATCCAACAAGACTTGTTTTTTCCCCAAAGCAGCATTACTTTCCTGGGATCTATATCACTGCCTTCTGAATTTCATCTTTCTTTTTCTGACTTAATTCTCCACCCTTTGCCCCCAAAATAAAATCTTAACTATGCAAAAGAATTATTTAACTCAAAAGGACTGAGCTAACTGCTTCAAAAATCCATGATGTAAAAATTAATAAAGTGAAATCTGAGGCGGAAAATTTATGATATAGTTCGATCAAGATGAATTTTTCAGCTCCATAAAAAAGCCCAATGGAGTTTACCCTGGAAATGTCAATATAACCTTAAGAAGAGAGCATCTTCTTTACATACTATTACCTGTATCTATCTGTATTAAAACTCTCTGCAGCAGCCACAGTGTAACTTAGGCCCCAACCCAGCAGTACACTTTCATATACACCTAATTTTAAGTACACAGGTAATCCCAATGATTTAGCATTAAGCACATGCTTAAATATTGTGCAGGATTTGAGACACAATGAACATGTGCACCTCATGTATGTTATGGTAAAACTGATAGATACCAGCAACTGGAAACAAAACTAATGAAAACTGTGAACAGAAATCTGCCCCAAGCTTTTACATCATACCAGAGCAGAACTTTTCACAAATACACAGAAGGTCTCTCTCAAACTGAAGATCAACTTAAAAAAATAAATATTGGTTTCTCTCTCACCTTCTGGTTATAACTTGTCAAAAAGAAGAAACCTACATGGATCTGTTCTTTGTGTCTTGTATTGTTTCTTACTGTTAATATTTGTCAATCATTACATAACGTATGGAATATCAGTTACCTCAGAACCTAGTTCAGTCATTGGAAACCAACAAAGTTGTTAGGAAGGTTAATACAGAAAATGAGAACAATACATGAGTGCATGACAGATACTTTTTCTTCCCCTTTGTTTGTCTCAATTAAGTCTAGAAAGAGAAAAGTCTCTCTCATCAGAAAGCCTCCAGCTTCATAGCAGCTCCAGTGTGCAATTTCATTAGATATTGCATTTTTTCCTACCCTGATAATGATAAAGGAGCAATTTTCATAATTATAGGGATAGGTGAGACTTCATTCAAAAGGCTCCATGGCAGATTTATTCAATAGCCGTGATTTCTTTATTATTAGCCACAGCAGAAATCCAAATAGAAGGGCACAAATGGCTTTTATTTCTTTCAGAAGGACCTGGTGAAGATCATTTGCCTTCAATCTAGCTGCATATCACAGCAATTTTCCTTAATCTTCCTGTATTTCTGCTATAGGGACTCTATACTCAGAATGTAGCAATTTTCTATAGGGCTATACTAATCTAAAGCATAATTCATAAATTGAATTCTTAAATATCTCAAGTTATTGCACTGAATACTGTTCCCCTAGCCCATATTTCAGTTACAAAGGAAAATCATTCAGTGATAAAACAGCTTTGAGGTGTATAAATCATGTTTTTCACACCTAGAACCCTCTGCCGTTTAACTGCCTGTCATTTTGTTCTTTTCAGTATACAAACGGAACCAGCAACACTGCTTGAAAACTGAGTCAAAAATGAAAAAGTAAGGAGGCAAAATGAAGGTGACCCAAAACCATACTGTTAACTAGGGCACAGCAGTCAAGCAATTTGAAAACAGAGTTGGGTATAGAGGCTCTCACAAACCTACTACGGGCGTGGGGGTTATCTTATAATTGGTGGATTTCTGTGTTTTATTTGATATTTGGCTTGAGCGCTCTGAAAAATTTCCATAATTTTATTAGCCTATTGAGTAACCTAGGTTCTCTTTATCCTTCAGTAATTTGATTTTTTGAGGTGTGCAACTACTGAGAGTTAGGGAAATAATAATGGATGTTATTTAGTGAGGAGGCAGAATCACACAGCTGAAATTATTTCACTCAAACTTTTCCTCTGAAATTTATTAAACACTTAGCTAACATTTACTAAGAAGCAGGTGTAGTGTGAAATAGGAATGGCTCAGAGCCATACTGTTACAGTACAGAAGCAAACACAAGGTTAGAACAGCACCATCATCAACACAAACTACATCTAACTTTGAGATTCATCACCAAAGATACCTTCTCAGCTATTTCCAAACGGAAAGCATAATTGGTACTCACCTTTTCAACACTGCTCATGGCCTGGAAATAGATATTGTAGCCTTTCCGAGGAGCCAGAGGTGGATTCCAAAAGCCCTGATATGTTCTATTGTCACCAACAGTGAAAGGTGCTGGTTCAGGAAGGTTACCAGGGGGCAATTCAGCAGCAAAGTAATATGGTGAGCCTCCGCTTACAGCATTTTGGTATGTGACTGCAACTTGGTAGCACTCCATTGTGCCTGTTTCTCGCTTTGTTCGGTGTGGATGCAGTTCCTCAACAACAATCTGGTAAGCACTTTATAATGAGAGAAAAAATGTTGGAGGTAATCAGTGATCCTCAATTCTTACAATGCACAAAAACATGATGCCAAATGACACTGTGTTCAGTTCAAAAAGACAATGAATGGAGAAAAGAAACAAAAACTTGCAAAAGTGTCACTAAAGCTGTGTAACTCAGCCATCTAAAAGCTACACTATTATATACAACTTTAAAAAAAAATCACTTTCAGCCCTAGCTTAGAGCAGAAAAACCATGTTAGCTGATTTTATTTTACATGTACATTTTAAAAAAAACTTTTTCAGTACTGTCTATTTCTTCCCATGGATTCTCTAAAGTCATAAAGGAAAAAAACCAAACAAAATAAAATATCCCTCTCAATGCTGAAATTTTTTATTTAGTAACCTATGAATAAATCTGACATTAACTGCAGACATAATAATAGATTAAGCTCTTTCTTTGATATTCCAAAACATCTGAAGTTAGCATTTTCCTTTGAAATGATATCATAGAATTCTGGGCTTTAAGGCCTAACATAATGACTGCCTGCAGGCTGGGCTTGAAGCACCAATTTGCAGTTGTCGTATCATTAGAGACAGAATGTGCTGACAAGCTTCTCCACCTCTTGACCTTGCTATGGCATCTATCTTGGCTCAAAGCTATGCAAATCTACAATACAAGTGACATGCTGTAATACAAGCACAGATGGACAGAAATCTGTCCACTCCACCAAAATAGGCTGCCTCATTTCTCTGCAGTTGTCAACAATAAAATGTTACAAATTGCTGAAGCAGATGGCATTCAGCCTATTAAAACGCCAACCCAAACCTGCCAATATCTTTCTTGAAAAAGCCCAAAGCTTGGTCACTTTTCAAAATCACCTGCTTTAAAGAGAATAGGAAATTATCACTCTTCTTTCCTAGTTGGGGAACTACCTAACTACCATATGCTACAACTTGTTACCAGCATTCAATGTTCCACAGAAGCACAATGTTTCTTTTTAAAGGGGTGGAGGAGGAATTTCTTGTACTTCAGAACTGGAAAAATGCACTTATTGTCTGTGGCAAACAGGCAAGAGCAGAAACAGTTGAATTAACCTGACAAGATTGCTAATTTTATTTTTCCCTAAAAGTCTTGGCAACAGAAGAAGTGAAACTGACCAAAGGTTTGGAAGCGCCACTCTGTTGCTTCACATTCTCTGCAGCTCCTTTCATGTGAGCTGCCAACTGACTGGAATTGACAAGAAATCTGTTCTCTGAAATGCCAGGATAAGAGGAAACTTGTCAATTGCAATATTCTGCCATCTTACAAAAATAAAACCAGAAGGGAAAATGGAAGAAAAATTTCATTGTGCACACATGACTTCCAGAAAACCATTTTCTAGAACGTACTGTTGTGTCTTTCAGCTCAGAAGCGCAGACTTATAATTCCTTCTAGAGTGAGCATGTCAATACATTTATTCACTTTCAGGTCAATGTTTCTTTTTTATTAGCCAGAAACCTGACAGAGTTGCGTGTTAACCAATTCCATATTAACAGGGTCCATGCCTTTGGTATTTTGCAACAAAATATACTGTAAAAGTCCAGCATGTAATCTAAATCAGGACTAAATTTTCAGAAAATCAGTTTCAAATTCTAATACACTAAAAATCCCCTCATTCTCCTTCCAAAAAAAGTGAATATTCTGAAACTCATTTTGGAGTCCCTGCTTAAAACAACACACTGCAGAAGGAAGGTCAGAAATATGTATGTAATCAGAGTTTGGTAGGATGGCTGAAGTTATGTAATTAATTTTTACAATTGAGAAAAAATTAGCATTTTTAAGTCAATTTTATGAGCCGTAATTAGCAAAGAACTTTTTTTAATATTGGTTATTTTCATTCTTCAATGCCAGATCTTTTTATCCCATCATAAATAATTGTAAAGGGCTTGTGCATACTGTTTTTTGAAATGTTCCCTGAATGGAAAACTGGAACCTAAGAATTTATATTGAGATTTTGATAGTCCCCTCTGGACCCTTTAAGATGCCATCCTTACATCATCCTTGTTACCAAAACTATCCCCCGTCCAGAACATACATATTATATCAAATACTCACAGGTAACAGTGTTAAGAGACTTCCAGAGGGGTAGCCATGTTAGTGTGTGTATAGCAAAAGCAGCGAGAGTCCTGTGGCACCTTACAGACTAACAGATTTCTTCGAGCCTATGCTTTCGTGGGCTTCAACCCACTTCGTTAGATGCATCAAGTGGGTTGAAGCCCATGAAAACTTATGCTCTAAGAAATCTGTTAGTCTACAAGATGCCACATGGCTCTTGCTGCTAGCGTTGAGACAGTATTTAGCATTGGCTTACATGGAAAAGACCCATAAAATTGCAAGGTCTGGTCTGGGGTGGATAGAAGTTGTAGTAATGGTACGATGTGGACTTGTGGGTGGAAAAGTAAAGGAAACAGGTCGCTAGAAGACAACTTTTCATTTCTTGCTTCTGAGTAATGTGTCTGTATAGCAATCCTAATTGTCCCCCTCCCCCTGCCTATTAATATGTAGGTGATTCTCCAAATCCTTGTAGGACATTTACATGGGCCAGTGTCTGGAGCTGAAGAAATCTGGAGGATGGAAATCACATTCCTTTCACTTGTTGGCAGTCAGCATATATAAAAAAAGGAGAAAATGAGAGAAAGAGACAGGTAAGAGGAAAAAAAAAAGAACTTTGGAAGTAATGAGGACAATATTCCTCACCCTCCATTCTGGTTGAACAGGATTCAGTGAAGTGGGATTTTCCCCCCCAAAAGCTCATCTGATAAATAAAATTGTTAGTCTTTAAGCACCATGGTACTTCTTGTTTGTTTTACTGAACTAGACTAACATGGCTGCCTCTTTTGAATCTAAAGAAAGAGATGGTGTTTGAGAAGTTGTTGAATATGCTGCCACTGCCCAAATGCTTTGTGATTGTTCGCAATGACAGCTAGGCAGATTAAGTGGAGAGAGAGACCTGAGAGGGATAATGCAATTGCTCTGCTGAGCTTTGGAATATAAAGACAGATTTTCTTATCTCAAACTGACCTAATTAACCCAAACACAACAGCATATACAAATAAGTGAAGAGCAAGGTAAGGGTCTGAATGTGTGCCTCTGTGTTGGTGTTCCTCAAAACCAAGCCAAAACAAACCTAATCAACGAACAATGCAAACTCTAGCTAGGTGCGGATACACACTGTCCACAACCAGGTCACATCTTCACTAGGATTCAACATGTGCTACCTAATCCATTTTAAATGCCTACTCTTCCTTTAACAGGTGCTAAACAGGTCAAATTACAACTGAGGCCCTTACTAGGTTCCACTGGAGGTCTGGCTCATTAGTAACCCAAGTTTTAATTGCTGCATTGTTATTTCTCTCTGTGGTACATATTTTTAGACTCATGGTATAATGAAAGCAGCCAGAGGGATACTGACACATTTCCATCATCATCATCGTTGTTGTTGTTGTTGTTGTGAATAATAATCCTTGAAAAATAGCTAAAATGTGTCTGAAACATATTCTTTGTAATACACGTGGCATAAAATTTGAAAGTGTGAAGTAATATCATTGTTTTACCAGGTGTATTTAGGATGTCCTGCAGAAAGACTGCAAATCGTTTCTTCACATGGATCACTGATAGTCACTACTGACTATCCACTAGGTTGGGGATGAAAATCTACAGGTCTTATAATGAATTCTGTGTCATCCAGTCCTCTCCCCTTCTGAGTTTCTTGTCTGCAGTTTGGTTTAACACTTCAAGAAGCCATAAAGAATCTTAGAGATTATGAGGTAATACTTGACAGGCAAGATATGATCATAGTTACCACTGTGACTACCGCAACTTGTAATGTTTTAAGAAATGATTGTAGATTTGAGTTGGATTAAGCAACGTTTGTTTCCTGAGGGCTACGCTAGAGGTAAATGTACAATAAAACTTAATCTTAATGAAGTTTTGTCTATATTTTTAAAGACAAAATAATTACAGTATTAAAAGAGTTATGTTATAAACAATGGGTATCTATTGGTTGGAAGTAATCAGGATCTTAAAGAAGTGATTAAACACAATTATATTATCCGTGGATGACAGGTCTGGAAGAACAATGTACAGCAGACTCCTCGATGAGTGAGTCAGGACAGTCTTCTTTTAAACTGGGAACCTTGAGTTTAGTTCTTTCTCTTCTTACTTAGAGCAGCTAGGGAAGGTGCAGCAGGTAATGCTCATTATGACAGTGAAACATGCTTATGATGGAAACCGAACATCAATATCAATGTCAGCTGAATGAAGTTTCACTGAAACCCATACTAATGTTCATTGAAATGCATTGAAGCAATTCAATATTTCAGTGTATTACATTTATCTTCTGTATTAAGATGTCTGTGATATATAACTGACTGCAATATGTATATTTTAGGGACAGATAGCCAGGTAAGGTAATGCGTCCTGAGGATTTCTCAGAGGGATACTCCTCATCTGGAATAAGATATAAAAATCACACTGTCTACAAGCCTGGTTTTCAAGATCTGAAAAATATTCTTACTGTATAATAGGCATGCTTAACTTCAATGAAGAGAAACACTCATGATGGTAACAGAAAGGATAAAATTGATGGGCCCGGATTTTGAACTCTTTCAGCCAGACTAAAGATTCAGTGTAGAGATCGTATGTCTGAATTTCTTTGTTTTGCACATACCATGAAGTTTGGGGCTATAAAGGAGAATGAAAGTACCCACATGGAGGAAGAAAATCCTTAATGGACCCTGATAAATTATTTTACCCTTTTCTAGACCGAAAACTAATTCTCTCTCTTTTAGGGTTTGTCTAAACATGCTGCCATATTTTTCATTTATTTTTACTGGTTGTATTTTGTGTAACATATATGACTACTTTGTGCCAGAATGTGTAACTGCCTACTCTCTCCCATCTAGGAAGATGTTGATTCTTAATGGCTAATGCAGTTTATCAAATATTCTAATTAAAAGGTTTCCAGAGGGGTAGCCATGTTAGTCTGTGTACAGCAAAAATGAAAGTCCTCTGGCATCTTTTAGACTAACAGATTGCTTGGGACATAAGCTTTCGGGGGCTCCATCTGATGAAGTGGGTTAGAGCCCAGGAAAGCTTATGCCCAAAGAAATCTGTTAGTGTATAAGGTGCTACAAGACTCTCGTTATTTTTGCTAATTAAGACGGAAAGATTTAAGAGCTTTTTATGCTACACATAACTGCCCAGGTTCTTAGCCTATCATCCTACTATCTGATTATCTCATACAAAGCTTTACTCAAAATGTTCATTATACAGGTCAGATGAGTCTCTTCACTACCTGGCTTTATCTTGAAGCAATTATTAGAGTCTCTCAGCATTCTGCTAATGCTATGCTGGATCCAAGAAGGACTGAGTTGAATGGATTTGCATTATTATTGAGAAAGGCAAAGTGGCTTTTTTTTTTTTTGTTGTTGTTAATGTTAGCAATAACCTCTGTAAAGGATTTAACATTCTGCCCCTTTCCTCATTTTTAATAAAATGTTTAGCTGCATATGTTGTTTAATTTTAACATGCACACACAACAGATCAACATATGTGAGCCATGTGCAAGAGACTGTTAATTCACTGAAAAGGTTTTCTTGAGCAGGATGTACAGAATAGTGTACTACCTCATAATAAAATTTAAAAGGGACTTAGTGGTGAGTCTCTGAATATCACTTATACCATAGTGTGTACTCTGGTATACTGTTTATGTTTCCTACAGCGTGTTATGTTTTACTAAATGTACTCAAAATCTTTATATTTAAAACAAAAAAGGAAATGGGGGCAAAAGAAGAAGATGAAAGAAAACAGGAAGTCAAGAACATCTGAAATGAATTGCAGCTATTTCTTTGACTTCCTCTGTCTCCCTGGGCCAAGAACAAACTTCTCCTCACTTGCAAAATGAAATAACACACACTTGTTTCTCTACCTCCATCTCCCAGATCTTGCAAGATCTATGTACAGTATTTTCAATACGCTAAGCAGTGGATCTCATGACCACTATGATGTTCATGGTTTGTCCCAAGTGCTTCCGCTTAAACACAAGTAACTGGCCTCTCTTTGATCTTGTTGTAGCATTGGGTATTGAAGTGGACATAGTAACTTTGTCATGGACAGACTTTTCCATCAAATATTTTGAGGAAAGAACATCTTTCTTGCTAGGGTGAAGCATCTATTTTATTGACCTGTCCTTAGAAACTAATAAAACCAGTAGTTTCAAAACTCCTTGGTAAAAAAAACAGTTCTGCCAAAAAGCTAAAATAATACTATATTATTACCAGGCTAATAGTTATCTTCAACTATCAATATATTGAATAATTTTCATGGGATCACCCTTGTATAAAGATGGTATGTGACTGGTGAAGCTGGAAGGAAAAAGATTCCTGAAGCACTAGTGGTAGATGTCACAGTCTGACCAACTGATAATTTGTGAATTTGATTTAACTTCTATATTTATTTCTGGATTTCTGTGCTACACTGTACACTCTTTTCTTTAAAGCTACCAGAGCTAAATAATTACAACATATAAATAAAAAGTGGTAAATCTTATATGCCAAATGTAGTCCAATTCTTTATTATATAACTCCACTGTTCATCTCTTTGTTGCTTTTTCAGTCAGAATGGATAGGGGCGGGTGATCTGCATGGAGTTCACAGTTCTACAAACCTCTTAATTTAGTTCTTGAGATTGCAAAACTACTAGCAAGCCATTCTTCCTGTAATATGAACACACTTTTTTTTCAAATGTAATTATGATTTAAATGTAATTCTAGGTGATGCGTATATCCAAACATACATTCTTTCTTTCCCCCCAACATCTCCACTTTCACACTTCTTGACTGTTTTTTACCCTCTTTTTCTAGTCCATTTTTCATTTTAATATTTCATTGGTCCTGTCCTGTCCTGCCCAGCTTCTGCAAGGATGAAGTTGATGCACAGGCTTTTAAGTGTGTTTGCCAGTGACAAATCAGTCACCTAATTATGGGAAGATGGAGAATCCAGTCTATTTGAACTGTGCTGCTAGTAGCAGAACATTTTTGTGAAGACTAGAGATGCAGTACCAGCCCAAACAGAAACACTGTATATTGATAATGGTCAGGACCCACCATTAACCTGAAGAAATTGCTGCACACAGTGGGACTTGCCACACAAAAGTACACTTCTTTTTTATACACAGCTATGAACCATGTGTCATTTTTGAGGGACAGCATTAATGAGTCCAATGTAACTATATGGATTTTCAGTTTTTGAATACAAGTGTTGAGTAGTTACAGGTTGGGAATGGGTCTCCACTCAGCCTCTTTTTGGTAACTAGGAAATATTTCCAGCAGAACCCTTTTCCTTGGTGTTAATGAGGCACCTGAGAGAGGAGAGATTCTATCACCTGGAAGATGATATCCTCATGAGATTGATGCCTGAAGAGGAAAGGGGAATGGGATTGGAAGAAAAACTTGATGGTATAACTGGATGATATGATGCGCACCTCCCACTCATTCACTGTTATGCACTCCAATTGTAGTAAAAGAATGCTAGATGGTCAACAGAGGATATGTGAAGCTTTGGAGGAAATTTCAGCACTAGTAGTTCACCACTTCTGAGTGTCCTGTCAAAAGTATCTGTTGGCCAAGGGAAGAAGTTGGATTGATGTAGCTGACATGAAAGATCCAAGGTACTGTGACACTTCCGTTAGGTGCTTTTAAATTTGGAATTCCAATGCATGCAGGGTAGTTATGGAAGAAGTGACCAATACCAGCACCTGGTGAAGTGTGCACTTTCTCTAGGCAGCACAGGCAGTTCCAGAGGTCATCACTGACCAAGAATTAGAGGGACAGGAAATGCAATTTTTAAAGGCCAGTGTTATAGTTGTAATCTATTTTCCATCCCTGGAGCCAATAAGGTGGGGAATCCAACCAGTCACTAACTGTATTTAAAATGCCTCCCCTCTCCCCCACCACTCTAAAGCTAAAACTAACAAATTTTGAAAGATGTGCAAGTTTGAAGAAAGGTAGGTGAAGAGAAAGGAGAAGCACTGAACAATGACTCAGGCTACACAGAGGTTTGTCTATATACCCTCAATGCAGAGCAAGAAGAGAACAGGGTTGCTGATGCAGAACAATGGAGACTACTTGAATAAATTCTCCAGTGTCAGATTGAAGGATTGCCTGCATACCCACTGTGGACTAGAGACCACCACTTGAAGAACACTGTATGTTGTTATCCTTGTGTTTTAATGGCTTGTAGCAGGTGCAGTCAATAGGAGCTGATGGGGGACCAAATCTGAACTGCCAGACTCTTTCGAACAAGCCCTGAATTTTTTATCATCATCATCATCATCATCATCATCATCTCCTCTGAAGTCTGGACCGTAATTATGCCTTAACCAAGAAATCTGGATGCCACAAAAAACAATCAACTGTCCCTGGTTTATAGTTTTTATATATGGATACAATTCATAAAAAGGAAATGAATGTGGTAGTTATCTCCTGTACCAAAAATCAAACTGACAATACCAGCAACAAGGATCCTGAATTACAAACTCCATTAACTGTGATGAAATGGAGTGAAATCTGCAATTAGGCATCTGAAAGATCAAAATGGTGACCAATCCTACATATGTAAATTTCTAAACACAGAAACTTTCTAAGCAAGCTACACAGCTAACAATAGTAAACTACATTTGATTGTTTTACTACAAACATAACTGGTGTTTACAAACAGCACATTTTCTGTACTTTAATGTGAATAAAATATTGCCCTATTCAAACAAAAACATTGGTAAAAACATGTTGGTCAAATAGAAGACAAACAACATGATATGAATTTCCCATCAACAATGAGAAATTAAAACTGAATGTGGATTAATCTTTGCAAACAATATTAAATTATCTTTCAACTGGTAACTGATAGAAAAATGTCCTTCAAAGTCAATAAAAAATGAAATATTTTCCTATAATTAAGGGACACCCCAAATAAAATTTATTAGCTATGACATGATTTCTATTAGGCACTTCTGGGACAAAAAAAGGTCAAATAATTTATATTCACCGCTACTATTCTCCTATTTCCTCCAAGCTTTAAATTTTCCAATCTTACCTATGAAATGCATCATATAATAGCTGATTTAAAATTCTGGAGAGGTAGTGTTATCTTCAAATCTCCTTTCTGACAAATACTTTCAAACCTTGTATTTCGCAGATACCAAGAGAGGAAATGAAATGAAATGGTACTGGACTAGTGGGTGGGCTAATTCAAACAGAAGAAATATGTGCATCATTCAGATAATGAATATCTAAACCCTCCTGACAAATTTACTTTTATTACCTACAGGTCTATTTGTAGACTTTGTCTAACCAAGAAAAACAAACCTCCTGACAGTAATGTCAAATGAATATTACTTAGGAATGAATTGCTTTATTAGCTTCTAGGCAACCTGCAATTTACTACAGAAACTCTTTTTGCTTTTTTTAAAAAAATTAATACCTGATAGGAGCACCTTTGGCTTGCGCTGGTCTCAACAGTACAGTTATGGTAGTGGCAGTTTCATTGAGAGATGCATCAACCCCTTCATAATCCGGTAAAGTGGGAGCTGATTAATGTTAAGGGAAAAAAAGAAGAAGCAAGAATCAAATCAGTAAAAGCATTATGAATTGTCATTAAATTCTGGACCTGCACAAAAACTGCACACAGTCACATTTTCATAGGTTACTAGAGCCTTTCAGATGATTTTGGAATCATGCTTCTCACTGGTGCATACCTGGAAACTCCACCAGTAGAAACAAAAATCCTGTAAAATCCCATATCCATTAGGTTAGGTGGGTTCATACATGACAAGGTGTGGGAAAGATGGGAGAAGCAATTATTTGTTTAGTCCTCCATTTTACATGATATTTGTACTTTTTTGTTGTTCACAGGTTTCTTGTAGGAAAGTAATAAAAAGCCTGTAAATCTTCTTTTAACCTTTCTATGTTTTTAACTGGTCTGCACATCCACATGCCCCACACCATCCATAATCTCTTTTCCTGGCCTCCAATACTTAAGGATCCTTTCAAATTTCATGCTTATTTCAAGGAATAATAGACATAGCACTGTTAGGTTGGGGGAAGTGCCTAAAAACAGCTTTTAAATCAGCCTAGTGAAGCTAAAAGCTGCTCTGCCTCTTGTCTATCACTGTTGAGGGCTACAGCTGGGCAAAGATGGGAGGCAGTAGCTTCCTTTTGAAGTATCATTTGTGAGGACTCCTTGAGGAGGAATTTTAAAGGGAAACTGCTGCCTCACTTTTTCAGCCAGGCATTCTGCAGTACTAGAAAAGTGGCTGGGGTGACAACTTCATTGAACTGAATTGGGATCTGTTTTAAAGCTTACAAGCCACACTTTTACATGAAAATAAAAAACTTATAGGCCTACCATTTGGGAAGTTGGTGAAAGTGGGAAGAAAAATCAGAGTTAGGTGGAAAATGGAGTGTAAGGAAAGGAGAGATGGATTATCTGAGATTTGGGGACAGCAAAGTAATTGCTCCACTTTAAAAAGAAATAAAAATGCATTTGTTATTTAATTATCAGACCTTATAGCGCATTAAGAGAAGTTGGAGACTAATTACAGTCATTCATTCCTAAGGCAATCATATTTCACTAGAGAATAAAAAGATAATGGCTGGTTGCATGGCCCATTGTAAGACTCAAAATACACATGAAGTTATATGGAAAATACGGTACTGTTATGAACAACATTTGGTTCAAAGCATAACTTATGCCTTGTCTACATTATCATCTATTTTGTAGCAAACTCAGGTATTAATTGAAGTTCAAACCCACATTATCTCTCTGTTGAATAAGTGTGGACACTTCTGACTTACATTAACAGTTTTCTAGCATTCTGTTAACTAAAAAAACCAAGAAGTTGTATGGCACTTTAAGACTAACAGGTTTGTTTGGTTTTTTTTTTTGTCAGTCTTAAAGTGCTACACAACTCCTTGTTGTTTTTTTATGGGACTAGACTAACACGGCTATCCCTTTTGAAACTGACAATTCTGTTAACTGACAGGGAAGTAGATCAAAGCACCCTAATGAACTCATAACACATATCAGCAGGGTTCACGTGATGCAGATCATCTGCACCAGGCTAGCTGGAGTCGACTTGCACCTCAGTTTGTTGTGACCTAATTGTTTATGTAAACAAGCCCTTAGTCAGCTCTGAAATGTTTCTAAACAAAACTAATTCACAATCCTCGGAACAAAGATATACCACACATTGTGCGTGTGTGTGTGTATATATATATATATATATACACGCCCTAATTATTGAGGCTGACAAGGAGATGTTCAAAACACCATTTAAAAGTACTCTCCCTTTTGAAACAAATCTCTATAAAAACAAGGTGAAAGTTTATTACAGCATACCTGTTTCATGAAAATGAACACATCCCACATTAATTGGTTCTCTTTATTTGCTCTTAAAACTTTCTAACCTTGATTTTGGAATCTACAGCACTATTACTTTTTAGTTAATAATGGAGATGGACACAAGAGACACAGGTCTGATCCAAACTTTACCAGTTCAGAGATCCTATGATTGAATATTTTGGTTCAATTCCATCTTCAGCTAAAAAGTATAAAAACAAAATTCTAACAAATTTCCTTGTATCAGAGCAATGTAAAAAGGACTGGTCTTTGATAATATATCTCAGAATGTTGGTGCACAGATGGGAACAAAAAATTGATCCCAAACAGAAGGGTTCAACAGAAAACAACTGATTGCTATTAGACTAACGCATGCATCCTTTGGGTCTTTTCCTCAGTTTGGATCTCTGATTCCTTTCTAATGCTGCAGAATCAAAGCAAAAATGCATAACTAAGTTTAAAAATAGGATTTAAAGCTTTATTTTGTAATATTTGAAATATTACAAAATAAAATAATTTAATATTAATATTAAAAATATGCTGTAATATCTTAAACAGTAATTTAGAGTAGGATTTCTCAAACTTTTGCAGGTTGTGACACGTTTGGTGGCATATCAGGAGCCTAAAGGACACACCAGGTCACCCTTCCCAGGCCAAATCCAGCCATTTCCCTGGCTCTTTGAAACACACTACTGTGTGGTGACACAACAATGTGTCCTGACATAGTGGTTGAGAACCACTGATTTAGTAAATAGATTTATATTAAAAATAATTTAAAAAATACTTAATTTAGAAAAAATTGCCATAGGTTTTAACATTTAGAAACACCTAAAACACTATGAATGAGGCTGGGGTTTTTTGGTATGTCCCAGCAGGATGTCAATCAGTTAAGTGAAGACATTTGAAAATAATTTATAATGTATTCAAGGAGCATAAGAACAAACCACTCAGTGTGTCATTAATACCAGACAGAAAAAATAAGCTTTTACTTCATAAAACTATGTTATTTAATATACCTTGTTTGATCAGAAAGTTCAGAAAAAAATTATTACAAATTTCATTAAGATTCATAGACTTTAAGGCCAGAAGAGACCATTGTGATCATCCAGTCTCACCTCCTGAATAGCACAGCTTATAGAAGTTCCTCAAAATCATTCCTAGAACAGATCTTTTAGAAAAACATTGAATCTTGATTTAAACATTGTCAGTGATGGAGAATTCACCACTAACCTTTTATGCCTTATTTCCCATCTGAATTTGACTAGTTTCAAATCCAGCCATAGGATCATGTTATACTTTTTTTCTGGTAGACTGAAGAACCCATTGCTAAATATTTGCTCCCTGTGTAGATATTTACAGAGTGTAATTAAGTAACCACTTAATCTCCTTCTTAAATTAATTGATTGAGCTCTTTGAGTCTATCACATTATGGCTTGTTTCCTAATGCTTTAGCCTCCTGGCTCTTCTGTGAACCCTTCCCCTCGAATTTATTAACATCTTTCTTGAATCGTGGGCACCAAAACTGGACACAGTATTCCAGCAGAAGTTGCACTACTGCCAAATACCAAAGTAAAATAACTTCTCTCCTCATACTATACGTTCCCCTGTTTATGCAACATAGAATCAATTGACTCAGCCACAGCATCACACCGGGAGCTCCTGTTCTGCTAATATTTGCCACAACTCTCAAATAGGTCACTGCTTGTGAGGGTAGATTCCTTCATCCTGTGAGTATGACATACATTCTTTATTCCCATATGCATGTTTACATTTAGTCACATTAAAACTTGAACCCCGCTTCCCATGTCATCTGGATCACAGCTGTTCTTTTCATTAATTACCAATCCCCTAATTTTTAAGTTATCTGCAAATTTTAAAAGGAATTTTGTTTGTTTTTGGTTTCTTCCATTAATAAAAATGTTAAGTATTGTAAAGTCACTAACTGATCTCTGACTGGAAACAAACCTTGATGACAGTTCCATGGTTATAGTTCATTTTGAGATCTCTCAGCCAATTTCTGTTGATTTTATATGCGCAATGTCAAGTTGATATTGCTCTAGTTTTCTAATCAAAATGTCATGAGGTATCAAGTCACATGCTTTGCAGAAGTATATTACGTCAACACTGCTATGTTTATCAACCACATGTGTAATCTCATGAAAAACAGATATCAAGTTAGTTTGACAGGATCTGTTTTCCAGAAACTGATATTCATTTGCATTAGTTACACTACCCTCCTTTAATTGTTAATTGAGTTCTGTGGCAGCTCCTCAGTCTGATCTGACTTAGCTGAAAAATGTTTTCAAGTGATCAAGTCATGATCCTAAGCTGTCGTTAAATAATTGCCCGAAGTTGGCTGAAACACTTTTTTGAGTTACATAATTTTCATTTATATTCTTTAGAAATTCCAAGGATATTTTAGTATTGACAACATAAGACCACCAGCATATGTCACTGAAATTAAAGTCACCCATGATCACCCAATTTCCCCCCCATATAATATAGATAGATGCATAAGGAGGTGATGATCCTGCTCGCAAATGTGATTTGGTGGTCTATAGCAAACAGTGATCTTCCATCTTCTCTCTATCTGTTATGACATTGACCCATAAGCATTCAAGATCATTTTCTTTTGACTTAATGGTGACCCAAAATAATTTGTGACAGAGTGCCATTCACCTTCCTGTTTTGTCCGTTTAATCCTTCCTAAAAAGGATACAACTAGAAAAGTAAAGTATCAGACAGTTGACTGATAAGTATTAGTGTTACCATTCACAAACTGCATTAAATGTTTAACCCTTCACTGGATGGTGGGGGCAGCTGTGCACATAAGGGAGTGAGTGGGGATGTGGTGTTGCTGGGAGGAATGGTAGGTGGGCTGGGACATGTGCTCATATGGTGGAGGGGAATGTGCTTAGGGGGTGGGCAGGACATGGAGGTGCCTTATTGCCCCCTCTTGTGAGCCGGAGCATGTAAGGTTTTGGGGGAGACAGTGCCCCAGCTCCAGAAATCCTGCTGTGGGGCAATAAAGGGGTCGTGGCACTCTGAGGCAATCTAGGGGGAGGAGTGCCCCAGCTCTGAAGGGCCCATTTCAGAGTAATTGGCAGGATCTGAGGTAGTGGTGCTCTGGCTCTAGAGGGCCTGCTTTGGGTTGACAGGAGGGCTTTGTGGGGGAGGGGAAGCTGATGGCCCTGGGAGGGGTAGTTATCGAAAGGGCACAGAGGTGACTTAGTGTCACCATCTGCAAGCGGCGGGGTGGGGGGAGAGCAGTGACTTCTAGGGGTCAAAGCGCCCCAGCTCTGGAGGGCCCTCTCTAGGGTGATTGGAAAAGCCAGGGCCCCACACAGTGGTGGGGCTGAGGCACATTGAACTGCCCCCACACAACCCCCACGTGCGCCCTGCAATTCCCCTAAAGATTCAAAATATCATATCAGTTAACCACTTAAACAATATACATTTTAATAACTGAAATGGTCATTCTGCTAAATGATATTTTACACACCTAGTTATAACCATTGACTTTAACATTCCAGTTGCGCAAATTACCTTACCAGGTTTCAGTAATACTGACTAGACTAAATGCGTGCTCATAAATGAGTCATTCCAATTTTTCTTTTTTGTTACCCAGGCTCCTAGCATTAGTGTACAGATAATTCAAGGATTTCTTTTCTTCATGTCCTTTAGTTTCTTGATTAAATTTATTCCCAGCATCTTGACTTTGTATGGTGTTCACATATTTCCCTTTTTACCTTCCCCTTTTGTTCTTAGTTTAAGCCCATTCTGACTAGTCTAGTTTGTAAATGAAAACATGGTATACAATCCAAGGCAGTAGCTCTCAACCTTTTGTGGGTCACGATACACTTGGCAGCATATTGTGACTCCACAAGACACACCAGCCCATCTACCCAAGGCCTAATCCAGCCACCTCCATAGCTGTCTGTGACACAGTTACTGCTGTGTGGTGAAACTGTATGTGTCCTGGCACAGTGGTTAAGAATCACTGATTCAAGGAGTTGTGCTTTTGGAAGCAAGATGAGGAGGGCGGTGGGTGAGAAGGAATTCAAGCAGAGATCTTCATAAAATTTTGAACTGCTTGCTTTAGAAACACTTCAGTATATCAATGTAGCAGAAAGTGTGATGGAGTGTTCAGTACACACTTGCCCTGAAAGGGTTAATGAAGGTTAAAAAGCAGGCTAATTAACCCAACAGCTATGAAGAATTAGATTCCCAGAGTAAGTGAAGGAGCCCATCTAGGAAGGAACAGGCTAGTGTAGGACTGTAAACACATGAGACTAGAAGAAGAAGGGGGCTGTTGGAGAAGTCTGCAGTCACCCCTTGGGCTGGCAGAAAGATCAGGGAAGGCAGGAAAGGCTAAGGGAAAGGCAGTCATGTCCAGAAGGGAAAAATCCTTGGCTGCTGGCTAGAGGATCCCTGAGAGAGAGAATCCACAGTAGAGGGTGAGCTCAGGTTCCCCTTCCATCCACTGAGGGAATGGCACTCCAAAGCAGTCAATGAGAAGACTGCCTAGGACATGTGAAGGAAGATTTTGGTACTCCAGAAGAGGAAAATACACAGAGTCGTCTGGTCAGAGGGCCAAATCATGAAGCAGCAGCAGCACCTTGTGAAATGAGAGAGGAAATGCACACCCAAGTGAGAGGTCGTGGATGGTGTGCAACTACAGAAGGGGGCACTGAGCTGGTGAGCTAGTCCTCAGAGAGTCCAGGAGGATGTGCTGTTCTAGCAGTGAGTCAAGCTCTCCATCACTGAGAGAAATAACCTGCTCAGCATTGTTTTAGGTTTTCAACTGACTTAACTTTCCATTGTTTATCCAGTTCTAACATTACCACATCATGTAATAAACTAAATCAACAAGGTTGGTTTGGAACTGATTTTTATTGCAGTTGTCAGCTCTGTGAGCTGCAGCCTTATTCCTGGAGAGCAATACTGAAGGGTAACAGAGTTACATGTATTAGTATTCAACATATCAAAGTGTTTTCGTATTCTTCAGTTTTCATTAAATTGAGATTTTTAAAACAAAGATTCTGCCTCCCTGTTCTGTCATTAAATCAGTGTCACCATAGGGAATATTGGTTAATTTCTCTGCACCTCACTTTCTTGATCTCCACAACAAGGTCATACTTAGCTCCTAACATGTTGGAAGGCTTAATAAATTATAGGTTCATAATTTTCTTTCAATGCACATGAATATCCCTGGACTCACAGCAGTGTTTAGAAAACATATCCCAAAACATTCTCAGTAAAGCTAAACTGCGTAAAATGAGTTGTGTCTTTTGTTTTTCCTTTTATTTCCAAGCCTTAGAAAGGTACTGTACAAATTAATTCAATAAGTGAATGTCTTTTTTTTTTTCCAGTTACCTGAGATGTTGGTTGTTACATTGATTGCTGTTGCTGGTCCAAACCCTTTGACCGTGCTGGCACGTATAAAGAACTGGTAGGTAGTACCAGGGTGCAGATGTGAAAACACGTGGTGTGTACTGTTCCAGACCTTTGACACAGTCTGTGGGGGTCCCGCCACTAGGACTGCAGGATCAAATGACCTTATGCTGCTATAGCTGACCTGTTAAAATGATTGTTTTTAAAGTTATGTTAGAAATTCTGGTAGGCATGAGCTAAGTTTGATCTATTTGCTTTCTTATAATGGAAATATATGGTATGCAAATACTTCACATTAGCCATCTTGAGAGTTTGGTATTTATTTAAAGTTATTTTATTGGTAGGTCTTAAAGTACAATCTGTTTCTCTCTTCTTTACCATTATACATACTCTTCCCTCTTTTATCTCTCTGCATTCTTAATACATATAAGCTAGAAGGGCAGCATACCTTCTGTACGATAGCTCTTCCAACAGTCATATTCAAACACTGTCTAAAATCATGCTAGGATATTGACCCCAGCAATGATATACTTAAGAACTCCATTATAGTTAAGAACTCCACTAGCGCAGTGCTAGAAATTCAAGCATTTTATGTTTTAAAAAACAAACAAGTTGCACACATTAAGGTATGGACTCTTTAGTACTGCTGAATTTCTCCCTCCTCTACTTTAAAAAAGAAAAAAAAGGCAGAAAAATAGACTGGTCTCAGAGTCTGCGCATTTTGAAGGAGCCTGCATCCAACTTCCCTGAGGGTTTACGTTTTTATCAAGGATTCACAGACCATACCACAGAAATTTGTGTGCTGTGCTCCTTGAATGGAAGGTCGGGTGGGAGGCGCAGCTAGAGTTACCTCAAAGCCTAGGTAAGGTCATTTCACCATTATAACACTCTTCACATTTTTGCGTGTAATCTTCTCTTTTCACAAATGAGATTCCACAAGTCTCCACTAAATCATGGCTTGGGAAGGCTGTATACTAATATTACAAGATTTAGAATTAGTCTTTCACTTACTCATGGATTCCATCATTTGTTATAGACACACAATAATATTTCTTGACAAGGCCAACCAATACTGTTATATGCATTGTGACCGAAATTCTAGTCACCACAGTAATTCCATTACTCTATAAAACAGAGTAACAGCTAAGTGAACACAAGCTTTCTGCAAGCCATAAGCACAGAAGAGCATTCTTCAGCCATAAAACCACTCTCCAGCCACCTTAGGGTGACCAGATGCCAAGTATGAAAAATCAAGGGGAAGGAATAATTGCATATATAAGACAAAGCCTCTAATATCGGCATGGTCCCAACAACATCAAGGTGTCTAGTCGCCCTAACCCTCCTAGATGTTCATTCTATTACCTCATACTGAGTAATGATGCCATTTGGATCCAAAGGTTCTTTCCAGTTGAGGAAGATCTTGTCTTCAAATGGGGTCCCTTTCAGTGATTTTGCAGGTACAGGACCAGGCACTGTAAAAAAAAAAATTAGGATTTTTTGAACATCAGAATTCTAGTGAGAGAGAGAGAGAGGTAATCTGAACACATGATCATCTACCCCATCTGACTTCAGTTAATACAATCCCTAAATATTAGAATTTCTTTTAATTTTTTTTTTTAAAGCATAGATGCATCAAAGGGTGCGTTCTTATCCAGCTTTGCAGGGAATGGACCCAGTCAAGATTGCACCACAGACATTGTTTCACACACCTCATGAAGATAAACTAATTTTGTCTTGTAAACCAAATGCAAAAAACAAACACACACCACCCCAGTCTTCGTCCTTTAGTGTAACTCATGAACTTTACTACAATTAGGACTACATTTCAGCAGGCTTTTGAAGGCTGGCCCATCTAAGACCTATAATTGTATAATTAAAGCCATCATATTGCTCCTGCTGGCATCTTCTAAAAGATAGAAATGCTGTGAAACATCGGTGTCAGTCACCCCCTTCTAGCTGGGTTGTATTGAAAACTAAACACCCAATTAAAAAAACACAGTTTAACCACCCCAGCTTTCCAGTGTTAAGGCTGAAGTAGAGCTAGAACTGCCTGCTTCAATCTCTCCAAAGATGATATTTTTCAGAAGTTTGCAGCTGAAGTAAGAGAGAACGAGCCTAGCTTCTTATATCAATGTTATCAGTGAAGGACTGTCCCCCAGGTATAATAAGGTTTTAAGCGGCACCTTAGGCCCCATTACCTGAACTATGATTGATAACAACTAGTAATCTCATCAGTGCTAAGTCAGAGTGCTTAGTTACCTTCCATTTTTAAGTCAAAATCCTCTCCTCCCCAACCCCCTCTTTGCATGCATATGGTTCTTTTTAGCCATCTGTACCTTGCCTGGAGTTGAGGATGAATGTTTTGACAGACTGGGGGGAGAGTGGACACAGAATGAATGAAAGAAAGATTTTATTTTTAAAAAGTCTTTCAACTTAACAAATTGTTTTCATTTAAATATCTAAGCATAGATTTGTCTTCTCTTTTTAATTAGTTCCCTTTCTCCTCCTTCCTCCACTTAATCCAACATGCAATGAGATGCACACATGACATTTTGTGGAGATTTATTTTCAAAGTATCCTGCAATTTTGTGAGGGGCAAAAACAAATTAAAAAATCACTGGATCAAAGGAAGCGCTGTGCACCGTGTTAGCTGCATCAAGGAACCAAGAGTGGCCTGTCACAACAGTAAGATTTATTTCAGTCTACATGGAAGACGTAAATGATGAGCTGACCTCTGGGATAGGCAACATAATTTGATACATTAATAATAAATTCATGGAGTCAGAGAAGCCCATAAGTAAACAGATGAGGCTCCAACACAACTTCATAGGAACTGTTCATCCATCTGTCAGCTGAAGGCTCAGGAGAAGTTAACAAAAAGCACACACTGCTGTTTTGCTTCACTGTACTGACACAGACTGTGTAGTGGATAAAGGCTGATGCGCCATGACAGCCCCTCTGTGCTGTTTGTGGCGTTCACGGATGCTGCCATAGGCATCATTCTGTTTTTCATGGGAATGCTTGCCTGCTTCTCTTCTCCACAGCTCAAATGAAGCATAGTGTTGCATGCAGTCTGACCCAGGTGATACCTTTCATTCTACATTTGAATGTGGTTATATGAATGTATGGGAATGTAGCTAGACAATTCTAAATTTATTAGCTTATATTTTGCTAAAACAATTTTAAAAATAGCATAGCGGTCGCAGGGGGTAAACAAATAATCGCATACAGTTTATAAAGAAACCCGAAAGATTATTTCTTGTCTCTCATTTCTAAAGAGACTGCTGTATAAGGGATTGAAACAGAACAAAAGACTATGAAAGTGTTGTGTTTTCATGCAGCCTGTCACATTTCTTTTAAATCACCTAAGTGGGAGAAGCTCACAGACTGACAGCACTGAGCGCTCACACTCTGTGCTTCTGCACTAGAATATTTGTTACTGGTGGCAGCAGCAATGTTAAACTGACTGGCACTACATAAGTTTAGTTAGTTACATGATATTTTTCCCTCATGGGAATCAAAAAGTATTAGAACAAATGTCTGAACTGTGATTACTAACCTCTGCCTCGGAGAATGCCAGAAACGAATGGAGAGGGGATAGAGGACAGGGAAGGATTTAAAAAAAAAAAAAATTAGTGGCTAGAAAGAAAAATTAGCAAGTGAGGAAAGAGACAGAAGAAAGCAAAAAGATTCTAAAGAAAAGTGTACTTCTAAGTCAATAGGCAGATTCAGTACCTAGGTTAGTCAAAATAAACCCTGACTTCTCCATGTCCCTTTCCTTAGCACTAGTTCTATAAACAAAAGGATTATGAAATAAATAAATAAAATAAATAAATAAATAAAAGTAGCACATAATTTCTGGGTTTCTCACTTTCTGCAAACTGGAAAGATGTAGAACACATCTTTATTCCTAGGTAGCTATTTCTGGCTACTTCCAAGGCCTCCTGACAGGTCCCTATTCAAGATACTTTCCTCATAGTTTTACCACTACCCTCATCTTCCAAAGGCCAACCAAGTCATCTCTTTATATAAGCCTTGCCTCCACTTACCAGGGTTTTCAGCTGAAATTAAAGGGAGATACAGAAGCTATGGAGAAATTTCCCGAGGGGTAGTTGTGTTAGTAAGGTGCCACAGGACACAAGCTACGTAAAATAACTTGCATATCTCCCTTCAATTTTCTGATGTTTGCTCATTGCAGCGTCTCCATTGTGCTGAATCGAAGAGAAATGCCTTCCCTTTGACTCAGTGCTATTCTTTTTCAGGAGGTGGACTTACTGGGTCAATTTCCCAATCAATTGAGAGTGTCTTCACTGACTGCTGAATTGATCTGGAAAGACAGAACTGATGTGGTGAATTTGCTGCTCTTGGTGAAGACCTGCCCATAGTCTTCAGCAGGCAATCATATAACAATTGGTCAAATAACCCCTTACCTGTCTGGTGACTATATTTCCCAGTAACCTGTCCATAAGAACCCAAAAAGGCAAAACAAGTCCACTGAGATGCATGTGCTATGTCCCAAAGCCCCAGTGCCTTGTTATGCTTTTTCTTAGCTATCTCGTCAGTTCCCACACACTGCCACAAGTGGTGTCTCTTTCTTCCTTTCAATTATTTTAATAATTAATACTATATTAAAGCAGAAAAGATAAAAGGCGCATATATATGTATATGTGTATGTGTGTGTGTGTGTGTGTATATATATATCAAGACTGATGGGGTGGATGTACCAGCAGGCCACATAGCAGACATACAGACCAGCTACAAGTACCTTGGCATCCCACAGTCACATGGGAACCATGATGAGGAGGCAAGGAAGACAGCAACGTCCAAGTACCACCAAAGGATAAGACAGGTCCTGAAGAGCCAGCTCAATGGGAAGAACAAGATCCACGCCATCAACAGGTATGCCCTGCCAGTCATCAGATACCCTGCTGGTATAGTGAGCTGGCCAAAGGAGGACATGGAGGTTGCTCATGTGAAGACCCGGAAGCTCCTCACAATGTACGGAGGTTTCCATCCCAAATCCAACACCCAGAGACTGTACACCAGCTGGAAAGAAGGCGGGCGGGGTTTGGTGAGCATCAAAGCCACTGTCCTGGATGAAACCCAGAGCATCCAGGAGTACATCAGTAAGATGGCACCCAAAGATCAGCTGCTGAGAGAATGCCTGAGGCAGCAGCAGACATGGGAGGAAGATCAAGCAGACGACGTGCCATGGCAAGACAAGACCCTGCATGGGATGTACCATCGACAGATAGCTGAGGTGGCTGACATCGGGAAGTCCTACCAGTGGCTGGAAAGGGCTGGACCAAAAGACAGCACTGAGGCCACTGATCATAGCAGCACAAGAACAGGCACTGAGCACCAGATCCATTGAAGCAGGGGTCCACCACACTAGACAGGACCCAAGGTGCAGACTGTGCAGAGAGGCCTCAGAGACAGTCCAACACATAGTGGCAGGATGTAAGATGCAGGCAGGAACAGCATAGACTGAACGGCATAACCAAGTAGCTGGCATTGCGTACAGGAACATCTGCACAGTGTATGGGCTAGATCCTCCCAAGACCAGATGGGAGATCCCACAGAAGGTCGTGGAGAATAACAGGGCTAAGATTCTGTGGGACTTCCAGACCCAGACGGACAGGCAGGTACTGGCCAATCAACCAGACATCGTGGTAATAGACAAGGACCAGAAGACAGCGGTGGTGATAGATGTAGCAGTGCCAAGTGACAGCAACATCAGGAAGAAGGAGTATGAGAAGCTGGAGAAGTACCAGGGCCTGAAAGAGGAACTAGAGTGGATGTGGAAAGTAAAGGCCAAAGTGGTCCCAGTGGTGGTAGGAGCACTTGGGGCTGTGACTCCTAAGCTGGGAGAGTGGCTCCAACAGATCCCAGGAACAACATCAGAGCTCTCTGTCCAGAAGAGTGCAGTGCTAGGAACAGCTAAGATACTGCGCAGAACCCTCAAACTCCCAGGCCTCTGGTAGAGGACCTGAAGTTGAGGAAGACACATACCACCCATAGGGGTGAGAGGGGAATTTTTTATTTTTTATGCACAACCCCCCACACACACATATAGAGCAATTTGACAAATCACTGAAGATTTCAAATGAGTGTTCAAATATTCAAATTAAAAAGTATAGATAGCTTTTAGACAGGGAAGAAAAATAGGAGCTGACATCTAATCCTTGACCCTCTGCATTCACTTAATCAATTTAAAAAAAAGTCTGTGGTCTTATCAGACTTCACTTTTCTCCTCCAAATTCGTCTAAGAATGGCCCTTCAACCTTTTTTGGAGCTCCGCATTTAATAAACAGACCTATCCCTTAGCCTATAATGTCAGCCTTAATCCTGAATTTCCCTGTTTTTGTGTGTGTAAATCAATTTTATGTTAGAGTTGGTTTGTCAATTTCTGAAAGAAATGGAGATTTTCCTCATATCAATATGGACAGGGCTCACAAATTGTTTGCACAGAGAGCTCTGAACTAATATTTAAAAATATATATTAAAATATGTTATAAATTGAAAAGGATTTTCATTATGGATTTATAGGGGAAATGTCACTAGCTTTTCTTCATGATTTACGGGTATCAACAGAGGACATTTCATGAAATTATATACTTGAAAAGTGCATGGCTGGTAATCTATTATTTTATATATTTATGAGGAGGCATAATTTGCAGAGCACTATGCTTAAAAATAAACACAATCTATAGATCCAACATCAGAATAACTCATTAGTTTAGAGCATTACATTGCTTTGAACTATGTCACAGTCAAATTGTAATTCACAAATCAGGGTTGCCACTCACCTGGTTTTTACTCAGATAGTTTAGTTTTTGGCTATTGTGTCCAGATGCCATTTAGGGTTGCCAGGTGCCCAGTTTTGGAGACCTGGCAACCGCAATTAGTCCAGTTACCATGGGGCAGGAGAGGGTGTAGGGTCATTAACCTAAACCAGCCACTGTTCAGCTGGGACTCCCTCCTACCTGCAGACAGGCTCCTTAAGAGGATCCAGCAAGTGAGCGGTGGGGAGGAGGTTGGGAGAGGAGGAGGAGGAGAGGAATGAGAGGTGGGGCAGGGCATTGGAGGGCAGGGTCTCAGGGGTCTGGTCGCCAGCAATAAGAAAGGTGGCAACCCTATTACAAATAGTGTCAGTTGAATATTGTCATGAACTAACTTTACAGGAAAGGCATTTAATACATCATTTTTAGTAGAACAATGTTTTAACTGACACCAGCTACTATAAAAAGATTCCATACAGCTTCAGTTTTCCTTCTATAAACAATAAAAGTGTCAACAGAATATTTTTATTATTATAAAGGATACTCTGCACAGGGAAGGCTACATAGAAATGTACAGGCACAGTATGGAAATATATACACAGTTATAGTAAGAATTCCTTTATTGTACACAAAAGTTAATATGTAACAGATAGAAACTGTTAAGATTTATTCTGAGGGTAAATACCACCTTACAATGCTTGCAGTGAAGCACTTTGTAGTTGTGAATATAGCATCCAGACCCTACCCACCCACATTCTACCTAACATTTTGTTCAAATATCTGTGATCATTTTGTTCTTGCACTGGGGTTCCTGTCTTGGTGTTACTGAACCCTCTGGGAGTTGTGAACAGCTATCAGGAGATCCCAATAACACTGTCTTTCTTATACTGCCCAACGGGATGAGAGTCCACAACTTCTTGAGACAGTTGCTAGGGTTTTCATGGGACAGCAAAGATTGAGAAGAACTGTATGCAGACCATGCTTACAGGCCTAAAGAAGACAAAGTTGTAAGAAAGGGGCAGGCAAAAGGGGTAAAAGAATGTGGAAAAAGTACAAGAAATTTAGTACATAAGACAAATGAAGGAAAAGAAAAAAGGAGTGGAGAAGGGAGAAAAGAGGCATAGTGAAGCAGATAAATTAAATAAATAAATAAAAAATAAATAAATAAATAAATAAATACATTTGTTACTTTAAGTGCCACAGGATTCCTTGTTTGTTCATTATAGTGAAACAGGGAGTGTATGAGAGTAGAGCAAAAGCAAAGTGGAATCAAGATATATGAAGTACATTATGGGTACTTGCTGATTATTTATGTAAAAACTGAAAGATGTAAAGTTTCAAGAGAGTACATTTCAAAACAAAACCAAACCCCAAAAACAAAAATAAAAAACTAAACCAACCCTCTGTAACTCGACACCAGCATTTGCAATGTTCATAGTATTTTATAGTGCATATACTGATTAAGATTTGACAAACTGTCTTTTTCTGGTATAGGAGACTTTAAGACATACCATGATCAGGAAATTATAGATACAGTGCTTCAACAGAAACACTTCAAATCAAGAATTTAAAGTGAAACTGGAGAGTTAGAATTCATTTACAAATTTGACACCATTACATCTGATCTAGAAAAGAGACCTCGGCTGGCTCTTTCATTACAAAAGGTGATTCTCCCTTCTTTTAACCTTCCCAATTTCTTATTTTTTGTTCCACATTGTTTGAATCAAAACAGCTTGCATAGTTTGCTGAAAAAATCTGAACGGACCTTGTGATTTACCCTTCTCTGCATCTATCTATTCCTTTCCACACTGCAGTTTCCATTTCATTTATCTTATGAAGTAGGATTTTACTGACGAAAGCTCATGCAATAAATAAATAAATGTGCTAGTCTTTACAAGTGGCACAGAACTCCTTGTTTGCTTTGCTGAACCAGGCTATCCCTCACAAAAATGTGCTGTTAAAATTTCTGACCTCATTAACCTAAAGACTGAATGGCTTTAGATTTGGTTTCAATGAATATGTATTACACACAGTAAGGGAGAGGGGAACTTGTGTTAAAACTAACTCCAAGTATAAACAACCTCACTGATACACGAGTGGGAAACTCCTGAAATTCAAGTGTTGTGGCACGTGCTAGTGGATCATTTGACCAGAGTGAACATCCTCTTTGATCTAAAGATCTTTAGACTCCATATCCCACAAGTAATCCAAAAGGTAAATGCAAGGTGAGCTTTGTATACATGGCAGTTCTTTTGGTCAAGTTCTGTAAATCTAACTGGAATAAGGATATGAGAAGTAGATAAAAGAATATCTTGAAATGGCTACTACTCAGCAGTGAACAATGAAGCTCAATATGCATGGGCATAGCAGCGTGATTACTTCGTTGATGCTTGTGGAATAGAGCAAACATAAATCTCAACAATAAAACAGACATCAATAGTTCACTCTGGTTTCTTTCTGTAACTTGCCTATAAAAAACTCAACACTAAATTTGATCTACATAAAACATTCAAATTCTGTATGTCTAAAACATTTCTGTCTGATCTATCTGAATCTGTGACTCTCTACAATACCTTATATTCTCTAGCTATGCTGTGTAATACTACTACTCTCTCTTAATTACTGCACTCAAACAAAATTTTTCCTGGTTGTTGTAAAATTGAAAACATGCTCCACCACATCCCAATTCTGATTGCAGCCAGCATTTACACATCTCATTTCACTATTTGTGCATGCACACAAATGTATTGTTCTTGCTTCAGTTTTCTTTTTATGCATCTCTGACCACACACACACACACACACACACACACACACACACACACACACACACACACACACACACACACACACAGAGTTTCTTTCTCTATTATATGTATAGAACTATATGCATTATTCAAAGTTTATGTATCTTCTCTAGTGTTTTGAACTGGCAGCCAGCTAAACACTAAGGCAGCTCTATAGCCATACTACAGTTCTCATTTAATTAAGGGACTATAATTAATACTATGTTAGTTCCACATTAAGATTTGTAACAGACAAGCACTGAATAGCTTAGTAAATATGTCCTCCATTCCTCTTGATCAAAGCCGGTCTTGCCAGTGGACTTAAACAAGGGACATTAAGAAGGGGGTCTCAAGATTATTTTTTCTATTTTAAAAAAAAAAAATCAACTAATAGGTAACAATAATATATGTGCTATATAAAATGTAACACATTAATAACTTTTTTATTGACTTACCTGGTATACTAAATGTCTGATGAAGTGGGATTTTCTCCCATGAAAGCTCATGCAATAAATAAATTTGTTAGTCTTTAAGTGCCACAGGACTCCTTCTTTGTTTTATTGAACTAAACTATCATGGCTGTCCTTTTGGAACTAAATTTCAAGTAGACCCTTGCAATGCTGAGCTGAGTTTTTAAATATACAGAATAAATATACAGGTACAGAACAAATGTACAGAATAATTTCCTTCATCTAACACTCTAAAAAAAGTCCTTAACTAACACCACAAATAGTTCTTGTGCCCTATATAAATATATTTCATAATAAGGAAATATTTTTACCTTATATGGAAGTTATACATGGTGAGGGTGAATTAAATGTTGGCTGGCTTCAGGAAGCTTTTCTGAATGACTACTAAAATACTAGAAAAGCCATAATTTGGAGGGCCATTCAACCTTCTTATAACAAATAGACTGGGGCTTCTGTTCTTTAGAAGACATATTTTAATTCACTAAAGCATTCCCTCCTGCTTCTTTAGCTTAGACATAATTTCTATAAAAAGTATTTGTGCATACCATCTTCATCTGTTTGAATAATAGTCTCCTCACTCTCCTTTCTTCCTTCAGGATTAGTTAGGATCATTTTGAGGCTGACATTTGTGTAAGGAGGCAGGTGATCCACAACATGCCGGGGTGCTTTGGGGTCCATATCCAAGCAGTCTGCTTTGTTCTCATTGTGGCCATGGAAGTAATGGTAGCAAATAGTGACATTGAAAGTGTGACATCGAGTAATATTGTAACCCAAAGATTCCCAATCCACTGCAATGTGTCTGGACTGGATCTCAGCAATCTTCAGAGTTTTTGGTGTTCTCATGGGCTCTAGAAAACACAGAATATAATGGAGATAATACTGTTAACAGTTCCCATATTGACTTGTTAAGTGATACACTTAGAAATGTCCATGCACAAGATACATCCGGCAAGTACAAACCCATCACTAGAAGAAGTGACATCCTTTGCAAGAAGTGCCCTGAGGGCAAAGGCCACTGCCTTCACATTTTCAGTTCTTTCTGCTCCATCTCTTCTTGATAGGTTTCAAACAGTGATGAAGACTTACCAACATTAAAAATAAAATGTTAATTAACAGTACTAACAATTTAAAGCATTAAGGAACACTAGAGGCAAGAAGAGTACTAGAAGAATGACCAAAAGACCACCAAAGCTGCAGCTGCTTACCCCCCCCCCCATTTTTTTTTTTAAATGAGAAAATTAGATAATAGATCAGTGGCGAAGAGACAACATGCTCTGCAGTATGATTTATCATGCCACCAAGCTATGCTGTATACTAATTACACTAATTGCTGTATTAAACTAGCAGTTACAAAAATGATGCAGATATTCATTAACATTTATTATTTTGGTAATGATGCTATTCATCCAAGCAAGAAAGCCAAGAAATAATACAAAAAAACACTTTTGGATGTTTACATCATATTTTACCGCTTTTCACTACCCAATATACACTGTCCGTGCATAGCTCTTAGCTAATAATTAGTACACTATGAGTAAAACTCAGGGACTGAACTAATGAAGGCAAGCAGGAACTCAAACCCTGACCCCCCCCCCCAACACCATAATCACTAGGGGCCCAGAACCCTCTTGGTTCAAGGCTGCAGTGGTGGAGGACAATCAGCTTTTTTTCTTCTAGTTGCTGGGAGAAGGGGTGTGTGTGGGTGGGTGAGAGAAAACAAGCTCCTGCCAGGGCCAGGGCAGGGTCCGAGAAAAGAAGAGTGAGGTCTGGGGCAGATGTAAAAAATGTCCCTCCAGAAGGGGTCAAATTTAAATTCATGCACATGCCCAAGTTCAACTAGTATCTCTCTGCATATAAACTTCCATTCGGCGAGAAAGCAAACCTGGGTTGCCATCAATCTATCACTGTCTCTCCAGCGTATTCATTCCTCATGCAAGGATAACTTTTATAGTCAGACTTAATTAAAATGATTACACAATGAAAGTCATGACCATGACTATATACACTACAGCAGCACCAGAAATACACCAAGGGAATGTTTCTACACTCTTAATATATATTTGCTTGCTAAAGAAAATAAAGTAAGCTCTAGAGTACATTTAACTTTGTCTCTTTGCTGATTCAAGGTGAAAACAACATACCTGGCACACATTTTTTCTTTTTGGGGTCTGGCCGCCCTGTGTAACTTTCATTTATGAATCAAGAATCTCAACTAGGCAAACAACCAGTAGGAAGCACAGATGGCATATCCAAACAGGCCGTCAATGAATATACTATTCAATATGCAGTTTACAAGACAACTGCAACCACCCAACAGAACGACTTAATTCTGCATATATATTACACAGAGTTATGAATTAAAAGCCACACATTAGTTTTCTTAACATTCACATAAATCCATCACCTCCCTCTCAAATCCACCATAAGCTTGAATTTACAGATCCTTGTGTAGACACAAGTGTGTTCCTTTCCACTCTCGGGTACTGAGTTACTATCGAATTCATGGTTAAAGAAAAATATTTACTTTCCAGGGTAGTAGCCTTCTGAACATCATACTCAATTTGACAGAGTTCAGAGAAATCATTTAATGGGTATATAGAAATCAGATGCATGGCGGAGGGAAATAAGCTTCCTTTGGCATGTGAACAATGAACGCTACTTGTCTTTTCACCTAGCTGCAAAAAGAGATAGTAGTTATAAAGAATGGCAGTAACCTGATAGTTCATCAGGGTACATCTATGCTATACCAGCGATGTCAAACATCTGGCCCGCAGGCTAGATGCAGCCAGTGAATCTATTCCATCCGGCCCATGACTGCACTCTATGGGACCACAGTCTCTCCCTGACAGAGAGAGTGCCCTAGTACTTCAATTTATGGTATGTATGGCCCACTTGAAGTACATTTAACTCAGATCTGGCCCACTATAACAAATGAGTATGACTCCCCTGCAAGCATTGTTGAAGAGGATCTTCCACTACCATAATAAATCTACCCACTAGAGGCTAGCAAAGTCTATGCTGGGGCTTAGGTCAGCTTAATTACGTCTCTCAGGAGTGAGAATTTTTCATATCCCTGAGTGATACTGCAAAGTTAACCCAAACTTTAGGTTAGACCAAGTCTCAGAATGGGATGGTAAGGGCAGGATTAATGCACAGGCTAGACGGGCTGAAGCACAGGGCCCCAGGCTCCATCCCCCATAGCCTGTATGTTAATCTGGCCCCTGCTTACCTGCCACAGTGCCCTGGGGCGCTGGGAGAGACCCTGCCCTGCCAGGAGTGCTGATGTGGAGGTGAGAGGGGTAAGGGTCTGGGCAGGAGGCTGGGCTTTGCGCTCCTGCCCCACGCTGGGTCAGCTGGTCTGCCCTCTGGGAGCGGGCTGGCCCTGTTTGGTCTGCTGTTCCAGGGGGATGAGGCTGGCTGGTGTATGGCTCTAGTATGGCCTTCCAGGATCATGGCATTGGAGACCGTATCATGCACCAGCCAGTGCTGGCCCCAGTCCCAGAATGGAACAGAGCAGAGTGAACAGGGTCAGCTGTCCTATCCCCAGCCCTAGGGCAGACCACCTGGACTGGAGAACAAACACAGCCTCTAATCCCTCCTCTCACAGCGCTGGCCTAGGCAGGGGCCCCATGGTGTGGCAGTCTGAGGCCCCTTAATCCAGGCCTGGGGATAGTTCAGGATCAGTTGTGCTCTTTAGTCACAACAAACAGGTACAGAAAATTCATGCTCCAGTGCATTATGAGAATATAACCTCTAAAAGGCAAAAAAAACCCCCAAACAACTAGGTCTTTTTAGACAAGCCTTTTAAATTTAGAGAGGGAAGGGAGGCGAGATGAGACAAGCTCACAGGGGACTTGAAGAAGAGCTGTGTCTAAGCTCGGAAGCTTGTCTCTCCCACCAAGACGAGTCAGTCTAATAAAAGATATTCCCTCACCCACCTTGTTTCTTCAATATCCTGGGACCAAAATGGATACAACAACACTGCATACAACCAGCTACCCCTCTGGAACGTTTAGCCTTAGGTCTGGTCCACATTAGAAAGTTTAGATGACAAAACAGTGCTGCTGTATACACTACAGTCACCTCCCTGCCAACAAAATTGCTGGGTTTTTTTGACAAAATAAAACCACCTTGATAAGAGGAGTAGGGTTTTTACTGGAAGAGCTGAGGGAGGCCATGTCACTGTAGCAGGGCAGTCCCTCAGAACTGTAGAGCATGGGTCTCAAACTCAAATCACCACGAGGGCTGCATGACGAATAGCACATTAGCATGAGGGCTTCACCACTGAAACCTTTTCACACAATGATATTGCAAATATCAGTAACAATAGTGTCACTGTGGACCGCAGGAAATAGCTTTATGGGGTGCATGTCTGAGACCCCTGCTATAGAGGAACTGTGATGCTCGTCAATTAGAGCAATGAAATTGACATGAAACTACTGGCTGTGAGAATGTGGTTGGTGCTTGGCTCCCAGATGTGAATAGGATGGGGTGGCTGTAACCCAGTGTGTGGAAGGCTGCTGCATGACTGCAGGCCCCAGGCACGGAAGGCCACCACAGATCTCCAAAACCAGGTGCAGGGACTCCGAGTGGGATGCTGAGGGCTGCCAGCCTGGAAGTGGGTGGCTGCTATCCAGAAACAAACCAGGGTGCAGGAGGCTGCAACTGGCTGTGAGTTTGGGAGGTGGGTGGCTGTCATCCAGCTCCAAACTGTGGCTCAGGAAGCTGCAGACTCAGGACTCAGACAAACTATAGGCAGCTGGGCCTCAGACAAGCTGTGTAGGGCTCCCAGCTCCTGGAAGCATGTGGCTGCAAGTCCTCTTATGGCTGCCCAGGCCCTGCCTGGCTCCCAGGGCTGGGACTGGGGGTGGGAGTGAGAGCATACTACAGGAGATCATCTCAGTTTCCCACCTCCCTAAATGCAGATTAGGTCAGTGGAAGCGATCCCGGTGAAGACACCCAAAGAAAGCAGTCTGGACATCTGCCACTTCTATAATTATATAGCTGAAGATTACATTAAACTTATTATTCTAGTGTTGACAATGCCATAGATTTTTAAGACAGATTGTAAGAGGAATAAACATCCCTATGCATGCCGATTCAGAATTTGAACTCTAAAGAAATAAACTGAATTCCGTGCCATTAGATAAGTTCTGTCCTATGTATTTTTTTCTTGTCTAAAAGTGATCCCATTGTTATCCTCAAATTGCTTTTTATTTTTCTTGTCCCAAGTTGTCTTGGTCTATGTTTCTAACTTACACCGCATGCTAAATTAATTGAAAAATAACACCTGCACATAAAATAATATAGGAGAGTTAGTTGTGAGATACATGCTCTACATGTCTGGGAAGCAAGCAAGGCCTTAGAAATGGACTGCATTTTGATTTGGTTTCCTTCAGATCAGAACCTTAATATGAATATATTCTGCATTACAAAGGATTTTTTAAATAGGGAAAAAAACCTCTGGTAATCTTGAAAAAGAGGATTTTATCAGTCTATGCAAGTTTTGAAAATGTGTCACAGTAATTGAGGAGATATTAAGAAGCACCTTTATTCACCTATCAAAACTGGAAGAATAATAAAGCAAGTGTGATCTACCTTTCTCACAGGGTCTCTCATCTTTGGCAGAGATCAATCAATTCTGCAATACTGCGATGGTAATTAAAGTCTACAGACTTTTTGGTAAACTCTGCCAACTGTCCCACCGGTGCTGAAATGATGCTTTAAAACAGTTTACTCTTGCCTCTGAAAACCATTCACAACAGGAGTCTCTAGAGGTAAAGTTCAATTGTTTTAAACTGCTGTACCACAAATTCTCCATCTGTAAGGCCCGGGTAGAAAGTAATCTTCCAATAATTAATTTTCTCAGATAAAAAAATCTATTGAATGATTCAGCAAGCTTCAGGAAACTCATTGCATCTAATTAAGAAAACAATTCTAGATAAGAAAAGGAGGAAGCCTCTGCTCCCCCACTCTGCCAGCACCAATGCTGTATTTCAGAGTTTTTCTTTTCCACAAAACACTGTCTTAATCATATGTAATTTCACCCTCAATTTACGGTTCTCTCCTCATATAAAGATATTCTTTCAGGAATAGTAATCCAAGGCAGTTTGTGGTAGGATGTATAGTAATTTATTCACCCCATTCCTTCAGAGGTGATCATAATAATTTCCCCCCCTTGAACTTTCCAATCACACCTAGAATGGTTTAGTTTAAAGCAGTGGTCCGTGAACTTTTTTGGTTCATACACTACTTACTCAGTCTGTTTTTCCTCTCCCCTCACCCTGGGGCTGAGGACCAAGAGTAAAGCAGAGCTGGTGTCAGGAGTGGGGGCAGGAGCTGGGCTAAGGTGTGGCTGAAATGGAACTGTGAAGGCAAAGCGAGGTTTGTGGCACTCCCTTCCCAAATGAGGGTTAGCCCAGTTCCTGCTATGACCCCCCTGAACTTTCCTCTGTGCCCCACACAGGTTTAAAGGGCATGAATGTCACACTTGAATATGTTCCATTGTTACTGTGTATTAGTCTAAACCAAAATGGCATCCTCTGCTCAACAGAAAAGGAGTAACTTCCGAAAGAGCAGCCGTGTTAGTCTAGTTCAGTAAAACAAACAAAAAGAGTCCTGTGACACTTCAAGACTTACAAATTTATTTACCGCATGAGTTTTCATGGGAGAATAGGAATAAGGAAGAAGATTCCCTCCAGAATACTACTGATTTTGTAACCAATGCGCTGAAGCTAAAACTGTGATAATTCATAGCTCTTACCATTTTCAAAACACTGTATAAACTTCACAACACTTGGCCCTGTGAGACAGGTATGTATTATTATTTCCATTTTTACTAATGAAGAAACAGACACAGAGAGATTAACTTGCTCAGTGTCTCAAAGCAACTTATTGTCAGACACACAAAAAATTCAGGCTTACCCGGCTCTCATCTCTGTGCTCTAACCACTAGACTACACTGGCTAGCAATAGCACGTGGACTAAGCTTAGGTTTCTCACACTAATTCCTAATTAAAAAAAAAAAACAATAAAAAATAACTCTACCACTGCTCCTCAATGCCAGTTCTTAAAGGGGATTAGAAATGATTGGGGAAGGTTAAAATGAATTAGGATACCACATTATTAACTAGCTATCTGTGCAGAATTAAGGACAAGTAATTTGAAAGGAAAAAAATACCTTTATGTATTCATCCTCTTGATTCACATGCTGCATCTATCCTTAACCTCTTAGCAGGAACGGTTCAAAATTTTAGAAGAAAACATGACATCAAACCTTTCAAATTCACCTGGTATTAATATTGAGCCCCTCCCTCATCTCCAGCTCAACCTCTCCCTTCAGAAAAAATCTAAGTGAATACACAGGTCTTTTAGTATGCTCTGAAAGACAAACTTGGAGTCTTGTAATACCAAGATAGGAGAAAGTTTCATGGAGGCCTCCCTCAACAGAGGACACTATTTCCCCCAGTCTGAGCTGAATATATCAAGGAACCATGAACTCAAGCTGATTGAACTTTCAGGTTTAAAACAAGAGAAGGAGGTAATTTTTAAGGCTGTGATTTAATAAGGAAATTAAAGCATGCACCTTGGTTGAATCAAGGCAAACAATACTTATTTGTTAAACACTGAGTTCGAGATCTAAGGTTCCCCTGGCAAGGATATGAACAAATCAAGAACATTGTTATAAGAGTCCATGAGGTGACTTGTGAACTCTCAAGAATCAAAAACCTACTGACTGCAATACATACCTTCATGCCTCCAGCTTCCACCCTGGGCACATTACATGATCCATCATCTACAGCCAAGCCCTAAGATACAACTGCATTTGCTCTGACCGCTTAGACAGTGACAAACACCTACAGGATCTCTATCAAACATTCTTAAAACTACATTACCCATATGAGGAAGTGGAGAAACAGATTGACAGAGCCAAATAGGTACCCAGAAGTCACCTACTACAGGGCAAACCCAAAAAAAAAACAAACAAAAAAAAACCGAACATCATTGGCCATCAACTATAGCTCCCAGCTAAATCTCTCCAACACATCATTAAGGATCTACAACCTATTCTAGAAGATGATCCCACACTCCCTCAAGCCTTGAGAGGCAGGCCAATCCTTGCCTACAGACAGCCTCCTCCCAACCTGAAGCAAATACTTACTAGCAACCAGACACCATACAACAAGAACAGTAACCTAGGGACCTATCCCTGCAACAAACTCCTTTGCCAACTCTGCCTACACATCAATTCCAGTGACATCATCACCAGTCCTATGCATATCAGCCACACTATCAAGAGTTCATTTACCTGCACATCTAATAATATGATATATGCCATCATGTGTCAGCAATGCCCCATTGTCATGCACATTGGCCAAACTGGACCGATCCTACACAAAAGAATAAATGGATGATTCAGACATAAAAAATGCTAACACCCATAAACCAGTAGAAGAGTACTTCAGTCTCCCCACACACTCTGTAGCAGACTTGAAAGTTGCCAAATTTCAATAAAAGAAGTTTAAAAATAGACTTCCTCACAAAACTGCAGAGCTGGAACTCATATGCAAACTTGACACAATCAGAGTGGGTCTGAACAGGGCCTTGGAATTGTTATCTCATTACAAAAAGTACTTATCCCTATTCACAACACACACACACACACCTTCCACTGCTGTGAATGGGCCTCATCTCACCTGACTAAATTGACTTTGTTAGCACTTGCCCTCCCCATTGAAATGTTTCACACTTGCAAGTGTGTATATACCTCCTAAGTGTAGGTTCCATTTCATGCATCTGACAAACTGGATTGCAGCCCACAAAAGCTTATGCCCGAAGAACTTTATTAGTCTTCAAGAGGCCACAGAACATCATTGGTTTTGTTATATACAAAGTAAAATGGTTACCCCTCTGGAAAGAATCAAAATGTGATTCTGAGATGCAGTAAAGTGAAGGAGAAACTGTTTCTTAAGTATCTTGAGAAACTTATTTTTAAATTCATACAAATGTGGTGTTCATTACTGCTTTGCAATCTCAAGCTGACAAGCATATAATGTTTGTTGCTCCACTGGTATATAAACATTCAGAAGGGTTAAATGTTAAGTACGGATTACATGAGGAATCACAGAATCTTTTGCTTTAGTGTGGGTATAGTACCTGTTGGTACTATACCCACACTAACTCCCACAGAACAGCTATATCATTGGATATTGAAATTTCATGTGCCTGTTGGTCAGAGTGCTGATTAGCAGTTTTTTGTTTTCTGGGAACAATTTACAAAACTGATAATTGTATTTAATTTGATAATATTTTTCAATAACGACTTAGATATTAATGGATTCATACCATTTAAGGCCAAAAGGCTAGTTCATCTAGTTTGAGTGGCTGTGTTAAATTTTCTTCAGCTACCTACCTACCGCCTTATATTAACTCCAATAATTTGTGTTTGACCAAAGCAATTCTTCTAGAAAGGCATGCAGACATGATTTGAAGACATTTTAAAATGAGACAGACAGAGAGAACCCACCACTTCCCTTGAGAGTTTGTTCCAGTGGTTAATAACCCTCTCTCTCAAAAATGTGTGGCTTATGTCTAATTAGAATTTTTCTGGCTTAGGTGTCCAGACACTGGTTCTTGTTATGTCCTTTCTGCTAGATTAAAGAGCTTTTTAGTAACGATGAAAGTACCTACACACCACAATCAAGTCACCTTTCAAGCACCTTCTTGATAATCTAAACAGATTGGTCTAAGCCTCCCACAGTACGACATTTTCTCTAGCCCTCAAATCTTTTTGTTGATGTGCATGGGGCTCTTTCCTTAACCTTCTCTAGTTTTTCAACTTTTAAAATATATAGTATTCCACTATCACTCTCACTGAGGCTGGATAAAGAGGTAAAATCATCTCTATATTCCTATTTCTCCAATTTATCCATCCAAGAATCATACTGGCCTTTTCTGCTGCAGTATCATAGTCATGTTCAGTTGCTTGACTCCTAAGTCCTTTTCAGAGTCATTGATTTCCAGAATATAGTCTCCTTTTTTGTAGCTATGGCCTATTTCTCTTGTTCTTAGATATATGCACTGTAGCTACTGTACCAGTCATTAAAATCCCTACAATCTTTCAAACTCCAAGGTGGGGTGGGGGTGAAGTGGGAGAAACACCAGAAAAGATGCCAATAAGCACCAAAAGTTCTGAGAAACTGACCAACACCAGTAAATTAATAAAGTAATATGCCCCTTCTACTGATTCCTGTTGAATCTAAATATTGGAATGTTTTCAAAACAGAGTGTGATCAAAGTACTAGGTCCCCTTAACACTGAAGTCACACAGGGCACATTCACTGAGGGACAGCCAACCTTACCTTCAAATGTCCTAGCTTGCCTGCTTCCCAATTTTAACGCTATTTAAACATAAATCTATGCCCATTAATTAAAAAACGTCTGGATTAAACTGTATTTTCAGTTCAACAAATACAACAATCATTTTGTCAATTGAACGAGAATTTGGATTGTGCTGTCTTCCCATATAAACACACAGCAAGTGGAAGTCATGCTTGAGTGTGAAAAGCAATCGTACAATTTTTTCTTGAAGATGTGTCTTACTGAAAGACACATAAACCTCCCCAAGGACAACTTGAATTAGTGTCACAGGTCAGACAAAGATACTACTACGAAAGCTAATCCCTTTGCCCATTTCACATGTTTCTGTAGTTTCTGATCGGTAAAAACAAAACTGAGATTTCACTAGATATTTTGTTTGCTTCTCTTTGTTTTCAAAGCCAAGCAATGCAAATATCTGAACATGCACCAACGTGGAATTAAAATACTGGGAATACAAGTTAATTCCCTTCCTTCAGCTACCTTATGGCAGCCCCCACTCACCTCAGTCTCCCCATACCACTGGTCATCCTGTAGGAAACAGAATTGTGGAAAACAGTTTGACTAAGACTATGAAAAGGCTAATATTCTAGAGAAGCAATCAGTAAAAGTAATAACCCAATTCAGGCCCTCCACACATACCTGGCTATACAAGAAGTGTATTTTAGGTTTGGATAGAAACACATGCAAGTGGACTGTTGCCTGAAACATTTTATTTCTTACAAATGAATAATCAAAACCAAACTGTTTATTGTTTTTGTTTTGTTGGTTCAAAATGTTAGCTAACTAAGGGTTAACTAAGTGCTAAGTAACCAAAAACACACAAAAAATCCCTGTATTTTACACTGTGTGGGTGGAATGGTCAACAGAGATTTAGAAGTACAAAAATTATTTTTCAATTTGAAACTAACCTGGGTGGGTTGGCACATGCTGTTACTGTTCAAGCACAGTCTTCATCTTTCAGATATAACATGTCTTTACCACATTAACCCAAACTAATATTTTGGATGTGGCTTTTTTGTTTTAGCAACTTTATTTTTTTATTTTAAGATCTGTCTCAGAAAGTGCTCTCACTCAATACGCAATTAGGAAGGAACTGGTAGGCAAGTAATTATTTTTTTGATACTAGAACACAGGAAATGTTCCACAAATCCTACCAAGAACCCAATGTGCCCGCAGAATAAATATTTTCACCTTTACAATGACCCCCCCCAAAAAAAAGTTAAGTTGGCAGCTGCCCAAGCAATATTCCTTTTTGAATTTCCATTTACTACTTATAAAAATGAATCCTAAAATTTCTAGTAATATATTCAATGCTGACGATAAAAGTCTGGCATCAAGATTCAAAGATGGTGATTTCTTTGCCAGGACCATACATCCCTCTCAATAATAGACAAAAATGTTCACTGGTTTGCAGATGAAGTCAGCACAAAGTTATACTGGATTTCAACTAGGTTTAAAAAATTTCAATAATCTTGATTCTAACATCTGATAGAAAAATCTAACTCTAGACAAAAAGGCACTAATGTACATGCTATGAGAGGATTCAAAAAGTCCATCTGTCCATTAAGTTTTTGTTCATTCTCCTGTTATGACAAAAGGTACATACAAGTGCCTGGCTTATGCTATAGTGTTCATTTTTTAAAAAGCTTGGTAAAAATGTAATAAAATATAGACCACTTGTTAACCATTAACCTAAACCAACTCTCCCATAACAGTTATCCTCCATCCTACTCTCCTTAGAACGGCCGGATTTTGACTATGGCCCATTTCCCATATTATCTATACCAGGAGTGGACAAACTTGTGGAACTGAAGAGCCACACAAGTTGATTATTAAACCTTCGAGAGCCGCACTATGGCAGATAGCTATATTTCACTTACTCCAAAATTACTAAGTTTAAAATTCAATGCATGCTTTAATTTTATCATAAAAAGACGGCAGATATTGATTCTATCAATGTCAGATTCTAATTACTTAAGGTTACCATGAAAACTAGGCCTAACTATACATTAAAAACAGCTTCTCCCTGCCATCCTGACCATGTCACTGCTTCTCCCCATCCTCTCCAATCATGCCGTGCTTCTCTGCACCATTCCCAAGGCCTCAACCATGCCACTGCTTCCCACTGTCTCTGACTATGCCACACTTCTCCACACTGTCCCAAGCCCCTGACCATGCTGCCGCCTCCCCCACTGTCTCTGACCATGCCACCTCTTCCCTGCACCAACCCTGACTGTGCCACGCTTCTCCTCGCTGTGCTTTCCTGCAAGCCGCACTTTTTCTTTGAAGAGCCGCAGTTTGGCCACACCTGATCTATACCATTTTGCAGCATGGTCAAGTCTGACAATTAATCAGAAGTGCTTTCCTTAGGTCTCCAAGAAAGTGTAACTCCTGTGTATCCTAAAGGCTCAAGAAACAAAGATAAATAAAGGGAACCTCAAAATGACTAGGGTTTCTTTCTTTCTTTCTTTCTTTTTTTAATCATGATCTTTTTGAGCTCAAATCAAGATTTCTAAATGTTCTTGTCTGGCAACAATGACAAGCCTGATACTTTCATCTACATTTCTGACTGCACTAAACCACTGTATCCATAATGATTCCTTAGATCTTTACACTGAGGGTATGTCTCCACAGCCAAGGAAGGTGCAGCTGCAGTTCCTACGCATGCAGCTTTACTCTTTAGCTTGGTTAACAACAATACCGAAGTTGTGGCAGCATGAATTTCAGTGTTGATTAGTATCTGTGCCCTGAAAATTTCGTGGCCACCATGGCTCTCTGGAATCCCTGGAGTGGCTTCTTTCAGCTGGGAGTAAGTGGCTCTAGGCAAGCTGTGGACAGGAGCTGCTCCAGGCTTCTTTCGGTAGCATGCCTATGGACAGGCCCCAAACATGCCTCAGAAACAAGTCACCTGGCACCCTACTGCAGTGTGCTTGGGGACGAGCCCCCAGTCACTCCTCAGATAGAAGCTGACCGGTGCGGGCTCAGGTACGCCATGGAGAGAGCTGCCCTGGGAGATTTCTTTCTGGGGTGTGCCTGGATACACATTCCCAGGCATGCCATGGAGAAGGGCCATTCTGGGTGGCTTCTTTCCAGGGTATGCTTGGGAACAGGTCCGTAGGCATGCCACAGAGAGGGGTGCTACTGGTGGCTTCTTTCTGGGGACCCTTGAACCCATGCTCAATGACGCCCCAACCCACTGCTGCTTCCTTTCCTCCCACTCACCCCACCCAACTATCGGGAGCAGTAGCAGAAGCGGGTCAAAGATTTAAAAGGATCCTGGCTACCACGGATACCCTGCATGCCTTTGAGTATTTTGGTAGCACCTGATGCGGCAGCAGCAGGGGGCGTAATGATCCATTATTAGAGGGAATGCAACCCAGTACTGCATTGCAAACTGTACTTTGAAAACCACTGCTCTAGATGATTAGTATATTGAACACCTACAATGATTCCTTCCAGAATCAACCTCCTACTGTTTCAAGAATCAGCTATTTATTTCCACCTTTACTTCCCAAGTTTCTAACCAACAACGGAGCTTCTTCTCTCATGACACAGTTCTCAAAATTCTTGAAAAGCATTTTCTGAGGGAGTTTTACGTAAACTCTATACAACATTGGTTTCATATATAGTCACTACATATATAATTTCTTCCAGATGTGTGCTATTTCCATGGCAGATCAGCATAGAAAGCAGGTTTGAGTAACACACAGGCAGAACAAATTAATACTTTGCAAAATGATGGGGTGAGAGGCACAGAAGTTTTTGATGGCAATACAAAAGGAATTGATCATAAATGAAAGTAGGTTAAAAGTCTTTACAAATAGTAGAGTAGAGCAGTTGCTAATATAAATTAAATAATATTCCTGAAAAATGTATTCAGTCACTGGGCTAATGCATCAATCAATCAATCAATCAATACTAATACCCTAATGTTTTGTTTCTGAATCGACTAAAACAGATTGTGTATCCTCTTTGTACCGCCATAAATGGAAACCTAATTTTAATTCACACATAGCAGCCCAATAAAACACACATGCAGATGTCAGGTTGCTATTTTGCATCATTAGTGGTCTTATGTGCGTGCTCCTTCTTATGTAGTTCCCAGGAGAAAAAAGTTGAAAGTCTGTCATTTGACTTGCATTCCACTTCATATGCCGCATCCCATCCCATATTCAGAGTTTTAAAAATAGAAGATCTGTGTGAAAAATGGGAGAATCCAAGATCTTTCACTCATTCACTAACAAAATACTTCAGTATCTTTTACTTAAAACATGCAAGGTCAAGAAAATAATAAATGAAATTAATTTTCCTATTAAGTTTAATAACTGGAATAGTATGGCAGGTGTCAGCTGTGACTGAGGAAAGTATAAAACCATTAAAGTTATCAGAGTAACCAGAATCCATACAATAAGCAAGAAATTCTAGTACTGTAGTTACAAGTACCTGCCACTAACTTAAGTGAAGATTGCTAACTTTGACAGAAGGTCAAAAACCCCTTCATTGCTGAATCATTAGGAATATTATGTACTAGGAAGAGTCACTAGAGGCGAAACATACAGTACCTCCTATTACCTAAATATATTTTAATTATTTCTCTTTCTGGCTGTTGCATGCCATTTGGTTTTGGGTGGGTGATGAAATTAATTTGTCAGCAACCTATGAGTCCATCTCAGGATATTCAATTTTATATTACATACAAACCACTACTCTTCATACCAATGGAGTAAGCATAGTTCAACAACAGGTGATCTTTAATTTTTTTCATTTGATATTCTTTTGAGGTAAAACAATCCTTTGAAAAAAGGGAGAAAATTTTGAGCATTTTCAGAAATTTCCAGATATTTTTACACTATAAATTTCAAAATTTTTATTTTTGATCCCTCTCCAGTTTCTTTATTCCTTTTTGCCACTAAGTGGAACAGAATTAATGGCAAAACAAGACACTTCCTAGAAATTAGAAACTTTAATTTTTCTTCTTTTTTCCTTTTGCCAATTTGTGGCTTTTCCAAACTTTCTCATTGCCAGTTTAGTTGTAAAATGACAAAACAAAAATTAAATGTTGAAAAACTGTGCCAATCTGCCACATTTCAAAAGTTGCAGAAGTTTCTGTGGGCTACAGAATAGCAAAAGGAAAACTATGAAGTTTAAAAACCAGCCCTGGCCATCATTCATTTTATTGCACTGAATGGAAAACAGGAAAAAGGGGGATAAAGGGAAAATCACAAAAATACAAAGTCTGGGGAAAAATCAAATGTCAAAAATATGCGGTTAAAAATTTCCAGCAAATATTGCTCTGTTTTGAGCCACAATAAATGGAAATTTCAATTTTTCACAAAATCACAATTTTTTTAACCAGCTCCAATAATTACTCAACTGTTTGAGGAATGATGGATCAAGTAGAATGACCTAGTAAAATCACTGATGTGAATTTTTAAACAAACACTTTCTGAAACTCAGTGTATATTGCTTCAATTCAACTGTATTATGTTATCTTGTGTTCCTGACACCCACTCAGTACTTTTGTAAGGAAAAAAACTTGTGTTGTCAACAATTCTGTTTATTTTGAATGCAAAGTTAGTATCTAAAACAGCATTTGACAAAGCTGTTAAAAAGAAGTCTGATTCTGTACACTGAAGACAGTCTTTCATTTGTAGAATATACTGCATGATTAAACCATTAAACCATTTCTGTATACAGTGTCTGTTTGCTGATATGATGGATTTCTGTGCTTTTCTATAATATATTGGAATAAGAAAAAAAAAATCAGTTAAAATAGCACCAGCCAAAGATAAATAGTACCAACCAACTTCTAAAGACATGAAATTTGGATATACTTGACACTGTGTCCTCAACTAACACACTTATATTTAGGCATTTAAAAACACTCAAAAATACATGTTGAGAGGTTAAGGGAGTGAGATAAACACCTGCTGTTGCAATATGTGGACACAAAGAGACTGAATTAGAGTGATTAACAAACCCATAAAGGCAAGAAAATTAAATCAGACCCTATCATTACTTTGAATATGGGGTTTGTTTTGTGTTTGATTTTCACTTCCTAGGGTCTGCTCACAAAATACTATTAAATTAAAGCCTTCGTGTCTGATATGCCCAAGGGACTGTTATAACTACTCTCATATGATCTTGACAGCTTCTTTAGATATTGTTATCCTTTTGCCCTTTCCTGGAATTTTGCATAACAAGAAAAATGTAAACAACATTTTAACTACAAGAAAAATCACGAAATAGGTAAACATTTGAATGATTATAAAAGATCTATTATAATACACGTTGCAATATTCAAGCATCCACTGAGATGAACAGGGTTATCTACTGTAGCCATGTAATCCATGCAATTCATAGCATGGTGCATGAACCAGTATTGACAATGTTCTGAACACCACACAGGCTTTTCAGATTTACATAATCTTGGTAGGATTTTGTGATTTTACACTACACAAATATTTATCATCCATATATTGAAGCAGTGAGAAGGTAGTATCCATAACCATAAAGACTATAAAAATAGTTTCATCCCTTTCAATTTTATTATACCAGTCTCAGAATTCACATGCTCCTTTTCAGCCCCCAAATCCACACATACCCCAACTGCTGATCAAAACAGCTGACAGGGCAAAATTTAGCATGAGGATAAATGTTCCCAAACAAGTTTAAATAAAGCTGGTTCAAAATAATAGTTAAGAACCAGAGGTGTGGACAAAAGGGAAGGTAAGGAAGGGCCTCCCTCTGTCTCCCAATAACCGGCAGGGGCTCAGAGCCCCTACAGCACTGGGTATGTAGTGGGGGCATATCCTCTCCCCCCTCTGCTGGGACCAAAGTACTTCAATCTCCATACCATGGCCCCAAAGCCAGAGACACTCTGTAACCCTGACACAGCCATGTACTTGTAGATACATTTATTCGGATAATACCTAGATTTTCTTTGATATGGTGAGTGGCTGCTGTTTACTTCTATGCATGTGATTTATGTGTATGTGTGTTTAACACAGTCCTCTAAAAATGGTCCAGTTCTTGTGCACACCCGTGTGAAAAACTGGAAATTGGATGTTAGCCACACACAACTGAAAACTGTGAAATCAGCATTTGCACAGGGTGATGATGTAGTATGTAAGTGCATGTTTTAAACATGCACTCAAGTGTGAACTTGTAAATGTATTGTAAGACACTAGATAGCCTTAATTATTTTAAAGGACTAAATTATGTATTAAATATATATTTTGCAATGTATGTTGATAGTGGCATAAATGGTGTTGCAAATATTTAAGGCAATTTACAATGCCTGTCCTTAGACTTTTAATGTGGCTTCAATAAATAATTCACCATAAATGCTTTTTTATGTAAAAGAAAATTAAATGTAAAATCTTCCACCATTAATGTGATGCTTATGTACTGTAAGCCGTGAAAAACAAAAGATAATGGTCCAATGGCAATTTTAACTTATATGTAGTACAGCCCCATCCTTCCCATCTATTGTAGTTTTATGATACTTAACAACTGTGGTATTTAAGCACCTACAATACATGCAGTATGTAGTACTTTCTAATTCAATTCTTCTGGTCAGATGTGCAGTAGAATACTGATTAGGCTGTCAAATGCATAACAAAGAATGTGCAACAAAGCCAAGCTGTTGCTGCTGTAAGAACCTTCACCTTTGCTTCTGACTTTTGGTGCTTTTAAATTATGTAATTTGAACACAGAGTTTACACTTTTTAAAAAAATTATAAACAGATGAATACAGGTTTCTGTCTGTGTTGTCAAACATTTTGCTATCGTGTTTTCTGCTATTTCCACAAGCTTGTGAATGAAAAGACTTTTAAAACCATTTTTTCCACTCCTACATCACCATCAAGAGGGAAACAGAGGTGATCATAAAACTAGGACACCAGCTTATTAATTCTCCTTTCTCAAATCCTTTCTTTTCTTCCTCCCACAGTAAAAGCCCTCTTTCTGCTCTAATACGCAAAGCCTAATAATGTGCAAGTTAGTCTTTTGCAGATAAAAAAATAATTTTGACAAAGCCAGAGAAATTTTTCATGCCAGACATCTTTTCCTCCCTAAATAGCTGCCCATTTAGACTTGGTACCTTTCAAACGTCAAATGAATTTTGAACACCTTATAACGTTCGGTGGTTTTTTTTCCAGCAATCAGTGGAGATTATATAACACCTGCTCCTCTGTTTAGTTTCACTTTTTCAGAACTTGGTATCAGACCCCAAGAGCAGAATTCAGCTTTCTAGATTTACATGTAAAGGGAGAGCCGTTAACCTCCTTGCAAGTTTACAAGCACCAGTCTCTTTGCTGAGCAACTCTGGTGCTTAGAGACGTCTCATTTCATGATAGAAGGGCAGTTAACACCTGTACAGTAATTATATCTACCAAATGTTGTTGGCCAGAAATATGAATATATAATTTTTCCTGCCATCTGTTAATTATACTATTTGAATCACTTATTTAATCATATACATTTACTTGACATCTACAAACTTTTTAATAGCATCTGCAAGTGCTATGCTTGCATACATACAAAAATAAGTCACTGTTTATGTGTCCCACAAGGAAACATCATGGTTGTACAGAAGGCCAGAGTCTGCAGTAGCTTCACAGAATAAAAAGGTAGTTAGCTGCAACCAGCTTCTCATCCTATACAGCTGATAACAACAATACAGATTAATAGGTAGTTACCATATGGGAAAATGCATCATTTACAGGAACAGCTGAGGTGAAAATATGGGAAGAAAAAGAAGTAGGCTGCCAGGTTGTCACATACAGAAGTAGTGCACTTAGGCAAATCTGACTTATGGAGAAACAGCCCAAACAGATGGGTGGTAAAATGGTCCTCAGTTCCAGTTTGGTGATTAAGGAAACCATGTGAAAAGCAGAGTTGGTATATTCAAATAAAATCTTTAAACACTGCCATGCCACCATGTGTGGCTCTTTTTTTTTTTAAATACTTATTTTAAACAAACAAATAAATAAATTATAGTTAAGGTTACCACCTGACCGATATCTGACCAGTTTTTATTTTATGGATCTGCCTCTTTCCAGAAAAATAACGTAATCTTTCTTTCTTTCTTTCTTAGCATGGATCTAAAGATTTGCATTGTTATCACAATACATTGGGTAATGTTAGAAGGTTACGTGTCCAGCTACACATGCAGCAGTGTTCCCACATCTTCAGTTTAAGTGCTAACAGATCAAAACTGTTTAAAACACAAGCAGCTGTCTGCCTATTGGTGAGAGAGAGAGAATTTGAGTCCTGCAAGAGTAAGACATGCAATATTGTCTCTCTGGATACTTTAACTGGCTGTTAAATGGCACAAGGGTTGCTTGTCGGCACGTGGTGCCACGGTTTTTTGCTTGTTTTTTTGCATTTTAAAGGTAGTAACCCTATCTGTAGCACTGAACATATTTTCTGTACATCAACAATTGCTACATGCATTGTGAACAATCAACTTAACAAATTGAACAAATATTTCAGCAGGTAAGGGCCAGAGGTCAAAATGCCGTAAGGACAAAAATTTAATATAAATACAGAGTGCTGTTTTGTTCTAAAATAAACAGATGCTAAAATAAACAGGTTTGAGTATCACACATATCGTGAGCATAATTCTGCTTATCAGCACAGGGTTAAAACTTTCCCAATTCTCCAATTTTATAATTTTCTATATTTCAAATTATACCAGCATGTATACAAATAGCAATTTATCTTGTGAGCAGTTTTCCAAATCAGGCCCTCCCTCAATCTGCCATGATTTACGCAAATGTTTAGTTTTGCCCACTCTGAGTAATCCTACTGAAGGCAATATGACCATTCCATGGACAAAGTTAAAAAAGGACATCAGGCTTTGAGAAGTAAGGACCTACTATTCAAAAATATCTGTCACAAACTGTGTGTGCACGCAACACAGAGAGGGGGGGCTGTTGAATTTTCAATTAAACGGTTTTGTCAGAAAACGCAGTTTTGCTGAAATCAAAACATCTTTGAGATCATGCTGGTTTCAATGAAATTTTCAAAGGGAAAGTTCTTATATGTTCTATTTTGATTTGTTTATTATAATCAATATTAATGAATTATAGTTATATATATTAGTTGGGGTTAAATACATAAGGGGTTTAATATAATATTTCTGCATATATATGAACACAATTATATGATGCTCTCAAATAAAGATTCAGATTTTTGTCAGAGAAACGTCATCTTTTCATTCAGAATTAGAATGAAAACCAAAATATCAGTATTTCCCCCACAATGAAAATTCCTAGACATATGAAATTAAAGACTTATGCATGTGTATATATGTGTTTCATAGACAGACACATACATATACATACACAGACATGTAGAAGTACATGTCATAAGTACATGTAGAAGTACGTCATAAGCATGCACAAAAATTTCTGGAGTGTGAAACGTGACACACATGTTCCTAACGATTAGTAGTCTCTCTACTAATTTTTTGAAGGAAAAATATGAAAAAAAAGACATTTGAAATGATGGAGGTTGGTCACTGGACATGTCTAAGACCTAGTCTATACTCTCCACACCTTTTGGTGGCAGTTGATGGAGATGCAAAAGATATGTAAAATAACTTGCATATCTCCCAACGACTTCCTAATTACTCACAGTTGCTAGACGCTTGGCTAGGCTGGTTGGAAATGTCTTCCAGTTGGCTTGCAGATACTCCAGTTCTGGGGCTGGAGTTGCTATGGCGATTTCTGGATTGACTGAGTGCATCTATGCTGATCGCTCAATCGAACTTAGAAGACTGCGCTGACAGCGGTGATTTTGCTGCTGTCAGTGGTGATTTTGCCGCTGTCAGTATAGACAATCTAATATGGGGATTGGTAAGATGGGCTAAGCGAGCCATTATCGGCTCTTTAGCAGCTGCTTTGTGGCTCTCTAGCTGACAGCTGCAGCCAAGGGGGGGGGGTCATTTAAATATCCTGCCCTGCTCTGCCCTCAGAGGAGGCAGCTCACAGCTGGAGACCCTCCTCCTTAAGTACAGGTAAGCACTGTACTGGTGGCGAAGGGCTTCCGCAACTGGACATGGGCTGGAGGAGCAGGGGTGGCTGCTAGGAGCAAGTTGCAGCTCAGTGACATACAAACCCAGGGTGAAGGGGGCAAGGAAGGTGCTGCTGATGTGTCTGTGAATATTCTCTGAGTGTTTATGGCTCTCCCCAGGTAGAGGAGCCAGGAGGAGGGATTCCCTCAGGAGCAACTTGGTATTTAAGGGAGGTGAGGAATTTGTGGGGCCAGCATAGGTGTGCAGTAATGGCTGGCCTGGATCCCTGGAATGGTTTGCTAGAAATGGGAAGGTTGTGCTGCCTCCAGCCCAGCTGCTTCTAAGTTCCCTAATCTATCTGGCTGGAAAAGTCTCAAAGGGATTCTGCATTGTAAAAGAAGGTGGAGAGGAGAGAGCCAGCCGGGGGCTTGTGGGGATGCAGGCAGTCTAAGGGCTAGAATAGATGTAACCTGCTAGAGAGGGGGCTGCTGCCCCCAACTCTTGTTGCAGATGATGAAGCAGTAAGGCTGAGAAACCAGCAAAGGGGCAGCTCCCTTGCCCTGTGCACAGCCCTAGCTTAGCTCTCCTGTTACAGCTAACAAAAGCCCCGCACTATTAGTTGCAAATATTAGTGCCCTGTTTGTTTTGGGAGGATTTTTAAATGCTCTTCTGGATGCCAGAGTTTTATGGAATCCAAAGCTTTAATTCTTTGGAATTGGAAAGCAGAGAAAGTATTGTGTTACCTTGAAGAAATCTATAAATTTTGTATAAGGCTATCATAGAACTATTATGGAAAAGGATAAATATCCTTTTAATGAAGATTATTAATTTTATTTCCCAGGCTCACCTTTATTCATAGTCTTAAGTTACTATTATTTTTGTACTATTATTGAACTTCAAAATATTCTTGGGGCCATGTGTTCCTTCATAGTAAGGTTCCTCTTGGCTCTGATGGTGTACTGAGCTTATGTTAGGGAAGAAAAGTTATGGTGGAAAAAATTGAAAGTGACCAAAGAGGGGGGAAAAAAACAACGCAGTGTTGGCTGAACATAGGTTGGTTGGTTGGTTGTTTTTTAGAGGGAAGCTGTACAAAGGAAGAATACTTAATGAAAATTATGACTCAAATATTTTAATTTAGTGATAGAATTTTTTGAGCAAGAGTCTAATGAAATTCAACATTTATGGGTAACAAGAATAAGGCAGGGGTTATGGTTGATGCTAAAAGAATTTGTTAAAGAGGGGATGTTCAAACTACTGCTTCAAGGAGCAATCCAATTTATACCTATTGGAGGTTGTTTGAGGAGATTACCCCACTTCTATACCTTGATGTATTGCTGACATCTTTCTCTTGTACATCTGCTTCTGGGCCAAGGCAGAGATAGGATATTGCCAAATGTTTTGTTTCAGTTCTCTGTGTACCTAAAGATCTCTTTATATCTAATAAGTAATACATTTTAATTACTTTTTGTTTAAGAGGGCCCTAAGGTTTCTTTGAAAATCAGTGTATATAACATTGAATATTAAAGCACAACTTACACTGACAAAGCTAAAATGAAGTGAGTACTTTGACATTTTATATTTTTTCCAGTACTGAAGGCAGTTGTTCTTCCTCTCTTTTTCCCTGTTCCCTCCCAAAAATTAGAGCTCACTTTCTTTGCTAAATGTTAACTAAAAGTAACTTCAAACTGGTGATTTACTTCAATAAAGTCTTCATTTTGCAATGTGTCATCAGCCAATTATTTTTCAGTAAAGATCTAAAAACTCTGTTTTAAAGTGTGAACTGTCAGTAAAACACATCATATATGGTTCAAATGTATATGTAAATTGTTTGTTTGCATTAGCAAACAACATTTGTTGTTATTAAAAATCAATATGCATCTCTGTTCTTTTTATTCACTTTCTTAACTAGCAGGCAACACCCCTTGTGGCTCTCAAACCATTTGGTTATTGAAGGAATTTTAAAAAATGGCTCTTCTTATCTTTTGGGTTGCAGACCCCTGACCTAATACATCCTGTCTGCTATGACAGGCTTCAGGGAATTTTATGAGGAATGTTAGCATGGAAAAATCCAAAATAATTCCTGAACTCAGCAAAATTCTTCTAAACTGCTTTTAGAAAAGGGACAGAAACCTACAGGTAGAGGAAGAAGAAAGTATCCTTCAGTTTTTACTATGTTCTGAAGATTTTAAACGTCTTTTTCAAAAACAAGTTAAAATTTTCTGTTTTTCTTTATAAATATATCACCAGCATGCTGGTTTGCATCCTAATCCTGCCATAAAACTCTCCCCAGGCAAACAACAATAGCAACACGTAAGGCTTGATTTCATCCCTTTCTCTTTAAGAAATATGAACTTCAAATCATAACCAGTAATATTTCTGACTGTTAAAATTAAACAAAGGCACCCATGTCTCTCTTTTTGTTAGAAAAGGAAAAATACAACAACATTACTAAAGGAAATTTCATGTAACAGCATCTTTTACCACTAAAATTAATTTTAAGACTAAAATGTAAAATACTAGCTAAGGAATACACGACACAGCCAGTTCAAGGTTTTTTGGTGCCCCAGGCAAAGTATAACTTTGGTGGTCCCCCAGTCAATATAGATAAAAATGATGATGTATTAATATATTTTTTTAAATAGAAAAAAAAATCACTTCCATCTAATTTGGTGCCTGTTAACACCTGGTACCCTAGGCTACCTCCTAGCTCACGTATATGGTTCAGCATGCCCTGTATGTTGAAGTTTTGTACTTCATATAACTGCGGAGTGGTGGACAACACTTTCTTATATCTGGGTACCTGTCAGCTCGAGACAATAAAGTGTCTGTTTCATTTCTCCTCCTCCAACCTTCCCAGCTTGTTATACTTCACATGGTTCATATCTGCTGATCTTCCCCTAATCAAGTTAAAAAAAACAAAAACACAAAAACTATCTCCTGCTTTTAAAATGTTAATATCCAGAACCCAGGGATGAAGTCAGTTGGTGTTCAAGTTCAAACTGCTATACTGATGCTTTCAACTTGGCGTAGGTAGGGACAGCAGCTGAAAAGTTTGCAGAATGACAGAGACATTGACCCAGAAGTACAGGGATGTGGGAACACACATAAATATCTCATTAATATCTCTCTTGCAAGACGGCAGCTGCCAGACATTAAGTAAATTTTAGTGTTTCTTAATGACAAATACAACATGAATTTAAAGAAATCCAATACCATTTTGTTTGATGCTACCAAGATGCCTCTGAAATTTAAAAGTGGAGTTTTCTGCTAAACTTCACAGTACCAGATCCAAAGCTCACTGAAATATAGGAAAGGCATTCCATTTACTACAGTGAGATTTGAAGCAGGTCCACACTAGACTTGTCCTGACAGAGAGCCAAGTCACCAGCTGACATCAATTGAATTAGCTCTAAAATTGTTTAGAGTTTCATATTAGCTATAAACAGTAAGCTAAGAAATCAGTCAGAACACAACTTTCCATCCTCAGGTAAAGTCATTCACAGTTTACCTTCCTCCGAAGGATGATGTGTACTCAAACAACTCTTTGAAGGCATAAAGCTGACAATGGCAAATACTATGGATTCTCCCCAGTATGGTTCTGGTTTTATAAGAGATTAACACCTTAAACGGGCACTCAAATATCATACCGCTGGACAGTGGATGGATAAATTCAATACATTCAGAAAGATCTTTAAAATTGGTGCATAATGCTTCCATAGAAATTAAGAGAAAATTAAATATGTTATTTGTATGACTGTAATTACACACAATCAAATATGTTACTCAATGTTGTTAATTTATATACAAAACTGTAAACTGTGCACTTATGATTGAATTAAAGAGTGAACTACTGTACAATAGGCCATAGAAAACTTGATGCCAAAATCCCAGAGGAATATATATGGGAGGTCTCCACCACACACAGACTTCCTGAGGAAGAACACCTTGAAAAGACATGAACCTGTCTCTCAAGAAGGTGGAGCGATAAGGTTGCTGAGATAACACCTTTTATTGATACAACTTTTGTGGGTAAGAGAGAGAAACTTTCAAAGTTACACAGAGCTCTTCTTCAGATCTGAAGAGTATAAGCTTTCAGTGACAGACTGGGACTGAGCCCTTGTTTTGTAACAAAGATGTGAGGATTTTTCATAAAAGTTTTTCATTTGGCATTCCAATCAGGCCTACCTGTATGTTCTGGATTGTTCAGTATTTGGATTTTTCCTCTAGTAAATGCCACTTTAAGACCATCTGAATTGGATTTGGTAAGAAAAAACTCTGATTGCTGTTCTGTTGGAAAGGAAATTGAATGCTGAGACACAGCTGAGCAAAAGAAAAAGTAACCATCTGGGCACTGAATCAAAAGGGATGGAAAAACAAGCCCTAAAAAGAGTCAGTGAAGAAACTAGCGATTGTTAGTGTAGGCAAGGGTAAAGCTAAGAAACCTGGCTAAATATGAACACAATCACATATACCTCACTAAACTGAGAATACATAAATTGTCCTGACAAAATACTACAGGAATTTTATATATTATATTACTGGAGTCAGTAAAATCTAACTATTATAAGAAAAGTTATGTGCTTACATTTTCCTCTTGGATACCAGTGCAATTGAGAAGAGAATTAGTTTCTCAACTTTTTTATTTTCATAGGAAAAAAGTAATGCCGCCTGTTTCAATAAGCCAAATTAGACATCTGTGTATTCTTCTCATCTTTATAACATATGCTGGCACATCACTATGGCAACTTATAAAATATTATACACACAAATACTACATTAATAGAACAGTAAGGTTGCCAAGTCAAACAGTAAAAAGTTAGAAAATGCCAGGAAGGTTGTTTGTGCAACTTTAATTTGGCTCCCTTGTGCATATACAGGATACTTTCCTTAATTCTATGCTCGCAAACTGTTTTTTTCCACAACACCACTGCCTCATTTGTTACCTGTTCATTATTCAGTGTGTGACCTCCTGGTTTAATTGACTTGCATAGGAACACTGTGGCAAAAGAAAGGATAAAATCCATTTCTCCAGAGCAGCAGTTGACTGCCTTAACCATGAGACTGTTTGCCCCTGGCAACCGCTTGCCTCATTCACTGCACACCTTCCAACTTCTGCAGCAAAGCAAACAGAGGTTTTAAAGACAATAATCTTTTTTATTATACAACTCTAATTCATACTCAGAGCTGGTTCATACTGCACAACGAATGAAACAGGGGTCCTGTAGAAACACAGTATGGGATAATGTAATTAAAAGCTGTATTATGATGCATATGCACAAGGGCACAGAACTTAAGGTTGCACACCTTTAATTCTTGCTTTTCTTAACTGTTGAGTACTTGACTTTACATCTTCAATGATTTTCTTTTAATGCAGGGCTGTGTGTGTGTGTGTGTGTCTGTAACTTGCTAAAATTTTAAAAGAGCACACTGAAAAAAACCAGAAATTCCACTTAATGACATCATATTAGGTTATCAACACTGGAATTTTTAGAATCATCTCACCTCTGCTGCTTGAATAATTGATGGCAGTAGTAGGTTGTTAACCTCTAGGAGCACATCTACACTGCAGCTGGGAACAAGATTCTCAGTCTACATAGACTGACACACTAGCTCTGCTTGAGCCAACAAACTAAAAATAGCATGGCATGGGATAGCAAGAGATAGCAGCTCAGTGTCAAGCAGGTCTATTATTGGCACAGCTCCATGTTCCTGTCTTTGCTACCAAGGCATATTTAGGTTTGTGCTAGCTCAGGGATCAGCAACCTTTGTCAACCCCTCTGCTGGCTCTCCTCCCCAACCAGCAGTTGGTGTGAGTAGGCCACTCCACCGGAAAAAAGCGTCATCCACCTGAAAATTTGGCAGCAGCCATGGCTGGTGGGGGGGGGTGTTGGGAGGGGCTGGAGCACTCCCCAGGTATGCTGTCAAAAGGAGCAGCTCACACAAAGAAGCCACCTGGAGTGGCTCCTCTTGGCGGTATGCCTGAAGATGGGCGTCTCCAGGCATGCTGCAGAAAGCTGCCCAGAATGGCTCTTTTTGGTGGTGGCATGCTGCTGTGGAGAGGCTCTGTGCAGCTTCTTTCTTCAGCATGCCTGGGGCATGGGCACTGCAGGGGAGCCCATGCCCAAGCTGCCTCTGAAAGAAGTTGCTCAAGAGTAGCTTTTGGTTGAAGAAGTGGCAATCTCAGTGATGCTGCAGAGGGTCTTGTGTGCCACTCTGAATGGGCTGGCATACCACTGTTGGGACGCATGACCGGGGGGTTGCCCACACCTGTGCTAGCTTAATGAGAGTCAGCACGACTATGTGTACATGAGGAGAGAATCATACCCCTAGGTTATGTAGATGTGGCTTTAGGCAAGCATTTTACTAATCCTTAATATACAGTTCAACTACTGTTGGACTGCAGCAGGTTGAAACAATGCTGTTTTAATTCTGATACACTGCATCGTCTGCATCTCTATGTGGGTTTTTAAATACCAAATTGCTACTTAGGTTAAATATTCAAAATCAAACGTGAAAAGCTTCAGATAGCTCCATGATAGAATATAATATATTCCATTAATTCCACTGCATGTAATTTATCACAACCTTTTTCTTATTCTCTCTGTTTTTGAGCTGCAGCTATGGAAAAGTATTTTGACAAAAGATGCCGATGCTGTTTTAATTAACTGCTCTAACTGAATGAAGGTGGCAATAAATAGAAAAGACATGCAGCACAAGTTAGAAGTGCTTTACTCTCAAATGAACAAGCAAGGAGTCCTGTGGCACTGTTAAAGACTAATAAATTTATTTCTCACATAAGCTTTCATGCCTGCAAGAAATAAACTTGTTTGTCTTTAAAAGTGCCACAGGACTCCTTGTTTGTTTTGCTGAAACAGACTAACATGGCTACCTCTCTGGAACCACTATCAAATGAGGATTTCATCAGTTGATACTTTCAATTAGGGCTTTCGTCTCAAAGCTTAAACAAACAAAACACGCAGCATCCCATTTTGTGTCCACCAGTCCATACCTAACTGCACTGACCTTCAGAGAAAGTGTCTGTGTGTATGTGGCCGGGGGGGGGGGAACCCTCCTCAATATTTTTATGTTAAACTGATTATCCAAAAGTACACTAGTATTTTCAATAACTGAGAATTGGGGGATTTCTTTTTTAACATCACAAAAGTTCTAATTCTCAAATAAAATGGTGACCTCAAAGAAAAAGGTTCGGTGGGGGGGGTGTAAGGGAGGGGGAGAGAAAGAGAGAGTAAATTCCACAGACTATGGCTGGCTTGTAATCAGGCTTCAGAAAAAAAATTGTTAATTTACTCCTGTTATAGGTCACTTTTTCTACTCTGAATGACAAGTGGAAGCTGTAATTTAATAGTGTATGCAGTATTGCCATTATGCTTGGAACTGCTTCCACATCTACGCACAGAAATCCATTACACTTTTGTTGAAACTGGCTGCACTACTAAGATGTGCTAATGACTGGTGACCCAGTGCTTATTAGTGAAGATAATGAATTAGTAAGTGAACCAAGGCAAGAAAACAGTGGGGGTTAGGGGGTAATGCATCAGAAAACATACTTACTTTATTGGACAAATGCGGTTTAGTTTTATCTAGTTCTGTTTCACAGACTACCATGAAATATTCTGCAGCATGTTACTTAAAATAACAAGAGACTTCACAACAGCAATTTAATATTAAATCTTCGCTCAAAAGCAGGGAGAGATTGTTATTTTCCATGTGCAAATTATGAAGAACTGTGATTAGTAACTTCATTCTCCCTTTGGGGAAAATCCATTCTCCATAAAAGCAGAAATCCACAACCAATATAACTATGCAAAAGACTGTGTAATCACACAAGGCTTTGCACAGTTAAATGCAGTTCAAAATCTGGCATTCTTTCAAGCACTGGAAGACAAGCTAGTGTTTGTAATTATGGCAACTTTCCAAATCTGAGATGTGCCAGACACAAAAACTGCTTTACATGGTGTCTAAACATGAACTACTGGAGGTGGGGGTTGGAAGGGAAACTTGACCTAATGAAGATCCATAGGGAACCTTGGCAGATTATGGAGTGTCATTATGAATGTTCCAGCCAGTGTCTTGCTGAGGAGGGCGGTGGTGATGGGGTCATCTAGATGCACATAGTCAATTACTTAACCTTCAGAGCAGAAATTATCTGCTTTCCTTTTGAAAGCTTCTCTTAGCATTGTCAACAGATAGAGCAGCCCTGCCTTTCTGCAGTTGGAGCTGAAGATGTTGCACTAACATCTCTCAAAAATGAGGCTGTGTGACACCCAGAGTGTCATGTTGTCCTTTATATTTGTTCATAATTTAAAAGGAAAATTCTAGTTCTGAGCTCTTTAAAAGGGCCTGTTTTTCCATTATTTAAAAACAAAGTATAATTAACCATTTAAACATGAAAAGAATTCTCACCACATCTAGTTTATAATGTCAAATTAAAGGCAACTAATGCTGTGATAATGTTTCATAATGTGATTCAGAAGCTGCAAACTGTGTCATTAGCAGTTTTTTCACTCTGATCTTTTCCCTAAAGTAAAATATTATCCTGTCTAATAGTTTGTATATAAAATATTTAAATAAATTAGACCCATTAGTGCACAAGCATTCTTTCTCTAAAGGTTAAAAAGAGTTTTTCAGTCAAATAATTACAAAGCATTTCACTGTTAAATCCTACCTTGGTAATTTAAAATAGATCAATAAAAACCATGCTATATTCCAAAGAAACTGTATGATAAAGGGCAACACTAAAGTTATTTTCAGCTTAAAAAATTAGTAATTTCCTAAATTACAGTTGTCCATCTTTCTGCCTACCATTTATGACACTTGCTTTCATTGTGTTTTTGAAGCCAGAAAAATCTCAAGGAGTTGTGTGGCACTTTAACACTAACAGATTTATTGTTCGCATGAGCTTTCGTGGGAGAAAATCCCACTTCGTCAGATGCTTCGAAGATGGGTGAACTTACAGAATGGAATGAAAATAAATGCAAAAGGGTGTAAAACATAGGATCAGGTCTGCTCCTATGTTTTACATCCCCTTGCATTTATTTTCATTCCATTCTGTAAGTTCACCCATCTTCGAAGCATCTGACGAAGTGGGATTTTCTCCCACGAAAGCTCATGCGAAAAATAAATCTGTTAGTCTTAAAGTGCCACACGACTCCTTGTTTTTTTTGCTAGACTAGACTAACATGGATATCCCTTTGGAAATTGAGAAAAATCTCAAACAACTACACTCCTACCTAGTGAACAAAATATTATATATTAGTTGCCCACCAGCACAACTGCTGTACATCACATATGCCTGCTGGCATTTCTTTTCTGAATGGATTAAACACACTTGAAAACGTAAAAAATTTCTCTCTCTCATGAGCTTTTGGGGGAGAAAAATCCAAATTTGTCAGACTCCTTGCTTTTTTTGCTGAACTAGACTAACACAGCTGCCCCTTTGGAACTTGAAAACACGTTTCCTAAAAGGAACCAGCAAACCACACACAATTCTTCCATCTCTAGACATGTGTTATTTCATTACTTAGATCATTTGAAATGTATTACTGGAAGATTGCACTGGTCAGCCCTTGAAAAAAACCACACTTGCCTTTAGAAAGAGCAACTCTAGACTTGTAAAATGCATATTGTGATTTCTGTAAAAGTTAGCATTTGAAACTGGAGAGCTGTAAGTTGTAATACTGATGTACTTTCAGTGCTGCTGCACTGCCAATAAAGTAAAATCAAACGAAGTTAGTCCTAGCCAGTTACAAGTCAATAGACCAAGAATCTAGGGGCACATAACTGAAGAGTTTAACTCTTTATTGGTATTTACAGTACAAATTTAATTCTCCTTAATATGGGGCCTCACAGATGTATACAAATAACATCTGCAGCTATTCAGACCATAACAGCTAATTTCCTTTTTCTTATCTCCATGTTTCCAGAGCCACAGATATCACAGGAGTTTTGGAAATGGCCATTTTATTTTTCACACAGGAGCTGTAATGATGCACCAGGAAACTGTTACATTATTATTGAAATAATTCTCTGGCAAGAAACAGCAAAAGTTGTCACAAGTGGCCTACGGGATTGAAGGAGGTGATGTTGCACCATCTTCTTTCTAATTTGTTTAACAGTCATGATTTACATTCTGCATTTTAATTTGTGCCACATAGAAATACATTATAATAGCCATTGTTTTTCCCTCTCTTTAACATACAGCAAAATACATTTACAAGAAAGCATTGACTCAAGGTTTCTAACATCTTGGGCTTGCCCTCACTGTTGGAAAATAAAGGGATTTTTCAAAAAGCTACATACATAATTAAGCTAGTAGAGAAAGATTCTTCTCTTTCTAATGAAAAGAAAAGCTAATCAACAGAAGAGAAGTCCTGAGGATGCTTGGTTGCTGATTTTTTTTTCTTTAAAACAAGTTGCCCCAAGATGAACTGACAATCACATGATCAAGCCCCCCTCTCCTCTCTCTCAGTAAGAAGCATCATGCCAATATAAAATCCAGTCACTGCAAAGCTAACCCCAAAACCCAGATAAATTACCAATCTCTCTCAGGTAGCAAACTATTAAAGTCGTTACTCAAAAGTAAGGTCTCCTGGAACTTCACAGTTCTCCACGTAAACATACATGGCAGAACAGAACTTTAAGAGCAGGTATCGGTGGGATGCTCCAATGATCCCATAGTATCCAAATGCTTACCATGTAATAAATACATATTTTCACTTCTTGCTTTAAAAAAAAAAAGGGGGGGGGGAGTACTGGACTGTGTGTGATACTAAATGGAAGATAATTAATGACAAAGATTACTACATCAGGCCTATCTTGCAACTCAAATTTGATAGAGGTGAGACTTTTTGTGCATGTTTTAACAAACTTTAAAGGAAGGAGGGGGAAATTCAGACTTGAATATATTCATATATAGCACAGGCTTTAGTCCACTAACATAAAGCCAGGTTGCTCTTGGGTAAACATACAAGGAAGGCGCTGCCTCCTCTAGCTGTCTTGTGAATTCTCTCTCTTTGATTTTGTCAAAATGCTTGAAACCTTAAAAAATGTGGGGATTGAAATGAAATGTTCCAACTTTTAAGGCTGGTCAAAATTATTTGGTGAATCTAACATAAATTTGCAAATAATTTTGGTCAATTGAGGAAAAATTCACCCAGTGCTACTGGGTACCTAACTCCCGAAGGCTCCGTTCTGTCAACATACAAATTTACATTGTTTTAATTAAAGATTTTTTAAAATCTAATTTAGTTAAACCAGTGCAGTAGACTCTTCTATTTTGAGCAAATATCAGCTTAAATTGATTTACCTTAAACTGATTCCTCAACCACTCAAACTAAACTGAAATAAATTATTCAATCCAGAACATAGGATATTTATTTTTATTTAACCTGTGCAACTTCCCATGACATCTTCATGAAATCCCTCTGTGGGAAAAATAAATGGTTTCTGATTCTTCCATTTCCTCACTTTGAAGGAACAGAACCCTGCTGTTTTGTGTTTGGACAACACCTATCACAATGACATTGAGGTCCATGGCTGGCTGGGGCTCCTAGGCATGATGGTGACATAAAGAATGAATAAAAATTATCAACATCAGAAAACAGTTGAAACTGGTCAATCAAATTATGAAATACTAATTCAGTTCATTTTTTCTATATTTGGCACTATCAAGTAAGAGGTTCAAGATTTTACCCGAAGGATACCGATGAGTCATATTCTTTCCTGATACAATTGACTTCAGAGGAGCTACACCAGCAAAGAACTTGGCCTTGTATTACTTATTTTTGCTTATTATTACTTATTTTTGACCCTGCAATCTTAAACTGAAAAATTATGAGACTTCATGTCTCACTAAAGTTCTCAAAACTTTTTACGAATAAGCACAGAGAGTATTCTGCAAGCCCAACATCTTTTGATGCCAGGTCTTTAACTTGCAAAGATGGGAAAACCAAGGCAGATAAGGCTACCACACAGAGATTGCTCAGGAACAAATAATAAGTTTTCTCTTAGTCTTATTAACACATATTACAAAGTTTGTAAACTAAGACCTGGAAATAAATGCCAGTCAGAATGTGTTCTACCACCTTGGCCAGCTTATATCATCATCCATTTCCTTCTCTGAAATCTTAATTCAAATTTTTAAAAATCCACTGTATCAATATCAAGGTCTAGATATTAGTTCCACAAATGCAAACACAATGTGACAACTTCTTTTCATGCACAGAGGCAACAATTTAACCTACCACTATAAACAATACCAGTGTGATGCAAATTAAATACTTCTGTTATAATTGAAGACACAGTTTCATAGTGCTGAACAAGAAAGGCCTTTCGTATCCCCTCTATATAAAACTCACTAATTCTACCTGCACCAAACATTTTCAAAATTATCATCGTCACCAGTTAACAGAGAGAAAACATGACAAAATGCACCACAAGACTTTTCCCAACCGAACAAAATTATGCAGTAGTGAAGAGGAGGAATTGTTATTTAAAGTATCAGTACAAAACAGGCTAATAGCTTTCTTCACTTCGTTGAATCCATCCCCAGATCTTTAGGCACTGAAGATTAAATTGTACCCATCAAAGTGGGCTATAAAAAATAACGTCAGCACAATATGACTGATTTCTGCATGAACATCTCTTAAATTATGAAGTACCTATTTCATCCCAACAATCTATAATAAGATGGCTACAAGTTCCATCTTGAAATGATACTGGACCCAGTTAAGTAAATGCAACTGATTCCCTTATCTGCAAAGACAACCACAATAGTGAAGGAGACACATTGTGCCATACAAAACAAGCAAGAAGTCCTGTGGCACTTAAAGGCTAACATTTATTTATTGCATGAGCTTTCGTGGGAGAAAATCCTACTTCAGCTCATGCAATAAATAAATGTGTTAATCTTAAAGTGTCACAGGACTCCTTGTTTGTTTTGCTGAACGAGGCTAACATGGCTGCCCCTTTGAAACATTGTACCATATGGCGAGTGAGATCTACACAGCTGCATTGTACTCTTATTTTAATATTTGATATAAAGATCAAGAAGCCAAAGAGTAAGGTGACAGTGTTTCATTAAAAACATGACAAATCTGTTTTGTATTTTTGCCCAACCACTGCCTGCTGTGTTCCTCATAACACAAAGAAAAGGAGGACATTTTTGATCATATACCCACATCTGTGTCTGCAAACTAAGTGGAGTCACCCAATGGATGAGTTATTTTAGCAGTGTTTTGGGAAAGTAGGATGAGAGCACAACCTTTTAAGACAGCAAAAATAGTTCTACAGTAGATTGAATATGGGATCTGTAAACCTTAGCAGTATGCTAGTTTAGGGACACCACTGTAATTTTTTTCAAGAAAATGGCTTCTTTTCACATTTCCCCAGGTGATTGGGCTTAGGTGGGTAGAGTTAGTATTTCATATCATTCCATCATGGTAGTGTAGTGTAGAATTTGCACTATGGTCTGAGCAATGCACATGTGGCTTATGTGACCCACACATTAGTGTAGCTTCTCTTCCAAATACATGTCTCACAAGAAATGATCTACAAACTTTATTCAAGTTCCAGAGGGGTAGCTGTACTAGTATGGTTCAGCAAACAAATGAGGAGTCCTCAAGCCTCTGATGAAGTGGAATCTTCCTCATGAAAGCTCATACAATAAATAAATTTGTTAGTCTTTAAAAGTGCCACAGGACTCCTTGTTTATTTTGCTGAACTTTTATTCAGTTGATCTTTTTCATAAACAGTTTTGATAAAGGGAAAAGAATGATTAGTAACCTTTCCATAACACCTGCTCTTTGAGACATGTTGCACACGTCCCTTCCAATGCAGATGTCTGTTCATCTTGAGCACTGCTGCTGGAAAGTCTTCCCTCAGTGCTACCTGTTGGGTCAGCTCTGGTGCTGCCTGGAGTTGCATGCTCAGAGCAACAATATAAAGGATCCTGTTGACCCCAAGCCCTTCAGTCCCATTTTGCCAGCCAACTCCAAGAGAGGGATAGAAAGGAGGGTCTTAGAATGGACATGTGCAACATGTCTTGGAGAACAGTAGTTGTGGAAAGTTAGTAACTATTTTTAATTCTCTGAGTGCTTGCATGGGTCCATTCCAGTGTACATGACTCTCAAGCAGCTGCTCATGCTGAGTGTTCAGAGTTTATTGACAGGCTGATTGCAGTACCACTCTGCAAACCCAGTGTTGCCTCTAGCTTGTTGAGCAGTGGCATAATGAGATGTGAAAGTGTGGACTGACGACCACACTGATGATCTACAAATATCCTATACTGGGACTTGTGTCAGGTATGCTGCCAAGGATGTTTGTGCCCTTGTATTACATGCCATCAAGCCACCTGGGGCAGGAACCTTTGCCAGGCTGTAGCATATCCGGATGGAGGATGTGGATCCATGATGAAATTCTCTGAGCTAAGACACAGGAAGACATTTAATCCCATCTGAAATGGCTACAAACAGTTGAGAAGTTTTCCAAAATAGCTCAGTCCTTTCTCTGTGAGATGACCTGCTAGCTGTGCTACAATTCCAGCAGAGAGAATGTCTCCAGGTGCATTGAGCAAACTGTGCAAAACTCCCATTGGTGAAGGGCTTCCTGGCACAGATGAGAGGAGTGCAATCTTTTCTGTGTGTTGATATAAAACATCATTGTTGTGCTTTCTGTGAGAACAGACACGTTCTTCCCCACTGGAGGGGATCTGGTATGTCTAGCAAGCCAAGCAAACTACCCTGAGCTCCCTGACCCTGATGTGCAATAAGAGCTCTTCCCAAGACTAGAGCCCCTCAGTTCTGAGGAAATCCAAATGAGTGGTCCAGTCTATCACTGTAACATCTGTAACAAGAAACACTAATGGCTGGGGTCTTGGGAATGCAACTCCTGTGTGCACTGCCAGACAGGTTTAGCCATGAGCTGAGGAAGGAGATGACCAATGGTAGAACTCCAACAACTGTCTAAATAGTGTCAAGTTTTGTGAGTATACAGACACTGGCCATTCCTGGAGAGGTCTGAAATGAAGTCTCACATGCCACACCATGCTAAAGCATGAGGCCATGCAGCCCAGGACCATCAGGCAGTTCTGCACTATTATGATGGGGTGATCTCTTAGGGTCTCTCTAAGCATTACTATTACTTGCTGTCAGCGGAGGTGGCAGCCATGATGGCCACCCCGCCCCACACGTAGCCCCCTGGATTATGCTGCTCTCAAGGAGAAATGTTAAGTATCGATCTCCCTGATGGGCCTCCATCTCCGGGCCATCCAGCACAAGGGGGAAGAACGTTAAGTATCAATCTCCCCTGATGGCTCTCAATCTCCTGTGTGAGTCTTTTTTTTCTCCCTAGTTTCTGTCAACAACAAAGGGGGTGAGTTTCTACCCCCCGCCCCCAACAGTTTCTCAGCACCCCCGTCACCACGAAGGAGGGGTCATTGTCTGGGGTCCCAGTTTCATCATTGGTCCTGACCAGGATCCCACTCCTAATTGGCTATTTTTACTCTGGCTGGGCAAAATTCTATTAAAACCTCCTGTCTCAGCTAGCTTGTTGTTCTCTCACCCTCGGATGCTAAAGGGCACGTCGCGACTCAGTCGGACTGATCCCCCGACTGAGACAGGGAGCACCCACCCACGAGACCTTTTTTTGGGGTGTACACGGATTGCCGGACGAACGATTAAGTGCTGAGATGCTGCAGCTGGTCTGCCTCCTCGCTTTGGGTTCCACTGCAGTCCTGGGACAGGTATTATAAGTCGATATAGGCCTCCTAGCTTCTCTTAATCATTCTACTTGGTACTATTTATATATAGTCTGTGATTGTAGTTTCTTCACCTGAGTTTTGTATAGTTTGTGTAGTTATTATTTTCTCTGTACCCTGCATAATCTTGTCATGATATAGTTGTTTATGGTCTAGCATAGCTCTGTGTTGTTAATCTGACAGGTGTTTTGTTAGTCATTTGTATTTTGCATCCTTCTTACTGTATAATTGTTCATCACTCTGCTTCTGCTCTAAACTGCTGGCCCCAAACTTCCCCAGTGTACACGGGGGAGTGTGGGGGTTTATTTTTCTCTCATCTGACTTTTTTCACTCTGCCACCCACCCTTCTTGGCTAGCAAGGAGGCATGGCTTCCAGCCATTGGTAAATACGCGTCGGGTGGGCTGGTCAGTGCCTATTCCAATGTTGAGGCAGTAAAAGGCCAGAAAAGTCCTTGACTTATTATGGCCACCCTCTTGTAGGTCATTAATCCATACTGTTATTTAACCATAAGTACTTTTGTAGGTTGTAAGTGGTTTGCATAGACTCTCATACTTTATCCTGTTGTTTGGTTGGAGGTGTTTTACAGGTGCTTTATATAGACTTTCTTGCTCCACACTGTTACTTGGTTATAAGTGCTTTGCATAGGTTTTTAGCTTTATATTGTCATTTAGTTAAAAGTGTTCATTTAGATTTTGCTTTATGCTATTAGTTGGTTATAAGTGTTCTATATAGGTTTTGCTTCCTATTGTTAGTTGATTACAAGTGTTTTTGCATAGATCTCCTTGCTTTATACTGTTAAGTGGTTAAAGGTGTTTGAGGTGTCATTATAAAAGTAGGTTTTTTTGTTTACTTGAACTGGTGTCTGTCTCATTGGTGGGTGTCGCTGGTCCATCCCAGTCACATCACGAACCCGGGGTTCAACACTTGCAACCCTGTTTCTGGGGAGTCTCTGGTTTGGACAGTCCTGAGGATCACCCTGATAAACCCTATCCTTTGGACGGGAGAAAGGGTAAGCATCCATGCATTTATCAAAAAATTTGAAGCTTGAGCCAGTCATCAAGGTAAAAGTGAATGGTTTGTTTCGTCAGGAAGGCTGCAATGAATACTATGCACTTTGTGAGCACTTGAGGGGCTCCTGATAGGCTGAATGGAAGAAACACAAATTGATAGTGCACCTAGATCACAATGAACTGGAGGAATCTTCTGTGTTCCTGAAAAATTGAGATATGGAAGAAAGCATCCTTTAAATAGAGGATGGCATACCAGATCCCTGGATCCAGGAAAGGGATGATGGATACAAAGAAAAACCATGCAGAATTTTGGCTTCTTCTGGTGATTATTGAGCTTTCACAGGTCCAGAATCAGTCTGATGCTGACAATGACATTTGGCATTAGAAAACATCAAAAGCAGAACCCTCAGCCTCTTCATTCTAAGAGAGCTTTTCCACTGCTCCCACCATTAAGAGCAACTGCACCTCTTCGGATAGAAGTTGTTCATGAGAGGGGTCCCTGAAGAGGGACAAGGGAGGCAGAGGAGTACAAAACAGGAGGATACACCCCACTGCTATCATGTTTAGCACCCATAGGTCTGTCGCAATATGAGCCTATGCCTGACAGAAATAGAATATATGATCTGCAAACACTGGGGAGACTAGATCCAAGTTCTGTCCTGGTACATCTCATAGACTCTTAAATTTTAAGGTCAGAAAGGACCATTTTGCTCATCTAATCTGATGCCCTGCACAATGCAAGATGGAGAACCTTACTCACCCATTTCATAGACTCAACCTATGACTGAGTTACTGAAGTCCTCACATGATGGTTTAAAAGACTTCAAAATACAGCTAATCAGCCAGCTGTGGGAATTAAGCTTGCTTAGTCTGCAAAAGAGAAAAAGGACTGGGGGGGGGGGGGGGGTGGTAGTATTTGATAGCAGCCTTTAACTACCTGAAAGGGGATTCTGGGGAGGCTGGAGCTAGACTGTTCTCAGTGCTAGTAGATGATAGAACTAGGAGTAAGGGTCTCAAGTTGCAGTGGGGAAGATCTTGGTTGGATATTAGGAAAAACTTTTTCACTAGGAGGGCAGTGAAGCACTGGAATTACCTAGGTAGGTAACAGAATTACCATCATCAGAGGGTTTTAAGGCATAGCTTGATGAAGCTTTGGTTGAGATGATTTAGTTGGAGCTGGTTCTGCTTTGAGCAAGAGGTTGTACTAGATGACCTCCTGAAGTCCCATTCAACCTTAATCTTCTATGATTCTGTAAGCAGAGGAAGAGAGTGGGTTTCAGCCAATATAGCTGGTTTAGAAGGAGACTGGGATTCACAGTCATTATAGCTTTGGAAGACACCTGGGGCCTCAGCGCCACGGAGATCCTTCAGCTGGAAGCAGCAAAGGGAATAGGTCTCTCACTGCAAATACCTCTGGAGTAGATGGTGATGTCAAGGTACTGGACCTCCTGCATTCATGAGTCTACTGCATTCCCACATCAGGGGTGGGGTGAATAGTGCCTCATGGGTTATTGATGCTAAAGAGCAGTTTGATGTGTGTTGCATGCTACTAGTCTCTCCATGATGTCCTATTCTCTGGGTTGGGGACTGTCTTCTGTTTTTTCCTTTGCACAGAGAATGACAAATGGTCCCAAGTTTCTTTTCTCAGAGCACTTTTCTTAGACACTGGAGATCAGCGGTGCCAACCTCTCTCAGGCTGGGGACCCCTTTTTAACAAAAAAAATTATTTACGGCCACCCCCCCCCAGTTGATTTTGTAATCCAGCCCACACCACTTTGGCTGTGCTGCTGGGACAGCTGGCAAGCGGCACCACTGCTACCATGGCCTGTGCTGTTGGGGAGCTGAGCTGTGGCAGCTATGGTCCCCTGCCATTGCCCATCCAGGGAGCTGCTGCAGCCTCGTCCCCTGGCTGAATCTGGCTGCGGCCAGAGAGAGGCACTCCTGGCAGGGTGCATTGGGGCTGCAGCTGGATTCCAGCTCTGGTAAGGAGAGGCTCCACGGACCCCTTGCAACATGTCTGTGGACCCCCAGTGGTCCCCAGACCCCAGGTTGGGAACCACTGCTGGAGATCATAGACAGTGCTGAGGCTCTTGAGAAGTGAAAGGGGAGTCTCTCCTCAGTACTGGTGATGAGAAATTGAGGTGAAGTTCATGAACAGTAACTGGGCCACTCCTTATGGTGGTTGAAGGACTCAGTTCTGAGTCTGAGTGACCTGGTTCTGAGGAAAACAAATGAGTCTGGTTGCACTTTTAAAGACTAACAAATTTATTTATTGCATGAGCTTTCATGGGAGAAAATCCCACTTCATCAGACACTGATTCTGAAGGAAGTCTTAGTGCTGTCTCCACGAGGATAAAATTAAGTCTAGTGTGTCTGGATTTTTTTTTTTTTTTTTGGTGTGGGACAGATTTCACAGCAATACCAAAATCCCCCAGACACTTAAGGCAGCTGGAATGGGAGTGAGCCACAAACATAGGCATGTGACACCAGGCAAAAAGCTAAGAGACCAAGGCACACCCCAGAGCACCAGGCAGAGACTAACTTTGTAGAGTTCCACTAATCTATCTATTAACAGAAGCTCAATTCCTATGAACAAGAAGTAACTATATAGAATAAAGAGAAAAGATTATTGAGAGTACTTGCAGATTGCAAGGATGAAGTAGTTCCAGTGACCATCACAGGTGGTAAGAAGGAACTGAGGAGGCTACAGGTTGGTGGAACCGTCTATACTGGTGCTATGAGTGTTGAACTCCAGGGGCCATCAGAGTCAACCCAATGGATACTACTGAGTCAAAATTTTCCTGCAAGCATATACCTACATTGGAATGGGCAAATGCCAGCATTTAAGAAGAACTATTCCACTTAAAAATGTATGTGGTGCAGAATGAACAAAATAAAATGTTTTCTTTCTCTAAACAGTTAATGCAGCAGCAGCAGAACTTCTCCCCTGCATACTTTACTGATCTGGAACAGACAGCTTTCTAGAAGTGCTTTATTACTGATAAATTTGAGTGGTTATGCTGCATAAGTACCACTTCAACTTACCAAAGTATTTTATCTTTACTAGACTTGATCTTTAAATTGTCATTTCTTATCATGGCCTTAGGTCCGCATTAAGCTGTCTCTATTTGTAAAAAAAAAAAATTGTGTTAACCTAAGAAATTTCAATAATGTTTAACAGCCTGTTTAACAGCTATTTGAAATGGAAGCACAGTACTATTTAACTTATTCTTTGATGTTATACAAAATATCCTACACCAACATGCAGGACTAGGCATGGCCAATCTCTGTATCTAACATTGAAACAGAAGTATCTACTTGCCTCTTTCTCACCACACATTTTCAAGTTTATGGGATTATGCCATTGCCAATGTTCCCCAACCTTCCCCAGAAAAGGAAAACACAAAACAAAACCCAAAAACATTAGTAGTAGGAACTGATGATAGGAATGGAATCAGAAACCCTTCATCCATTGTAAACACTAAGCCACAGGCTTGCTCTCCATTCTCCAGTTATCACACCAACAGGAGTGCAGGAGTTGCTCTGTATGTGGAATCAAAAAGCAACACAAAGTCATTCGTTTTCAGTTTTAAAATTCAAATTGAACAGCCTGCAGAGAAGCTGATAAGCTCTCTAGTGGAGTATAAAGTCTACATAGGCCTTCAGATCTAGCATAGGTGGATTATGTGTAATGAAGTAAAAGAAATAAATATCATCTAGGGTGAACAAATCCATCACAACCTTCACTCATGCAAGCAAAACAAAGCAAAAAATACAGTCAAAGTTATGAATACATATACATCTCCAAGAATATATAACAACTACATTTCCAAGAAATGTGCCTTCTAGTTCCAAATACAGTGTGTTTTATGACATACATATTTTAACTTTTTAAGAGAACAGAAAGCAAAAACTAAACCCTTTTTTATTTGCCAGGATAAGAAAAAGTAACTGAAGAATAGAGGGAATCTTAAATATTAGAAGGCAATAAACTGAAAGATTTAAATTGTAAGAATTCTCCAAGTCTCTAGCAAAAGAAATCAAATATCACGAAGATGCAGTCACCCAGCCTCCTTTTATGAGAGGTATTTTATCCAACCAAAGTAATATCAGACATTTGAATGATTTTTGCATAGTGTTTATCTTCAGAGCCATCACCAAGATAAATAAAAGTTATTCTTTTTTGTATCAAAAGAGTGGCTTTCTTTAGAATGGGTGAGTAGTCACACTTTATATATGATTTTGCTTCAACCTGTAGGAAAAATGTGTTTTCTTTTAATACAGATAATAGGGTTGTTTGATGCTGTCAACAAAGATATCAGTTATAATTCTGTATATTTTCCAGGTGTCATATATGATAACTTGTCAATTTAATTCATATATTTATTTATTTTGCACCACAAAAATCTGCCAGATTAATCAGAGTTATATCCAGCAAATGTTCAGCAAAGACCACTCAGGCTATGCAAAACATTCATTAAAGAGTGATGGAACATCATAGCGCTATACATCTAAGATACTCAGTTTTAAATCTGAGCAAAGAAATGTATCTGTGTCCTCATGTGGTTACTTTTGGTTGTGGGAGGTATTTGCTGTTTGATAACAGATACACTGATATACAGAGCAAGAAATGCAAACATTTTGTTATTCTTTAAATTATTGCTGCAGCATGTTACAGGTTGTTAAAGAACAGTGAAAGTCAGTTGTATTTCATTACATATGCTCATAGCAGCTATTTCCCAAAACAGTAATAGCATTTATTAATGAAGAAATAAATTAATATATGTTGTCACATACACTTAAGCATGGATGTTTTGTTTATATATTTGGCAAAATTACAGATGATAGAAAGTTACCCGAGATAGTTAAGCCCAAAGCATACTGCAAAGAATTACAAGGGGAACTCACAAAACTGGGTGACTGGGCAACAAAATGGCAGATGAAATTCAATGTTGGTAAATGCTAAGTAATGCATACTGGAATACATAATACCAACTACACCTATAAAATGAAGGATCTAAATCAGATGTTACTACTCAAGGCAAATATATTGGTGTCATTCTAAATAGTTCTCTGAAAGCATCCACTCAGTCTGCAGCAGCAGTCCAAAAATGCTAACAGAATGTTGTGAATCATTGGGAAAGGGGCAGCTAATAGGACAGAAAACACTGCAGTGCCTCTTTACAAATCCATTGTATGCTCACATTTTGAATACTGCATGTAGACCGGTCATCTCAACTCAAAAAACGGATATACTGGAATTGGAAAAGTACAGAAAAGAGCAACTACAATAATGAGAGGGTATGACAAAGCTTCTATATGAGAAGCAAGAAATAAGGGTGGGGCTTTTCAGCTATCAAGAGATGACCAAGAGGTGGATGTGATAGAGATCTTTAAAATCATGACCAGTGTGGAGAAAGTAAATGGGGAAGCTTTGTTTATTTCTTCTTATGAAACAAAAACTAGGGGGTGACCAATTGTGATTAATAGGCAGTAGGTTCCAAACAAGCAAAGAGAAGTATTTTGTCACACAATGCACAGTCGACCACTGGAACTCCTTAGAGGATGTAATGAAGGCCAAGACTACAACAGGATTAAAATAAAGAACTAGGTTCATCAGTGTCTATCAACCAGAGTAGGGAGGGACTGTTGCTTGCCAGAGAGTAGGAATGGGCATATGCATGGGAAGCGCTTAACGATCTTTATAGATACATATTAGAAAAACGTTCTTAAACTGTATTTGGCAAGCAGTGCCAAAATCACTCTTGTCCTACACAAAGGAATCTGGTTCTGCCCATCTGATTGTGTCTCTAGCACAACTTGAATAACGTAAGACTAAAGACAAGTAAAGTGTATTTACATGCAAGGATTTAAAAAAATACAAGGAAAGCAAATGGGAAAAAATGATCATTTAATTTCATTTGGGAACTGAGACTGCACCCCCAGAAAGCCTTTGTATCTCTTGCAGCAAGTCAATGAACTGTAGGATGATAGAAGAAGAAAGAAAATGCATTTTAGTATTCTTCAATTGAAGAAATAAAGGAACTGAGCATTCTTAGCTTTCTGAAAGATTCTGGCCAGAAAGTCTGGTCAGCCATGCTGGAAAAGAGACTTTGTGAGAAAACTTTTTTGCGCAAGGGAACTTTTTGTCTTTTAAATTAGATTTTAGACTAAGCAGCATATTTTACTTTTGTTTGCTTGTACCCCTTTCTATCTTTCTTCCTTATACTTGGTATCACTTAATCTTATGACCTTTTGTTAATAAATTGATTTTACTTTTACCACAAAGCCCACACAGTGCTCTGCTTGACGTAGAGGGTTTCTCAGCTCCAGTCAATAAACTGCTATGCTGTTTCTCTTTAAAGGAACGACAAATTTGATAAGAGTTTGTGTGTCCTATAGTAAGAAGAGCTAAGCACTTTCGAGAAAGACATTTTAGGAGGAGAACTTGAAGATGAAAGTGTCTCCTTGCAAGAAGTAAACTGGGTGGTGGAAGCTAGATTGAAGATATTGTGCTGTGAGCATGCTGTTTGTATGAGGGCTCTGAATCAAAGTCTTCTAGCATATGGCAATGGTTTTTAAACTTAGGCTCAGGACCCAGTACTGGGTTGTGGACCTTCAGGTACTGGGTCGTGGTGCCCCTGGCTGCCACCACCAAAAGGCTGGAACATTGCTCAAAGATGTAACTGTTGGGTCATGGGAATACAAGATTTTTTTTTTTTTTGACTAGGTCCAGAGGAAAAAAGTTTGAAAACCACTGGCATATGGCACCCATGGCTACAAGGCAGGCAATGACGACCCTTTATTTATGTGGGTTGATCCATTCTGCTGTAGGCTGTTGCCTTTAAATTTAAGATGAGCTATTGTGAATTTCTGAATTTGGAACTAAAACAACCAAACACATGCTCCAAAGATAATGCAACATAATTTACTTTATTTTGACAAGTGTTAGTGAATTTGGTTTCTATCAAAGGATATTACACAGTATTCTAAAGTATATTTCATTTCAAAGTAAATTGTTTTGTACAAGGCTTTACTGCAGCATGATACTCTTAAATCTTGAGAAATAGTAAAAAGTTGTTTCCTGTGGAAATGATAAAATGGGTGGATTAGGAGAGTCAAATTAGCCCTATATTGTGTTTGATTTGTTATTTGAGATTACAACATATTGACTAATTCTTCAAAAACTAGTGCCTCTTAACTTCAGTATTTGCATATATGATCTGCAAGGCAATGACAAGATGCAGAATTAATACATTAATATTCTGCTGTGGAGCAATGTACGATAGTAAGTAGTTTCATATTGTGTTTGCAAAATCTACAAGCATCATCTAATTCCCTCAAACAGAAACATTTTTCAATACAAATGAATGACCTGAAAAACAGACACTGGAAGGCTGAAATGGGAACATTCTGCTTCTGTTATAATTAGCAAGGTATTTTACTTTAGCTCAGTCCAATGTTATCTTCTGAGGCATAGCTTCTGCATTTCCCCAGTCTAAGAGGAATATTAAATCCATTTTTAACTTGATGTGCAAAATCACCAAGTAAGCCTTTTAGACACATTTTGAATGATCTTGCAAATTCACTTGGTGTTGAAATTTGTTTTACAAGTTCTCAACACAAATTTAATTTTGTTTTAACACATTCTTCACCCCCCAATTCTTCATATCATTTTCCACTTTCACCCTTCAGATAAGATATACATTTTTCATTTCTTTATAACAGTATTTTGTATTTATAATGTGAATGGTTATCATTGACTCAAGTAACTTGATGATGCAGAATAACCAATCATTTGAATATTTGGTTAAAAAAGCAAAAAGTAGTTGATCAAATGGCTTTTGTGAGGAACACTAACATATCAAGTCAGCCAGATGGCAACTAGAAAATTTCAGGATTTTGGAGAAGTGTCTGAGGGGATAAGATGTTAAGCAACAGCTAATTTTCACTTAAAGAATGAATAGGTTGTTCATAAGAAGTCCAGATAGCTTTGAAAGTATCATCTGTTAGTTTCACAGCATTGAACTGATACTATACATTGGTATAGCATAAAGAAATCCTCGTTTGGATGTCTTGAGGGCCCATTCACAAAACAAACATTGGAGTAACAAACAAAAATTGCATTTAGTGACATTTAAGTTTGCAGCAGGGCACAACTCATCTATACAAACATGGAAATTAGAAGTTATAGGAAACATTGCATTCCTTTGCGTCTTTGTATTCCCTAAATGTTATTGATGATACACTCCAGTACTTGAAATGGCTTTTAATTCCATCCCAAACGGATATCAAAAAGCAATGTGCATCTCAGCTTCAAACTTGAACCTCATGCAAAACCCTGAAGTCTACTTTATATGCTCTTGAATCAATAAGTGCCAACACCTGATTGTCATGCATTCCAAGTACTTGTTAACCTAAGGTGCTCTAACATTCCCGTGGTCACTATTAAGTCCACCTTTCAGGAACAGAGTCAATGTAGGATAGGGTTCTTACCACCAGAGATGGTCTATCATCACTCCTAATTGTATAGGGGTAACCTGGGTGCGTATATCTGCATTTATTTCTAAATAGTGATGTTGACTACACAAATGCTACCTATGTATTACTGATATTGCTGTACGAGCTAGCACCCAGGCATTGTTACACATGAAGATTAGCTTGGGCCCGGGCCCCCACCAGGTCCAAGACCCGCCCCCTGTCCCAAACCCCAGCCTTCTTTTGATTAATCTAAACAAGCTAAGCTCTTTGAGTCTCCACTCAAAAGGCAGGTTTTCCATTCCACGGATCATCTTAGCAGTCCTCCTCTGTACCTGTTCCAGTTTCAATTAACCTTTCTTAAACATGGGGGATCAGAACTGCACACAGTATTTCAGATGAGGTCTCACCAGTGCCTTGTGTAATGGTACTAACAACTCCCTGTTTCTACTGGAAATACTTTGTCCGATGCCTCCTAGGATCACATTAGGTTTTTTCACAGACACATCACATTGGTGGTTCATAGTTATCCTGGGATCAGCTAATACCTCCAGGTCCTTTTCCTCCTCCTGTCACTTCCAACTGATGTATTTCAAGTGTACAGCAAAGTTTCCTGTTATTAGTCCCTAAATATATGACCTTGCACTTGCCAGTATTAAATTTCATTATTTAATGTTATTAGAGAATCTTGAATAAAACATTAAGAATATTCTGCAAATATAGGAATTTTCCAAAATACTGATCACTTTTTGCATAGAATAAATTACTGCTTACTTATTACTTTATGTAAGTTTTGCTTCTGTTGCCGGACTAACCACCACAAGATCTTTTCTCATGCATGATTAGCGAGGAATGTCAAGATTGCCAAGAAAAGTAACCCAAAGTCAAATGCTGATGTTCAGACTGAAAAACAGACAGATTATAGTAATTAAGAGCCACGCCTATTAACTTTTTCTTCCTCTTCAACACTGCATTTAGTGCTTGTTCTGAAGTATTTCGTCTTCTGCAGGATGACAGATCAGGTCCAGTGTAAAATGCTTCACTTTCCATTTGCAATGGTTTGGTTAAACACAGCCAAATTATTAAGACTTTAATAAAGAAAAGCTAATTTTATTTTTCTAACCTAAAAAGGCAATAAGACACAAAAATCACTCCTATTGCTATTGACCCCTTCTTCCAGGTCATTCAATACTGAACAACACCGATTCTAGTTCTGATCCCTGGGGCACACCTCTATTAACCTTTTGCCATGTGAAGAATTGGCCAATTATTTCTACTCTTTGCTGCCTTTTCACCCTTTGGGATCAGTTTCCCTGAATAGCATCTTGCAAGGGACTTTCTCAAGAACCTTGTGAAAATATAAATAAATTATGTCTACTTTTCTTTTTTAACCCAATTTTTCTTAATTCAAACAATTCTGAGGGACTAGAAAAAACACAATTTTATCATTTTAAAAAACATTTTGTAGGTTCCTATTATATTCTTCTCAACATTGACTATACCAGCATCTTCAGACCCCAGAGTCCTATAAACACTGACCTATGTGCTTAACTTTATTTGCTTGAATAGTGGTGATGCAATGACGCTACTAAAATGAGTAAAGTTGTACACATGCATGTTTGCAGAACTAGGACCATAATGATAACACCATTTAAATTTTTGAATAGTCAATCCACAGTGAAGAGGGGTAAAATTTTCAAAAGCATTTATGTCCTATTAAAATCACAATTAGAATTCTAAGTCAATTAAAGCGCTTTTGAAAAATCTTACTCTGTGGCTTTTGCCACACAAAACAAAAGCATGGCGTTTAACACCAAACAAGATCAGATCAGTGTTACGTAAGAGAAGATCAGTTAGCAAAGAACAAGATATTAAAAAATTAACAGTGCACAAGAGATACCACAGGCCTCTGATACGGACCATGGTAAAAACAGGATTTTTGTAATGACTAACTGTAACTTAAAAGTGAAGTCCATGCAAATTTTTCACAATTAAGAAGCACGAGTTAAAACAGACTGTGAGATATGCCATGTTATCTTGCTGGAAAACCGTTCAGTATGTTAATATTGAAAATATCACAGGCCTTTCTCAAGATGATGGTGGACATTATCCCCACTCTGCTATAACCCTGGGAAGCACTCGTCTACATTTAAAAATGAGATTTAAGAGGCCTTTACCCACTTCGTTGTTACTAAATACATTTGATGCATAGAACCCTGGTGCTATTAATCATGCCTGGGACCATCCAGATAGTCCACTGAATACAACTGTGCACTCCTTTAAAAAGCTATAATGAAATTCTCAGAAAGATCCAGCAGTGAGGGGTTAAGAAGTTTCCATATCTCTAAAATTCCAGCAAAGATGAAGCAGGAAGATTACCCCTATAAAGTTAAAGGAAGGAAGATAATCAAAACATCTTGGAAACTAAGAGACTTGCAGACAGATTTGCAATTAAATGTGTTTTTTAAAGGGTGATGTGCTGGTTGAAAGGGGGAGGGAGTTCTTATATTTTAAGAAGCATGATACAAAAAAGATGACCTAACATGACCTAACATGCCACATAGGCAAAGATCCTTGACCTGCTGCTCACAAACAGGGAAGAATTGGTAAGGAAGTAGAAGCGGATGGCATCCTGGGCAACAGTGATCATGAGATGGCTGAGTTTAGGATCCTGACAAAAGGAGAGCAATAGAATATGAACCCTGAACTTCAGGAATGAAGACCATGACTCACTTAGGGAACTGTTGGGCAGGGTCCCCTGAGAGGCTAAAGGGAGAGGGAAAGGACTCCAGGGGAGCTGGCTGTATTTTAAAGAAACCTTTTTGACAGCACAGGAGCAAACCATCCTGACGTGCAGAAAGAATAGCAAATAGGGCAGGTGACCAGCTTGACTTAACAGAGACATTTCTCATGACCATGAACATAAAAAGGTAGCTTACAAGAAATGGAAACTTGGGCAGATGACTGAAGAGCATAAAGATACTGTGCAAGCTTCCAGGGGTGAAATCAGGAAGGTCAAAGCACAACTAGAGTTGCAGCTAGCAAGGGACATGAAGGGCAGTAAGAAGGGTTTCTACAGATATGATAGCAACAAGGTGGTGGTCAAGGAAAGTGTGTGCTCCCTAATGAGTGGGAAAGGCAACCTAATGACAGATGATATGGAAAAAGTTGAAATGCTTAATACTTTTTTTTGTCTACGTTTTCACAGATAGGTCAGCTCAGAGACAACTGCACTTGGCAGCCCTTTATGGGAAGAAGATGAGCAGCCCTCAGTGGTGAAAGGACTGTTTAAAGAAGCTGGATATGCACAAGTCCATGGGGCCAGATGGCAGGGAGTCTGTGGCTCAATGTCTAGATGGCAGCTGGTAACAATCAAAGTGCCAGGGTTGATGCTGGGGTTGGTTTTGTTCAACATTATTAATGATCTGGATGATGAGGTGGATTGCACCCTTGGCAAGTTCGTGGATGACACTAACCTGGGTAGAGAAATTCAACAAGGACAAATGCAGAATCCTGTACTTAGGATGAAAGAATCCCATACACGGCTACAGACTGGAAACTGAGTGGCCACCTGTTCATGATTAGTGGACAGAGGTACTTTGTTTATGTATTTCTAAATGATAAATTCTTAACCTTCAAACCACAGGGACCTAGTGCAGATAAGATATCACAAACAAACAACCAGTCCATCAGAACACAATTTTCCAAATGATGTGCAGGGTTAGATAGCAACAAACAATAAAAGACAGAATACAATATGCTCCCAGTAGTCCAAAAGTAGTTCCTGGACAGTCAGAACATAGATCCCAGGATGATAGTTCTCTAGAAATACAATACATGCTAGAGAGCTTCATTTGTGCAACATAGGTGGCACTAGTTCACAGCACAAATATTTCACTTAAAAAAAAAAACATTTTACTTGAGATAATGAGGGATTTTCTACAATGAAAATGGGGGTTCAAGCAAAAGCATATCATTGTGGGGGGACGGAGGAAGGGTTCAACTCTGAGATCATGAGTGGGATAAGAATTTGACTGGCTTGCACTGCAGAGTGGCTCCCAAGTTTCCTGTATCATTTGGCTGTCCTTTCCCCTATGTTGGGGGTTGTTAACCTGTAATTCCAGAACCACATGCGGCTCTTTAGCTGATGTCTTGTGGTTCTACGATGGGGATGTCGGCCGCAGGGGGGTGTCTGGCTGCCTGCACATAAGGGCTAAATTAGAGGGGTCCTGGGCTGGCCCAGGCTGCCCAGTTTTGGGCCTCAGGCGATGCCTCCGCCCTACCACCACAGGAACCAGAGGAAGCAGGGTGGTTGCGCCACAGTCCCGGGTGCTGTGGGGATGGAGGTGACCAGGGCCAGGGGTCACACCACCCTCCCTCTGCTCTGCTGCAGATCTGAAGCAGCGTTTCTGGATGCCCTACATGCCCTTGGCCAGCTGACTCTCCCCTGGGGCCAGAGAGTGGCTGGCATGGGGCTGCTGCTTTCAGGGATGGGGCCCTGGAGCGGGTGTGTATGACAGAGTTCAGGCCACTTTGACCCCAGCCTCCCCCCCTCCAGGGCTTAATGGACCCTCTCCAGGGCTTGGGTGCCAAGTGGCCAAAACTCCGTGGAATAGGCCCGCTCCAGGGTCCCACTCCCGAAAGTGGCAGCCCGCACTAGCTGCTCTCCATCCCCTGAAGGAGTGAGGCATCAGGGGGCAGGTGGAGCAGCCAAGAGCGCTGCTCTGTGTTGGCAGTGAGCGGAGGGGTGGCAGTGTGGCCTTGGGTCCAGCTGCCCCTCTACTGCCACAGCTCGAGGGACTGTGGCACGACTGCCCTGCCACCTCCAGACTGTGCAGTGGAAGGGCAAGTGCAGTGCTGATGCCCCAAAACTGGGCAGCCTAGGCCTGGACCCCCCCATTCCGGCCCTGGTGCTGGGGCCAGCCAGGTGCCCCCTGCAGCCCAGTACAGCCTATCTAGCACCCTGGGTGCTGTCAGATTTGCCTCTCCCCTTGCCTCATACCACCCCACCCTCTGCTTCTCCCCTCTGCATAGAGCAGGAGGGGGTCCCAGATTCTGGGACATTTCCTGCCCTGCATTGTGTGGGGCTGCACAGGGTAGGGAGGAGGCAAATGTGTCTTGGCCTCTGGATGCCAGATGATTTCTGTATGCCACTGGCAGGGGACACTATGCTGGGGCTGGGCAGGGGGCGTAGGGAGGGCAAGCTACAGAGGGGGGGACCAGCGGGAGCTGGAATGACCAGCTGGGGCTTGGGGCCTGGGAAGATGCCAGGAGCTGGGAAGGGTAGCAATGTGGGGCTGGCTGGGGAGGAAAAGCAGCCGTGGGGGAGAAGAGATGCTGCTAGGCCAGTTGCACGAGGGGGGGAGCACTATCCCAGGGCTGGGTGGGAGTGCCAGGAGGGCCAGCTGCACTGGGGGAGACTTGTGGGAGCTGGAAGGGCCACCTGGACATAGGGGGATGCTGGGAGCCAGGTGGGCTGGCCACCTGGGGCTGGGCCAGGCCCAGGAGACTCCGGTCAGGGCTGCTTCTGGACCAGGTGAGGAGCTGCTGTTGGGTCAGGTGAGGGGGGCAGGAGGGCACCACAGCTGGGTTGAGCAAGAGCAGGGAAGCTGCATCTGGGTTGGGAGAAGAGCCAGCGGGCTTCGGTCAAGGCTGCAGCCAGACCTGGTGAGAGGTGGATGGGGAGGGAAGGACCCACAGGTGGGCAGCCAGATGAGAGCAGGGGATGGGGGGAGGAGTGCAGGGGACCGCAGCAGGCCAGGGAAAGCAAGTGGCAGGTGAGGGGTGGGGGCTGGACACCTGGCAGAGAAGGGGACGAGGGCCCCATCCCTGCTGAGGAAGAGAGTGGGGAGCGGAGGAGAGAGATGGGGCTACAGCTGGACTGGTTGGGGGTGGGGGGGCTACAATGTGTCAGGTGAGAGCAGAGGAGAGGGAGTGCTGCAGCTGGGCTAGAGGGGGGAGGACTAAAGGCATGCAATATAAGAGTGGGGGTCTGCAGATGGGTGGTGGGGGATAACAGCCAGGCTTGACAGGGGGGTGCTGCAGCATACTATGTCACAGCAGTGGGTAGGGGCTGCAGCTAGGTGGGGGGAGGGGGGTCAGTCATGCCATGCAAGGGGGGGGCAACAGCTAGGCTGGATAGGGGAAGGGGCACAGCTGTGCTGGGTGAGAGCTACACCTGTTGCAGCTCTCAAAATACTAGTTCATAAAAAAAAAAAAAAGGGGGCTCCTTGCTTGGGTTGCTGACCCCTCCCCTACGTAATTCTACTCTTTCTCTCGCTTCCAGAAAACCAAAGTCATTACTCTCTACTTGCAGACAGAAAAGCAGATTCACATCAGGACTAAAAAACTGCTTTGTTTTCAGTAACACAGGAGATTAAGAATAATGATTTACCTGCTAATTACATATATTTATATAATACCTTCTGGAAGGAAATTGCTATATGAAAGCTCTTCACAATGGTGTGTGCATGAATTACTTCATTGATCAATGAAGTTCATTCAGCTTTGACGTGAACGATAACTGCTAAGGTGCAACAGAAACTATGACATCTCTGAAACTAAGTAGTACTTTTGTCTTATACTACGTAGCAAACTACAGGTGGTGGTGGTGGTATTCACAGGTTTGTGCTTAAACCCTTTTACCCTGTATGAGTGAACATAACTCGGCTAGATCAAATATTCTAATGTTGTCTCTGAAGTTCCTGTTTGAATCACTGGGATAAAACAACAATAATTTAAAATGCATCCTCAATATATGAAAAGCAAGGTAATTCTCTTTTGATGATCTCTTTGGCAACATACTGTAGACATTGATTGCTTTGCCTAACCTTCACTGACAAAAGCAGCATTCCAGTAAAATACACTGATTAATGTGGAGAAATCTACCACGCCTGTAATCCTAAAATATTAATTTTTACTGCTTCTAAAATTAGTTTGGACAAATGCTAACAAGCACGATTCTGTTTCATACAACACAATCTAAATGCCAACTAAAACAAAAGAGCTCACAATCCTTTCCCTCCCAGCAAATGAGTGACCTTTGGCAGAACTCAAGAACAAGTATGTTCTACTTGGAAGAGTGTGCATGTCTGTGTTTACATGACCCATCTTTGATCAAAGCTTATGTATGGGTCAAGTTATTTTATCCCTCCTCCCTGCTTAAAGTCAAAGACCTCCTGATCCACCATTATAAGCTTAAAATTCCCAAAAGAACATTTAAATAATGATTTGAACAGTAAAAACTAAATTACATTTAAGTAACACAGAGAGCCAGACAAATGTCAAAATATAGCACTTTTAAAATCAACAAAATAAACTAGGAAAAAACCCTCAAATTGATAATGGAATGTCTATGTAGATTTCAAAGTTAGAAACCCACTTAATATCAAAATATCTGAAAAATCATTGCCTTATTTCATTACATGTGCAGTGCCTTATTTTTCTCTTGCCTAATTTGAGGAGCTTGCTAACTGAACATAAGTATCTGTATTCATAGTACTACTACCTTATGTTGACAAGTTCCAAAGCAGTAGTCATGTTAGTCTAGTTCAGCAAAACAAGCAAGGAGTCCTGTGGCACTTTTTAAGACTAGTAAATTTATTTATCATATGAGGTTTGGTGGGAAAAAATCCCACTTTGTCACATGCTTTGACAAAATGGGATTTTTTCCCCCATGAAAGTTCATACGATAAATGAATTTGTTAGCCTTTAAAAGTGCCACAGGACTAGGGTTACCAGATACCAAAGCATGGAAAGGAAGACAGGGAGGTACGAAAAGGAGGACATTGGAGGACATGGAGAAAATGTAGTATTAATATAACTGTTATTACCATATTATGTCATGGAAAATGGGTAATGATTAATGAATGCAGCATTACAACTGCGCACTATCATGTGTTTTTAAATTATTTTAAAATAAAGAAAATTACCAAAATGTTTTCTTTTACCAAAAACTGGATTTTTTCATTCAATGAAAGTTCTTCATGACCCTTTCATTAGTGTTCATGAGACCAAAGTTACAAAACTAAAATTTCAAATACAAATTTGAAAAGTACTTAAAAAAAGTAAACAGTTAACTCACTTCTCATTTTTCATTTTCCACAGTAGCCCATTTTACAGTTTTAAACAAACAAAAAAAAAAGTCCTAAATTGTTTCTGTCCAGTTCTGATCTGCCCCTTTAATGGTTTTACTTACTTGGTCCCTGTTAGTAATTTTATTTATGGTAGAATTTATTTTCTCTCGTTTTATTAGTTATTTTTTCCCAAAATTTAGCCATTTTATAGGGAGCAAGGGCCAAAAAACCACCTTCTCCAGGTCTTGAACCCACAACTCTAAGGTAAAGAGGTACCTTCTCTACCCACTAATCTAACCAGGCAGTTTTAGAAAAAGCAGCCTCCCGAGTCAGGGGATACATAAGCTCTTAGTGAGAAGGCTTGTGCTGCATTGTGATTGGGCAGTTCATGCATGTGACCACCTTTGATCTCCAGCCACTGGGAGAACATCCCCTGCTCCCTATCATGGCTGTTAGAGGGGTTTTGTTTTTAACATTCTGTTCCTGATCAGTAAAAAGCCGGACAAAATCACCTATTTTTAAAATGCCTGGAGGATGGAGGACATGAAGGCAAAAAGGACGACCTGTCCTCCTTTTGCCAGACGTCTGGTAACCCTACACAGGATGTCTTGTTTTACTGTTTTTGTATGTTAGTGATCCTATCAACTAATACAGTCAAAAAGAGAACCAAAATGTAGAGCTTGACAGGCAAAATGGTGTTCAGTTTAATTCATTTGTTACACTACATCAGGTTAGGGTGCTTACTAGTTACAGCATTTGGTGTAAGATTTTTATAACAATGGGACATATTTTATACTATAAGGAAATGATGATTAGAGTCAGTAAGTTTTCAATGAAACACTTTTTCCTCAGAAAATGCTGATTTGCTGAAACCAAAAATTATTCAGAGGAACACATCAGTTTCAGTGAAGAGTTCATTGGGAAAAGCTCAGAATGAAATTTCTGTCCACAGAGAGAGGGGAGAGATCACTCCAGAATAGTCAACAACCTGGTGACCAGGGTACTGCATTGGATTTGGAAGACCCAAAATCAAGTCTGTGATGTGAAGCAGAGAGAACAGATAAATCTCTTTCAATTTCTCCTTTTGGGGCTGTTCCACTTCATATGAATAATTAAATATTCAGTGGGACAGAGAGCCCAAGAATCTACAGTTTAGTACTAAATGCTCCCACCTGTTTTCAAGTATCCAAAAACCTAGGGGAATGTTCTAAACACTGGGTTATTCAGGTTTCTTTCTTCTTGGTTTTTCTGGCAAGACCTTCAAAAGACCTTGGTTTTGTCACAGTACGGGACAGGACAATTATGTGAGCTATCAAAATGTTTTGTGGATAAGCAAAATTATTTCCCCCCATCTCTAATGAGAAAATTCATGTATATGTACATCTAAATAGTGCATCTTTTCTATTATTATGTAAAATCCAGCCAAGTTATCCACAGGGATATTTAAAGTGCACTGCAGTCTAGAGCAGTGGATCACAACCTCTTCTCTGCTGTGGCACACCTTGATATCTTAAAACTTTTTTGAGGCACACCACCATCCAGTCTCCAAATGAACTCATGAATATTTATGAGCCAATCCAGAACTCTTCAAATAGTTTTTCAAAAAATTCCATGGGATACCTGCTGAAGCCTGACAGCACAGTGGTGTACCGTGGCACACCAGTTGGGAAACAATGGTCTAGCACAGTGGTTTCCAAACTTGGGGATCGGGATCCAGTACTGGGTAGCCGACCCTTGGGCACTGGGTTGCGGTGCCCCGATGCTGCCGCCAAAAGACTGAAATGCATTGTAATTCTTGGGTCACAGCCATAAATGATTTTTTTGAACTGGGTCCCAAGGAAAAAACCATTGAAAACCACTGGTCTAGTGGTTATAAAACTAGAGGTCAGAAAATTTCAATTCCATTTCTAGCTCTTCAGATAATGTTCTGGGACTTAAAACTCTCCTTACATTTGTTTCCTCTTTTGAAAATGAAGATAATATCACCCATTCCCTTTTCAGGTATGTTATGAATACAGCTGATTTAAAAAATTAAAAGTGGAAAGTTTGGTTCACTTCTTTAAATAAAGTTTCAATTAAAACTTTTACTCCACCCACATTTTTGTGTGTACGTGTGTTTACATATATCAGGGATCAACAGAACCTGGGTGCCAGGTTGCCATGGCGACTAAAAGATGCAGGCTGGCCTTTAAGAGCCTACTCTGGTTTTTTTAAATTTAGGAACCACCTGTTTTTATGTTTAGTCACTAGAGGGTGATCCTCTGCTGTATTTTCGCTGTAGAGTTGTAGGCAGCCTAGGGAAAATGCAGTGAAAGAGCTTCCTCTGGTAAAAAATCACTGGCTCCTTTAGTGATTCCATGACATTTTGGCAATGGAGGGGTGGGGAGGTGTTGACGGCCAAGGGTGTCCAAGCTAGGTGCCTTGCTTTGAAGCTGGGTCCCTGCTTGAGTGGCAATTTTGTCATCCCCTGATAGATAGATAGATAGATAGATAGATAGATAGATAGATAGATAGATAGATATTGTGCCAAACAGGGGGAAGCTTGTCACTGCAGATCCTGCATTTCAGGTCTTGGCAGCCAGCTGGAGTCTGGCTTTCCCACCTCCAAACTTTCAAAGTTATAGTTTTTCCACTCCCTCCTCCCCTGCAGATGGGCTCTCTGGGTGAGCATGTCTTGGCTACCTGTATCTCCCAAGTGCTGGTAGCAACAGCACTTGTCAGCTTTGTCCAGCTCAGCAATCCTTCACTCTGTTCTGCTCTGCTCCAAACACACACTCCACTACTAAATCTTCCTCCTCTAAACATCACACCAAAAACACCCTCCTCTGACTAGCTGCAACAGCAGCTTTTCATATCTTTTACCCCCTAATTGAAATCAGGCTCTCCAGCTGACTCAAGGCTCCTTAACTGACTCAAATCAGCCCCACCCCAGCTAGCTCATGAACAGGGATTTGCTAACTCTTGGGCTAACATATCTACCCTCCACTACTCCCCATCCTCAGCCCCACAAAGTCACAGGACCTCCTCTCCCACCTCCTCCTGGCCTACGCAAAGTTCGCCATCTATAAGACCAGAGAGAGGAGGTTGGCTGAGGGAGGGGCCTGCAACTGTTTGGCCTATTTCTGGTCCCTCGTCCATCCATGCCTCCGGGTAGAGTTCCTCTGGGCAGTGTCCACTGGCTCCCTCAACACCCTCCAGGAGCAGTGGGCACTGTCTGGGGTTCTCTGCTTGGTGTCCCCTTCCAAGTCCCTTGTTTTAAACTTCTGACCGTCACCTCTGTATCCTGTAGGCTGGAGAAGGGGTTTTAGAAATGGGCAGTCCTGCGCCTGCCCATCACCCAGTCCTTCAAAAGGACTACTCTCCGGTGACCATCAGGCTTGACTCTGTCACTGACATATATACAATTTCATCTTCCAACCACTTCTATTTGTGCATTTAGCTCACAAATATTTACAAGCTAGTTTGACATCTCTGGATGAAAAGTACAATCAGAATGCAAATTATTATTAAAAATATAATATACTTTCAAGTTAATAGAAATCTGCCACAAATTTGGTTTCTGGTGCACTCATTTTTAAGCATCTTAATTAAATATGGGTAGATGTAGGCTAATTATAGTTGGATTGTAAACAAAAGGAGCCTATTTCTATACTACAGCCAAAGTCCAATTACATCTCTCTGATCTAGCAGCCGTGCTGTGAGTTTATATACAGGAAATTTTTGTTTGGATACTCAAAACAAGCTGAGCCTTGGGAAGAAGGAAGAAGTATCTCACTTAGCTGCAGAGTATTTTTCACCAGGAGATTAAAGAGCGTTAATGACTGGTCCAGAATGTAGTTTGTTCCAGTTCTTCTCACCAGCAGGATAATGTGATTAACAAGGAAAAATCAGAAGGAGCCTCAAATATTCCACATGGCTATTCTCCCTTCTTTGGAAGAGCAGAAAATTAGTCACTGTCACACAGCTCTCCTGAAAGTGCTGGATATAGCTTTGCCGATCAGTGTTTTATTTTTTTGTATTAACTTTTCAGGACAGAATCTAATTTTCTAGTAGCCCTCTTTTTTCACCTACAACAGCATATCTTTAGGGCACACCAAATTAGGTTCTCTCTTTTATGCCCTTTATTTACAAGCAGTACTCCTGGTGAGTCGCAAAAGATAGATTTACACAACAATGAAAAGAAAAAGGAGAAGGGGGAGAGGGAAATCTCAAAAACACCACCAGACAGGCATTTCTTAGGAATGGAGGTGCAACCCGGAAAAAGCATCAATCATTTCAGCGTTTCTGCTCAGTGACAGTCTGCCATGAACTCATCACTCAGATAATTCTCTCACTGCACTGGCTCCCCATTTCACTGAATAAAAAGTCAAGCTCAACATTTCAGTTCTGATATTTAAAAACTTGTATAAGGATGGCTCAGGAACTATAGACCAATCAGCCTCACCTCAGTCCCTGGAGCAGGTCCTGAATCCATTCTGAAACACTTGGAGGAAAATAGAGTGATCAGGAACAAGTTCCAAAGGGGCGGCTGTGTAAATCTAGTCCACCAAAAAAACCCAAGGAGTCGTGTGGCACTTAAAGACTAACAGATTTATTTTTCTCATGAGCTTTTGTGGGAGAAATATCCCACTTCATCAGATGCTCTGAAGATGGGGGAACTTACAGAATGGAATGAAAATTAATGCAAGGGGGTGTAAAACATGGAATCAGGTACTACAGCAACAGCAAATGAGAGCAGTTGTTAAGGTTCAAACCCTGGGAAGGGTGAAGTCAAATGACCTGTTGTAATGGGAAAAGAAGCCATTGTCACAATTTCATCCTGTTTTCACGTAATCTAATTTGCATATTAATTTGCAGAAGAGAAGACTGAAGGGGGGATTTGATAGCAACCTTCAACTATTCGAAATGGTGCTCTAAAGAGGAGGGAACTAGGCTGTTCTTAGTGACAGAGGACAGAACAAGGAGCAATGGTTTCAAGCTGCAGCTGGAGCAGTTGAGGCTACATATTAGGAAAAACTCTCTCACTAGGAGGGTGGTGAAGCATTGGAATGGGTTACCTAGAGAGGCGGTGGAATCTCAATCTTTGGAAATATTTAAGGCCCGGTTAGACAAAACCCTGGCTGGGATGATTTACTGGGAGTAGTCCTGCTTTTAGCAGAGGGTTGGACCAGATGACTTCATAAGGTCTCTTCCAACACTATGATTCTACGAAAAGTACAAAGTAAGTATATCTTTGGAATATACTCTCTCTATATATATATATTTAATGACTGCCCATCAAACTGAGGAAATCCATACATAATTGTATTTAAATTTCAAACTACAAAACATTCACCTTTGTGTAACTTATCTAAGTGCCTTGTTTAAATATAAGTATCTTATCACTACTGAGGACTTCCTGTTTCATTCCTATCTCCTTCTTGAACCTGCAGCAAAGTCAGAATGATAAATTTGTGATGTATCAATTATTTCCATGGCAATGGATCATGGAGTCAAACACAGAATTATTATTCCATTCCTAGGTTCAAACACAAGGAGAGGCCATGAAAGAAGTGAGAAAACTCTTATTCAGACAACAATTTGAAACAACAGCACAGAGAATGCTGATTAAGATCAGTGAGAACAATTTGTTTTAATACTGGTTTTCTTTTTCACCAGTCTGTCCTACTATGCAAGTCCCTCTTTAAAGACTGACAACTTAATTGGTATTACAGATGTGAGAAATCCCTAGCCTGTACACAAATCCAACTAAATTGTAAAGTACTTAACTTTCTTGATTCCTGCTTGCCTTTGTTCCCCAGAAATGAATTTTGTACAATAAATTAACCTTTTTTATTATTGCAGCAGGAAGCAGACCTCATGTAAATGTGACATACAACATTATTTAATGTTATATCATGACCTCAGCGCCTACTCGGATCTGTAGGAGGAAAAAGTGTCTAGAATATATTATGTATCAATTCTAAAAAAATCAGATTTGCCAGATGTTTAATGGGCATAAAGATCATCTATTGTTCACAACATTCATTTAAAGTTTCCTATGCTCATCTTTCCCCTTTCTCTTGTCTGTGCTGTTATTTGGTATATTGTTCTTAAAAATCTATGTACTTACGTAACGATAAGTAACACCAGATGACACATATGAGCCCAGCATTAATTTCATTGCACTGGAATGTGCCTTCTTATATAATATACAGACACTATTTTATCAAAGTTCCAAAGTGGTAGCTGTGTCAATCTAGTTCAGCAAAAACAAACAAGGAGTCTATTGGCATTTGAAGACTAACAAATTTATTTATTGCATGAGCTTCCATGGGAGAAAATCCCATTGTATGACCAAACCATCACAAGTGTGTGTATAATGAAATATTACTTTAAAAGTAACAAATGAGGAAAAGTTTCATATCCACTACAACTAGCTAGATGGTGACTTGTCTTATGTTAAAAACATTTGCTGATATATTGGCATTCAGGTTTCAATGCAAATAGGATTTTCCTGTACAAACACACAAGATTTCTTTCCTCCAAAATAGAATTACAAAGTTTAAAGAATTCATTGATTAGGTAAACCAACAGTTTTGGTCAAAGCATGTAAATTTCCTTTTTGAAAAGAAAGTTTAAAACTCAGCTGCTGCTCTGCTTCATTTCAGTTCAAATAGCTGTTCCCCATGGCCCCAGCTAGGCAACTTGCTCCAACTAACAGCTTCTTCCCCACTGCAGCCAGTATACTCTCTGGTACAAGTTAAAGCTTTTGTAAATTCAACACTAATCAATCAATCAATCAAACTGCAAAACTTGAAATATTCCGTTACCCGATAGGGCCTTTAGGCCACTGATCGGCTCAGCAGAAAGCAAATTTATGAGGTAAAGCCAAACTCTTACTCTTTAGAACGTGAACCCATGTCTCAAACACAGAAGAGATCTAAATGGAACTGAGAACAGCTAAGACTGAAACAGGAAGAGGACACTGTCATGAAACTATGGCTGCTAGAACAAGACAGTTAAAAAGTTCTGCTTACTGAAACGCTGATCTCGACTGCCTAATGTCTGCTAAACATCTGGGCCAACCAATGGACTGATCTTTAGAGCCCTGCATGGATACAAATGAGTGGATCCGTATCCGACCTGTATCCACAAGAAATGGCCCGTGGATATCTGTGTTGTATCCGCAGATGTGGATATAATGTGGATATCTGCATATTTGCAGGGCTCTAGCTCTGTGCAGATAAAAATATGTGGATCCGTATCCAATCTGCATCCGCAAGAAGTGGTCCGCGGATATCTGTATTGTATCCGCGGATGTGGATATAAAGCAGATATCTGTGGATTTGCAGGGCTCTACTGATCTTGTGCAATAGTTTGTGTGGAACTTCGTCTGATGCATTTGAGCTTGAACATAGGAGAGGATGCCTTTTCATGGTGTATCAAACCAAACAAGGAATCTTGTAGAACTTTTAAAGACTAACAAATTTATTTATCAGAGTAGCTTCCGTGGGAGAAATCTATTTAAGTCAGTTGCACCCCACGAACGCTTATGCATGAAGAAACTTGTTAGTTTTTAAGATCCCACAGGTCTTTGTTTCAACAGTGCATGTTTCTTTAATGAAAGCATATAGCAGCGGTCGGCAACTCCCAGCACCCGTGCGGCACAAGATGCTGCTCAGCCCCCCCCCCCGGCCCCCCACCCCCAAGTCCCTACTGGTCATGCATGTCCACTGGGGAGTGCAGCCAGCAGGGACAAGGAAACTGCAACAAGCTGGGCTCCTGGCCCCGCCCTCTGCTGGGCAGGGCTAGAGAGGAGCGAGGTGGGCCTGCCAGCCCAGAGCCGCAGCTGCCAAGAGAAGCTGACCCCAACCCCCAGAGACCACCTGCCAGTGGGTGCGGGTGCCATCTCCAACCCCAACCCACAGAGGGTGCCCACTGCTGCCAGTGGGTGCCAGCCCCAACCCCAACCCCCACAGGCTATGCAGCAGGAGCTGGCCCCAACCTGACCCCCCTAGAGGCTGTCCACCAGTGGGAGCGGGTGCCAACCCCACTCCCTTTTTGCCCGCCTCCAGCACCCAATGAGGGTGCAGTGAGCAGGGCTGGCACAGGTGCTGGCAAAGGTTCCCAACCCCTGGCACATAGGATCTCTCTTCACCTTAGCAAAGGAGCTGCTTGGCACTCTCAAACAAAGCAGTCAACTTATGAAAATCTCGGGTTCAGAGCAGGTAGAATTTTATGGCCCAAGTAACACCACAGGAATTTCACAAGCACTTCTTAGAGAAGGACAAAAGGAAAGAAGATGCATACACACCCTAAGTAAATGATAGCTAAGAGAACTGGAGATCAGTGACTCGGATAGAGGCAAGCATCTATCAGCAGCATGGCCAAATGGTTGCCACACCACTAGTGAAAAATTCTAAGGTATGGTAACAGGGTCAGAAGGTCAGACCCCTTCAAGAACTTAGGATATTAGAAATTACTGTAACTGACCAACCCTGGCTGGCTGGCTTGCTTCCTTCCTTCCTAAATGAGACAATCCTCAGCATTCAGAATCTGCAGCCAAATGGGTAGTATTCTATAGAACAGGTGGCCATTGTAGAACCAGCTGAAATGGTTTGGGAGACAAAGTTTATGGTTCTTCCAAAAACTGAAATTCTGATTTTCTGTCACAGGGAACTTCCAAGAGGAGTTCCTCCTCTATTTGGAGTGGACTTCTTTTCTGATGAGGTATTTGCTGAGTTTACAATAACAGTCAATTACAGTATTTGGGAGCTAAATGAAGTGGAGTGTTGCCTTGGAAAGGATGGGACAGGCAATAGGTAAGTCATGGCACATTCATTATCTCTTTCAGGTCTTTATGAACAGAAAACAAAACAGGGAGTTCTTCCAACAGACTCATCACAGTGGCCTCTGCTTGTAGGGATGTTCTTTGAATATATCTAGAACTTTCACCACCTGTTCTGTGAAGGAGTTGAAATCCTCACATACATCCTGGCTTTCTCTTAAATTAGGGGAGAAAGTTTCCATCTAAACAAAGCAGCAGTAAAACGAAACATCTCAAGAGGATGTTGGCCTACCTTAGGACTCAGAAGTGTATAAGAAGAGGAGGAAAATTGGTGCTTATCTGCCTACACAATACTTTGCAATGGGAGAAAATCTATAGCCTACAGCCTGACCCCAAGACCTTATGGTGCTATCGCCTAAGACAGAGGTCTCAAACACACAGCTGGTGGGCCGCATGCGGCCCCTAAACCTATTTCCTGTGGCCCGCAGTGACACTATTGTTACTGATATTTGCAATATCACTATATGAAAAGGTTTCAATGGTATGGCCCTCAGGCTAATATACTAGACCTCATGGTGATTTGAGTTTGAGACCCCTGCCCTAAGAGGAAGATAATACCCTTACTAAAAGGTTCTCTAGTACAGAGTTAAACAGTGAGGTGAGAGCAATTGAAGCAGGGCTTCCTGAGCAGCCACTAAAGAGAATGCACAGTCTACAGAAAGGAGAAGCTGAACAAGGTCCAAATTAGCTGTGAAAGCAAGGGGTTGGAGCCACATGAAACTGAGCCAAAAGGAGCAGCAACTGTTAGCATCATAGAAGATAAGAGTTGGAAGGGTCCTCAGGAGGTCATCTAGTTCAACTCCCTGATCAAGGCAGGGTCAACTCCAATTAGATTATCTTAGCCAGGGCTTTGTCAAGCTGCTCCTTAAAAACTTCTAAGGACAGAGATTCCATCCCCTCAGCAGGTAACTTATTCTAGTGAAAAAGATTTTCATAATATCCCAACCTAGACCACCTCCACTGCAACTTGAGACAATTGCTCCTAGTTCTGTCATCTGCTACCACTGAGAACAGCCTACTTCCATCCTCACTTTCAGGTAGTTAAAGGACGCCATCAAATCCCCCCTCATTGTTCTTTTCTGCTGACTAAACAAGCCTAGTTCTGTCAGCCTCTCCTCATAAGTCATGTGTTCTAGTCACTGTACAATTTTTGTTGCCTTCCACTGGACTCTCTTCAATTTGTTCACATCTGTTCCATACTAGTGGGGCACCCAAAACTGGATACAGTATTACAAATGTGGCCTCACCAATGCCAAATAGAAGAGAATAATCACTTTCCTCGATCTGTTGACTATGCTCCTATCAATTCAGCCGAACATGCCATTAGCCTTCTTGGCAATAAGGCTATGTTCACACAGGGTATGCTTGTTTCGAAACAAGACGTTTTGAAACAAGCTGTTTCGAAGTAACATATTATTTCGAAACACCTTATTTCGAGGACAAAAAATTTTGTCCTCGAAATAAGGCAGCGAAATAGCATGTCCACAGTGTGGACATGCTATTCCGCCTGGGGAGGGGATTGTAGGCACCGGCGGGGTAAAGCGCAGCTGGGCGCTTTACCCCGCGGGTGCCTGCAGGGGCTGCAGGCACCCACCAGGAGAGGCGCGGGGGGGCGCCTCACCCTGGGGGCTTTAAAGCCTCCTCTGCCCCCAAACCTGGGGGTGCGGCCCCGGAGCACGGCTGGAGCCCGCTGCTGCCGGGGCCGGAGTAAGCGCCGGCCGGAATCCCCGGCGACCCCGCTCCTGCCGGGGGCGTGTCGGGGG
>ML682021.1:8970650-9005017 GCA_007922195.1 Podocnemis expansa
CCTCACCCCGGGGGCTTTAAAGCCCTCGCTGCCCCCAAACGTGGGGGCGCTGCCCCGGAGCGCAGCTGGAGCCTGCTGCTGCCGGGGCCGGAGTAAGCACCGGCCGGAATCCCCGGCGACCCCGCTCCTCCCGGGGGGCATGTCCGGGGCACCCCCCCACACGTCCCCGGCAGGAGCATCACGCGGGGGACTCCGGGGAAGTTTCCGGGGCACCCCCCCACACGCCCCCGGCAGGAGCGGGGTCACCGGGGATTCCGGCCGGCGCTTACTCTGGCCCCGGCAGCAGCGGGCTCCAGCCAGCTAGCACCTGGCCAGGGTGCTGAAGGGGGGGCTGCCCTTCCTCCCAGGGTGCTTAGCACCCTGGGAGGAAGGTGACATGTTGTTTCGGAACACTTTGTTCTGAAACAACATGTCCGAACAGGGCTGTTTCAAAACCTCTGTTTTGAAACAACCCTGTTTTGAAACAAAACGAGGTTTAAGTTGTTTTGGAAGGAGCATGGCCATTTCGAAACAAGCTGTTTGCTTGTTTTGAAATGGCCGTGCGTTGTGTGTCCATGGCACTTCTTATTTCGAAACAACATCTGTTGTTTCAAAATAAGAAGTGTGTGTGGCCATACCCTAAGGGCATACTGTTGACTCATATCAGCTTCTTGTCCACTGTAGCTCCCATGTCCTTTCTGCAAAACTGCTGCCTAACCAGTTGGTACCCGGTCTGTACACTGCATGGAATTCTTCTGCACTAAATATAGGATTCTGCACGTGCCCTTACTGAACCTCATTAGATTTAGGACACACCTCACAGAAACAACAAATTGAAATTTTGTGTAATTAAGACAAATAAGTGAGTCAAGTCCAAAGAATTGCACAGCTAACAGAAAAGGACAGAATAGTATTTCTGTGCTGATATTCTGCAGAGAAGACTTTATGGTTTGAAGCAGCTGGTTTAGTATACAAAGCATCTTCCAGATAATAAATGGCGGTTAGCTTTACAGTTAAGAGTTCCAGGTTTCTTCTAGAATATGAATCAAAAGGAGACAATTAGAATTATGCACTGGTTGGAGTACATGTTTTAGTAAACCAGTGTTGACTGTCAGCATGTATTTCAGTAGCTCATTATGAATTATCCTCATCAGCCATCGGCCAAACTTACCAGATTCCAATTACTTTGCTTCCCCTGTTCTTGAGAAAAAAATGTCAGGCATACCACAGAAGATGGTTTAAAATGCCTGAGGTAACTAAAGTAATCTACTGTCTGAAAGTCATTCACATTAACAACCATTCATACTGGTTTATTGCAAACCAATTGCCTCATCAGTAACATAAGCTTCAATTCAAATTTAACTGAGATTTTTTTTTTTAAATAAAGTAAAATTCAGTGAAACTTGAGAAGAGCATATGTGAGTCCTCACAGAAAACAATGCTTTTGGATTTACCTGCTTTAATATGTTAATTTTGAAATTTCAATTTCCAAAAGAAAAAAATGTCAATTTGTGGTTACTTTCCATCTCAATAGAAGGGATGTATATATTTACCAGAGTGAAGTTCCAATATTACCTCTTACATAATGAGGTCTAAATGGACAGGAAAATAAATGTACTTAATTTAAATGAAGAAATTGTGTGGTTATTTATGACTGTAAGTTTCGATCTAGTTACACAGCAAAATCCATTAAATACTCTAATATCCCTTCACTATGAACAGTTAGACTGGTATAACAAGCCATTAACTTTCAGATAGTTTAGGGCTTACAAAGTTAACGTAAATAATCGGAAAGAGAAGTAGGTTAGGTAGTTAAACAGTGTTCCACAATAAACAATAAGGAGAACGTCAGTTTTCATCTTTAGGCTTTATACCACATCCAAAATACCACCACCGCCACCAACAAAATTGTCAGTTATTATAGCTAATTTTCAAAGGTAAGTTAAAGTCAAAAGTCCTCAGTTTTCTTCAGCATGCAGCAGATTATATGTGCAGTCTGAATTACACCATTAAATCAGAGTATGTTCCAAAAGGTGTATTTTCTTGTGCTTTCCTTTTGTGAAGCCATGGATGAAAGGGAATAGATGGAGAATGTGGTGGCTACAATGGATCCAATGACATTTAAAACAAATTAGTACTGTAGAGCTTTCTGGTGTATAAAGTTCAATCCAAAAATAGATTAAATTAACTCTGAATGTGCTACATTAATGAATGTAATAAAGACTGGACATACACAGTTAATTCTGATTACTGTGCATTTTCTGTTTACAAATCAGCAGTAAAAAAACTAGAGGCAGCAATTAATGTTTACAAACTTTGGGCAGTAGTTAGCTTACAGATTAAATCGTTACTGACTCACTTGATAAAGGGCTGCTGTCCAAAACTTAGAAAAATGCAACCCTTTAAATAACTTTTATGTCTTGAATTTTCCAAAGCCTTTTTTGTCAATACAGAAAAGATGCAATATTCTTCTACATTCTTCAAGATATGTCTAAGCACTATCTAGAGAAAAACTCATTTAACTCCTATTGAAGTTTGAAAAGATCATACTGTAACTCAAAGAGCAGGCATGGTACTTTGAAATTACCATACAAGTTAGAATACAGATATTCCTGAGGGAATTCTACTCCAAAAGTTTAAAATTCTGCACCACAAATTTAAAAATTCTGCATACAATATTTTAAAATTCTGCATATTTTATTTGCCAAAATAACACAATATAATCAGAGCAATTTCAATTATCTTGGTACTGTAATTTATTTCAAAATACCTATCAACAAGTATGTTAACAAGCAATACAGACAACAAAAAAGATTCAGGAAACATTTTTTAAATAAACTTAGTAGGCATATTAATAAAGAACTTCAAGTAATAATTCATTTAAAGTTTAAACTACAACATAGACCCTATTTCCTGCATTCCTCAGAAGCAGTGCAAAGAGTTGGAGGAGTCAGGGGTGAAGAAGGAATGAGGGAGGGGGAAGCAATTGCTGGGAAGGAGCCTGGGAGTACACGTGGAGGGTTATGGTGTGGGTGGGAGAAGTATGGAATAAGGAGAAATTTGAGGGGGTGAAAAGGAGGATCATTATGGAATTGGGGGCCTTCCCCATGCAGACCATAGATGACTTCTAGCCACTCCCATTCAGTCAGACATTTCTGCTCCTCTTTCCTATACTCCCCCATTCTCATGTACGCTTGTACCCTCACTCAGCAACCTCTCCTCCCCCATCCCCACATGTCCCTGCACCCTCAGCTCATCCCTGTACCCCTACTCCATCACCCTGCCCTCCCATCCCAGTGTAGCCTTGCACCCCCATTCAGCCACTCTCCTCCCCCCATCTCTATGTGGCTTTGCATCCCCACTCCCATTCAGCTCCTGGCGCAACATTATTACTCTTCTATCTCTTGGGCCCTTACCCCAGTCTGTGTGTCCACTAGCACAGTGGGCTCCACATGCAGCTCTGGAGCCATATGGGGCTCTTTGGCTGCCCCCTTGTGGCTCCGGGCTCTGAGCCCTGGAGGACCTTGTGGGTGACTCATACTACGCTCCAGGCTCCCTCATCACTGGGGGTCCCTGTGGGAGACCTGCTCCTGGTTCCAAGCTCCCTCCTCAACACCCGGGGCCCTGCGACAGGCAGCCGGCTCAGCTTCCAGCTTTCCCTACCAGGAAGTTACACCCGCTGCGGCTCTCAAAACACTTGGTTATTGAAGAAATTTTTAAAAATGGCTTTTTAAAATCTTTTGGGTTGCCGACTCCTGCACTAGCGCATCTCAACACTAGCCTGTGTGATCCCCTCAGCAGTCTGATGTACTCCACCATATCAGTGCTCCTCGGAAAAGCACTGTGGGTAGGGTTTTTCCTGGACATGTTCTCCTTTTTGGACATTCACACTCCGTCTGGGCAAAGTTTTTAAATAATAAACAATGTCTGGCATTTTGCCAGAGCTGACGGCCTCCTTTCTAGTCTGCTTAGGCCTCCCTCTGTTGCCAAGCCATGCTGGACTCTGGAACTGTCTAGAAACTTCAGAGTTCTACTCCTGGCTTTGTTGCTTCTGCCTATTTATAACTGCTCTATGACTCAGTTTCCTGACATACTTTTCCTTAAATTTTGTAATTCATCTATAGTCATTATAAAGACATCATACACATTCATCACAGAGGAGAAATCAGTTCATAAATGTAACAGATGTATGTCGCAGCATTTACGCACCCTTGACACCGCTCAGTAATGTGACCCTAAAACAAATGCAGCGGTCAAATGTCTCTGTGCATCAACTCTTTGGGTTGCACAGACCCTCAGAAATATATGTCTGAAGTCATCTAGTTCAGCCCCCTGAACTAAACCTGGACCAGATATGACATGTCTCTTCACAATTAGCTATGAAGAAGTTTTAATAATGTTTTTTCTGGCTATTATTCTGTTTTTCACAGATGCAAATATGACTCTCAGATGGTGTTTTAGGTTTGGCTTTTTCACATTCTGGGAAAATAAACAGAAAACTCATCTTTCAAAAGCAGGGATCCTTAACAGGAAATCACTGATATTGATTAGTTACCTATGCTACATTCACAGTTATTTAATCAGTTCTCTCTTTCAATCGACCCACATCATTAACTTCTTCAACCACATGAGATTAAATAGCATTCTGTACCCTCCTCTCAGTTCAAGTTTTCTATGGAAATTACACTATGCAGTAAGAGGAACTTTTGGAAAAACAAACTGGTAATGAATAGCTTCTTCATTTGTGATTTTCCTTGAACTGTTTGAACTGTTTAATTGGCAAAGCCACATGGATATTCAGTACTTTTTTCTATTTCTGCTAGCAGACAGACCTAGGTTAAAACTAGCATAGCCAACAACTTCTTGTAAATAAATTGTAACAAAATCCTTTGAAGGGTAAAGAAAAAGATACAAGTTCTGCACTATTCTTTATCACACAAACAAAGAATAAAAATTCTTAAACAACAATAATGGTAGTCTATTTTGACAGCTTCTGTGAAGCATGTAATTTCCTCTGCATTCGCTATGAATAATGAGATTGGTAACACAAAACTCATGCGATAAATAAATTAGTTACTTTTTCAGTGCCACAGGACTTCTTGACCATACATGTATTACTTGGTGATTATTAGCCAATATTCCAAGGCATAAGGCCAAAGCCTGCACATCTTGCCACCAAGAATATGCAATACTCTCCAAAAATTATACTGCATAATGTACCCTCATACTATGAAATGAAACTTCCAAGTACAGTGTCCAAAACAATATCCAAACAGTCATACTCATGGACATAATGGGCTTAACTGACCTGGAATTGATATGACATTACTAAGACACAACTATAAAGCTCTATTTATGTCCAGAATTCTATAACCATTTCATGTTGTGAGTTGTTCAACACACTTCTACAAGTTTTTAAGGGATTATTCACTTTCAAAAAAAGTGGATATGTTGGTACTTCAAAACATACTACTTACACTTAAAGAGACAGTTAACTTAAAAGTCAGACTTCTATAAACAAACCAACAGCCAGCATTTTGGATGCTCATCTAGAAATTCCTTAAAGGGACTGTGCAACACCTCCTTTGAAAATCAGGCTTCTTTAATGGGCCTAGTGTGGACACTTTCACCATTGAGGCATCCTCAAATCACCAGTCATGTTGAATTATTTTTAGTTTCTCTCTCTTGGAGATAGATATTGTTTTTGTCTCCTCTGAATATTGAAGTCTATCAGTTCCTGTTTGTGGCTCTTTCTCACACAGCTGAGGAGGAAAGAAAAATATTTTTCTTAAAAATACAAAAACATGATTGTAAATTATGTATACTGGCAGGGAGACTCAGTGAAGGTGTGCCAGAGGAGTGAGACTGAACAAATGAGGCAGGGGAAAGTAAGTATTGCTGCTGACAGTGGCATGAAACAGCATGGCATGAAGTAGTAGATGGAGCTGCACACTCCTCCTTATTCACTGTAACTCACAACTGTAGATGCATTTCAATTTCAAAGTTTCAGTGTTATATAGTTAACCGGAAATTGAAATCCTGGTGCAACATGAAGGTAGATAGTGAAACCCAAGGTACTATATATCTAATGAGAAAACCATGTGATGTGATGACGCACTTCCACAGATTTCCTTCCATATGAGAAAATGACCATAAGAAGAAAAAAAAAAAAAAAAAAAAGTAAATTAGTATGGTGCATGCCCACCCCCTGTGTTTCCTGTCTCTCTCGCTCTCTTTTTTTTTTTTGTTACCAAATATTGATTTTTTGAAAAGCATGGCCACATTCTCCATATATAAGTGACTCGGGATTGATAGTTGAAGAGAAAATCTTCTAAATAAATTGTCTAAATAATCCCCTTACAGTTACTCTCTCCCTTCCTAATCAAACCATGCACTAGCTTCATGAAGACTGCAAAGCTAATTAATAAAGCCAAAAGAAGCTAGATGAAAGGCAGCAGAACTGGGAGTACAAGAGCCACTCTGTAGGTTAGGGGTAAAATTGGAAGCTGGAATTAAACTGAGTGGAGGCGGTTTTGTTTTGAATACATTTACCCTGGAGCAGATCAGGTTAAGCAATGTAACGTTTTTAAATAAAGTTCACCTTTCTGACACTGCAACAAAGAGAAGATGATTTCAATGACTCACTTTGCAAATGCCAAGTAGTGAGGTGGGGTTACTGTGGATATACCTATTCAATTAAAGGTACATCGACAACAAAACTGGTAGAGAACTATGTATAGTTAACAGTTTCACATATGAAAACTAAATTAATTTACTGCCAAACAACATCTTTCCTGGAAAACCTTTTTGAAAAAAGATTTACAACTTTACAATTTAAATTATATACCAACCCCTGAATAACAGAAACAAAACAAAAAAGCAAAAACTCCAAAGTACTAAAGTATGGCTTGTTGTAAGAAATTGCAAGAGTTAGCACATTTCATAATTACACAAAAGTGTAATACAAATTTGTTTTCTACATGCCGTATTTGAGCTTTTGTTATTATGAGAGACTGTTGTATTGCCTTTGTAAACATAAATTAGACTTCACAGAATTTTTTCAAAGGGAAACTTATATAAAAGTTAAAGTAGCATAAAAATAGTATCTTGCTTATTTGTTTTGTCAGCATACTACAAAACAGATCAAATAAACCTGTGAACCTCATCATATCATTGTATTTCATCATGCTGATACTTACAGATCAACACAGTCCAAAAAACTCTCCTATAATTTGTACGGAGTGCCCAAATCTATTGACTATTAACACATTTGCAAACAAGTAATAACAATCAAGTATGCATCCTGTCTATTGAAACATTAAGCTTGTAGCAGATCTCTGCTCATAAAAGCTCAAACAACAGACAGAATCCTACCCATAATCAAACTGTTGCATTGCTTGCATCATCACTTCAAGGTCAGGTTTCTCTATAAGTGACTGGATAGCAACTGCAGAAATAATTTGGTTTCAAAAATATCACTCGATACCAATCAGTAGAAGGAAAAAAGAAATCATTATACAGATATCTGGATTATGTTTAGTATTGTTACCTACAGACAATTCACTATACTACTTGTATTCATGTATGCTTTGGGTTGCAAGTACCTATGGTGTAACAGTTTAGGTCCTTCCAGAAGGCAAAGATCTGTGGTGATATATAAGCAACTTCATAAAACTAAATATTAAGACTGGATGATATAAAGAAAGAACTATGGTTTCCACTTCTCACAGGTCCTTTCCACTTGTTCAAAAACTCCTCACAGGACTTCAAAGAAAGAGAAGGTGAAGAATAGCAATCTGAAAAGACAATATCACACACAGGTAACCTCTCTGTCTCTCTGCAGATTCCTTCCTGTGGAAAGTAACTGGTGTTACAATCCTTAAGGCGCTACAGTAGTAGAGGGAGGCAGGCAGAGGATAAAGAGTTTTAATGGCCAAAACACTCTAATGAAATATTGTTATATAGAAAATCATCTAGCCAAGCTAGCTAGCTTTCACTTTTCTGGCTGAGTTATAACCACTGCAAACATGGTCTTCTTAGACAGATAGTGAAGGCCAAAATTTTCAAAAATCACTAGTGATTTTGGGTGCCAAACTTGAGAGTCCTGAAAAAGTCTGGTTTTCAGAAATCACTGACCTACCATTCCCTCAGAATCGTCTCCAAACCATTTAGCCACTTTTGAAAGTCTTGAAAAAACAAACAACTTTTAAGAAAGTATTTCTCATGAATAAGGACCTTCATGGGCATGTGATATCTGACAGAGCTGTTAAAATGAATTGTGCATGAGCCTAGAGATGAGCCTGCCTTCTTTAGGTAGAGAAAACAGCTCAAGATACTAAGAAAGTGAAGTAGGAAGAAAAAACAAATTATTTACTTAAGCATATGCAGGAAACTTATGTTTTGATCAAGGCTTATCCAGGGTTAAATAGATACGTGACATACCTCTACAGATAATCATTTGCTTACAGAGGCTGATAAACCAAACTGCCAAATGGAGAGGTCCTATGCCCCGATATATAATCTTCTTATGGTTCTTAGATCTCATGTCTTAAGTGCTCCCACTGTTCATGACATTCCTTTGGAGATGTGTTATAAAAGCAGCAATCACCAGGAAACCTGACTATAATTGATCTGCTGAAACTTTTCTTATCCTCCAGTTCAGCAGTGGACTTTAGCCATAAAGCAATATGGGGAACAGTGTTCTGACATCCAGTGTCCAACATATAGGAAAAGATTTATGGTATCACACTTCTATCAACTGGCCAAGACCTATTAACTTTGGAGGAAACTGCATCCAGTCTTCCAGAGGTAGAAGGAATACCATCAGAAGCAGGACTTGGAAAGAGAGAAAGGAAGGTGTTTCAGAAGGTTTCTCTCTCTTAGCTAGCCTTCCCCACAGAAAACAACAACTAATACACTCCAATAAAGCACAAACAGTCATATCTGGAATATCTATTACTTTTAAAGTGACTGCTTATTAAATAAATAAAATAGATGTGAAGTCTGTTATAAGTAATGAATTTTAAGCCATCTAAAACCTCTCAGTCACAGAATACTGATCTAAAATGTGCACACACAAGCAACCACACGTTTTTGCATGTTTTATGTAATTTTAAATGAAAATTCTCTTCCAAATGTCAGAGAGCATTTTGGATCCCTTAGCCTCTTTCCTTGTCACCAGCAGAAACTTTCAGGTTTAAAGAGTGCAAAATTATTGTTCTTAAGCTCAGAAAACTGTATTTATCTATAGTAATGAAAGAAAAATACTCAAGACATAAAATAGCTTCAAATTGAGATAGACCTCCAACCTCTGCCTCGTAGGTATTATATAATCCCATTACACATGCTGTCTGCAGTTTTATGGGATTTTTCTTACTTTAGGTTACTTTGTTTTTTAATGGCTACATTTCACCAAAAATATAGTTCATAAACTTGGGTATAGAATAAGGATTAAAAATATACAAATTAAGAACAAAACTTTCAAAATACTTAAATATTAGCTTAATTTGTCTGTCTGTGTACTTCTGAATATTTTAGCCACTGGACATACAATACACCTTTTTGCTAGTAAAGTGACAGAAAGTCTTTAATATTGTTTTAATCTACACATTAATTTCAGGATTTCAACCATGACCTATCTTTGTTGCCAAAAAAAGAATAATCATCATTCCGGGATTACTTAGTAATTCTTTCACTCTACTCAGCACCAGTAAGGCCTCAGCTTGAATAATGTGTCATATTCTGGGCACCACACTTCAGGAACAACAAGTACGTTGTCCAGAGGAAAGAGCAATGAAAATGAGTAAAGATTTAAGAACACATTACCACTAAGGAAAGATTGAAAAAAAACTGTGTTTGTTTAGTTCTAGAGAAGACAGTGTGGGGGTGGGGGGAAGAACTGTGATAGTCTTCACATACATTAAAATTTACAGAGGCAAAGCCATTTTAGTCTGTGCACAGAAAAAACAAGAATCCATGCACCTTAAAGACTAAGAGATTTCTTCAGGCATAAGCTTTCATGGGCTCTAATCCATTTTGTTAGACCTTCTGACAAAGTGAGTTGGAGCCCATGAAAGCTTATGCCCAAAGAAATCTGTTAGTCTTTAAAATACATAAAAAGGTTATTATAAAGGAGAGAGAGAGATAAATTGTGGCTCTTAGCCACAGAGGACAGGACAAGAAACAATGGACTTAATTTGCAGCAAGGGCAGCTCAATCCAAACCACTGCTCAAGTCCCAGCCTTAGATTTAGCACCCACTTGCCTCTTCCATGGGGCTCTTTCAACCAGTCAGCCAGCTTCAAGGTGCATAGCTACACTGATCATGGCACCACTGACAGTGTAGGGTTGGTTGTGTGAGTTTGACTGAATGTCAGTCAAGAAGTGCTCGGCCCAATCAGACCCAGAAGTAGCAGGGGGTGAATCTATTAAGACCACCCCATCATATAGCATAGCGTTAAGTTGATAAGAGGGCATTTCCTGTTGACTCAGTGCAGTGGGAATGCCGCAGTAAGCAGGTGTTAGGAGGTCAAAGGATGATGTGCAACTTATTTTAAGTAACTTGCACATCTCCTTTTGAATGCTGCTGAAAATGGTGGCAAGTGTAGACCAGGGCAAAGCCTAAGGAGACACAGTTTAAAAGAAGTCCAAGTTACCTGCAAGGGATGCAGTTTGTTTAGAAAGAATGATGGGGAAAAGAGGATGGAGAAGAGGAGAAAAAAAGGTGTATGGGGCAAGATGTGACAAATTGCATAATTATGCAACATATATAATTTTCTACTGTATTCTATACTCTGTGGTTTTTTTTTTTCAATGCACTCTAGGGAGATTCATGCATAAAAGCTAAGATCATTTAAAACTGCATGGTTAAGCACTCAAAAGTCAAGAAATCCCAGTTATATGATTGTATGTTCCATCTTAACTCTACCTTGTATATGTATGCTTTGCAATAACAAAGTTAGATCATACACCATTTATTAAATATTGTTTTATATATAGTTGTGGAAAAATTGCATGTATGTACCATCTTGTAATACAGTCCACTACTGTATGCCAGAGCTCACCAAAATAATTTACAGGCAAGATACTCAGTCAAGTGCACTTATACAATGCATTATATTAAATATACAATAGAGAATAATCACAAAAATTTGCTGGCATATATAGTCGTCTGAGGTTTGTAGCTATATTACCACCAGTTTATGGCCTCAGCCACTGATCTACAGGTAAACAACCAGATTCACTGAATTTGCTTTAGGTTTCTATGGTATGACCAGACCAGTACGCATGATGGCATGTTCACAAAGGTCTATCCATCTAAATCATCAGCTAAATTAGCTTTGACATAACTACATCTTCTCCTAAATAATGTCTGGAAACCAACAGATGCAAAAATATATACTAAATGGATGCTGATTAGAGAGGTGCAGAGAAAACTAATTTCATTTTGAAGAGGATTTTGATAAATCAAAATCCAGTCAGGCTAAAATTTGAAATGAAAGCCTACAATTTCAAATTTCTCCATGTAAGAGAATGTAGTTCCATGTTTGGGACAGTGTTTGTGGTAGGCTGACCCAGAGCTATGGATCCTGGAAGCCTGGGGTCCCTGACCCTGAGGCAGTTTACCTGGTAGGCTAGGCTGCCTGGAAGCTGCAGACCATGGAAGTCCAGGCTTTTCAGCAGCTCACTAGATGGCTACGGAGGAGCCAGGTATGTTTCCAATGAATACTATGTAGGTTCAGTCAGACTTCCACTGACCTCAAAAGACCACTGCAAAACATTTCAGTTTTGAGAAATCAGCAAATTCTGATTCAGAAATGTTTTGATGGTATTTTTCTGACTTAATCTAATACTGATCAAAATATTCAAATACACACTTCAGAGAGGAAAGAACTGGTTAGAATCTCATTGTCTTTAATTAGTTGGTTAGGATTGTAAGAATTAATTATCACTTTTAAAATTACGTGTATCACATGAGACAGTAATAAGATGACCGGGGGGGGGGGGGGGGAGATGAGCTCTACTGTTTTTAAGTTTTAGATCTCCTTGCTCCTAAAGAAAATACAACCATGACAGTAATATCTGGTAAGACACACTCTGAAGTAAAGCAAATTTACTACAAACTGCATTTTGTTAATATGTAGAATACCATAACAGTAGTGAAAGAACTTCAATGTTTCATCCTAGAAAAGACAACTCCGAATGAGGTAGCTGTGTGCTGAGCCTATCTAACATTAGTCTACTCAAGACATATTCTTCCACTGGGGCAAACTCTCTCTCTCTCTCTGGGAGGAAAAGAAATAAAACAGCAGATCTCATGACTTTTAGCGTCAATGAGTATAGACTCCAAAACAGTAGGTTACTTGAAAGGGCTGAAGATTTAGTGTATACAATAAAGGCCATCAAAAATGAAGTCTCGTCATCCAGCCTATTTTAGACACCACTGCAGCTTACTTCACAGAATGGGGTAACTACTTCCCCATTTCAGCCACTGGACCAGAACCTATTCACTATACATAGCTGAGTTCCAGCACAGAAACAATTTGACAAGCCAAAATCCGAAGCAATATGTGTCAAAGAGACTGAATTCCACTTTCATATAAGTACAGAAGACGACAGTGCATGATGATTGCTTGGAGCATGTGGTTATTTAGGGGATAATGCTAGCACCTTAACACTGGGCAGTAATGGAAAATGTCAGTCTCATTCTCTTTCCTTTTGTGACAGTCACTTGTGATGTGTCTTGTTACACTACCAGGTCATTGCTCTCTTCAGACTTCTCAAATGTCATCTGTCTAACTTCAGAATACATTTTTAAAATGAGGACATTATGCTTTGTCCCTTGCTAAACAGTTAGATATTTGCCTTACAATGCCTGAAAAGTTTAATTTTGCTCTGGTAAAATTAAAACATTAAAATTAAAATTGCATCACAGGAATTTTGTTCTGTAACAATCACTGAACACTGTTGATGAATGTTTTAGATGTGAAGATTTATTTCTCTTGAAGAAAACTATTTCAGTTATTAGGTGGTTAAGATTCAATGTGCTAGATTAACTCCTATTCAAAAGTTTTTAAACCAAAGAAATTCTGGGACATATCCTGCACACACATTTTTCCAGTCACATGAACCAGGGAAAGGCCCACAGATTATCTGGCAGGGGAAATGCTGGCCAGTCATTCTCTCACACTGAGGTTGCAAGTCTCCTAGCAGATGCACTCAAGTATCCAAGTACAAGAGCAGATTTGTTCCAGTGCTTGAAACCTCTTCTACTCTCCCCTGCCCCTCCACACCCAGTATCAAATAATCTACATAAACAGGGCTGAAGTAGGGAGGAGGGACAGGGGGACACCTCAAAGGTTTCTGTCCCCAGAAATACATCTGTACCACCTATGTTAAAAGAGAATTTCTTCCATTATCTATCATTCAGTGGTATATCAGTTTATATCCTTTACAAACAAGTCTCTAGATATAAGTGTCAAACATAAGAGCCAGTCTGATTCTATCCAACAGAGGGACGGTGGTTCACAGACATTAGCTACCACTTCATATGCCTGAGGCACAAAATATGACGCTAGTGCAAATGTCTTGGCTGAGCAGAGGATGAAAACAAAAGAATACAAACAGTGAAGAAACCATTTCCAAACAGATTTCTGGCACACAAAGAGCTTATATACCAAATGCACAATGGGAAAGACAAAATAATTTATTGAAAAACAATTGCTCACTATACCTCTTACAAATAGTACTGAACTTGCATCACAATGTGAACAGGAGGTACGTAGCACGGTGCAGAGACCACAGTTCAGGACTGCAGGCTCATATAGTACTGCTAGTGCACGACTGCTTTTTAAGGGCAGGAAAAGTTTATTTGCACACTTGCACATACACTAGCGTGTAAAGCCTCTTCAAGTCCAGTTCTTCAGGATAACAGTTTCTACATTCATTTAACATATGGCATATCCCACTGAATAAGAAAGATGGCAAGAAACAATGCTGCCTTAACCAGAAAATCTTCAGTGATGTAAGACACACACACACACACACACACACACACACACACACACACACAAGTCCTCCAAAAAGTAGAAACTATGCCCAGTTACAAAGGATTAATATAAATAAATGTAAGTATTCAGGGACAAAATTAGAAAGACGAGGCACAAACTGAGATTGAACTAGCTAGAGACAAAGGGTAACAAGAAAGCATGCTACAAAAAAATCAGAAGCAGGAGGAAGATGAAGAACAGGGTAGCCCAGTTACTTAATGAGTGGTGAAAAGCAACAACAGGAAACGAGGAAATGGCAGAAGTGCTAAAGGACTTTTTTGTTTCAATTTTCACCAAAAAAGGATTGTAGTGAATGGAAGTCCAACAGTGAATGCTAGTGATAATGAGGTAGGCTTTGAGGCTAAAAGAAAGAGCAAGTCAAAAAATTATTTAAGACAATTTAGATGTCATCAAGTCAGCTGGGCATAATGACATACAGCCTGGAATACTCAATGAGCTGACAGAGGATACCTGAGCTCCTCAGGGATTATCTGCCAAAAGTCATGGAAGAGAGGAGGCATTCCAAAGAGCCGAAAAGTACAAATATAGTACCAGTATATAAAAAGAGGAATAAAAGGACAATTTTGGGAAATAGAAAGCAAGTCAGTTTAACTTCAGTACTTAAAAAGATGATGGAGCAAATAATTAAGCAATCAATTTGTAAACACCTAGAAGAGGTGATCAATTAACTGCAGCTAAAACAATTCCATACTTCCAAACTCCTGTGCACAGAATATCACAAGTGAGTCTTTTAAGTGATGTCAATAAAAGACTTACCGTGTCAGTTAAAAAAAGAAGAAGAAGAAGAAAAGGCCACCAACTTCAGATTTTCATGACTGTAAAAACTAAAATGTAAGATTGGTAACACTGGTTTTAAAATTTCATCAGTGATTTAGATAATGGTATAGAGAATACAATTATAAAGTGTATGGATAATGACAGGCTTGGAGAAGTTGCAAGTGCTTTGGAGGATGGGATCACAATTCAAAATGATTTGGACAAACTGGAGAAATAAATGCTCTGAAGAAAATAGGATGAAATTCAGTAGCACAAATGCAGAGTATTCCACTTAGGAAGAACAATCAGTTGCACACATCCAAATGGAAAATGACTTCTGAGGAAAGAGAACTGCAGAACAGGATCCGGGGCATCATAGTGGTTCACAAGGTAAATATGAGTGAACTGTGTAACACTGCTGGGGTAAAATAGGAAAAATCATTCTGGGATGTACTAGCAGGAGAGTTGTAAGCAAGATATGAGAAGTAATTCTTCCGCTCTACTCTGTGGTGATTAGATTTCAACTGGAGTAGTGTGTCCAGTTATGGGTGCCACATTGCAGGAAAATGAGGACAAATTGGAGAAAACCCAGAGACCACAACAACAAATGATTAAAGGTCTAAAAATATGATATATGAAGAAAGGTGGAAAAAAACTGGGTTTGCTGAGTCTGGAAAAGAGAAGACAGAGAGGAGACATGACAACAGTTTTTAAGTACATAAAAGATTGTTACAAGGATGAGAAAGAAAAAATGTTCCTCGTAACCTCTGAGGATAGAATAAGAATCAGTGCACTTAAACTGCAGCAGTGGAAGTTTAAGCTGGACACTAGGAAAAGTTTCATAACTCTCAGGGTAGTTCAGCACTGGAATACATTGCCTGAAGAGGCTGTGGAATCTCTGTCCCTGGAGGTTTTTAAGAGATGAGTATACAGGAACTGTCAGGGATGTTCTAGATAATGGCTGGTTCAGCCATAAGTGCAGGGGACTACAATTAGATGACCTCTTGAGGTCTCTTCCAGTCCTACAATTCTATGACATTTTCTCACTTTCAGCAGAGTTAAGAAGCTTTTAAATATAAAGCCTTTACTATAGATGAACTGCATGACTGCCTAGTTTATCTTCAACAACACATCTGAAAATAATTTTTTTCTTTTACTTATTTGCAAAACAGCTTTATATTGGCTGATACCAAAACAACGACCACTAGTCACAACACAGGCTTTTCAAGTTATAAGCAGGAATTCTGCTTGTCTTAAGCCATCCCAAAGGCAAATTGATTTGAGAGCCTACAGTGAATTTACTTTAAAGGAGTAAGACTTCTGCTTCCAAGCGAATGACTGGGAGACCTGAACACTGAATAACTGACACAAACTCAATCTCCAAATGATCATTTATTAAAAAAGTTAATACAATTCATAGCTAAATTAATTAGTCCAGTAATCATACCATTAAGACCAAATCATTATTGCACAGGAAACACCTTTTACTCCCATGAAAAAAAGGGGAGGAAAAGGAAAGAAAAAAAAAAGGAATGAGGGGGAGCTCAGAAAACACAATTAAAAACCACAAAAATTAGTTAGTGCTATAACATTGCATTATATTTATAGTATTATTAAAAAGACCACCCTTATATTTGCTATACAATACTGTACTATTTATTGCACTTGTTTTCTTTTTCTTATTGCACAGGGTAAATCTTAAATACATACAGTATGCTTTGAATATATACAACAGTAAAACAGCACTGGAAAAAATTATGTTTCTAAGCCCCTGAAAATGTTTCTTTCCAGTCTCCCCCCTTGCAACCATTTTTAATTACTGCCAAGGAAAACAATTCCTATAGAATAGATACGTAATTTTTTTTGGTTCAAATTACGGCAATATGTAGACTGAATTGCTGACAATTCAGTGTAATTCTCCAGTAGTTCTTTTGACCTTTATTACGCTAATTCTGATTATAAATTTATTATTTTTATTATAGTAGCACCTCAGAGTCACAGTCAGGATTAGGTCCCACTGAATTCGGCACAGTGCAAACATATGGTATGAGCCACTGCCTTCCCTAAACAGCCTATAACCTAAACGGACAGAACAGATGGTGGGTGGGAGAAAGGGTGTATTATCCCCATTTTACATATGTTAACTGAGGTACAGAGAGAGTAAGTGACTTGACAGAGTCACAAAAGAAAAGCCAGAATCAGGAACTGAATGCAGATAACCTGAGTCCCAGTCCACTGCCTTAACCATGACACCATTTTTCTAAGATTTGATGCAACTGGAATAGCTTATTTATTTATTTGCAACCCCACGGGGAGCACATTCTACCTTTGGAGAGCTAACATTCTATGCGATATTTCACTCTGATCTGGCAGTAAGTCCTCTGACATCATCTGCCTTTGTAATATTGCCCTTCCCTTGCTGTTATACACAACTCCATAAAATTTAACCAGCTACAAAATTTGCATTTATTTTATTGTTAGTTTCAGCATCTGAAGTAGTAATGAAAATTAAACATGTGATTTCTGATGCTAATAAAATACCTGTCATCAATTAATAATGTGGGATGGAAAACATAAAATTAAAATGCTTTCCAAGTCAATATTGGATTTAAAAAGTTATACAAACAATAACATAAAAAATCAACACAAGTAATATGCTTTTTAGCTGTAGGTTAGAGGACCAAGCTAAGCACATTGAACCAGGAACAACTTACCATAAATCCCATCTCTCCCACTAAATGTGCCTTTGGAAAAGTCACTTGACAAGAACCAGCCTCTCCATTCAAAGAAGGGGGCTAATATTTATTATTTTATAATTTCATTTTTTAAAAAAAAAATTCTCTGTAGTCTCCATGATTACGTGATAATCATCCTAAAATTGGTCTCTTACATGAAAAGTCAAGTCTGAGTCTAAACAATGGAAAAGGAAAATGCAGGATGATACTGTACAGTTTTATCTGCAGAACCAATCTGACCAACTTGATAGGTTTTCAAGAATATAATTTGGGGTGCATTTAGAACATTTAAATTACTACAGAGAAGGCACAGGTTCTTGCTTTCTTCCCTAAGATACACCATTAGTTAATTGGCTCAATTTGTAAAAAGGAAAGAAAAAAATCATACACACACACAGACTTCAGGCCCCAATCCCACAAAGACTTCTGTATATACTGTACTCTCTGCACTCTGAATAATCCCATTGATGTCACAATGTATAATTATGTGCATAAATAGCTGCAGGATTGAAGCCTGACATGTATGTCTGTGTATTCTCTGGATAATCACATCTTCAAGGATCACTTAGCCTAAGAATATGAGTTCAATGGTACAATAATATATAGATTTTTTCAGACCATAAGGGACTATTGCAATCATCTAGTTTAACATCCTGCATAACACAGACCACAATACATACCTTATTTAATTACTGCTTCAGTTCCAATTACAGTGGTTGAACTAGAGCATATGTTTTAGAAAAATAATCCAACCTTTATTTTAAAATTCCCACTAAAAAGACACTGCAATCCTTTGCTGGCTAGTTACTCTTGCTAAAATACCCTCATTAAAAATTTGCATCTCATTTTGAGTCTGAATTTATCTAGCTCCAATTTCAAGCCACTGGATCTGGTTATACCACTGTCAGTTAAACTGTTCTCCAATTTCTGTTCCCCATGTAGGTACTTGCAAACTCATCAAATCATCCCTTAACCTTCTCTTTATTAAGCTAAATAGACTCAAGGAACTTAATGTCTCATGATGAGGTATGTTTTCCAATCCTTTAATTGTTCTTGTGGTTTTTCTCTAAACCCACTCCAGTTTTTCAGAACTGTTCTTGAATTGGGGACATCTGCAGAGGACACAAAATTACAGAAGAGGTCACACCAATGCCACTCCATTCCCTTACTGAAGATCCCCGTTTTGTGTACATCCAAGGATTGCATTGGCTCTTTTTGGTCATAGCATTGCAGAGGGAGCTCAAGCTCAACTGTTATCCCCTATGAACCTTAAGGAGTTTTGTTTGTTGGTTTTCCACAGTGACTGCTTCCCCAGTCTGTAATTATGAGTACCATTCTTTGCTCCTACATGCATGAACTTATGTTTGGCCATACTGAAATATACATTGTTTTACTTGTGCCCAGTTTTAACATTGATCCATATCACTGTATCAGTGAGCTGTCATCATCATTTACTAGTTCCCAAGTTTTTGCATTGTCTGCAAACTTTATTAGTGATTATTTTTTGTTTTCTACCAAATTATTAATAAAAATACTAAACACTGTAGGCACAAGAACTGACCCTGCAGGACCCTACTAGAAATATACCCTTTCAATGATGAGTTCCCACTATAATTACATTTTGAGACTAATTAGTTAACCAGATTTTAGTATAATTCATAGGTACCTTGTTGATTTTGTATCATTCTAGTTTCTTAAACAAAATTTCATGTGACACCAAGTCAAATGTCTAAGAGAAATGTAAGGCACTTACATCAACAATATTATCTTTATTAATCAAACTTGCAATCTTGTTAAAACTTTTTTTATCAGGGGGTTTGTTTAAAATGCTCCATTTTTACAAGTACCCATTGGAACAGCTTACCAGCAGTTGCAATGCAGTCTTCATCACAGACAATTGTGTAGAAAAGCATCCAGTCATAATTTAAAGTTATTTTATGGTTCAAAATTGAATTTAAGTAGAGATGTCCTATTTCCTCTGTTAAACAAAAGATTTTGTTAGAGGATCACAATGATCTGTCCTCGCCTTGCAAATGTATGAATAAACCCATGTCAACTGGTATTACCTATATTACTCACTGTATTCTGTATTAGCTATTCCATTATATGGACCAGGATCAAAATCAGGCTGACTTTTCCTTGGTCATCCCATTTACGCTTTTAAGTACTGACACAACATTGGCTTTATTTCAGGCTTTTAATACTTCCCCAGAGCTCCAAGAACTGTTGAAAAGCAACATTAATTGTCCAGAAAGCATATTGGCCAGCTCTTTTAAAACTCTTGTACACAAGTTATCTGAACCTTCTCTAACAGATATCTACTATTAGTAGCTGCACTTTAACTTCTTTCTTAGTTACTACTGGAATGGAAAGAATTTTGTCACCATCTAGCTTTCTCTCCAAGTCCAAAACAGACACATCTTTTGAGAAATAAAAATACTGAAAAAGTGTCATTTATTTTGTTCTGCCTGCAGAATGCCAAGATTGAATTGGGGGAAAGAGTAATTTAGACTAAGAAATAGGTGCAAAACCCAGAAATACCCACACCTCTCCTTAGTGGAAATGAGCTACAAAAAAGTTAGACCTGGTACTATAACCTCTGTGTTGCTATACCATTGTGTCTTTGCTCAGCTATGCTGACCAGAAACACCCTCTGGTTGCAATAGCCTTATTTCTTTTGGGGAAGTGGTCTGATCATGTCAACCAGAGAGCACTTCTGGGATCAACTGTGCCAATCTCCGTGATCGGTTCAATTGATTCCACTGCGTTGATCCCTCTGGCAGTGGTGACATACCTTCAAGGTCAGTAAGAACAGTAGTTGGGAGATTTTCATACGCATCTCCCCCACCCCCTCCAAACACACATCTTAAATCTGGGGGAGGGTGAGGCAGGGTTAACTCTTGTATCAACCAGAGGGCCCCCTGCCATTTGAGTAGCAGGAATAGGTGGTATTCTAGTACTTCTAAGAAGGAAGAGTGCCTGAATGGAAACTGATCCACCTAAGAAACTTCCCTTTCTTCTGTACTGTCTTGCTTTTCCACCCTTATACAGAGCCTTATACTGTTTTTCCTTCCCTCTGCTGCTCTGCTGCTTCAGTGTCATAGAGATAAAACATAAATGCTTGATCTCTGAAATAGTATGTGTAAGTGCTGCAGTGAAAGAACTTGTTTATAAATATTTTATTAAATATTTTTATGCAATGACAAATACAGGCTAAACAAAACCTAGTTTTATGAAACTGCATGTTTTAATAACAAGTTCTATTTTACATACACACTTACACATCACCATGGTACTGACTATTAAAAATGTTAAGTGATCCTAAATATGGAAGCAAACTGAATTAACATATCAAGCAAAGTAATGGACATTTGTCATCAAAGATTTAACAGTAAAAACTGCCAGTTTATTTAAAAGAGCTACATTTTCCCAAGAAGATGTCATCACCTTATCCTGTAGGTATTTTCTCTTGAAATGGACACCCACCAAAACTGTGAATCTGAAACACCAAACTTTGGAGGAGTTATAATCAGGATCTGGTCTACCTGGCTTGGGCACTTCTCTGGTAGCTTTCTCAGGTGGTACAACATGAATTATTTCCCTGCATCCACTCCAGCTGGGGTAGAGCCTTTGGCTTAATATACTGCAATACATTTTTGTGCCACAAATAGTGCTCTCACATCACTTCTGATAAATTGCTTAAGTATAAATGCTGCTGATCCTTTTTGCTTTGACAACCACTGTCAACATGGGTGTGTATGTGGGGATTAGGATGGAGTTGATCCATAGCTTCCAGGAGCCCTCCTTCTCCCTAGCTGAGCACGTAGTTCGCTGCTTATTTTCCACATGGCTGAGTGTAAAGGGGTTAATGCTGGCATAGTCACTTCCATACTCTTCGTCTATTTCACTCTGTTGCTCTTTTCCAATAGTAGGGCTTTGCCAGGAATTTAGCCTTGATACAAAGCCCACTGATGTTAATAGAAATACTTCCAATGACTTCAATCAGCTTTAGATCAGATTGTTAATGTACATGAAGTTGTGAACCTCCCTTCAGTTAAGGCAGTGGTTCCCAAACTGAGGTCCCTGGACCTCTTCCAGGGGGTCCACAGTGCTGCTCCCCCACCTCGGGGCTGGAACCCTGCTGTGGCCCCAATGCTCCTCCTGGGGCTGGATCCTACTTGGGGTGGGGTCTGCAGAGGGCTGGCTTCTGCCAATGCTGGCAGCAGCATGGCTTTCCTCCCCTGCAGGAGCTGGCAGGGAGCCACGGCAGTGGCAGACCCTCCTCCCAGCAGGAAAATGAGGCCGCGATGGCAGCATTGCATGGGCCAGCTCGCTGCCCCTGCCAGGGAGTCGCTGCAGCCCCATTCCCCAGCCAGAGAGTGAGGGCTGCCACGGCAATGGCTCCCTGCCAAGGAGTGAGGTCCTCCATGGGCAGGGAACAATAGCCACCGAAGCCCTCCCTCCTGTCAGGAGAACGGGGACGCTGTGCAGCAGTGCACAGCTATGGCTCGCTTTCCCTGCCTGGGAGCTGCTGCAGCCCCATTCCCCTGCCGGAGAGCAGGGGCTGCCACAGCTATGGCCCCCTGCCTGCAACCTGGCAGGACAGTGGTGCAGGCCAGATTCTGACACTGCACAGGCCAGATTCTGCCTGTGGCACACCACTACTCTGCGGAGGTGCACAGGGCGTCCCCAAAACTTTCTTGCCTTCCACAGGGGTCCCCAGCCTCAAAAAGGTTAGGAACACCTGAATTAAGGGAATGGCCAGTAACATATACCCAGCATAGCTCCATGACAGAAGAGTAGCATACTGACATGGAAATATAGGTGCTATAATAAACTAAATTTGCCCTGGTCCCACCCCTCTCTTCTTAAACATCCACTTCAGACAGCACTGAATCAGGCTCTAACACCATGCTGGATGATTACCCTTTCTTCACCCCTACTTCTCTTCCCCCAGTCCCCCTCCCAAAATCATAACACAGTTTGGAGGATACGCTATTTGACTACTGATTCCATACTCTCCAATAATCCAGCAGCTGTACTGGCAGGATCCTACCCAGACTTTTCAAGCTCAATACCCCCCCCCCCCCCCGTCTGCTCCCATTTACAAGTTCAGCACATCAGAACTAATCTCTTCCTCCAATCAGCAAAGCTTTGCCATTTTACAGCAGGGCTGTGAAGAGTCACACCATTCCCACATGGGCAGATGTTAGACACACAAAAAAGGAAAAACGGAGAATGTAAAAACTTAAGTTGCCTATTTGAGTCACTTCTAAGTAGCAGGGAGTCTTTCTACAGCACATCTAGGGTCCCTCAACTTCACGCACCCAGGGTCAGAAGAAAACAACAGGTGTTGGGGAAGTTGAGCCTCACTGACCAAGGTGTGGATGTGTAAGGGAGATTCCAGGACCTGCTAGTCTCAACATACATAAGCATCCTAGCTTCTAAAGGACTAACCAAATAGATCAAGGCCTCATCTTTTTAACATTTATATTTTGTAGAGCTAATGCCTTGTTGCTTAAGTTTTTTGTGACACCTTGGTCCAGTTCCACCTACAATGGTACCCAGAACCACTTCAGAGTCTTATACCAATTTAAGAAATTAAGCAGATTTTTACCCTTGAAGTTCAAGGGGACCAGCAACAAGAGGCAAGGACTGGTTATTACACCCAGAGATAGTTTGGCCTTAGGTGACAGATCCAAGCAGTTGATAGCTTACAAGGGTGGGATCTATGTGGATCTTCTTCCAAAACTCCCCTTCAAATGGAGAGGGAGGAGGACAGGACACAGCATAACTTACCTTCTTTCCTTCAAATAAAGCTGCATGGGAAATTCCGGCAAGCAGCATACCATTGCCAGCACTGGAATTAGTACATTCACACATTCTAGTGAGAAAGTTTTCAGTCAGGGAAGAGATCTCCAGAGACCATAAAACAAGAACAGTCAACAATGGACACAAAAGTAGAGAGACCTGAGAACTATGCTTGGATCATCAGTTTTATAGTGACTGCAAGGAGTATAATTTCCTGCTGAGTCAACACCAAGCTCCTCTAGGAGTGGTGTTCAAACTTAGGGTCAGGACCCAAAACTGGATTACAGCCCCTGAGGCACTGGGTTGTGGCACTGCCTGCTGCTGCTGCCAAAAGACTTGAACGTATTGCTCAAAGCCGTAATTGTTGGGTCGTGGGCATAAACAATTTTTTCAATTGGGTCATGAGGAAAAAAGTTTGAAAACCACTGGTCTAGAGTCTTCTATGAAGATCTTTCAGACAAGTTCTTCTAGAATACATGATTGCATTGTTTGTAGGATCTGACGAGAACCTCACTAGGTGGGATGGCTGCACTACTCTTCAGTGCTACAGGATAAATTTTCTTATGGATCTCACATTTGTCTGCATAGGCCAAGGTATGTATATATAAATGAATAGACCTGCCAAGCTACTGGCAATCACTGCAATGCAGACTACGATTTTAATGTGCCAGCTGATTGTTGGAATGCTAGACCCTGATGTCCAAAGGAAAGAATTCATAGCTGTTGGTGATAAGAGATTTCTCAGTAGTAAATATACAACTCTGGAATTCTGTCCTGAAGGAAACATGATTAAGTACAAACCCAACCCATCTTTGGAAAGATGCACCCTTTGCCAAATTCTTCTGAATTGATTAAATCCTGAATTCATAACAAAGCCAACTGATAAATTTGCAGAAACGTGTGGGTTTATATATCTGCTAGTGAGATATTAACTGAATTCACTCTGGCAAAAAGCCCAGAATCCACAGTTACAGGTACTAAACTAGTTTGTAAAAACACACAGAAACTTATAAATATTGTTGTAATCGGGCACTCTGCAATGACAAATGAAAAATTCAATAAATTCTATTATAGAATTTAAAGTAAATATTTTACTCTAATAAATAGTGTCTAAACTGTAAATAGCAATAAAATGTGAAAATGGTAAGTCAAGCTTACACTAAAATGTTCAAAAAATTCCCCATACATATACTATAAAAGCTATCTAATTTATTGGTATCAGCTTTATTCAGTATACCAAAACAAAAACGGGGGGTGGGGGGTGGAGCAGGTAAAGCTTTTGCCTGAAGCCATATGATTACATTTAATGTACAATAGTAAAAATTCTGTGGACTCCTCCAGAAGGTCAGAACAACAGACTAGACTTCTACATTGATTGTTTCCGCCACCATGCAAAGGCTGAAATTGTGGACAAACAACATCCCTTATGCCATAATCTCAGCCATGCAGAATGCAATGCCATCCACAGCCTCAGAGACAACTCTGACATTATTATTAAGGAGGCTGACAAAGGAGGTGCAGTCATCATCATGGATAAACTGGATTATGACCAAGAGGCTTACAAACAACTCTCCAACACAACATTCTTACAAACCTCTTTTTTCTGATCCCACTGAAGAATACCATAAGGAATTACAATGCCTACTCAAGAAACTACCTAAGGCAGCACAGGAACAAAAAGGCAGAGACTCCACCAGAACCCCAGCCAGAAATATTCTATCTACTACCTAAAATCCATAAAAAAGGAAACCCTGGACGCCCCATCATCTCAGGCATTGGCACTCTTACAACAGGCTTATCTGACTATGTGGACGCCCTCCTCAGACCCTATGTTATCAACATCCCTAGCTATCTTTGAGATACCATGGATTTCCTGAGGAAAATCCAATCCATTGGTGAGCTTCATGAAAACACCACCCTGAACACTATGGATGTAGAAGCTCTTTACACTAACATCCCACACAAGGATGGATTACAAGGTATTAGAAGAACCATCCCAGATGATGCCACAGCACAGCTTGTGACTGAACTTTGTGATTCAGCGCTCACTCTTGAGCATTTCGGATTTGAGGATAATTTATACCTCCAAGTCAGTGGCACTGCTATGGGTACCCACACTGCCCCACAATATGCCAACATTTTTATGGGCAACTTAGAACAACGTTTCCTCAAGTCTCATTCCAAAGCACCTCTCCTCTACTTACGCTGTATTGATGACATCTTCATCATCTGGATCCATGGCAGGGATGCTCTTGAAGATTTCCACAGAGATTTCAACAGTTTCCACCCCACAATCAAATTGAGCCTGGAAGACTCCACACAGGAGATCCACTTTCTGGACACTACAGTACAAATTAGGGATGGACACATAGACACCACTCTATACCGAAAAACCTACTGATCGGTATAGTTATCTACATCCCTCGAGCTTCCATCCTAAACACACCACACAATCCACTGTCTACAGCCAAGCCCTAAGATATAACCGCATCTGCTCTGATCCCTCAGACAGAGACAGACATCTTGAGGATCTCTGTCAAGCTTTCTTAAAACTGTGGTACCCATCTGGAGAAGTAAAACAGATTACAGAGCCAAACAGGTATCCTGCAGTCAACTATTACAGGAAAGGCCCCAAAAAGAAAACAATAGAACACCACTGGTCACCACATAAAACCCTCAAGTCACACTTCTACAACAGATTGTTAAGGACCTCCAGACTATTTTAAAAGATGACCCTTCACTCTCTCTAGCGTTGGCAGACAGATCTCTCCTCGCCTACAGACAACTCCCAAACCTTAAACAGATACTCACCAGCAACTACAGACCTAACAACAGAAACATTAAAGCAGGCACATATCCCTGCAACAAACCATGCTGCAAACTTTGTCTACATATCTACACTAAAGACACCATCATAGGACCTAATCAAGCCAGCTACTCCATCAAAGGGTCCTTCACCTTCTCATCCACTAATGTGATTTATGCCATCATGTTCCAGAAATGACCCCACGCCCTATACATTGGACAAACAGGACAGTCCCTACTCAGAAGAATAAATGCACACAAAACTTACATCAGAAATCACAACACAAAAAACAAAAACAAAAACAAAAACAAAAACAAACAAACAAAAAAACAGTTGCTGACCACTTCCATCTTCCTAATCACTCCACTGATGATTTGTTAACGATGGTCCTCAAGAAAAATAAATGGGATATCAAGACTTCAAAGAGAAACAGCCAAAATTCAAATAATATGCAGATTAGATTGTGTGAAAGCAGGGCTGAAATGTGACTGGATTCTTTCCACATTATAACAGGTAATTTGACTTCTCCCTCCCTCTGTGCTGTTTCCTGGAGTTTGAATCCTTACAAATGCTCTCATTTACTGTTACAGTATGACCTGATCCCATGTCTTACACTCCCCTGCATTTATTTTCATCCAATTCTGTAAATTCCCTCTCTTCAAAGCATATGACAAAGTGGAATTTTCTCCCACGAAAGCTCATGCAATAAATAAATAAATCTTTTAGTCTTTATGTGCCACAAGACTCCTTGCTTTTTTTTTTTTTTTTTTTTTTCTCCTTCCCTAGACTAACACAGCTGCCCCTTTGGAACTTGAGTAAATATTTTCTTTCTAGTCACAAAGAATTTTAAAACATTCTACCAGATTAAAAAAGTACTGATCCAAATATCCTTTTGCTTGTAATTGATCAGCATTTTGGAAAAACTGGTAAACAACACTTAAAGGAAAAGGCACAAGTTCTTGAATTATACAAATATAAAGGAGGCATAACCTCAACTTGACCCTTCAATTGACAAATTTTCCTGTTGGTCTTCTGACGTGTACATAATTTTTGCCTCTAGCCCCTTCTGAGAATGTCAGAAGCCCACCACCCTGAACTATCAAGCTACTAAATTCTCCTGCACCCCACAAGACAAGCTCACTAGGTTCTAGCTACCAAAATTCTCCAGACAATAGAAAGAGAAGTAACCCTACTTGCAGCCAGTCAGCCACCAGCACAAGTGATTTTTAATTTCTGGTGGCCATATTGCTTTGTTTGAAAACTGCATATGATTACTTATAAAAATAAGCAGTATGGCATATTAATTCTCCTAATGGCCATGAAAACAAGGCCGGTACAACGTAGTAAGCCCGGTAAGCATAGCACGGGGTCGCCAAAATGGGGACCGTGCTGTTGAGCCACGCTCTGACATCACTCGTCTCAGCCGGCGTCTGCTGCGCTTGCAGGGGGGCACCAGAAATGCTAGCACCATTCCCGCATGAAGAGCTACTCCCCTCAATGCCATGATCTCTGGAGCCTAATTTAAGAATTAAAAGAGAATATTAAAAAACAAAGAAGAAACAAACAAAACAAAACAAAACACCTTTAGATTATTTCTTTTCTTTAAACTACTCTGGTTGTGTGCTTTTTTGCTGCTAGGAACTTCAGCAATGTCAAGGTATATTTGTTTTTTCTGTTTTGAAAAATAATAAAACAAAATGACAAACAAACACTCCTATTCACAAAAAAAATGTGGAAAACATCTCTGATCCTGAATCTTGGGTAATGCCAAACCACGAGTCAATACCAGGCTTCTAAACAAACAGCTGAAACCCTTTTTGTGACTCAAGGCTGATTGTCATTGATAAGTAGTCTTTGTGATTGATAATTATCCTGAACAACAGTAAAGGAATCAATGTCCATGCCTCTATCTTCAGCTCTGATAAAGCTGTAACCAGAAAAGAAAAGCTTCATCCCTTCCTTGCTTTACACACACACAATCCACAGACGTAAATTTACTTAGTTCCAAAGGGGTAGCTACATTAGTCTAGTTCAGCAAAACAAGCAAGGAGTCCTGTGACACTTAAACACTAACAAATTTATACAGCAATAAATAAATGTTATTTTTTAAGTGCCAGAGGACTCCTTGCTTGTTTTGATCAATTTACTTAGTGTTTAGCAGAAAAATCAGATCATTCTCCTTTTGCTCCACGTATCTACATTTATTACAAACTGTGCTGTACCTCAGTGAAGTAGATGCTACACTGAATATATAGATATGTTAAATTCTGGACAGACTGAATTGTTCACCTCCTTTGCCACTAAAATATCAGTTATCATACAGCTCAGCTGTTAACAGTTAATCATAAGACATAGCCAATAACATCTAAGGTACAATTGCTAACACATGCTAAGTGGACAAGTTAAAAATACAATATATTTTATTTCACCCTAACCCAGGAAAGAGATTGCACACCCCCTGCTCTGATGCCAACTGATACCCTCTAAAAGGGAAGTTTCACAGGAAGACATTTTTTCCTTATTGCTTCCTATTATCATAATTTTTTTAAGGCTTATGTGAGCATCATGAGGCTAGGCTGTGAAGTTATACTGCAGTGATCACACACTTCAGGAGCATTGTGAGTAATGAGATGAGGCCAACTGCCCACAGTCACCAGACGCAAGTAATTATGACACTCTAACCACATGCACCTTGGAAGAAAATACCACTCTTACCACTTAAAAACTAAAACAAGACTAGACCCACATTCCAAGGGAGGATAAGGTAAAAAAGAAAATCAAGTTTTGGTTAGTGTGTTTCATAGTTTCATTTTAAGTTATTTGAAAAATTAGTAGGTATCAATAGGGGGTACAGTTTATGTGAATGAAACCCATCTGGAATTAAAAAATAAGGCTTCATAGATAATAGCTTAATTGTTAGTCTTGTTTCTGTTCTGCTTTTTGCTCTGCTTCTGTCTTGCAGTTACCGCAGTTCCGTTGCAGACGCTGGCTTGTTTCCTGTCTGTAAAGAAACTGCTGTGCAAGGAAATTGTTATATACTAATAGTTTGCAAAACTAGTTTTATCAAGGTATTTTAATTGCAGAAAAACTTGCAAGGCCATGTCTACCTGGCAACAAATTCTGATTGGATTGAATAACAAGTGTTCTGTCAGGAAGAAGAAAAAAAAAAAATCCAAAAAGCCTGTAACCAGCCTAAGGACCAAAAAGGTGGTGGCGTAGCTTCTCAAAGGGTGCCAAATATGGTAAAACAAAGCAATGGCACCTTCTGGAAACTGAAAGTGGAGTTGTGGAACATAATAAAACCACAAAAAGCCCATGAGAGGCAGAGGTCTGTGGAGGTACCAATCTACTGCTGATCGGAGGACTGATCATCTGAGGTTCCATCCCTGGTGACAAATCTTCTCATTGATAAGCTTGATAGTTGAGAGCAAAACATCCCACCTGGGATAGGACTGGTGCACCCAAAACTAAATCAAAGAAAACATTAATCAAAGAAGCCATGGCTTTGTAAGTGAATTAAAGAATGCTTAAATAGTACAGATTGTAATTTAGTTTTGATTAAGGTACTAACTATAGGGATAGGATTAGGGATTATTATTACACTTTTATTGTGTTGTCTACTCTTTTATCTGTTTATTTTCTGTCTTAGGGCTCTGAAAAGAATAAGGGAGGATGATTTGTTTTAATTGAATTTTTTTTCAATAAGAAAGCTTGGTTGTACCCAGAGGTGGTGTTAGTGTCTCCCCCTCCTCATACCGTACCCAAAGGACCCTCATTTGGGGGCTTTTCAGTAGGGAGTTGGGGAAGGAAAGAAAAAGTATGTATTGTAATAGGAAAAAACCCCATAATCGCTGTTCAGCTCTTAGCTCCTGGAGTCAAACCTGCATATGAATTCCAACTCTGCAGTTGAATTTCTCCCCAGTACAACAGGTAATTTTGCTTCCTCCTTCCTCCACCTCCCTGCTAACTGCTGTACTACACTGTTTGAATCCAAACAGCTGTGTTGATTTGCTGTAACAGTCTGACCTAATCTTATGATTTATGCTTCTCTGCATTTATTTTCCTCCTGTTCTGCAAGTTCCCCCATCTGCAAGCATCTGATGAAGTGGGATTTTCTCCCATGAAAGCTCATGTGATAAATAAATTGGTTAGTCTTTAAAAGTGCCACAAGATTCCTTGTTTGTTTTGCTGAACTAGACTAACAGAGCTATCCCTTTGAAACTAAAAATTCTCAGTCACATCAAATGGCTGTTTTCCGAATACTACCTTTAATTGCCCCCACATAGATACAATCTGGTAAAACAGACATTTTCAGAAATTTAAGCACAAACAATTTTTTTTGTTACAATACTCTTACTAATGAATATTTTCCCATATTAAAAATTAATTTTGTTTAGCATCTTCTAAAAGTCCTCCAGAAATTATTGGTCTTAATTCTAACTCAGTGTTAAGACATGACAACTCCTTCACCCATTCTTGCTGCCTGATAACTACTTGCATAGCTGTACTTCAAATTGCACAAAATGTCAGACTTTCTGAAGTAAAACACCGACTAATAGATCAATAACATATTATTCTGAAATGTCATGGAATTTGTAAATTCTAAACCAACAACATGTAAAAATCATTTTCAATCTCCTTCCAAATAAAGCAAACTTCTTATTCTGGAGGCAAATAGTCAATAATATTTTAACAATATATTCTTACTGATAATTCAGTGTTAGTATCAGTAGTACTTATAGCATAAACATTTAAAACCCATCCAGTAAATGTTCAGTAATGAGATTTTCTTATCCACATAGTAAAGCTAACTTTTTATACTGACATTTCATTTATTTCCAGTCACTATATTTGATATTAGATGGTAATCAATTATAATTTGTTCCAAAATTGAATCAAACTCACAAAACATACAGAAAGATGGAACTGAGAAAAGGGGAATAAGAAGAATGATCTGAAAAATATGCAGTCTTGTCTGAAACAAAAACTAGAATTTTCCAAAAACAAGACATTGCTGTTAGTGGAATATAAACACGGCACAGTAAGTCACCAAGCTAACAGTACTAGCAAAGGATATGTCACACTGCTTGCTATTTCCTTACTGGCTTTACTCTTGTTTTAAAATCTTCTTTTGAAGAGGTTGGTATTAATATTGTTTGCTTTCCTAAAGATGAGGATCATATCAAATATATTTCTTTACACACACACACACACCCCCCTAATTAATTTTATATGGATTCTGCAAGTTTTAAAACTACAACATAGTTGTAGAAGCCAAAGGAAACCCTTGTAGAAAAGAAATGCCTGTCTTCCTCATTACTGGAGATGGATGGACGGGGGAAAGACCTGGAAATCATATTCTAATCCAGATCCTGTCAATGACTCACTATTTTACCTTGGGAATTCACTTGAACCTGTCAAGGCCTCAAGTTGTCATTTTTTTTACTTAAAAATAGGTACCCTGTGTTATCACGGAGATAAAAGAGCTACCAACTATACTGCTTAATGTTTTGATGTTTTAATGTTCAGGTCAATTATTATTTGCACAAATCTTTATCATTTTAAGTACTATTTTGATCTAGTCATTCCAACAATCACACTCAAGTATCTTCCTCATCAAGAAAACATTGTTTTATTTTTTATAAATGTGTATGTTTTAATATTTTAAAAATTACATCACTTTGCTTCCCTTAATTAGCGAGCTAAAGGGGTATGAGGCCTCTAATATACTACCACCTCTCCTCTTGCCTTTTTCATATTAGGCAGCCTTAGTCTCCTGTATATGTTCTCATTCCTAATATATTAGCTACTGTCTGGGAAGAGATTCTTTGTTGTGTAGCCTTAACAGATCTGTTTCAAACCTCTACACTATATTTTTGGAACAATGTCTAAATATTTAGGAGAACTGAATGGAGACTTTAATCTAAACTAGATTTCAATAGCTTTTATCTGACTTGAGATAGAAGCATTTCACTTTTCAAGAGAGTTGTATACTAAATTAGAAATAAAATCATCTATTTCAAATTTCAAAATTGCCTGAAGTTTCAAAATTGCTCCAGGCTGAGAGCTTGTTTGTTTAGGGGATTAAATGAACAGAGTGCTTCAGCTCCTAAGAAATGCAGTGTCTACTTTCAAAATAAAACCATCAGCACAGATGGTCTAATTTTCTAGAATACAAACTCACTGACCTGGTCAAGTGTATGACACTTTATGACATTAGCTCCTGACCCTGGAGCTGGCCTTTTTCCCATGTAACTGAACCGAATGATCACACATACTGAGATCAACATTAGAACAAACTGTCTGGTCGGAATCCATGGCTAATTTGTGAATGAAGATTTCATTCTAAATTGGCTCTCATCACTATTAAATAGAGAAGACTTGGACTTAAGCATTGTGGATGTCTTTTCTTACTATATGTTTAAGTAATTTTAAATAACATGTCTGCCAGCTTTTTTGTTATACCAGGTCTCAGTCAGACTTGTCAGCCTTTTCCCTGAAACATCCTAGACAGCACCTCTCAGCTCACTCCCCTTCTGCCAGAACATAATTATAGATTTAGCCTTGGGACACTAAGACACCCTAGTTTCCATGGCTATATCTACACTTACAAAATTAATGTGAAGTAGTTAATTCAAAATAACTACTTTGAATTTAAATTGAAGTTATTATTTCGAATTAGCGCTACTTTGAATTTGGTATTCCAAATTAGGAGTTCAGTGAAGATTCTCTAATTCAAAATAAAGTAGGCTTTACTAATTCGAACTATAGAATTTTCATTGGACTCTCTAATTCGAAATAGAGGAAGACAGGCAAAAGAATAGGGAAATTAGTTCAAATTAAGCCCATTCCACGGCTTAAAATGGCTTAATTCAAACTAATAAGTTTGACATAAGCAATCCTTTGAAGTAAAGGGAGGTTTTATAATATTGAATTAATGGTTCCTTATTTTGAATTAAGGAACTGCTTAATTTGATACAATAAAACGCCTTCTTGCCCAGGGAATAAGTTATTTAGAATTAAGCCTCCTTAATTTGAAATAACTTGTAAGTGTAGACATAGCCCATAAAATCAGATAGCTAAATTACCCCACCAACTGATGGCCCAGCCATAGTTTACTGAACTCCACTGAAGCTCAGACTAGAGAGGCTAACTAGGTCATTGTTTTACCCTTCCTGAGTTGCTTAACAGCCTTCTCTTACAGCCTCCTTTGTTTTAACTACATGCATTCAGATACTTTGTGACTGCTTCCTGATTCCCATGGAACAGAAGCTTAGGTAAGGGGACCATAACAAGGCAGCACAAACAATTTTCAGACCTTGGGCGTGCCCGGGAAAGTTGATCTATGGTTACACCACCACCACCATTACAGTGAAAACAAACTGACAAAAATCAGACCTCACCTGCACATTTGGTTCTGGTAATAAGCGGTGGTCCTGGCTGGCCAGTTCCTCCTTCTCCAGGCCGCGTAAGGAGGACACGAATTTCATACTCAGTGTCTGGATCCAAGTGCCACAGCTTATAAGTTGGAGCATTTACAGCATGGGTTTCTGTCCAGGTCCCAGACGTCATCCGGTACTCCACTTCTTTCAGAATTATAGGCCCATCACCAATGATGGAATTAGCATTCAGCTGAATCAGCAAATACGTAGGCCCAACACCAAGCAACTGGGGCGGTGCTATTGGTCGAGGTGGTTCTGTAAGAAATTCAAAAATATACAGAAAATAAAATAAACTAGAAAAGATCATGATAGATTACTATATGTATAGCTGAAGGCCTCTCTCAACAAGGAGAAGAGATGCTAGAACTAAGAAGTAAAACCAAAGCTATACACCTTTATGAACAGCAGACTATATTCTCAGATATTATAGTTCAGTACAGCTACACTCCTGTGAATGAACTATATTTACTACATCTAGAATTCTGGCTGCAGAACTTTGCTACTTTTTAAGATCCTTATCTGGTAACATTTACTGAACTATTGAATATTACTTCATGATAATTAACATATTTTGTAAAACAAAAAAAATTGAATTTTGAAACTAATTTCTTTCTTTTTATTGAGAGAAGCTATGAACAATTCCTTCGGTAATAATTGCAATGCCACATTGTATTGTCCCCTTAGATCATCCCCTCCTCTCTCTCTGACACACACACACACACACACACACACACACACACACACACACACACACACACACACACACACAC
>ML682021.1:9005027-9146210 GCA_007922195.1 Podocnemis expansa
CACACACACACACACACACACACACACACACACACACACACACACACCCAATAAAACCACAAACACACTGCATTCCATTTCAAACAGACCAAATGCAGCAGAAGTGAACAATATGAAAATGCATCAAAGTCATTCAGAATGTTTAGAACTGGGAAATGACGACTAGAAGGTGATGATAAAGATTTATAACAATATATGGAATTATTTATACTTCCTCAATCATATAACTTATTCTCACAATACACACACACACACACACACACACACGTGCACGTGAAAAGGGTCCACAATACAAAAAACCCCAATTTTAATTTACTTTTAACAAAGCTGTAAAGTGATAGTTAGCAACAGGGGACTGAAAAGGCAGAAGCGAAAAAAAAAAATCTATAAAATCTCTACCTAGAGTAGCATATAGCTTAGGAGTGATTTATTTAAAGAAACAATGAAAGCAGTGTGTACTTTTCTAATAAAATGAATCCACTGACAAATACGGAAGGTTCATTTTCATTCCAGATGGCACATATTTTGGCTAATTTGTTTCAGTTAATTAGGCAACAATGCTAAATTCAATTCTCACAGGGTTTCACAGCAGCAGCAGTGCAGAACCAATGACACAGCAACTCCAAGCAGGTAGAGACATCTGGTGGTAAGTGCATAAAAATAAGGCTTGCCCCACCCCATTACCATCTTCTTCTCCCAAAAAAAGGAAACACCACATCTTTAAGAAAATGGAGTAGTTACAAGTGTGGCTCTGGCTTTCAAAAGTGACTATCTAAAAATTCTTAGTCAATACATCATCTCCTTGTGCTTATTCAGAACAATGATGACCAAGACAGGATCTCAGAGGCTTCCAGGAAACCCTTGTTAAATTTTACCACCACTTTGAGGTGAAGTTTGGGATGAAATTTCTTTGCCCTCCTACATACATGCAAGAGATGACATTATGTTGGAGCTACTAGACATTCTTCTGGAACAGTGTATTTGCTACTTTAGAAAGGATCAGATTGCCCAAAATGCAACTATTTACAAAATTTTGCCATTAGCAATTTCCCTGATATCCTGTTACACAATTTGAAAACTGTGGTATCATACAAATCCATGAAATCTCATAATGAGAAAAGCTGGAATTTCTTTCATCAAGTCTCAGGGACAGACCTACTGGTAGCCCTGATTCAGTGATGTTCACAAGTTCTACACAGTTTAGTTCAGCACAGTGAGGAATCTCAAGTAGCTGAACTAATTATTCATTTAGCCCCATCCCACCTCGCTCAATCTTCTGGCAGAAACTATGCGCAAACTACCATGGATCTTTACCTGAATCAAACCTCGGGGTGTAGCATAACTTCATGATACGAGTTTATTGCCTGTGGAACTACCATATTGAATGCCAAATTAACAAATTCTAAGGTCAGTCTTATAAGCAAACCACAGAGACACAGGGGAAGATGATACACCATCAACTCTGAGTTCTGAATCTCTACAGTATGAAGCTATGTTTAGAAGGATATACTTTGATTAACAGCATGCTTATTACAAGTGAAACTATGCATTAATGAGACTAATATACCACTGCCTATTAAATTTTTATGTTGGATGTAAAGTGTATTCCTATATTAGCATAAGTATTTTGTTTTTAAGCTCTTGAGGACAAAGACTTATTTATAAAGTCTCTTCCCATATCAATAAATTATGCATGAATTTTAATCAGTTAGCAAACGAACAAGTAACTGTTCTGCAGTAGCATTAATATTCTCCATAATATAATACACTATCAGACCCAGAGGTATAGTGTACTTCAGGGATTTTTTAGTTGCACTAAGTGTCAACTGATGCATGCAATTCAAATATACCAGATAAACTTTTCTGATGTTACCCAATTAAGTTACTGTTAATGATTTTCATTCATTATTCTATAACAAGATCTATCAAATATTCCACAATTATAATTTCAAATGGTATAATCTCCTTTTATAGATCTAGTAAGCTGAAACTTTTATGGCTTGAAAGATAACTCTAACAATTAGTGGATGTGTTGAGGCCATTATAATCTTGTGATACTATTTCCATTACACTACCAGATGTATGCAACACATCAAATCAACAGGCTCTCACATGGAGTCACTACATAAATCAGTACACAGTTCAGTGATCCTGCAGAATAAGGGTACATGTGGTTTTCTATTTAAGTGGTCCAGTTCCTACAGAACAAAGAACAATCTCTTGCTGAGGGAGCTGGAAAGAAGGTTCGTCCAAATGTGAAGTCTTTCAGGTGTGGTAAAGAAAGAAATGAAGGCAACAAGCAGCAGGTAATCCAAAAAAAGTTACCCTATCAAAAAAGTTCATTCTGGGTTGAAGCATACAAGAATTTATCCACAAGTAAATATTATTACAAAATTTAAATTTAATCTGTGATTGATATCTCAGAATTAACAATTACTGGATTGTCATCTGTGAAAGTATGATAAATTCAAATGATGCAAGTACACATTTATGTACATTTGCAAAGTAATGCAGACTAGAAAAAATAATCCTAACTCTAAATACAAAATGATTGGCTCTAAATTAGCTGTTACCGCTAAAGAGAAAGAGCTCGTAACCTTAATGGATAGTTTGTTTAAAACAATTTTTTTTGACTGCCACTGCACACTGAACCAAACAAAAACCAAAAAACAAACAAAAAAAAAAACCAAACAAACCCCAAAACACAACTTACCATCCTAACAGGATTTTGGGACCCATTAGGTAAGGAATAAATAATAAAACAGCACATATCAGAATGCCACCATATAAAGTCCATGATATACCCATACATTGAATAGTATGTGTAGTTCTAGGTGCCACATCTAAGAAAGAAATAAGGTAGAACTACGGAAGATACAGAGAATGGCAATGAAAATGATTAGGAGTATGGAAAAGCTTTCATATGAAAAAAGGTTAAAAATCAGATTATTCATTTTAGAAAATAGATAACTAAGGGGTAGATGTAGCAGAGATCTACAAAATTGTGAATGATATGGAGAATGTGAATGAGGAAGTGTTATTTACCACTTCATGTAACACAAAAACTATGGATCATCTGATGAAATTAATAGGCAGCAAGTTTAAAAACAAACAAACGAAAGAAGTTGCTTATTCACATACTAGACAGTCATATGCAAAACTCATTGTTATGGGATGTGGTGAGGACCAAAAATATAAACAGACTCAAAAAAAAATTAGATAAGCTAATGAAGATAAAGCCACCAATGGCTAATAGCCAAGATAATCAGGCACACAACCCCACGCTGTGGATGTCTCTAAACCAACTCCCAGAAGTCAGGAGTGGATAATGGGGTGGATTACTTGAAATTGCCATGTTTTGATCATAGCCCTCTTAAGCAACTGCCATTTGATGTCATCAGAGACAGGACAGACTAAAGGAACCATTAATCTGATTGTGTAAGGCTATTCTAATGTTCAGAGAAATGCAAACTTTAACTTAACAGTTTTTTCATTGAATTTAGCTTTCAACTTGAACATGAAATTTCAACGAAATCACAAATTCCAAAATGTGTTCAATCTCATCTTTTTTAATGCAAAAATATTTCAACCTCATGATTGTTCATGAGCTATTCAATGTGATCGCTGCTTTGAGTAGATATTTGTAATGTAAATTCCAAACTTTTCACACAAATCACAGATGGGAATGTCATTCCCCTCTGTGATAAGTAGAAACCTAGGGATCAGGTGAGAATATTTTCATTTACAAATGAAGGATTAACTTTCCCCAAATATTGTGCACTGTTGCTTAAACAGACATTTTGGTGAACATTGCTGCCAGTGAATTTGCCTGTTAGTATGTCTGCAAAAAATAAAAGGAGTACAAACTTCTAAAACAACTAAAATGTGAATGTTCACGCATAACGTTTCGCAGTATTTGGCCAACTCAAAATCCTTAAAGCTAAGTTAGTAAAAAATTAAGAATCACATTTCATATGTACTAAATCTCCATTTTGACTGTTAGTGATTGTGTGTTTAAAATCAGTAGATGAATGACGTGCATTAAATGCACTGAGATTTTCAAGCACCACTGCATAAAGCAAGCATAAAGCATCAACTTTAACTATGAATGTTTTCTGTTAAATGGCTGTGTCATTTCCTTAATGCTACAGGTTGTGTGTTAATTATATATCATTTGCAAAACATGCAGCCAGGAAAAGTTACTCATGATTTTAGAATCTTAAGTGGTATTATAAAACATTACATACTGGCTAGTATATTTACTACAACAATATTATTACATTAGTCAACATTATTTACCCACCTCACTTGTATGTATTGTATTTAATTAGATCATTCACATAGTCTACATGTATGTACTATAACATATCCCACCGACGCCAATTCAGAACATCTGTCCAAACTTTGGGCGAAGAGAATTAAGGCAGCATTTATTTTAGTGGTAGTAATTTGCCATATTACAATGTTGCCAACTTTTTTTTATTTTCTCATAATTCTTAGAGTATTTGATACTTCACTGAAAGCCCCAGCTCTCAGCCAGCTGATGACATGAGAAGCTCAGCATTTAATTAATTTAAAAAGAAGTTTGTAGATATTATGGTCGGGGGGGGGGCCAACACCCTTGTAAATATGGCCTGCTTCATTTGAAACCTGCAGCAACCAAAAGGCACATAAAAACCCCCCAAAATCTTATTTTTAAAATCACTTGATTTTTACGGAGCATTTTAACTTTGAATACTTACTCTTCCACTTGAATAACGGGACTCCTTATCACAAATATCTAAATCAAAAATTCCAAAGCAATATCCCTTAGGCTAACATTCTAAATATGATGACATTGCAACGTGTAGCATTGGTATGCTTAATATATTCAACACTCGTAACATTGTGCCAATATTCAAAAAGGGTACGCAGGATGACCTACATAATTGTAGGTGGGTTAGCTTGATATCAGTCCCAGGCAAAATAATGGAAACACTTATTTGGAATTCAATTAATAAAGAATTAAAGGATGAGAGTATAATTAATGCCAGTCAACATGGTTTTATGGAAAGCAGATCTCGATAACAAACCTGATTTCACTTTTAATAAGATAATTTTCATAGATAAAGAAGGCTGCAGTGATTTGGGTCAGGAGCACCAAACCAAGGCTGCACAGCACACCAACACTCAGAATACAGTATGTTGACTGACGGCCACAGGTGTCAGGGATGTGAGCTAAGCAGCAGACTGGTTAAGGCACCCAGGTTTATCCAGTAGGCAATGACCACCCCTCATCATTCTAGACTTCACCCCAAAACTGCGAGACATGCATATAACTCTGGTGTCCATATTTTAGAAAAAGGAAGTTGAAAATTAGAGAAAGTACACAAAAAGTATGTAAGGGCTGAAGAAAATGCCTTATTGTGAGACACTTAGATTAAAAAATGACTTGATTATGATATATACTGGGGTGGCCAAACTTACGGAACTCAAGAGCTACACAAGTTGATTATTAAACCTTTTGAGAGCCACACTGAGGCAGACAGCCATATTTTACCTACTCCAAAATCACTAAGTTTAAAATTCACTGCATTCTTTAATTTTATCATAAAAAGAGGGCAAATATTGATCCTACTAATGTCAGATTCTAAAAATTACTTACGATTTTCATGAAAACCAGGCCTACCTATGCAGTAAAAACAATTTCTCCCCACTGTCCTGACCATGCCACAATTTCTCCGCGCCCTCTCCAACCATGCTGTGCTTTTCACCGCCATCTTTGACCATGCCACCGCCTCTCCCCACCCTCTCTGACAATGCCATCACTTCTCCCCGCCGTCATGACCATGCTACTGCTTCTTCCCGCCGGCCAGATCCCCTCCCTAACACCCAGGCCCTGATGCTGGCTCCCCTGGGTCGACCCACCCAACCCAGGGCCCCCTTACCTGGCTGCTCTGGTGGCTAGGCACAGGGTGGGGCTTGCTTCCTTTGCTTTAAAGCTCTGTCCGGGCAGAGCATCCAATATGGCTGCTCCGGCAACTAGGCATGTGCTTGGGCTCCCCCCGAGCATGCTCTGAGCCTGCTCAGGGTGGGAGACTTAAAACTCCTAGGCTGGGGCTGCTTTGCTCTGGCTTTCTTCCATAAGCTGCACTTTTTCATTCAAGAGCCGCATGTGGCTCCCACGCTGCAGTTTGGCCACACTTGATATGCACATTTCTTCCCCCAAAAAGAAAATGCTGTATACTAAAGCGCTCTTTAATTTAGGAAAAAAGGGCATAACAAGAACAAATGCCTGAATGCTAAAGCCAGACAAATTGAAATTATCAATGAAATACAAATTTTTAACAGCGAGAGTGATTAACCATTGAAACATGCTCCCAAGGGAACTGGTAGAGTCTACAGTTTTTGGTGTTTTCAGATAAAAACTGGATGCCTTTCAAGAAGATATTCTTTAATCAGACATGCCACTGGGCTCAATACATGGGGAAATGCTGAAATTTAATGACCTGTGTTATGCTGATGATCAGACTTGATGGTCTTTCTTACTTTAAACAATAGAAAATGCAGGCATTAAACAAAATTCAGAAAATTTCAGCAAAAATATTTCCTTTTCAGTGATTTTGTTCCACCATGGAAATAAAACATTAAAAACTTATTGTAAAACATTTTATTAGTTATTTCCAGCAATGTAATTTTTGTCTAGCAAGCTTTGTACTGATGGAAGAAAACTAACTAGCACTGAACAAAGCAATTCACCGGCAACTTCGTAACTGCTTGAAGCACACTGCATAGCTCTAAACTCCTGAAAAAGAAACTGATGCAGCTGAGCCTAAATATCTCATTCTCCAAGTGTCAGGAGGAGCCAGAGGTGAGCGTGCACGCAGATGGGGTTGTGGTATCTCCTGGGCAATTACAGGAAAGAGCACTTTATTGAACAGAAGCTCTTGTAGCCAATTAAGGAGCCCTGGTGTCAGACTACCTTGGGGACTTACAGGTGTAAGAGAGAAAATGTGTATAGTTAGAAGCAGAAGGCTGATTTAAAAACAAACAAACAAACAACAAAAACCCACTTAAACAAGATCTCACATAGAGCAGTCAGTCAATGGGAACTGAGCACCTAATTCTCTTTACTCCCTTAAAGAATCTCAGCCTACATTAGTATAAGAACAAAATAAGATGTCAATCTTCTATTTTGTTCATGTGCATTCTCAATTTGATGTATGTGCACCACATACACCAGTACTAGAAATTCTTCCCTGTCTGGTATCTGTAGGACCGGCTTTTGCACCCTCTGCAACTGCATAGGTATGTGCACATATTTAGGGCTCTCCTGTCCTCCTTTCCTGTCAGTTCCTTCTTGCTGGAATTCCGACTGAGGAGAAGGAGGGTGGATTGCGGAATGGACATGAGCAACTGACCTCAAAGAACAGTTACAAAAAGGTCAGTAACCAATCATTCTTCAACAAATGCTTGCTCATGTACATTCTCAGTTAGATGACTTACTAGCAGTATCCATGGAGACAGGAAGAAGCTGACAGATGTGTCATTTATAACACTGTTCTGCCAAAAACAGCATTTTCCTAAGTCTGCTGCATGATGTCATAGTGAGACATGAAAGCATCCAGTGAATACCATACAGCAGCTCTACAGACATCCTGTATTGCGACTTGAACCAGGAAAGCCACTGATGATGCCTGGGCCCTTGTTGAGCCAGCCTTCAGGGATGCTGGAGGAGTAACTCCCACCTGTTTTTAGCAAGTTCAAGTACAAGGTGTGACCAATGCTAAGGTTCACTGGGATGACATCAGTAGCCTTTTGTCTGGTGAACCATCACAATGAAACGTTGCGTGGGTCAGTGAAAGAGCTTCTTCATGTAGAAAGCCATGGCTCTTCTGACATCCATAGAGCATAGACACCTCTCTTTGTTGGAACTGTGAGGTTTTGGAAAGAAAACTGGAAGAAAAATGTCTTCTTGATGATGAACTAGGATATCACCTCGGGCAGGAAATCCAGGTGTGGTTGTAGTTGGACCTTGTCCTTGGGTTCTAATGTTGAAACGTTAATCTCTGAGACCTGCCTCACTAATGGGATCACTATCCACAATATGACTTTCCAAGGTAGGTGCATAAGAGAATAAAAAGCCAGCGGCTCAGAAGGGAAGCCCAGTGAGTTTGAGAAGGGAAGGGTTCAGATCCTATTGAAGGACTGGGCCCTGTACCAGTGGAAAGAGCCTCTCCCAGCCTCTGAGGAAACTAGCTGACATCTCAAGCGAGAAGACCATTCTGCCCTGTATAGAAGGATCCTCCAACCGCAGAAGTTTCTAAGGCCCGGCTAGACAAGGCTCTAGCTGAGAAGATTTAGATTGGGGGGGGGGGTTGTTCTGCTTTGAGTAGGGGTTAGACAAGATGACCTCCTCAAGTCCCTTCCAACCAGGGGTTAAAGCAGGGGTCTCAAACTCAAATAGCCACGAGGGCTGCATGAGGACTAGCAGAGGGCCGCATGAGGATTAGTACGGTAGCCCAAGGGCCGCACCACTGAAACCTTTCTATACAATGATATTGCAAGTATTGGTAACGACGGTGTCATTGCAGGCCACAGGAAATAGCTTAAGGGGCCACATGTGGCCTGTGGGCCACGTGTTTGAGACCCCTGGGTTAAAGTAAAGAGGAATGTACCAGAACTCCATTCCGGGGCCCAGCATTAAGTGGCCTGTGTTCCAGGGCCCCTAAAAATAGAAAAATGGGATGTAATGCTGTGTTCCGGTGCATTCCCCCTGAACATCTTTAAAAGCTCCCAGCTTGAAGGAAGTTCCCTGCCAGGTGGAAGACTGTATTCTGGCTGGCAGAGAGTTTCTCACACAGGCTGGGAGCTTTTAAGACTCTTGCCTGAGCATGCTCAGAACTTCTGAGAATGCTTAGGGTGAGAGGAGCAGCCTGTGGCCTGGCCGCTTCTCTCTGGCAGCCGGCTCGGGGGCATGTGGTTTGTCCGGCTTGGGGCGGCTTGCAGCTTGGCTGGCTTGGGGCCTGGGGCTTGGCTGGCCGTGTGGCCCATGTCCAGAACCAATCTGGGGCCGTTAGGGCATGGGGATGGAGGGGGAATTCCATGGGGGGTGGGGCCTTTTGTGCCCCAAATCTTTTGGGGGGGGCAGCAATGCCCCTGGCTGAGGAAGGTGGCGTGCGGGAGTGGGGGGGGGGGGGGGAGAGATGTGGGGGGGGGGGGGGGGAAGTGAAGACTGGGGGTGGGGGTTAGGAAGGCTGGAATGGGGACTTGAGGACAGGGAATTTAGGGAATGGGGATGGGGGCTGAGAAGGAATGGTCAAAGAGGGCTCCGATGTGGGCACCAGTGGACAAGGTTGGGTTGATGTGGATTTGAGGCTGTGCTTCATTTGTGATTGTTAGGAAACAGCTGGTGGGGCTCAAAAACATCCACCTGGGCTGGGGCCCACACATGGATGAAGGAGACCCAGAGATTAGGAGGGTTCCAGGGCCCACCAAATTATACTTTAACCACTGCTTCCAACCCTAATATTTTATGGCTCTATGAAAAGCTAAGATGACATCTTGGAGTATTCTGACAAGATGATCAATCAATTCTTTCTGTTAAAGATAGAGCAAGCTCAATGCAAAGCAAAGCTCTAGCTAAACTTCATGCTCCTGCCTCCACCAGGATTTAAGTACTGTGGGAGAAGCGTCCATGCAACTCCAGCTGCAGGGTAGTTCTAAAGACGTTTATCCAGGCATGGCTTAGGGGTACAATCCCAGGGCTAAAAAAGGGACAAGAAGCAGTGTCAAGCAAAGGTGAAGGAACTTCAACAGTTGCAACATAAGCAAAGGAGAGCAAGAGGAATGTGGTGTTACCCACGGACTTGCCACTTCTACAGTGAACTTAATTCCACAGTTGGCAGAAAGCCTAGCATCACCCCAAATATGACAAAAGCCTTGCAAGATATGCAAAGGAGAGAAGCTCTATAGAAGAACTCTGCACAGGACTGTTTATTCAATTTTTGTTACCATCCTGCCCTGAAATACCCACTGCCACTCCCGCATTGTTCCTTGTATTTTTATCTCACTCCCACTATTACGGCAGCAGGTCCTCCAGAACCCTATGGATCCCAGTCCTGCTGCAGAGTTCTATAGTCTCGAGTGAGAAGGACCAAGTAGAGGACAGGGATGCAGGACCAGTGGAGAAGCAAAAGCTGTTTGATATACAGCTTCACTTGGTACAGACCCAGATTTACCCAGTAAAGAAGGGAATACAGATCAAAATATCATTGTGTGATTTTTCCATCTCCTTCATGGAAACATATTCTCCCCTCTTACAAAATGGTCCTGGTTTGCTTAATTAGAGAATAAAAGAACTGACTTTTAAAGAAATGAGTTTATTTTAAAAACTATGAACTGTCAATAAAACAAGGAGAACATTTGCAATTGTCATTAATAGACTCATAGACTCTAAGGTCAGAAGGGAACAGTAGGATCATCCCACACAATCCAGGCCTCAAAACCTCACCCACCCACTCCAGCAATAAGCCTCTAACCTATGACTGAGTTATTTACCTCCTCAAACCATGACTGAAGAACTTTAAGATACAGAGAATTCACCAGTAGGTGAGCTATGCCCCATGCTACAGTGGAAGAATATTATGGAAGAGAACACCCACAAACCTTCTCCCCCACAGACAATTCAATGTTCATAGGCTCACAAACAGCATTCCACAGCTCCAAAGAAGGCACCAGTATTGCTGGCAGACTTATCCCTACCGCTATACACTACTGGGGAAAAAAGGAGAGCTATGACTATACAGACACTGACCTGTGATTAATGCACGACCAGTCAGCAAGCACCTAGAACTTTGCCTTTCTATTCTGTATAGTAAACTTGTGAAGTTTAATAAAGGTTTTATAAGTTCCAATAACTTTCTACGCTACCTATTGTTAGTAAGGATGTCCCTTGCTTATTTGCACACCATAAAAAAGTGTTTCACAAGACAAATGTAAAAAATGAAGCAAAAATGTCTCCCAGCACATTCATAACTGGCATTTTTGCATGACTGAAAAGCCACATTTCGGACAACTACAGCACGTAGCAAACAAAGTGGCACACTGGAGTATTACAGTACTCTTTCAAAGTCTTTTAAGGCTTCAGTCAGTCACACAGAACCCCAGTGGATTAGGAATTGCCCTACTCGACTTCGAAGTGAGCAACCAGTCTGTCCATTTCACCATTCCACCTTGCCAGCAATGTTTCTGCTTTTGCTTCTCAAATACTAAGTAATGCACAACGCGCAGCAATGACAACGGTAATGTATGCCTCACTGAGATCCAGCCTAGTTAAGAGGCATTGACATCATCCTTTCAATCTACCAAATGCACATTCAAAGTCATCTGACCTGCACCTGCTCAGATGACAGTTGTATCTTTGGTTGGAGTATATGGCTTCATGAGTCATGGAAGCAAGGCATAATCCAGGCCCCCAGAATCAATGGTATTTCAATCTCACCACCAGTGTCAATTTGTTGGAAAAATCCAGCAATCCTAAAGATGTAAGCATGATGCACCTTTCCTGAACACACAATATTAAGGAGATTAGGACCTTAGTGTTCCACCAGCAGTTGCACAGCCATGGACAAGTACCCTTTTTTGCTTATGTAGTCAGTTGTTAAGGCTGTGCAGTGCGGGGAGGGGCCAGCATTATTGGGACATGTGGCCTATCATTCACCTCAGTTCAGGAAGCCCATTGCTTCAAACTCCTCTATTATTTCTGCACATTGTCAAGAAGTGCAACCTTGTACAACAGAAAATGCTTAATGAACTTCCATACCTGGCTGGCAACTGACCCACTGTGAATTTTTAACTCCAAACTGATTGACCCATTGAGAGAGAGCTATATTGGCATGCTTTCAAAGTGTGATAACCACTTCCATTTCCACTGTTAAAGTAGCTCTCATTGTGGCCTCTCTGTGGTGACTTGCAGAGATGTGCTCAGCATGCAGATCATGGATGTGGCTGGCCATGGCTGAAAGATCTGCAGTCACTGCTGACCATCCCACATGTGCACTACAGTATTATCCCACTAGTCACTGCTTATTTCTCAGCCCCAGAAATACCACTCCACCATGTAGAGCTCATCAATGAATGCCTGCAACATTCAATGACCTTCATGCATTGTCCACCCATCACTCTTTGATGTATCCTGTTTCACCTTCCTTGCAGCACTACCGAGCGCTGTTGCAGTGGTAGTTCCAAAATTCCACCAACACAGAAGAACTGTGGGTCCTTGCTCCAAAACAGAGGTGATAACTTCATTGATCCACGCAGGACCCATGCTTCTGCCAGTACAAGGAATATAGCCCCAAATTTAGGGGATAGAGAAAACATTGAGGGAGGGAGGAAAAGAAACTATGTGAAACTGGCCCCAAACTCCCACAGATTCCTGAGCACAGTGTTGGCATCTCACAATACAGTGCAAAATGCTCAAAAAAGATGTCATAGATGGTATTTCCCGGACACTGAGATGCCTACCCTTTGTGTACTGAATCCTTCTGCTGACATAATTTCTCATGTTGACAATGTGCCACACCAGAAAAAACAACCAAATGCATGTTTGGTTTTTAGCAGCCTGGAAATTTCAACATCTGTAAGGCAGCAAAAATTCTGGTAGAAAAACATTTTAAAATCAAGGGGGCCCCAAGTCTTCTCTTCCTGATCATGGTCTCTCCTATGATTCCTGAAACAAGCTTCCTTATTCGCTTGTTCAGGTTAGGTGATCAAAATGTCCCCCTTCAGCACAATGAGCCTATTCTTTTTCAATAAGAGCTTCTAAATACTTCGGTTTTTCTTCTCTCTTTTCTTCTGCAGATTTTCCATTGCTCCAAGTCCAACATCACCCCTACTGACAACCAGGGAATCGGTTTATCTGAAACTGCAGGTATTACATTGCTCTAATCTAGGGTGCTTCCAGGAGCACCTTGTTGAACTGCCCTAACCCGGATCTGTTGGTAAATGGCTTATTCAACATACCCTGATTCAGCAACACAGCAATTTCATAAAAGCAACCAAAATTCAAGTTTTACATGGATAACTTTTCTAAAACATCACAACCCTCATATTTATATTTTCAGATAAACAATATGAAGATAGTTCAAACACATTTTGGCACACACAGCCATTCATCTGTGTGCACAAATGTCAGCCATTATGCTGAAAAAGACCAAACCAGCATAAGATCCACCACTCTGCTACGAAGTTATAGCTGTCCTGTCCACCACTGGCAATCCCATGATGGCCTGCTTCATAAATAGATTGGAAGGATTATATTTTTATCAGTACATATAAAAAAATGTTCATTACACATGCGTGTGTGCACTCCCAGATGATAATTGAATTTTGCATATAGGAAAAGTAAGAGAAGTTTTTAGAGTTGGCTGTATGGGTACTTGATTTATATATTTGGACCTGTGAGGTGTTTTAATGGTTTATGAAGGTTTAATTTTTTAAATCATAATGTCTATTGCCCTTAAGTATTTGTCTGAGCTCCCCCTCCTTATCTGGACTCCCATAATTTCTCCACAGATGTGAACATTTCAATTTATAAAAAATAATAAAAAAATGCTTAGAGATTGGTATCAATTGAGATTATTTTTAAAAAAGATAAAAAATAACTCTGACAAGCCTATTTATATGATATGGGATATAGACTTACTGTGACTTAAAAAGGAAAATTTACCCCTCCACTTCCTTGTTGCCAGCTGATTGCCCTGACATTGATACACTGTACCTACAAAATGTTATTATTTAATTAAAGGAGTTAGTTGACTGGAACAAAAGAACACTTTCTAAGCAATTGCTTAGTGACCAGGTGGCATCAAATGATTTATACAACTTCTACAAAAATGCACAGCTATAAACCTGGCAATAACTCTTATTTGGTTTTACTACCAGAAATGGAAAAATTGTAATAATTGGTCATAATCACATACATTTTTCATAAACCTCCAAAATTACTTGGTAAAATTCAGTTACCTTGTATAAAGACCCTGTTAATATGAACAGACATAACAGAAATGGCAAACTGAACAGCAGCCTTTGACATGTTCCATAAGTTATGGCCCCACTGTACTTAGCCACAATGTCAGCTTTAAATTTAGGGTCTCTGCAAATGTTGACTTGGAATTTGTCACAGTTCACCTCAAACTTTCAAGCACCTGCATAATATATCAAGTTTATGTATGAAGTACAAAAAAGATTGTGCAGCTATAAAGTGTTTAATCTTTGTGACACAGTAGTTACTGACCGCCCGAAGTGCTGAAACAAGAATTATTATTTCACAGTGGAAACTGCTAACTTCTGCATAATGATTTCATATCCTATGTATCACCATGGCATTTTATTCACCTTGATTTGAAACACCATTGCAATCATTTTATTATCCGCCCTTAAATAAAAGGAATGGTGTGTTGCTGTAGCACTGTCAGCAGAAATTGTAAACAATGTTAGGCTCACACTCAGTGCGCATATGAAAATAAAACAGGTTTCCTTAAAAATTGAAGTACATTCTCCTCCAACATCTTGTAAGTATGGACACTTCTAGTGTTTTAGGGTACCAGTACTTGCCATCATAGTAATCAATTAGATGTGGATGACTTGTTTTGTTAGGCAAATTATATACTGTATAAAAAAGACATTCACACGGGACATTACTTCAGAACACAATGAATGATACACAGTGCTTGGTTTGCATGAAAGAAAATGTGGTGAATGTAATGTGTTGCACTGCATATAAAGATGAAGATTTTGTTTCAGTGTAAATAAGCCAGATGTAAAGCTAACTAAATTTTCATCGCAATTACTCCATTCCTCTCATGTATTAGTTAAGCCCTACAAGAGCTCAACTTTTAGGCTATTGCTAAAAAGGAACATTCATCATAGGCTAGGAACAAAATTGAATCCCTTCTTCAAAAATCAGCACCTCCCAAATGATTTAGACTCCATGAATACATGGCTTTGCAACTGATTGAGAGAGAATACTACATTTGATTCAAGATTCTACAAGTGGTCATGCTATCAAATTGCCAGTTGCCTGTGATGGAAAGGAGGAATGAAGCTGGAGGGACAGGTGCAGCAATACAATGTTCTGTTTGAAACATGTTCTACCATGCAAATGGTGAGAAAGCATGAGACATTAGGATTCCACAGCTTGTTACAGTTTTATTCATGGTCAATGACAAGAACTTAGGTCTCAGAATTTAAAAAGGCAAGGCACACCTCTAAATTTGAATCTTGATTAGGTACAACTTTCACTGAAGTGATGGAGTTTTACCTATGAAAGGGCTGCAAGATTTGCTTCATGGTTTACAGTTAGATACTATACCAGAACCATGCAGATGACTGACCTGTTTACATTTTAAGGCTTCAATTCAACCCAATGCCAACATTCTGAATTTCCATTATTTATTATTCATATTGTCATAGCATATTAATATAGCACCTTGGAGTCCATTATGCTCAGTGTTGTACAAAAACAGATCAAAAAGTCAGTCCTGCCCCAAAGCACTTACAATCTAAGCAGAAGACCAGAGATAACAGATGGACATAGACTTATGGGGAAACACAAGGAAACAATGAGACAATACTGGTCAGCATTATAGGCTGTAGTCTCAGCACACGGGCAGCCTAAATATTGTCATGTCTTTTGTATGGATCATGGCAAAGGAGAGTTTTAAAACAATTTGAAAGGGAAAAAAATGAATGGCTTTGCAGATGTTTACTGGGAACCTCTTCCAAGGTGTGAGGGGCTGTATGGGAGGAAACCACAAAGGTGTTTGCATAAAAATGTAACTAGTGGGCAATGAAGGCTAGCATCATGGTACAACTGTTGGCAGAATCAATCTTTGTGTACTGAAAGAGCTGGTACAGAGGACAGGAACAGACTGTGAAGGGCTCTGAGAAGTGGCTTTTGTCTGATACTATAGAAGAGAGTGCCAGTGGAGAAATGTAATGAGTGAGGTGACATGATAAGAGGAAGCCTAGGAGATGAATGTTTGGTGCTTCATTCTAAATAGCCAGGAGACAAGGACAATCTTGTCCTGCATGGCCAGAAAAAAGGATGTTGCAGTATTCAAATGTGGGCCTGGATGAGAATTTCAGTTATGTGGATGAACAAACAGGTTCGTATAAAAGATTACATAGAAAGAATCAGTAAGATTTAGACATAAGACAAAAATGATGCCCGTGCTTTGGGCTTGAGTGACAGGCAGGATGGCAGCATTGTCAGTAACGATCAAGAAAGGAGGTACTGGGGAAGGCTTGTAAGATAAGCAATATTTAGCTCTGCTAAGTTAGATCTAATAGCTAAACATTCACAATGAGATGTCAGAGACACAAGTGGAAATTTTAGATTGAAAAGAAGGAAACAGGTCTGAAACACAGAAGTAGAACAGGGAGGCATCAGCATAAATAGTATTTGAATTTGTGCTTGCAGAGGAGATTGCATGGAGATCAGGTAGGAGAATAGAAGGGGATCAAGAACAGATGCCTGCAGAATGCCCAGAGAAAACTGGTGTGTGGAGGGGGGGTACTGGAGGGGTGGATGAGAAGAACACATACTGAAAGGATCATTGGAATGGTAGGAGAAGAAATCAGAGAGCAGAGTGTCATGAAAGTCAATGGAGAGCAAGATTTCAAAATGAAAACCACGGTCAGCAATGGTCAGCCATGTAATAGGCAGCTGACAGGTCAAAGAGGATGAGCATATAGTCTTTTGGACTTGACTAACAAGATCATTAGAGACATTCATGAGAATAGTTTTAGTGGATTGCCTACAAGAGAAGCTAAGTTGGAGCTGGTCTAGGATAGAATGGGAGAAACAAAAATCCAGGCAGTGAGTGTTAACAGCATTCATTCAAAAAGCTTAGAAATTAAAGGCAAAGTAGCAAAGAGGCAAATGGGTTCATTATGCATGATTTTTCTCCCCCCTGTAAGATGGGAAGGACTTCAGCATGTTTGTATTGTGAGGGGAAAGTCAGGGAAGAATAATAGGTTAATGAGTAGACTAAGGAAAAAGTGAGAGTGGCCACAAGGGAGTTTGGAAATAATAATGGATCATTACAAGGAATAGCAGATGAGAGACTTCTGCATCTATGATTGAGGAGAAGAGGAAGAGAGAGTTAACAATCTGATGGAAAGAGGAAGGTAACATCATATTGTGTTAGGTTTTCTTTTGCAAGAAATTGTTGAGATCAGTGTGGACAGAGAAGTGGGAGAGGAGAAGGAGGAATTTGAGAAGGGAGTCAAAGGTCAAGAAGAGGTATTTGGGATTGCAGGAACAGGATTCAGTTAAATGGGAACCAGTAGAGCTTTTAGTAGGGAGATTGCAGAAATGAAGGTGGAGGTTTGAATTTATAGTGGAGGAAGTCAGCTTGGTCACTGGACTTCCAACAGACATGCACCATGGCATGAGAACAGGAGAAGAATGAGGATACTGGGGGTGAGCTGAGGCGGGCATTGGCAGGACAAGCTTTGCATAAGAGAAAGATAAAAAGGAGTCAAGTCAAAGGTGGCAAAAAAGAAACATGGGGAGAGTCAACAACCATATCAACAGAAGAAAGGACAAGGAGGAGAGGGCTGAGAGCAGTCGAGAATACATCAACAGTGATGCACTGGAAGTCACAGGATGGCTGAATTAATAGGACAGATCCGGGAGGGGCTGATGACAAAGTCACTTTACTTTCACTTTTACTGCAAGCACCACTACCATGAATAGAAATTTTTAAAGGCTCCTACATATGCAAGAAAAAAAAATATTTTCACCAGACAAAATGTATTTCTAATTAGCCTAGAGTAAGGAATTCTTAACAGATTACAAACCTCTACATCTAACATTAATTCACTTTCACAGAATGAATACCTGGTGGTGACAAGTGCTTAATGGTATGCCAACTAGAAATGCTTCCCTAGGCATTGGTAAACAGATGGGCAGCAGTTAAGGAAGCATAGTGTGTTGTTAAAGGGATTCTGGGTTATGTAGTAAAACAAGCAAAGCAAGATTTGCATGGTTTATATGGTCCCTCTTACATTAATTTGGGACATTTCTGTTGCTCACTCCTGAATATGCCTCTTTTCTATAACTTTATAGAGAATACTAAAGATCAAACTGTTAAAATGGTATGATTTCATATAGATAAATTAACAAAATTTCCCACTCATGTGAAGTAACAAACCACTTAAAACCAAATACCTGAATGTTTATGAGAACTAATGAAGTCAACTGCCTATCTGTGGTATCATAGCATGTCACCGCTGGCAGAACTCCAGCTTCATAGATGGTACCAGGGAATGAAATAATAATGGAAGTTATGATATTGGTCAGGAAATTGAGAGTGGACTAAGCTGAACCTCTTAAGTAGCTGATAAAGAGGCATTATTTCAGATGGTAGGTCCCTTCTTTAGTCACACACAACAAAATGCAAACGGGGTTTACAGTGATGCATGTCTGAGAGTAATCAAATAAGATGCATAGTAAATGGCTCTTGCAAGCCCACTCAAGTTGAATATTCTCAATTTATGCATTATTTACCATCAGAATTTATCTAGCTTCAACTTCCCAACATTAGATCATACTAATGCAATTCTGAGGTTAAGTCAAGAGGGAAATCTCAAATATGAGTAAAGAGGTTATTTTACTTCTGTACGTGTCACTAGTGTGCCCTCTGATGCTCCGGTGTTCACAATTCAAGAAGGATGTTGTAAAACTGGAAAAGATTCAGAGAAGAGCCACAGGATGATTAAAAAATTAGAAAACACAAGGAGCACAATCTATTTAGTTTGGCAAAGAGAAAATTAAGAGGTGACATGATGATAGTTTATATGTGCCTAAACAGGGAACACACATTTAATAATGGGCTCTTCAGTCTGATAGAGAAAGGTGTAAAAAACAACAAGGAGTTGTGTGGCACTTTAAGACTAACAAATTTATTTTTTGCATGAGCTTTTGTGGGAGAAGATCCCACTTCCTCAGATGCTTCGAAGATGAGTGAACTTACAGAAAGGAATGAAACTAAATGCAAGGGGGTGTAAAACATAGGATCAGGTCATAAAGTAACAGCAAATCAGAGCAGTTTACAGGCAGGCTTCCCATGGTTTGAGCCTGTAAACTGCTCTGATTTGCTGTTACTTTATGACCTGATCCTATGTTTTACACCCCCTTGCATTTAGTTTCATTCCTTTCTGTAAGTTCACTCATCTTCGAAGCATCTGAGGAAGTGGGATCTTCTCCCATGAAAGCTCATGCAAAAAATAAATCTGTTAGTCTTAAAGTGCCACACAACTCCTTGTTGTTTTTTTACTGGACTAGACTAACACGGCTATCCTTTTAAAAGAGAAAGGTGTAACATAATCCTATAGCTGGAAGTTGAAGTTAGACTTATTCAGACTAGAAATAAGGCATAAATTAGCAGTGAGAGTAATTACTCATTGCAGCAATTTGTGGTGGATTCTCCATCACAGACAATTTTAAAATCAAAACCGGATGATTTTCTAAAAGATCTGCTCTAGGAATGATTCTAGGGAAGTTCCATGGCCTGTATTATACAAAAGATCAAAATAAATGATCACAATGGTCCCATCTAGCCTTTGAATATATAAATTGGTGACTAGATTAGTTCTATTATTCCAAGAAACCATAATCTGTGTATATGTTTTCAAGTGGTGGTCACCAAGACAAATGAGTTGTCAGGCTAACTTTAATAATGAAAGGAATATCTATATCTGTATTGATAAAAGTTACAGAAATATTGTGAGCACCTGGCTGAATGAGTCTGCTCACAGATGTACCATTATTTAAATGAACAAACAAACAAAATAAGACAGAATCAAGCACATACACTAAAAATATCTGCAATGCTAGTCACAATACAACTGGAGACTAAAGGGTATGTATTTTCATATTAATTCCCGCTTCAAGGTTTATATGTGCAGAACAACAACTAATTCAAGGTGCTATAGGAATCAGGTGGTTGGTGTGATTTATTTCCATTTCTGTAATATTTTCCAAGAAATGATCCAAAGTCAAATGTCTAATATTTTTCTTAGCAGTAAGAAGGCAGTCTATTGTAATGACATAAGAAAAATAGATATAGGATGCCCTTAGATGCTTTATTTTCCATTCCATACGTCTTCTGAGTCATGGAGACAAGAAAGTAAGGCAATTTATACAGTAGTTCAATCAGAAATTATTCTCAAGAACGTTATACAGAAGAGGTCAGAGTAGATGGTCACAAGGATTCCTTCTGGACTTGGAATCTATGAATTTATGAAATTGTTCAAGTATCAGGGAGGAAAAAAGTTAACCTTAAAACAGATTGCATAAGCATTTCCTGTGGGGTGATTCATGGAGAGAAAAATAATAAATATTTCAAAAGTGAATGAACTATTGCAAAGAAATGCAGCTGCCCACCCACCCAATGCCAGATGGGTTTTTGCCAGGCTCCAAAGCCTAGAGGAACTTTTTAGGGACAATTTAAAACCCCACTACTTCATTTGGACTTTAATATTAGACATAATAGTTTTTTTTTAAGGTTTAATGGGAAAAAACCAAATAAATATAATACAAGAATAATAGTCTATCCCTTGCTATCCAGAGAAAGACATTTCATATATGGTATACAGTATACATGTTAATATATTAAACAGATTTTTCCATTGAGGGTTTCAGGGGAAATTTATTGTGCCATGAATTGTAAGAGTTTACAGTAAGATTTACTGTCAAGTGCTAGAAATCAGATCTATAGCAGCCAGAACTGCTGCACCAGCAGGGTAGTTGGGTGAGCTGGACATCAGCAGGGGTTAACCCACTCCTCAGAGGCTCTAGCATCCCCCCGGCCACAACCACATTTTGCTTTTTGTGTGATAGGAGAAGGAATTTGATCTGCTGGGAAAAGCAAGTTATTGTCTTTGAGATTTTTGTGTAAAATTTAATTACATCATGAGCCTCAGGTGGGTCCAGGAAAGAAAAAAATATTAAACTAAATATTGACCTTCAAAGCAAGATACTTCTGCATGCCTCTTTTCTTTGGGTTAATAATATTTAATTGTGATGTAACTGGTTTAGCATTTAAATTTCATGCCATTCATAGCAGGGATTTTAACATTCTAAAGCAGACATGGCCAAACTGCAGCTCCAGAGCTGCATGTGGCTCTTCAATGAAAAAGCGTGGCTCGTGGAAGAATATCAGCAAATCAATTTATAGGTAAAACTATATGTCTGTATGCCTCAGTGCGGCTCAAGGGTTTAATAATCAACTTGTGTGGCTCTTGAGTTCCACAAGTTTGGCCACCCCTGTTCTATAGTACTACAATAAACCCAAGATACGAATTTAGTGCATGTTACTATAATTTGGACTGATTGGTCTCAGGTAAGTGAAGTAAATTTTACCATTCAAGTCTTTAATACCATACACATACATGTTCATATCTAAGCATCAAACTGATATGAGATATAATTTTCATTTCCTTTGGAAATTTGGATTCCTTATTTTGATCCAATTTTCTCCCTTCTTACTAAAATGTCTATGATTAAAGCTGAGCAAGTGAGCATTTTTATTCTTCCAATACATGTTTTAATTCCTCAGAAAGATGGAAATTAATAGCCTTTAAGACAGAGCTTGCAGACTGAAAGCTAAGTAACAAAGCTTGAGCAGTGACACAAAAACGGTAAACAAAATCAACCACAGCTACAGAAACACTGAAGACACAAAAAGCTACCAAGGCAAAAATTGAGTGGTATACAGTCACTCCCCCTCCCCACCATATAGAATATATACTATAAATGAGATTGCCACCATCAGGCATCACACAAAAAAACTACGTTGCTGGTTTTTAGATTCAGGTTGCAAAGCCAAGCACTCAAAAATTTAAAAATGCCACCATTAACATTTACTGTATAGACAGCCAGTTTGTCTGAGGCCCACCTGGAGCATGGTGAAGCAAAATATTAGGAGCATACGTTTGTATTATAGAAGCACATTCAGTCTACAGTTAATATTAGAACCCCACTGTAGTATCAACCCCCCCTTCTCCCTAACTCAAAGAAAGAAAGAAGAAAAAAAGGAGAAAATAAACCTTAAAACTGAAATAGACAAGACTGGCAAAAGCATGATCATTCTGAGCAATTTCACCAGCAAGTTCTACACCGCATAAGGCACACTGCTTATTGCAACATCTGAACTTATAATTTTTGCCAAATCAAATCTGATTTTCACAAGAGCAACAGAAGGCATCTCTCACTCTCAGCTCCTGCCAAATTTCAAAGTTCTACTGCAAATCATAGAAAGGTAAGAGCTTATCAGAAAAGGTCAAACAGTTATTTTTAGACATTAGAGGTGATAGGCAACCCTAACAATGGGACTGTTACCCCCATCAGAAATGGTGAGCAAACACAATACAACTCCGTAAACACTGTCACAGATCTGATAGAACTCCCTCTGCTGGACATTTACCAGGCTACTGTGTTTGGATCCAAACATTGCATCCTATGTGCCTCTTAGCCCAGTGAAGCACGAGCAGCACCCACAGCAGTTTCTTGGTCTTCTCAAGCACAGCCCCGGCACGCAGACTCCCTCTCTGGAATCCCTTCTCAGAAGAGGAACCCCATGGTTTAGCTGCCATATCCCAATCTCCCCCTACCTATGGCTCCCCAATAGCTTAAGTATATCCTTTCCCAGAATACCCCCTTCCCAGGTTCTCCGATTACAGAAGCATAGGAGTCTTCCTCATCACCCCAAGAACTCTGTCAGTTTTGGTCAGCATTCCAAGATCCTTTTCTCTTCCTCTTTTGTCTTTAGGTTCTCTCTCTCTGCCAGGGGAATAAACTCTCCTTTGCTCCTTGCAGACCAATATCCAATGGCTCCCCCTAGCTCAGAGAACATGCTCATTCCCTCACCCCTCTTTTTAACATCTCTTTCCTTGCTCTCCTGTAACTGGTCTGCTCAGGAATTTTAATTGTTGCAATCTCTCTCCCTACAGACAAGCTTCAGAGGACTATTTTGTTTCTGAGGAAGTGGGGTGGAACTCACAAAACCTCATGCCCGAAGAAATCTGTTAGTGACACAAGACTCTCGTTGAGTTTTCTGTAGACCAGTGGTTCTCAACCACCGTATCAGGACACATTGCTGTGTTGCCACACAGCAGGAGGTGTGCTGTGAAGCAGGGCTGTAACTAGGGGAGGGCGATTGCCTCGGAGCAGCTCCGTTTCACTGCTCGATCAAAGAGTTTACTTTGCGCCACTTGCGCCAGGTGCTGCTTGTTCTAAGGGCATGTTCCACTCTGGGCGTAGTTCTGGCGCTGCTGTGGAGAGCCAGAGACATGGCTGGATTTGGCCTGTGAGGAGTGGGTTTGTGTGTCCTGTAGGATCGTGATATGCCACCAAGTGCATCGCAACCCAAAAAAGGTGAAGAACCACTGCTCTAGACTATTCATTGTAGTACCAGAGCAAATGTCATTCAGTGTTAACTACTCTTCATTGTCCTGCAGCTACTTCCAGATGGAGTTTGTGTGATACATACCCAGATCCCTGTTAGCAAATGTCTAATTCAGTACAACCAAGGATTAAAATTAAACAGAGGTCATAGACTGTACATACACAAAACCCCAAGCTGTCGTACATACATAATATATACAAAACACAGACACACTTTTGCCCCCTTTAGTGTGTTTTAAAACCCAGCTAAGGTAAATATAGTCAATCAAGGACAATAAGTTTGTATCAACTCTGATATTTCTTTTCACTGTGGGATAATTCTGTCCAATAAAGCACGGTAGTGCTGCTGGGTTACAACTACTAAACACTTTTAAAGGAAAAGTTAAAATTGCCACTTGCCAACAAACTCTATTTCCAAACAAAATGTTTTGCCCTGCTGTCAGACTTTGTTTCACAGTCAGTCTAAATGGTTTCCCACTGGTAAGTATTCTAACACTGTCGTGTTTGTACTTTGTTTGGCCTGAATTATTTATCATTTCTTTTTCCTCAACACAAGGGGGGGGAAAAAATGGAAGTCAGCCAGAAAGCTCATTTAAACTTATACAGTCTTTCAATGCATCTTCACAAAATATTTTTCTTTAAAGTACTTTTTATCTACTCTCTTACATTGGTTAAATAAATGGTCTAATTTTTGCTCTTCATCATTTACTTTATATCAGGGGTCTCAAAGACGCAGGCTGCATGCAGCCCCTAAAGCTACTTCCTATGGCCCTCAATGACACAATTGTTACCGATATTTGCAATATCATTACATGGAAAGGTTTTGGTGGTGCTGTCTTTGGGCTAATGTACTAATCCTCATGCGGCCCTCTATTAGTCCTCATGCAGTCCTCATGGTGATTTGAGTTTGAGACCCCTGCTTTATATTAACCCTGTGTAAAGAAATTTCACAAAAAAATGCCTTTAGCCAGGCCTTTACTTAGCTTAAGTTCATACTCTCTGCTCTTAAATTTGACGCTCGCTCAAATTGCTTTGCAATACAATACCTATCCTCCTTTGAATTATGTATATCTGAATGACACTCTCCAGTGATGTCCCTCCTTCCTCGGAATGCAAATCTAGTTTATTTTTTTAAATAACTGAGATCTTCAGATCATACTCACCCCTCTGCTGCAAGCTCTCTATTTCAGTCATTTCTCTTTGTAAAGTGACAAACTTAGCTAATAGGCCAAACACAAAATCACTAACCTCATCAGTGATAGGATATTAATTTAAACTTAGATTTGATAGTTCATTTTACACGTATGGTTACTCTCCGTCACCCCAGTAAATCACTATTCTCTAAAGCTGCCAAGTGTTTTAAATTCAATTTGTATGAAAGATACCATACAACTCTGTACCGTTGCACTGCTATTAAGTACACTGATGAAAGTTTTAGTGTTTTATCCATCAGTCCTCATTACTGTTTCCCCAGACTCAGTGTTTGTGGCATGAACACTATGGAATGTGTATTTCTGTTCCATGTTTTTGTCCTTAGCCTGATTACTTCATGTTTATACACCAAACTGTGCAATCTATTAATTTATGTCATGATCACAATATATTCAAAAATATCCTGTTTTATTGTCTTTATTCTTTGTACTGTCTATAATATAAACTGGAGTGTCTCAGACTATAGGAGAAACATGATTTTTCCCCTTTAAAACCTTTCTAACTCATCCCCCATTCTCTCTGTTAAATGTGGCTGTTCCTGCTTCAGGAGCCTATTTTTTGCTTTTATTGCTGCCTTACGTGTTTAGCATACTATTATATCAGTAACCATAGTTATACCATCTGATTGTCTCTGGTTTTGTGCTTAGATTCAATGGCAAGAGGGGAAAAACTAAGAGTAATCTGAACAAGGCAATAAGAAGAGGTCATTTAAATACATTAGAACCAAGAGAAAGAAGAAGGAAAGCATAGGTCCTCTGCTTAGTGCGGAAAGAGAGCTAATAACTAATGACATCAAGAAAGCAGAGGTGCATAATGCCTATTTTGCTTCAGTCTTCACCAAAAAAGCGTGATGATGACCAGAGAGGAAACACACTTAGTAGATAACCAGTGGAAGGAATGAAAGACAAAAACAGGAAAACATGGGTTAAAATATATTAGGTAAATTAAATATATTCAAGTCATCATGAACTAACAAAATTCATCCTAGCATACTTAAGTTAACTGAAAATCTCAGAGTTGGTGATAATTATCCTGGAGAACTCTTGGAGGGTGGGTGGTATCCTAGAAGACTGGAGTAGCGCACACACAGTATCTATCTTGAAATGGGGGAATAAGGAAGACATGGGGAATTATGTAACAGTCAGCCTAACTTTAATACCTGGAAAGACACTGAAGCAAATTATTAGACAATCAAACAGCCAGCATAGATTTTTTTCAAGAATGAATCTTACCAGACCAACTTAATTCTCTTCTTTGATAGAGTTACTGACCTATTGAATAAAGGACTCTTTTGGGTAATGTTGATTGATAATTTGGCTCCTAAACCACTGAGGTCTGAGTATCACAGGTCTAGGTTTACTTGATCCTGCCACAGAACAGAGGGCTGGACTTCATTTCTCAAGGTCCATTCCAGCCTTACATTTCTACATATGGGCTCCGACCGAAGACCTGGCATTACACTTTGCCCATTTTTAATCAGTTTTTTGCATCTGTCTTTCTCAAAATGTTAATAACATTTACTGATAATTGCTCTGCATTTAGATCTTCAAAGTTATCAATATTTATGCTCCATGAGTTAAGATTCTGCTTTGAAGTACTTATGATGACTGCCATTCCTGTGCCTTCTGAGTTTCAGGTCACCATAGAAGATTTCTTTCAGGAGTCTATCACATCCCATTCTGATAACATGATTTGACCACCCAAGATGAGTTCTGATAATCATTGTATTGAGGTTCTTGTTTTGCTCTTTCAAGATGTTAATTTCTGGCACTTTGTGAACACAATGCATGTTAATTTTTCCAAGTGCTTCATGTATCTGTTGGAAAATGTCTATGTTTCACCCTGTACAGAACAGATGCTATCACTAAATCCCTGGAAATCCGCTTTATACCAGTGGACACATTTTTTGAGATGGTGGATCAGATATGGATCTCAAAGGCAAGGAAGCAACTGTCTGCAGCTTATACCCATTGAGGCTGCTACCTCACCTTTGAGACCCAAGGTTGAGTGCCCGCTGCCAGTTAGCTGTTTGGTGTAGTCTGCTCCAGTCTATTGCCGATCAGCTGTTCTGCAGAGCCCCACATCACATGTTCAGCAGCTGCCTGTAGGGGCTCTCTCTGAACAACTGATCAGCATGGTGGCTGTAGTGAGTCTGGCCTCCAAACAGCTGAGTGGAGTGGGGGAAAAGGGCAGGACTGTGAGTGCAAATTTGGTGTGAATACCATAGAAAAATACAGACTGTGCATTGCAGGTCAGATATAAATTGATTCTTGCAGATGCACAATGGATGAAATTCCACCTTTTTTTTTTTTTTTTTTTTTTAAATTCATGCAGGGTTCTAGTTATCACTGCTGCACTGTGTATGGTCAGTTTCGTTTAATCTGATGGTATGCTAGTTGAGTATCCTATGCTGAAGTCTTAAGAAAGCCTGGCTTGCCATTTTTATTCTATTCTGTATTTCTTGATCTGGGAAATTATCACACGAGACAAAACTGCCAACTACTGTGACTGACATTCTTAGCTTTTGCATCATCAACAGTGCCATGTGGCTGAGTGGTAGTAGATGAAGGAGCTTGTTTAGAGAGGTCTTTTGTTCTTTCCAGGATGATGATGATTCCAAACTCTGTAGTAGCCTCTGAGAAATAGGCAAGGAAAAACAGTGGGTCATTTACACTAAGTAGAGCACAATCATCTGCAAAAACACAGCTTCATATATAAGCTCCTAAAGCCTTTTGCTCTGAGGCAAGCCTTCAGAGACTGAAGCATTTTTAACCAGTTCTCTACCATATACAGAAGCCATTTTGAGGGCTGTCAGCTGCATAACTCAGTACAGTGCACTACAGTAAGCTGGCTGTCAGCAAGCCAATACTGCACACCGCATTACTGACCTATCATCCTGAAGGGACATGCAAAATAAGATAAATACATCATAAGTATAATTGGTAGCACCGCTTATAAGCCAGATTGCCAGACATCTCTTATTATAAGACCCTGTTTTCAGTTGTTTATAACTTTACCTAAACTTAACCATTTGGGCTATAATTTTCAAAATGTATCAGCTTTTCCAAAAATTAGGCTAGGAGAAAATATGGAGATGTTTTATTTGAAAAGTTCATTGCCTCCATCCTTTAAAGCAGAAACTTGACGTTTGGCAGAAGAAAGTCTGTGTCAGGGATATGCTTTTTGCCATCCTTGTGAAAATGTACTTAAACTTTGCCAAGTAATGACTCTTTGAGAAAAAGGCATTTTGAGTGTGCTCAGTAGAGAACTGCTACTTCAGAAACATAAGACAGGCTAAAAACCATGGCAAACTCTTTCGTTAACTCGTAAAATTTACTTATCCTCCCATATTCTTTTTCTCTGAATGATCATCTGGTGCTCTGTTGATCTACTGCAACCCATTGATTCATAAGGTCAGAAGGGACGAAAATGATCATCTAGTCTCACTTCCTCCATGAGGCAGGCCACAAGGCAGAATTCCCCCCCCCCCCCCGCAATAAACCTCTAACCTATGAATGAGTAATTAAAGTCCTCAAATCATTGTTTAAAGACCTTAAAGTACAGAGAATCCACTAGCAAGTGGGCCACGACCCATGTTACAGATAAAGGCAAAAGAATCCGAAGAGCCCTTGATAATCTGCCCTTGGGAAAACTCCAGACTGAACCCAAATATGGTACTCATTTAAACCCTAAGCATGTGGCCAAGACTCACCAGCCACACATGTAAGAAATAATTTTCTGAAACAATGCAGAACCCACACTGTGTTAATGTCCCATCTCAGGTTGCTGGCACATCTAGCACCAGTAGCCAAAATTGGTCAGTTGCCAATCTAGGCTGTCCCATCATGTCATCCCCTGCAGAAATTTATCAAGCTCAGTTCTGAAGCAAGCTAGGTTTTTGCCCCCTTGGAAAGCTCTCTCAGTACTGAGTTAGTGACCCTCATCTTTCTAGCATATAGGCTCCTTTTTAAAAAACCAAAACCTCTCTCTCTCTTCACAATGTACTGCCAACAGTTGGAGCTGTGTAGAGAACTGATTACTTCTCTAGTTCTCCAGAGAAATGCCCAAGCTGAGAACATAAACTATAAATTCTGATTAATACACATTACAAAACATTAGCATCTCGGGAAAGACTCCAGTTTTTAATCTGCTTTTTTCATTCATAGTAGAAAAAATAGAAATCAAGTTTTTCAGCTAAAAAAGAACTCAACATGAGGGAATTCCCAGACTTCTCCATCTCTGTAGGTATGCACTATAAAAGAAAATATTGAGCTATTTGCCCTCCAACGGGAAGTTAATGCAAAAATCAGTGATGTTTCAGATAGGGAGCCCACAGAGCACCAGGTGCTCTCTTCAACAAAAGAAATATTACAGGTGGGTAATAATTTTTACCTTTCTCCCTCACGGCCACCTGATGTTAAATTTTCCAGTACAACCAGAAAGTAGGTAGCAGTAAAAGCAACCTTGACAGACAGGAGGCTATCCTAAAATATTTAAAAAAAAGACAAGTTCTTGGATGATGGATTTTCCTGTTTTCTCTTCTTCCATGAAGAGTTTTAATGACGTAAAACCAAGAGAAAAACTGGAGAACCTTTGTATAAAAAGGCATATCACACAAAGGCAACACATTTATTTTAAAGATATTTCATCTGGCATATACAACCTGGTCAAGCCAAGCCACAGCATTCTTATCAACAATGTTCATGGCACAAAGATCTCCAAAAAGTTGAGTCATCTTCAAGTTTTCAGCAATGTGTGCCATGGTTTGCGGCTGACCACATTGAGAACAGTGTCTCAAAAACACTATTTTTAAGCTATAGTTAAGAGCATACACTGAAGACCAGGTAGTCATAGAGCAAAGTTGCTTGAACAAAACTCTGCTTTTCTGCACATGAAGTGACTCCATGCCTTACTGAGTGAGCCCTGAAAGGAGATCAGTCCCTTATGAACAAACTGTAGGACTGACTGACTGCTGAATTTATAGCTCTGAATATAGTGGATACGGAGCCCTTCCATCCATTCTTAGGGCACACAACTAATCATGACTTGCTTCTGATTTTGTTCATGGATTAATTCTATGCAAACCTCTAATGTGCATAACCGATTTCTCCGAATGGTGGGAAGACTGTGGCACCCATTAAAGGCAAATAAGTAGAAGTGAAAAACAGTTTCGTGGGACAAAAAATTGTGATGCACACCCAGAGGCATCGCTGGCCTGGGAAAAGACCCATAAGCCCAGCGCCAGCAACACCGCTGTGCAGACCAGAGAATATCATCATCTAGGAGAAAATCTGCATAAGTACAGATTAAAAAGGCCCCTGAACTTACTAGTTTCTCTTGGCCAATTTAACTGCTAATATTTAATAGAAAGTACAGAAGATTCCTTCATATATTAAAAAGAAGGTTCAGATATCACCTGAAATAACTTATCATTCTTCTTTTGCTGACATCATCTCTGTAGAGACAGATCTTTAAACTGGTAAATGTGAATGTGCTACAAAAAAGGGTCTAGAAGTGGAAGATTACGGCTCTCAACACCGAAACCTGGACTTTCAAGAACTTAGGGCTCTTGATTAGACCTGAGTTCATCTAGAAGGGACTCTAATGTATATCTCATTTGAGACACAAAATTAGATTATCATCATTCCAAGAATACTGGAAGATTAAGCAGTCCATATTCCTTGAAATGTCCAGATTTGTGGGCAGTTTCTTAGTTTCAGTAAGTAGTTCACACAGCTCTCTGAATAGTCTTACGCCAGAAGGTAAAACCTTTTGGATTTCAGGGCAAGAGCTTCAACTGCTGCATGTCCAACAAACCATGAAAGAGACAGTTATCAGGGGTCCATCACAATTGATAATTCCTCTCTCTCCAACCCACCAGCTGCTAAGACTGAATGCCACATTTCATTTCAGTACAAGTACTGGGGGATTGGGAGATGACAGACATAATATGAAGGCATTCAAGCCTCCCAAAATTTCTGTTCATGCTCTGAATTTTCACCTCAAGCATTTAAGACTTGCCTGAACGATGCGTCTCCTGGAGTCTGTTCTTGAAACCAAGCTTCCCCTGATCCTGGAGCACTTGTGTAATTAGCTTGGAGATTTTGCAAGCTTAGCTCCTGCCACTAAATTTGTACACCCAAACATTTTAAGGCTTGCCTGCCATACTGCTGTAGAGTGGGAGAGGCAATGGTGATTAGAGTTTCTCTGACTGAGTTAGTACAATATTAGCAAACTCGTATTTGAATTATGGTAACTTATTCAAGCACCAGCTGAGATAAGAAGACCACTGTACCAGGCACTGTGACAGAAACAGAATATGGAGCAGTCCCCACTCAAAAGCATATATAAACTAAATAGATGAGACACTGGGGAAAAAAGGAAGGAAATAAGCATCTCCACTTTACTAATGAGGAACTGAAGCAGAGAGACAATTGACTCAAGGTCAGCACTGGGGAGGTGAAATTTCCAGCTTGACTCAGACAGACAACCAGACGTACAAGTTTTGATCACATTAACCTACTAAAAACAGCATTGGAGCCCTGGAGGCAGCTCAGGCTACCCGCCCAAGTACCATCCCATCTAAGATATGATACTACCCTGCTAATGCAGCCACACTTCTACTTTTAGCATGGAATCTCAGTCAGAGCTAGAGCAAACCTAACTACCTAGCCAGGGAATTATACCTCCCAGCAGTGGTGCATAAACACCCAAAGTCTCCAAGGGACCTGAAAACTATATCCACACTTTGACCCCAGGTGAGCGCTATCCCCACAAGTCCACCTATTCCTCTTTGATTGGGTGCCCTGAGTACTACTGAAATACAGATTCATATTAATGTGTGGTGAATTACTGACAATGAAAATGATTTTTTTTTTAAACATCTCTTTCAGGTCTCTCCCAACTTCTTTCAAGGAATATTAATCTCAGCTGTCTATCTCAAAGACAATCACTCCAGAAAACAAGCATATCCACACCTACCAAAGACATCTAACCTACTCAACTCAGCAGGAAAAAAATTTCTGTCCTACATGAAGCTAAGATCTCTTAGCTTTTATCACAAAAGCCCACTGGCTATATTTCCCATTGTTTTCTATATAATCACATTAATGCCCTACTTTTTGCCAGTCAAGGAATAATCATGTTTAGTTTACATCTTTGAATTATTAAGCAACCAAATATTTGAGACTGTTTAGGTTGGGGAGGGGGACTTCTATGCATTCTAAACTAATCTACGTAAACTTTTCTGAGTCACTTTAAAATTATTCTCAAACACTACCACAGTCAAGATGATTAAAGGTCACTGATTCATTGCAAAGCACATTTTTTAACAAGATAAATTCAATTATAATTGCAACAACTATTCCAGCCACAATTTAGACATAGAATCCAATTATCCATTTCATTTTCATTTACACCTCATAGGCTATATCATTTATCATGTTTCATGATAATGATCAAAAGGCACATGGAAAGTGATTTCTGGAGGTAACAAATTACCTACCATATTAGCATAGCTTACAAGATTCTGTCAACAACTACTATGCATAAATATGAGGTAATTAAATTTACAATGTGCAGGAGTGTTTGATATGCTACTTGCTTCTTTAGCGGTTGCCAAAAATCGGGGTTGCTAAATTCAACATAGCCGTTTGGTAGCTTAAGTACAGCAATTGAGCTCCTCATAACAAATCAGAATCATTACTCCACTACAGCACAACAGGTAGACTGCGTGCAGTGGATCAAGATCTGGAGATGAATCTTTCATCATCTAATATTATTGCTTCTTGCCACCAAACCATCCATCAAGCTGCTGAGACAGCTTCAAATGATAGTGCTGGACCCTCACATTACTGCTCCTTGAACTCTGTCTCATCCATCTTTTGCATCACTCCCAATTCACAGCTAAGTATCATCTCCCTGCTGCAAAACTGAGTGTGAACCTGTGATGCCTTTAACCCACAGTGCCACTCTGCTAGTAATTGATTTCTTTTTATTGCAGAGCCAGTGTTCAGAAAGACTATTTGTAGCTGCTGAAGCAAAGGAATGATCAAAACCAACACTAATATACAGCATCCTGATACCTTTCAGGAAATCACCCTTTTCAATGTATTCTATAAAATATTATATTTTTATGAATGGATACCTATATAAAATGCATGGGAATATATCGACATACAAACTTGGGGTTGTGGGAATGTAGAAAATATATATATTGTCTGCATGCATACTGCACTGCTACAATTTAATTGTAAAGTATCTCAAATGCAAGCCAAAATGAATATCAGAGATTGTTAAACTGCAAATTATTGTTAATGATTCAGTAACACAACGCTATCATATTAAATATATTTTAAGCATAGATATATTCTGCATTCCAAAGCAAACTTAGATTAAGTCTACATTGATCATTAAAACAACTTTCATAGCAAGATTTCAATAGCATGATGGCTTGTGTATCATAAACCACCCAAGACTAAGCGTTTTAATTCAGCTTCATCTGAATGCCATTATAAAAGTTTAATAAATCAAAATGATCAAAATGCCCCCAGTGGCAGGTTGGGATTCAGTTTCCAATTGAAATTCTCTTTAATATATAGCTTCTCTGACATCTTGCATTTTCTGCCATCTATGCTGAATTCGAAATGCCTTCCTTTTCATTATTACCATGCATCAACCAATCCACTCATCAGCATACTTTAACAACCCTACACAATAACACACAGATGTCAAACCTAGTGGTGTATTTGTTTTGTTTTCTCCAGCAAGAAAATAATGGCTAGCAATAGCCCTTTGTCTATCTTTATGAAAATATTTTAAAAATTTTCTTGCTGCTTTGAATGGTATTCAGATTGAAACAGAATTTTCTCAGCTGCAATTCTCAAGTGAACATTTTATTTAAATAAAAGTGTCTCTTAAAAGAGATTGGAAGGATAATTGAAAAGAAAGTGCTGGCAGGTACATTTCATCCTAGTGAAAAAATTCCACCACTTGTCAATGATTTTTTTGTTTTGTATTGACTGGCTAAAATATGGATTGGAATAAATAATATTCCAGTCAGATAGGAAGACTGTGGGAACCTAGAAGCATTAGCCCAGGCTGGGGCAGGCCCAAGGGTTTTTGACTCCCTAAGCAAACTATGACTTTGGCAACCCCCTTTTCTATACAGAGAAAAGTGACGACATGTTAATATATATTTTTAAATAGAGAAAAAATTCAATTTCATCTAATTTGGCAGCCCTTGAAGTCTGGTGCCCTAGGAAACTGCCTGGTTCATGCATATGTTTGGGCTGGCCCTGGCTCAAGCTTATGACTGGGGGTCGGCGGGTATTTATTTATTTAAACCAGACATTGCTGCCTGCCACTAGACAATTTTTTTTTGTGCTTTGCATTTGAGTCTCTCAGAGTCTAGAGCAAAACAAAGATTCAACTAATCATAATTACATTTCAAATCAGACATTAATTGTTTAATGATGCTAGCAGTTCAATTGTCACAAGTACAATAGAATTGAAGTTAGCATCTGAAGAAGCTGGATAAAAGAGAGTGACAGATTTCATTTTTACTCACAAACAGCCATAAGGCACTCACCACCACAGTATCAGAGTACCCCTTATATGACAAACTAGGTAACTGTAGACAGCTAAAGAACAGCAAAGTACACAGAGGAATGTTACAATATTTAGCTACCCTAAAGAGGGCATGAAAAGCAGGTGCTATGCTTACATATAATGTGCTGTCTAGAAATTTTGAGAACTCTGCCTTTGGAAAGTGTTTGTTCAAACAGGACAGCACATGTGGAGGAATCAACAGAGCATGAACACTGCCCCGTGTTTTCTCTCTTTTTACATGTAATTGAACCAGAACAGAATCTGTTTACAACTGGATGCTTTACACATTTCTTTTTGAATTAATAAAATAAAATAAAATAAAATCTGTAAGTCTAGAGCAAACTATCTGCTCCAAGCAAACAGAAGCCCACTGAACATGGATCTCCACCTAGAAACACTGCCTCTTACTGTGAAGGCTTTTTCATCATCTTTTTGGAAAAAAAATAATTTACATTCAGATTATGTTATTTGGGTCCATAAAGGCAGTCCCCTACACCTAAGTGGGCTTTCAGATGAGCTGTGCCCAGTAGGATATATGAAGGTGGGTGGGAGGGAGTTGCAGCATGCAAAATAAGCTTGGACTTTTATAACTGGTGAATCGGTAGGAGAAGAGTAGACTATTATTGGTGAAGATTGTGGGTCATCATTAGGAGACACTACCTGACTTCAAAGTCATAAGATACTTGCTCAAAGGAAAAAACATATAACTGGAGATTAACAGTCTGGTTAGTTACCAAATCTTGAACCTTTCCTTTTGGGACAAGTTAAGGAGGTGGTAAAAGCCTCTACAGATGTCAGCACGGGGTTGAGTTTGACCCTTCAGCTACAGGATGTGCCTTTTCTTTGCCAAGATGGCTCTTGGTTTAGGCCTTCTTTTGGACTGTGTCATGGTACCAGATACACAGGTGGTCCATTTGTATTTTTTTTTTTTTGCCACCTGTGACTAGCCAAGAGTAGGTATACAATAAACATTTCAGTTAAAAACATTATGTACCTTAAAATAAATTCTTAAACACATCTGTCTTTCCCTCATCTCTCCATATACATACCTGCCTGTGCAATCACCACATCTCTCTCCCTTCACTTTCTCTTTGTATCTTTTTCTCTTTCATCTTTTACAGTCTTTTTAACCTTCCTGTGCTTTATTTCCTTTTGTTTCCTTGGTCGCTCCAAGAGTCTGCAGGAAAAGGGTTATGGGGCATGTAATTTTACAGAGCAGCAGGGATTTAAGGAATTCAGAGAGGCTCCCACTTCATGTGGTCTTCATGGCTCTGATAAAGGATGCAGGAGAGAGAAATTAAGTTGCCAGTGCCACCTTCTGCATTCACATAAACTAGACAACACGAGAGACTACCACAGCAGGGACAACAGACAGGACAGTAGAGCTGAAAGGGGATGATGCCCATGACGTCTAGTAGAGTTAAATCTAGTTTAATGTAATAAACCCACCCGTGGGCTACCCAAGCTGATTTCTGTGGTTTTATAAATGCAGTTTCCTGTTTGACAGTGTTTCTCCCTCTCTCCTATTGTGAGAACAGATACATTCCAAAAGGTACAACTAACTGGATAGACAAAGAATGAAACCAAATGTACAGAGTACTTTCAAATACATGAAGTGAGAAAGAGAGAGAAAAATGTATTTGTTTCATTAATCTTTCTGATCCGGTAATTGCAAGTGATAATGGTACTATTTTGTAGGAAAAAAAAAAAAATCTTATGCAGGTATGATTTTTAAATGGACTATATCCGTTAAGTAAAGCCTTCAGTAGTTTTCCAGCTGCTGAAGTATTACTTTTCTGGTGCACTTTGGCATCAAAGGTTAAACATTCTCCCAGACCTTGTCTGAGGGTCATAGTAGGAGAGGTCAGTCTATGCGCTTAGAATTAGATGAGGAAAGGTGCCTAACAAGAGGATATTATTAACACTGGGAAAATACGTTTCATAGAAGGGGATGGATTACTTTAAAAATAATCATGGCTGTAACTTAAGCTTGATCACTTTCCTTATTCATTTCTTCATTAACTGTTTTTGTTGAGTTGTGATGCAAACTGGAAGGGGAGGACCATCCCTTCATGCCTGAAACATAAAGTACACTTCTGGGAGTTATAAAATTGAAGAAAGAAAGAAAGAAAGAAAGAAAGAAAGAAAGAAAGAAAGAAAGAAAGAAAGAAAGAAAGAAACTGTAGCAGTACAGTCTAAAATTTTGTAGTTTCTTCCCTCCCACCTTACAGCAGCAGTAGGCAATCCCCAACATGTGTGCCAACACTGGCACCCAAGCCCATTCAGAGCGGCACGCTGCACCCCCTGCGGTACCACAGAAATTGCCATTCCTGCCACCAAAAGCCACTCTGGGGGGCTTCCATTGGGTGCTACTGGGACACAGGGGGTCGCACCATGCCTATGCCTCCGTGTGACACGGAAAAAAATTGCAGGGTGGCTCTTCTCTGTAGTGTGATACTCCCCAAAGGAGCCACTTCAGACAGCTTCTTTGTGCAGCATGCCTGGGAACCGCTGAAAGGAGCTGCTTTTTTTCAAGGCATATCTGGAGACCCCTGTCTCCAGGCATACCATGAAGATGAGCCACTCTGGGCAGCTTCTTTCCACGACATGCCTGGGAAGCACTTTCACCCCAGCCGTCACTGCTGCTGAATTTTCAGGCAGCTGCCACATTTTTTCAGCAGAGGGGGCCACTGGTACCACCTCAGGGTTGGGGAGGAAGGACTGGCATAGGGGTCGGCCAAGGTTGCCGACCTCTGCCTTACAGTGATGCCTCTTCCATCTTGGCCAAGCCCCTGTCCTTTTAACAGCCTCTCCACATGTGATAGGCCATTCAAGGGAAACATGAAATGAACACATTGGCAGTTCCTCTTCCCAGCTGTATCCACATGGAGAAGAGTGGGGAGGAAGAAGAGAGTGAAGCAAGAAAGGAAATGTCAGCATGGAGTACGTAGACTAGCATTGGCCTAAATTTGAATATTATTCAGATTTATTTTTTAAAAAGTGCTAAGCCAGTCTCTCCAAAAAGCATAATAAAAAATGCTTTCTAGCTTTCACTTGTCACAGTAAAACATGAAGCATTACAGTAATGCAATATTTTACAGAGGAAAATTCCCAAAGTGATTTACAACCATATACCGCCAGTGAAAAGCAACTATTGTTGTGACAAAATGAGCAGCCCCACAACTGTCCACAGCTGACCGCAGAAGATAGAAGAGGTTTTTTGTGGAGATGAGGATGAATTTTTGCCCGCAACACTACTGCAAGCCTCTTCTTCTTCTGGAAGCACCACAGGATCTTTAAAGTCCAATATGTAGAAAATGGCATGAAAGTAAATGTATCCATCTCAAATGTATCCATCTGAGTGAACCCGACCAGTATGCAGACATACGGTCCCAGAGCATCAAGGTGTTCAAGCATTCTCTCTAAAACCACAAAGTCTTGGATTTAACAAACAAACAAACACAAACAAAATCAAACAAAGTTAGGCACTCAACTCCCATGCATCTTCAAAGGGAGCTAGGCAACTACCTCCCATTCAGCCCCCTTTAGGATTCCAGCCTAAACCATTCTCTTCATACTACTTTTTCCAGTTCAGCAGGCAGAAAAAAAATCAGGCTAAAGGGGTAATATTTCCACATATAAGAGAGAAACATCCTTATGTCACAGTCTGCCAAAAACTCTTCTTGTTTAGAGATGCAGTCTTTGAAGAAAATTGCATAAGAGGAGCATTGTTGTGAAAATACAGAAGACTTCCTGATAGAGGTGGAACTTGTGCATCTTTCCTTTGTGAGTGAGGGACTAGAATTCTCAGGCTTAAGCCTGGGATCTGAAGCATTCTGAGGCAAAGCAAAGGTATTACAGACTTAGACATGGAAAAATTGTCAGATACCTGCTATCGATGAGACTAAATACACTAACTGGAGCTAGATTTACTAATATAATTAACCAGGGCAAAGAAGAGAACAGCAGAACACCAATGCCTTGGTAAAAAAGGCCAGACTCTCAACCCCTTACCTCCATCTTCTAGTAAATCAGACTGATGGTTTGAGACTCAGCCAAGGCGAACTTAAGAATTAGAGCTTGATTTTATTAACTCTCTGCATGCTTATACCCTTAATGATGGGAGACTGTGAAATCCCCATTACTGAAGGTTTTTAAGAACAAGTTTGTGTGATATTATACAGGTTACAATCTGGACTGTTGAACGACTGTATTCCCTTAATTCTCTAGACTGGAGTTCCTTTTACATTGCTTTGGTTCCAGACTATTGACTTCTGGCCTGGTCACATGGCCTTCAGCATGCAAAAATCACTGCCAGCTATGCTACATCAGTACTTTCCTAGCCACTCATGAATTACATAGAAAGTGGCACCAGGAGATTCTCTAGTCACAGACTTTCCCCCCAGAAATATGCATCTTGTGCTGCTCTGTACATTGCTGAACAATAGAATCTCATGGTAAGTACATCATTTCAAAGGAAAATGATAAGCACCAACTTTGCTATCACAACTGGAGTTTCCATAGAGAATTTAACCAAATACACTAGTTAAGATAAAACAATAAGATATCTTTATTAACTACACAAAAATAGATTTTTAGTGATAATTTATGATGTATAAAGATCAGGGTTGGCTTCAAAAGAAACAAAATGATAAAAATAAGCTAATGGCTAACTTAAACTAACAATTCAAAGACGGTTGTCCCTGTGACATGCTGCTATAAACTTAACAGGCTAGATTTCTTTTCAGCATGGGGCCACTGACACTTTTGTTCAGTGCCCTTTGGGTATTCACTGATAAAAGAGATGGGAGGAGAAGTGAAGTCAAGTATTTTCCTCCCCTCTTTATAATTCAATTTCTTGTTTTAGAAACATCTTTGAGGCGTCATAGTGACACAGAATCCATTTGGAACATCAAATTTTATCCATCTCTGTGATAAAATGAAATTTCTTCTTTATATCTTCCCATTAATAGCAAACAGCTGCTTAAGCAGGTGATAGCTGAAGGGCCAGTGTGGCTTTGACTATGAAAAATCAGTTTGGGCCTACTTTTCTTGAAACATGATATAACAATATTACAGACGAGAATCTTGTAATTTTACAGAAAATGTTGATACACATATTTTACTAGGAGAATAAGGTGCAGCAGATTATGACATTTCAAAAGATACCTTGCAAGACATACTTTGTACAAAATTTATCACAGTATTTGTAGAAGTGGTGAACATAACAACATAAAAGTAGTCACAGTTGGACAAATACTTATCAATTACTTCTATGTTTACTTTAGCCTTCCTCAGTGTTGGAGAAAGACTAGATCAGCGGCTCTCAGCATTTCCAGACTACTGTACCACTTTTAGGAGTTTGTCTAACATACCCCCAAGTTTCACTTAACTTAAAAATTACTTGCTTACAAAATCAGATATAAAAAGACAAAAGTGACACAGCACACTACTACTGAAATTGCTCACTTCTCATTTTTAATCATAAAAGAAACAAATTGCAATATAAATATTGTACTTATCTTTCAGCCTATGGTATATATAACAGTACAAACCAAGTCTTATGACTTTTAGTTTGGGACTGACTTCACTAGTGCTTTTTAGGTAGCCTGTTGAAAAACTTGGAAAATATGTAAATGAGTTGAATTACCCCCTCGAAGATCTTGCATAGTCCCATTGGACTAGATGGCTCCTAAAGTTCCTTCCAGGTCTACATTTCTATCGCCTGGTCTACAAAATGGTGGCAGTCAAAGGAAAATATACAAGCTACATAAAATAACTTGCATAATTTCCTTTGACTTTCTAACACCTACCTACCTCCATCTCCACTGCTCTGACTTGAAAGGAAATGCCCTCCCTTCGACTCAGCGCTACTTTTCTTCAGGAGGTGGACTGAGTTGAATTCTGGATTGACTGAGCAGGTCTTCATTGACCACTCAATCAAACCAAAAAGATTGAGCTGATGGGGGAAAATTTGCTGTTGCCATTATAGACTTGGCCAAAGACTCGCGTCTTTTACTGTAACCTTGTATCCAGCAGCTATTGGATAAGCTTGTCATTGCAGGACAATGGGAACTACCAGCCAAAGACTCTTTATGGACTTCCTAATAACACTCAGTGTAACAAAGCAGAGTGCTAGAAAACACATTTTATGAGGAGTTAAAGAATGGGGGGAGAGGAATACAGGGAAGGGCTGAAAGAGGATGTGCTGTTTAGAGCAAAGACAGATCAGAATCAGAAGAGAAAACCGATCAACAGAATAGTAGATGTGAGCCCTGGACTCTTGCCCAAGGAGTTCCCTTGGGAAGCTAAGGCAGAGTTTTGGGGCAGATTTCTCTTCCCAGCTCTGTATCCCTCTCGTGCTCTTTTTCCACACATCTCTCCACTGTTTTCTATCTTTTCATAAAGAGTGTAGAGTTTAAAAGTGCATCTGTAAAGTCTCTGTGTTACTTGCTTTATTTACCAGAAAGTTCCTGAAGGGTACAGCAACAATAACCAAAGTACCCACAAAAGTGGTGCTCTGGGGAGGGCAGGCCTAAGCTACTGGGAGACTTTCATAGAGAGGTCAGCAGGGAACTTGGAGCCTGGGGCTATAGGGCCCGTCATCCCAAGAAGGGAAGCCAGAACTGAATTCTGTATCCAAGGAGTATGCCTGAAAGACCAAAGTAGTATACAGTGTCTAAAGATAACTCAGACTAAGTGACTGTGAACAAAGGTGTGCACAACCAAGGCTGTAATAGTGGGAAGAACATTCCCAACAATTCCTCGAGGGCTGCCTAAAGAACCTATTTCCTTCCTCATCCACTCTTCCAAAGCCTATCTTCTACTCCAGAACACTAAGAAAAGGTAAAGTCCCTGATACTTACCCTTCCCTCTTTCTCCATTCTTGGGTCCCTTTCTGATTCCAAAGCAGCAACAACAAGAAACTGACATGACTTGACAACTGCAGTGGAATTCACCAGGAAATGAACAGCACCAGTAAAACTGATATGATTGTTGCTGATCTCACTCTGCTGCTAGTATGGAGGAAACCGTAAGTGGCAGAAAATGCACTATAGTTGTCTGCTGATTTCAGCTTTAATGCCACAGAAAAATGTGGCTCAGCTGCCACATCAAAAATCATTTTAACTTACTATGCTAACAGCTTGAATCCCCAGTTAAGACTGAGGCCCCATTATGCTAGTCACTGCACGTACCTGCACTATGCAAACCCTGCCTGAAAGAGCTTACAGTCAAGCTAGAAAGACAGAGACAAAAGACGGAAGGACAAACAGCCAGATACGGGAACAGACTTGGCCAAGATCATAATATCGGTAAATAACTAATCAAATCTCTTAAGTCTCATACCAATGCACTTATTCAACCATGGTGTCTCCCTTGGACAGTGAATTCAGGTATTGCTTATAAAGCTGATTTGTCCATGTGATGAGGTGTTCTAGTTCCTGATGTAAAATACAAAATAGTTTGTGGTTTTAGAGGCAAACATCCGTATCTGAACGTAGACCTTTGAAACAGACCCCACCTCATTTATTTAGATAATAAGTTGCTGTTGTGGGAGCAAACAGTTGGAGGTTTTTCTAGTTTAACACTGAGGAAGAGAACTGCAATTTTGTGCTTCAATCTGGTACTAAAGGAGTAGTTCAAATGAAAGCAGGGGGGTATAGTAACACTATTTAGGCCACACCATGCCTTTTCCTCAATCCGTAACTTAGTACTCTTCATGAAATCCAACTGAATATTTCCAAACCTACCACTGAGGTGAATGACCAGACGAGGTGGCAAGAATTAGGATACAAAGAATAACATATTCAGAGATTTAAGATATACTCCAGATAAACAAATTGGGCACTAGTTAAGCTTGCAATCTGAATCTTAATTTACCACAAAATTGTCTTATGTAGAATACATTTAGATAATTTTAGTGAAAAAAAAATCCAAGGAGAAATATTTCCAGGTACCAATGTCATTACTGAGCTATATTAGCATCATCAAAGGTATTATCTTAACTAATGGTTACATCAATAAAATCCCTGAAGGGACTTCAGATAGGAAAGCCAAGACTACACTAAAGGGGGATTCCTGTTTTCATAGCAGTAAGAGTTAGGGCGTAGTTCCTGGGAAACAACTAAACTGCACATGGGAATTCTAATACAGTGTTTTCATACCATTAAAAGATTTTTGTCATATAGAATTTTACCTGAAACATACTGTATTTGGAGACTAAATTCTAACACATATGTCCAATCCCCTTCACAGCAGAATTCCCAGACATTGCCAGAGAATCCTTACTTCACCATGGCTGTTCTAAACATCAAGAATTTAATGCACAAAATTGCAAGACGAGAATTAGTTAGTCCCATGGCCTTTATGGAAATAAATATAATGGGAGCAGCTCATAAAGAACCTTGTTATCATGCAAATGAATAAAGGTTTACCATTTTTCAAGAGTGCAACATACAAATTTCAGTTCTAGCTAGCACAAACAAACAGTTCAGTTAACTGGGGGTGGGGGGTGGACGACCTTATTTTACACTTAGAGTTTTTCCATAACCTGTAATTTGGCTTAGGGTGAAACAATTTCTCCAACAAAAAGCTAGTTAAGACCCAGACCTAGTGGACCTCACAGACCCACTCTCCCACAATGGTGCCCATAAGTGCCCTTGAGTTCTAGTATTATACAGACATTCATCAGTAGCTAAACCACTAGTTGTCTGAATTTACTCCTACACAGTCACTTAAGAAGACTTTGGCGACAGAAATAGTTGCTTAAGCATCAGGCAGTGTCTAATCAGGCCTGAAAGGCACTAGAGAGATCATCTGCCATAGTAATATGAAAACTGGATTCCTTTTACATGAACTGTAGAGTAAATTCTGATATACAAGTGACCCAACTTCTCACTGATTCACCTCACTTGCAAACCTGTACCACTCACATACGTCAGAAAAATACCCTGTAGGCCAGGTCTTCAATCTGTGGGATGTACTCATTTAGAGTTTGGTGAAGGTGAGGGGGTAGCACACCAGGAATGGTCATGTGCCCCCACAGGGATGGGGAGGAAGCACCACCCTGCTGTGCCCTAACCATGGCTCCAGTCTCAGCTCTGCTCCCCCTTTCCCTGGTTACCTATTGCAATTCCCTAGCTTGGACCTGCTCCTAACCACTGTTGCTGTGACCTGGCATCTAGGTGTGACCTCTGCTCCAACACTTGGCCATGGTCTCAAAGTCTATCCTTGGCTCCCAGCCACATTCCTGACATGACTGTCAGCCTGAAATCCCAACAGTGACTTTGCTCCCAGCTCCAACTGGCGTGGGGGTGGGGGTGGCTGGAGATAGAAGAAAAGAGGTGTGTGTGACCTAATCATTTTGGGGACCAGTGCCCTTGGCTCATCAGAGAGATTCATATCACTCCCCCATTTGTAGCATGAGGGAAGAGACAAGATAAGCTCATGGAAGAACTTATTCTGACATAAACCTGGAGGAAAAGCTTTATTGATATGAAAAATGAACCAACAAAACAGAAATTTTCTTCATTCTGACTTCTAAAAAAGCAATTCTGAGGTGGTTGGAATACAATGAACACTGTGAGGAAAGCAGTCTATTATTTTTTTCTGACCCTCGCTTGTGGGAACTAGGGAAGTTAACACCACTGAATGCAGAAGCTATGAAAGAAGAAGTAAGCCTCATTTCACCTTTTAAAGCAATCTCAGTTTGGGAAAAGAGAAAAGAAAGAAGAAAAATCTACTGCATCATTGCTGTTAAAAACAAATTTCATTAACTATGATAATAACTAGACATCAGCAAAAGTTAAACTTAAAAATGTTTCAAAAGAATCATCAAATCTCATTTAGACAAATGATGAACTATTTATAAACCATTTTAAATTATTATAGTTGGGCATCTGGACTTCCCTGACAAATCTTCTCTTCTATGATTAGCAGATCATACTAGTCAAGATTTTCTTCAAAGTAACCTGTAGAAGAACCACTGTGTGAAATAAGGTCATTGTATACCCTGTTTATCTCGCATAATCTAATATTGTACCAGGAATTTTGCATATTCAACATGCTGAATGACATGTAGCTAATTTAAATGAAAGTAAATCAAGAAATTAAAGACTCAAGAGAAACCATAATACTTGAATGCATTATCTGTGGAAAGCAGAACAATGCAAGCCTATATTTTAGCCACACTGTTCATTCATATAGTTTGTAGTGAAGAAGAAAGTTGATAACTTCCCCACTTGCTAGCATTCAGATTCCATAGCTCTCTCTCCTTTCCCACCAATGTTACATTCCTCTTCCCCCATCTCCTCCAAACAAACATCTACACAAGGCTGCATATTGCCTTCTATATACAGACAATTTTAACAGAGGGGGGAAAAAAGGAAGAAGAAGGGGAAAAAGGGACTTGGGACATTTTCAGTTAGGTAAGTTTACTGTCTGAAACTGTACACAGCTTACTGTAGAAGGAAAATATCCAAGATTGACAGCTGTGCAACAGAAACCAATTAAAATCAATACAACATAGTCACAGAACTGAGACCCAGCTCAAAGTAAAGGCTTCAACATTAAATTCTTGACTGTAAATACCTGTGGTAAAATACTGTAATTTAACTGAAAACACTATACGAATCTTATTTGTGAAACAAAACTTAATGAAAGTGAAATGAAACAGCCAGGCAATTTCTTACTGGACTCTTGAAAGCGATGGGGGAGGGGGCAGCACCCTGGTAATAAAGTCTGAAGATAAGCTAAAAATAATTTCCTTGTAAGAATAATCAAGCACTGATTTTCAGATGCTGATTTACATAGTATAATGTAAGTTATAAAACTGAAATTTTCATTACCAAAATTAAAACACTTTGCTGAGTAGTAAACTACACCGTGGTTACACATCTGTACTGTAGTATATATTCTACACACACATATATACAGCATATACACACATACCAAAATTTTGACGCACTGAGCTACAGATGTTGTTCATCTTTTGCTTTCTAATAACCAGTGTTGTCAATAAAGCTTGGCTTCTACAAGGTGAAGACATTATCATTACTCAGAATGATCTGGAAACAATCCTAAACTCATGACAAAATAAATTGTGTATCACCGTATCTTTCCCCCTCTTCCTTTGGCTGTGGGAGCACATAGATCAATACTCTTCAGCATGAGAATTCCACAGTGAAATTTTCATTTCTTACAAACAGCAACGAAAAGGCCCTAAGCAAGTCCTGTCACTTTCAGTTTAGGAGGAAATGCACTAATAAACTCTTACCCCTGGGTCATCTTTGACAATGGGCAATACTATGCCAGCTCTTATTAAAGGTAATTCATATCAGTGGCCCAAAAATTTCCTTTAAAATTACCATCTTTTGTATCTATGTAGCAGGATGTCAACTTTAAAGTGCCACTGAGAGATAGGACCTGTCATTATGGTTAATTTTCAGCACAGTTTTAACACCAAGGTAACGAAACCCCAAGGGTATGTTTTTTGGCTAACAAGATTTAGTTCGTGGTTATCCAGACAAACAAGAAAATATATTACTCTATATTGTTTTTCAAAGATAACAGTAAGCAACAAATTCTGTATAGGTACCCCCCCCCCTTTTTAAATGTGATATCAAATAGACCAAAGTATTGATATAAAATCTTTTAGGGGATTTAGAGAAATTTAACTAGAATAGAATAAAATAGCCAACATTCATCAGCTTCTAACTCAACAATGGGCAACATATTTTTTAAAACACTGAACTTTAAAATTATAAAATCTATATAGATACACTGTATGTATTCACTAGATTGCTATTTACCATCAAACTATACTTAGGTCATAAAGTTGATATTTACTCTGGATTTCAATACTTACTTTATTTTTCCAAAACTTTTAAAAAACTATTTTATTATATTTTGTCCTTGCACTGGAAAGAACTAAAAACCAGTAGTCATTTCTTGGGCAAATATATCTGAATATTTTAGTTCATTATTTACATAAAAAATTAGTTTCAAGTTTCAATTGGATTAATTGTAACATATTTTAAAACAAAATAATATAGTGATCTAATTGAAGAAGCAACATGATAAACAGCCATACAAAATAGGAGACATCATTATCCAACCCATAGCTGTGCAGCAAGGAAATGGCAAGGTCCAATTAATGATAGTTTTCATAATATAATATTTTGTACTTCACAATCAATCAATTTTTACTGGATGGTCTCAAAGCACATTAAAAATATTAAGTGTCACTGCAAATATGTGAGTAGGTAATTGAACAGCTGAGTAAAGACAGCCATGAAGAGGTTAATGAGTTGACCCAGACCCCACAACAAGTGATTTGCAAAGCTGGGAACTGAAGTAGTAGTTTTGAATCCCAGTTCTGTGTTCTCATGACTAGACCAAGTGCCTCTTTATACCCCACTCCTCCAAATTACAAACTCTAAGCCACTATTAGGCCTGGCAAGTACAAATTTACCAACCAGATCACCTCAGATCAAGAAACTGGGTCAACAAGCCAACTAAAACAGAAAACTTCTCCTTCCTTCTGTGCCACCAACCCTCACTATAATGTAAACATCCCACTCCCTTAGAATGAGACAAGGTTGCATTACAGCAAGCTGCCATGCTTCTGAGTGGACAGAAATTCATTTAATGTATTGAGCTTTTAGGGGGTGGAGTAAACATACTGTCACTTCTCCCCTCACCTACAAACAGGCAGAGAGCAAAATCTCCATAAATGCTTCTAGCCCTCAGATAGATCAAGATCTGAAGAAAATTTTATATACCTGAATCTTTCAGGTTACAGAGAAGCCTGTTATTTTGTGTACTGCAAGGCCCTCTAAGGCAAAAGAAAAACAAAAAAACAAAATAAACAAAAAAAACCCCAAACAAACAAACAAACAAACAAAAAAAACCCCCTCAGAAGTAAAAATTAACCAATTACATTAAACACCTTCATATTTGTTAAATTATTGGCTAAACGTTAATCAGTATTCATTTCATCCAACATTATCAGCATGTAGTGGAAAAGTCTATGGTATTTTATATGTGTTGCATTATTAGGCATTTTTATAGGTTCTCATTCTATGGAAAACACTTCTCAGAAACCAGGATGTCAACATTTTACAGACAGATTCTTTAATTTTATTTAATGAGGAATTCTGTAATTTTATAATGCTATCAGTGGGCTAAATAAAAGTGTGCATATAATGCATTAGTGTTAAGAGTATTTAATTTCATAAAATGAAAGCATTTGCAACTTTACCTCGAACAATAAGTTGAGCAAAATTGGACACGCCAGAGCCTCTCTCTGACTGAGTTACACAGCGATATAAATCCTGATCAGTTTTTGTCACCTCTTGCAACTTGAAGGTAGCAGCAAATCTTCTGTGATTGATATTTTTAGTTTGGGCGACTGGAATATCTTCTCCATTCCGTCTCTGTAAGGAGGGGGAAAAAAAAAGACAGATTGCTTACAAAAGTGTATTTCCTCTTCACAAAGATAAATACCAACAAATGCATCTTAAACCTTCCAAACACATTCTCTCCATACTGGACATTCCACAACAGAAGAGTCTAGTGAAAAGTTTCCCCTCTAGAGCTGAGCAGCGATCTGCTGCAACAAGTCCCAGCAAACTAAGGGTACCCAAGATCTGAGAATCTCCCACCGTGCAGGGTCCTGAAGTCTGAGCTACAACTTGAGCACAAACACCTACAGTAAACAGCCCTTTAGACCCAGTTGAAGTCAGCTGGTATGGATTTTTAGTTGCAATGTAAACATACTCCCAGGAGGCCAAGTGCATCACATCAATCTTGTGTTACTCAATAATAGGCACTATTCACTGGAGAGCCTAGTCTTCCAGGTAGCAGGATCACACAGTGAGACCTGCAACACTGGGGCTGCTTATTACACTTGTAAAGTCAGAACCGATTTATTAGTCCATTTTAAATAAAAGTTCTACATAAACTTGTGCACAGAAAGAGTTCTTGGATTTTTCAACAGCTTTCTGGATACTAGTATTCATCCTCCAACCCCCCCCCCCCCGCCTTTTGGCTAGTTCTTATGCACCAAACACCCACTTCCTGAAACCGTACCTGCCTGACATCATCACCTACAAACTAGAAGTAGTGGGGGGTGGGGGGCACTTTAGAACAATGGGAAACAGGATTTTTTTTTTTAATACTGTGTTTACTGGTTTTCAAACGTCTGAAAAATGTGAAAACTTCAACATAACTTTTGAATACCAAAAAATTTCAGTAAGTTCCATAAATGAAAAAAAAAAACCAACACGACATTTTCAACTGACTGTCATAGAAAACACGAAGTTCAAAAAGTTGTGACTGGCTCTAGCTCCAGGATAAATGTTACCATCTCTGTCCCACAGACAGCATCCCACTCGTAGTACAACTGGATGTAGCTGCTTCTTAAAATCATCAGCATCATTTCTCATCCATCAACAGAGGCGATTACCTGTCCTGCAATAGCATTGCCTACTGCTATCAAATTCCCATTTCAGGTAGAAACCCACGACTTCCTAAGCAACCCCAGGAATATGAAATATTACCCAAAACTAAGACTGAATTTCTGAACATGAAGCAATACTACTAGGCCATAAAGGCAGCAAATTGGAATTTAAAGAAATTAAACCCTCTGGCAAAAAAAGAAGAGGGAAAGGAAATGAGTCAAAGCTGCATATACATTTTCTCTGGCCTCCTGGCATGTAGTAGGTCATTTCATTTTACATCTAACTTTTATGGTCTTAGTACAGGGTTAGGCTCTCTATAAAGGGCTGTCCTCTTCTAATGAAAAAAACATACTGCTGTAAATTAGCCAGCTGTTAGTGCTACCTCCAACTCATCGTAAAACTATTCATTTTCAACCATTAACAAGTTGAAACATTAATCTAAGCTCTTTCTCTCTTACAGCAGTCAAAATGCACCATTCGCACACTCCATTACAACCTCGTCTGAAAACTACCATTTAGATACCTGTGACAGATTTCAGCTTCCTTCAGTCCAAAAAAAATTCTGGTATGAAGAGCATTCCATCTTCTTTATCAACAGCAATTTTATTGGACTGGCTCTCCCTTATTTCATGATAAAAGTTTATATTGAGAAGACCAATTTAATTTCCTTTTCTGCTGTTATGTCAGAGATGGCACTGAGTCAACTGTGGAATTTCCAACTACCCCCACAGGCATAGCTCAGAATGTAGGAGAAAACTGGGAAATATCACCAAACGAAACAAGAAAAAAAATGCATCTCCAATCAAAGAGCAAACTCTGGTCTGAAATGTTACAAAAAAGTACTCAGATCTCTCTTCTTTTAGAGCTAGCGTCTCTTACATGAATACAATTCTCAAAACTATCCATTTCTGATATGACAGTTATCTGAAATTTCATCACATAGTAAGAATACAGGACTCTATTGCCAGCTCTGTGTCTGACTCACTGGATGACCTTTGGCATATCATAGGTTGTCTGTGACTCAGTTTTCCCAACTGTAAAATGTGGAGAATACCTCCCTCACAGAGATGAAGTTAGATTTGATTTACCAATATTCACAAAGAGGCTTGCAGATGGAAGACACTACTGAAATGCAAAACTATCAATAGTATTATTAAACCTTACAACACAGAATAGCTGCTACAGGTAAAGACTTTCAAGTTTCACTGCTACTCAAGCCATAGTAAAAGTACTATGCAATACATACCTCTTTCCTGCTCTTAGCTAGCTCATTATATTTGAAAGTCAGATTCCCTAGCTGTATATTTCCTCAGTTTAAATCAGACTTAAAATGAACACATCTTGATAGTCTGCAAAATGATAAATTATAACTCTGCACATGCTTAATATTAACTAAAATAAAGAAATTACTCTGAAGTTTCCTTCCTTTTCTTGTCTAAGTTCCCTCTCAATCTATGCTTTGATCATCAGCCCAGGGAGGAGGAAGGTGAAGGAAAATCATGTTCTTTCCCAGCACACAAACACTTGCCAACCATTTGTTAAGATAGACTGAAGATGACAAAAGTGTAGATTATGTTGACTAAAAGACTAAAAGTGCAGAATATAGTACTACAGAAGACTGCAAGGCAACTGCAAGTCTATCCCTGTGAAGTACTGAATGGCAGTAGAACAGGAAAAATAAAAGGATTTAACATTTGTTTTAAACACATGCTTTTGAAAAATGTTCAATACTCTTCTGTAAATGCTATTTATTTCTGCAGCACAAGGGGTTTACTGCATAATACAACTGATTAATCCTTTTTGAAAACAAAACAAAAAAGAAGTAAAATATGCTTCTAAAAATATGATGCATTTCTTTTTGCTTCAAAGGGTAGAATTTCCTTACATTAAGGCATTCCCCTTCACATTGACTCCAATGTTTTTAAAATTCCAGTGCTTCGAACTCTCATTCTCTTTGACATTGAAGTACTTTACAAAGCCTATACTGTAAAACAAATTACTCTCCAAGTGTTACAGCTCACTTATTAAAGCTGCTCTACATGCTTAATGCTAGAAAAAACACAATTAACTGGGCTCCTAATTTTAAAATGAATAATGAAACCCTTTAAAACAGCTATGGAATTGCCTCAATATCAATATTCAGAAATTTAATTAGCTTAATTTTATTTACTGTTCACAATCAAACCTAGAATTGTCTTTGTGGACTGCATTAATGAATTATGGCTCCCTTATCTTTGTGGATTTAGAATGTCTCAAGAATGGCCAATGTCTGTTTTACTCCTACAGTTCCTCTAGGCCCTCACTGTATTTGAGATCTTTAAAACAGGCTTCCCATAATAGTATTAACAATGCCAAATTACCCAGCTCAGAATGTATCTATTCGATTTTATCTTTGAAAATGTTCCCCTGAGCTTTAAACTGAGGCAAACTGAAGCCTACAGACTCCTGTTCTATGAGCAGCACCATAGACTATGCAGACCTTGGGACATCCTTGGTTACTTAAGTTTTTAAAAGTATAATACTACTTCTTACAATGAGTTATGTATTAAGTATTGTTTGCACTGCAGGAGCACATAAGACCAAGACCACACTGGTACGTAGGTGTTCAGTGCCCACTGGAAAAGGACAGTCCCCGTCTCTAGAACATAAGAGAAAACACATGACTATAGACCAATGCTTCTTAAACCAGGTGTCCCAAGCCAAAACGGGACTGTGAGATGAAGGGTACAAGCAGAATGGGGTGAGCAGGAAAGCTGTCCAGGTGGGAAAATGCTAGCATCCTGTAGCAGGCATGGGATTTTCATTTTCGCTTCTGAACTGCTGCTGGTTGTGATGGTGCATTCAGAGCTGGGTGCCAGGCTAGCAGCCCAGGTTTGAAGACAGCACCACCAGCAGTGCAAATGAGTGGCAATACCATAGTAATTTTTTGTGGTTTTTTGGAGAGTGGGCATCACAGCCTGATATATTTTCAAAGAGGGTATAAGGAGATTGGGGGAGCACAAGGAAACAAGGCTTCATTATGATAGTGTTTGGTCTCAGTACATCAGCAGCCTATTGTCAGGTTGTAACAATCACAGCAAAAAAGTTTTAAGGAGGGCTCTGAAGGAGAAAGGTGTAGTAACTCTGAAGATGTTTATGAGTAAACTCTACCCAAGCATGAGTAGCGATACAGAAGAAAGTACAGAAGTGTTTCTTTGAAAATGTAACAAGCAGACTGTGAAGGCCAGTATCAGTGGTGGATCGGAGGCTGACATCTTGATAGCATATCTGAGATAAAAAGGGTGGGGATAGACACTGAATCGCCTTTGAAGGTAAGACAAGTGTTAGAATATAGATATTTAGGCCTTCCTGTAAAGGCCTGCGAGCCAATGATTTTTAAGGATGTACTTAGCTAGTTACAGGGGTATCAAAACTAAGAACTACTCTCACTGTGACAGTCTGGGGCCATGTATTCTGGCTCAGAGGTAGGAGTGGCAGCCGTAAACTGGGGAGCATGCAGATACGTACATACATTCCCACATAACATTTAATCCCAGGCTATTAAGGTTATCCAGCCTAACACTTCCCAATAAAAGGAAGATCCCAGTAATAAGCATCTGGTTTGGCAAAAGAATTACACATCAACCGTTCCAAAGGAGTAGCAAAGTCAGTTTAGTTTAGCAAAACAAATTAAAGCTGATGTGATAAATAAATTTGTTAGTCTTTGTAAGTGCCACAGGACCCCTTGTTTGTTTTAATCAACACTTGTGGTTGTAAAATCTACACTCCTCATTGTGTTGTCTTTATGGTCCCCAATTCTCTATTATCTATTATAATGATTTCTGCCTGATTCTTTGATTCTGTCTCAATTAATTTTAATCAGTAAAGGTAATGGTATGACTGGTTTAAGAATTAGGTTAAAATAGAATTGGTCAAAGAATCAACTTGTAATATTATTAAAGAAATGATTGGTCAAAATACACTACAAAAACTGAGGTAAAACAGGATGGGGGGGGTTAAATTGGCTTAAAGGACTAGGGGTTCCTAACAGATGCTTGTGTTAAAAAGATCTCAATAAACCTGGCGTAATGCCTGTTGCTAGACTCTGGTCTTCTACTCCTGTGACTGAAACAAGAACTGAAAGGACTTGGGAGGGTCTTTACATTTGATGATAGAGAAAAAGAAGGAGCCAATAGAAAGATGGAAAAAGAGGGGTGGTGTAGTGATATGCTTGTAGAAGGTTGTGAATTTAGAGACTCCCTAGCATGGGCCATTGTTGTGTAAATTGGGAGATGTGCCCCAGAGTAGATTTAACATGGCTGCTCCCAGGTACAAACCTGGATACCTGTCTGTATGATTAAAGTTCTATTCCTTACTCATTCTGTAGCAGCATCTTTAATGAACCCTCAAGATCATTACATGGTATCAGAAGATGGGGAATGAGTTTGGAAACTAAAAAGACTTGGAGGAAAATTCCTGCATTTGCACCTGAAAACAGCAAAACATCAGGGATCTCTGAAAACAAAGAAAGCCTTCAGCAAGTAAGTGTAAGCTCTAACAATGGATGTTTTACAGGCTCCTTCACCTCTCCAAATGTCTGGTAATGTTGCAGAAAACTGGCTAAAGTTTAAGCAGTGATTTCTGTTGTATTGGTCTGCCATTGGAGCACAGAACAAAGATGAAAACCAGAAATCATCTATATTTTTGCATGTTGTTGGGGAGGAGGCACTGGATGTATATAATAACTTTGAATTTCAAGATGGTGAAAGCATGAATTTAAACACTATACTGACTAAGTTTGAGGAATATTGCTTGCCAAAAATGAATGTGACTTTTGAGAGGCATAGATTTTTTACATGCATGCAAAAACCTGATAATACCATAGACCAATATGTTACAGAATTAAGGAAACTCAGTAAAAGCTGTAACTTTGGTGGCTTGGCAGAGTCTCTGATCAAAGATAGACTCATTTGTGGCATTACAGACAATGGATTAAGAGAAAAACTGCTCAGAGAGGGAGAGATCTCTTTGAATGAAACCCTTCAAATATGTTAGGGCCACTGAAATGGTAAAAACACAAGTAAAAGAGCTGAATTCACCAGAAGGGACAGTGCATGCCCTTAGACAAACAGCATGTAGCCAGAGTGGTTCAAATCACAATGTGGAACCAAACTCTGCTATCAGGAAGACTGAGTCCAGACGGTCTTGTGGCAAGTGTGGATCACGGCATGGTCCCAAACAGTGTTTTGCCTATGGGAAACTCTGTCATAACTGTGGGAAACTTAATCATTTTGCAAACTACTGCAGATCCCAAAGGCGCAAAAATCAAGTGCATTTAGTTACTGACAGTGATACAGAGGAGTGCTTTGTAGATGTACTGGGATCAAGCAAACCTAGTGAGAGGGACTGGATACTGCCTCTGTCAGTGAATGGAACAATCATTCCACTGAAACTAGACACAGGAGCTCAGGTTAACATTCTGTCTACATGAGATTATGAGAGACTGAGAATAAGACCCAAGCTGGGACCAACAAACATAAAAGTAACTGGGTATTCTGGAACAAATATACCTGTGCAGGGACGCTGCTTCGCTAGCGTTAACCATAAGAACACCATGTACAGGTTGCCTTTCATTGTAGTGCCACAGGAGGTGACACCAATTTTGGGCTTGGCCGCCTGTGAGAAACTGAATCTGGTAAAAAGGGTGCTCTCACTACAAGATAGGCCTGCATCTGGCTATGAGGCACTCCTTGAAGAATATCAGGACCTGTTTCAGGGATTGGGTTGCTTGCAAGGTGAACAAACAATCCACATAAACAAGCAGATCCCTCCAGTCATTCATCCATGTAGAAAGGTGCCATTTGCACTCCATGATAAACTCAAGGCTGAGCTTGAAAGGATGGAAGCAATGAAAGTAATACAAAAAATAGAGGAGCCAACGGAATGGGTGAGCTCCCTAGTTATAGTGCAAAAAAGTAATGGCCAGCTACGCATATGCTTAGATCCCAGAGACCTCAACAGAGCTATACAAAGAGAACATTTCAAACTACCAACTAGAGAAGAGATTATGGCTCAGTTTGCAAATGCTCAATACTTCAGTAAATTGGATGCATCCTCTGGATTTTGGCAGCTAAAATTAACAGAGGAAAGCTCAAAATTATGCATATTTAATACTCCTTTCGGAAGATATAGATTTTTACGCTTACCTTTCGGCATAGCTTCAGCACCAGAGGTGTATCACAAAACTGTACACATGATCTATGAACATATTAGCGGTGTGGACACCTCCATGGATGACATCATTATCTGGGGCTCTACAAAAGAGGAGCATGATCGTCGGCTTCGGCAAGTGTTAGATGCAACTAGAGCCGCAAACCTCAAACTAAATAAGGACAAATGTCTGTTAGGAGTTAGAGAACTGACTTTTATAGGGGACATTGTTTCTCACGAAGGTGTAAAACCGGATAAGAGGAAGATTTCAGCCATTGAAATGATGCCATGTCCCCAGTCAAAGAAAGATGTCCAACGGTTCCTGGGAATGGTTAACTATCTTGGAAAATTCATACCCAATCTTTCTGCCAAGTCGGCACCACTGAAACAACTCCTACAGGACAAAAATTAATGGTGCTGGGATGCTGCACAGGAGGAATCATGGAGAAGTTTAAAACAAGACTTGATACAGGAACCAGTATTGAAATTTTTTGCTCCAGAGAAGCCCATTAAAATTTCAGCTGATGCATCACAGTCGGGGTTGGGTGCCGTGATTTTACAAAAACATGAAGATTGCTGGCAACCTGTGGCATATGCATCCAAATCACTGACTGATGCAGAGACTAGATATGCACAGATTGAGAAGGAGCTTTTAGGAATCTTGTTTGCCTGTGAGAGATTCAATCAGTATATTTATGGACAGAGAGTGGAAGCTGAAACAGATCACAAGCCCTTGATTGCATTATTTAAGAAACCACTAAATGACTGTACCTTAAGGATTCAAAGAATGATGATCAAATTGCAGAAATACAATTTACTGGTGACCTACACACCAGGCAAATTTATGTTCACTGCAGATGCACTTTCCAGAGCAGTACCAACTATGGTACCCGAGAAGACACTGGAAACAGAAGTGCAAGCCTATGTAGATATGATTGTGAGTGCAAATCCCATAACTAACAGAAGACTGCAACGCATAAGAGAAGAGACTGAGAAAGATGAATCGTTGGGACTCCTCAAAGAGGTGATAATTAAAGGATGGCCTGAAATAATAAGCAGTTGCTCTCTAAGTATAAGAGACTATTGGAACTGCAGGCATGAACTGACTGTGGTAGATGGGGTGATTTTCAAAGGTGGTAAGGTTGTAATACCACGGAGCCTCCGAAAAGAAATGTTACAGAAGACTCATGAAGGTCACTTAGGAATTGAGAAGTGCAAAGAACGAGCACGAGAGGTCATGTATTGGCCGCGGATCAATCACGACATTACCAATGTGGTAAAAAACTGCTTTTCGTGCTTGAAATACAGGCCATGCCAACAGGCAGAGACACTGAGACCCCATCCTGTTCCACAGAGACCTTATGAGAAGGTAGGTGTGGATTTATTTACCTGGCGTTCCAAGGATTACTTAATAGTCACTGATTATTACTCTTTATATCCAGAAATTTGCACACTGAACAGTACTAATAGTAATTCAGTGATCACTGGCATGAAAGGAATTTTCTCCAGACATGGAATTCCTGACGAGGACTTCAGCGACAATGGGCCACAATTTTCAAGTGCAGAATTCAGGCAGTTTGCCTTAGATTGGGATTTTCATCATGAAACTTCCAGTCCCAATTATCCCCAATCAAACAGACTGGTGGAAAGGTCTATACAGACAGTAAAGACCCTGATGAAAAAGACTTTTGAAAGTGGAGGTGATCTGTATACAGCACTGCTGGTCTACTGAAGTACACCCCTGGAGAATGGCTTTTCTCCAGCTCAGCTGTTAATGGGAAGAAGGATCAGATCTAACTTACCTATTACTGATAAATTGCTGCAATCTAAGAACAATGCTAACATTCGGAAGATGAAAGAAAACCAGAAGTGGAAGCAGAAATATTATTTTGATAGAAGGGCTCGTGTTCTTCCATCCCTTAACCCAGGTGATAGAGTGTGCCTGAGGAATCACTCTTCTAATACCTGGGGACAAAGAGGTACTATTAAAAAACAGCTGCATCCACGGTCTTACATGGTCCACACAGATCAAGGGGACACATTTCGACGGGATCTACGACTTATTCCAGAAAGTTCCAACACCGTGGAAGTTGAGGTAGATTCTGGCATGCCTCCCCTTACTGATCCGATATCTTCAACACATCAGGGAACAAGAGAATTCAGACCTGAACGAAGGACCAGTACTGAGAAGATCTAATCGAGTCATCAAACGTCCAGAAAGACTCAAAGAGACTTGCTAGGATATGTAAGGGAAGTGGGTGGTAAAGACTCACTTGAGAGTTATGTGTTAGTAACCTCTCCTCTCTAGGTAGTTCAGATTCTGGATTTATGGACTGTCCTTCTGCATGTTTTTTTTTTTTAGATAGCTGTTATGTGTTGTTAGATGTTAGTGCATGTATTATTGGCTAGCTTTTATATGTATCTAACTGTTTGCTTCTTTTCCTTAGGGGGGAAGATGTAGTGATATGCTTGTAGAAGGTTGTGAATTTAGAGACTCCCTAGCATGGGCCATTGTTGTGTAAATTGGGAGACGTGCCCCAGAGTAGATTTAACATGGCTGCTCCCAGGTACAAACCTGGATACCTGTCTGTATGATTAAAGTTCTATTCCTTACTCATTCTGTAGTATCATCTTTAATGAACCCTCAAGATCATTACAGGTGGCATGGTCAAAGCTATGGGCTAGGAAAATTGTCTTTGGAACACTCTTGAATGAATACTAGAGGGGCAAAAACTTCATTTGCTGAGGCCAGAGAAGAGGATGTTGAAGTAAATGAGACATGACATAATGGCAGGCAGGATGGAAGTAAGAATTCAGTCAGAATTAAAAAGTGTAATTTGCTCAAATTTCATTAAAGGTTTTTTTTTGTTTTTTTGTTTTTATAGGTTGAAGCGTTGTCTGACTGCTACTTTTCTTCAATATGAGTGAAGTTAATGTAGCTTCTTGAACAGGTGTACAAACTATATCCCCACATATACTGTAACTATCTCTATAATTTTAATAACCAGTGGACTCAACACTGCAACCAGAGAGCAGCCTCCCATTAAGAAAATAAATGTTGAAGCAAATACCCTGTCTTCACCTCAGCATATATCTTCCACTGGAAGACCATTAACTAGTCACAGCATTCAGATGATCTAAAATGATCTCTTAATTGAACTGTTCTTCTTAATGTCAGGGCTCTTAAAAGGGCAAAAAGAAAAGCAGCCGTGTTCACCGCTCATTAGAGGTTCATGGTAGCTATATTGTTTCAATTTATGTGTCACTCACTCTGAACGGAGCTTGAAAACTCAGCTCAATTAGGTTTTGAAAACTCAATTTAAAATTAGTGTGGATTTATGCTAATAAGAATTGGCTGCACTCTGCACTTTTCTTGATTCCTTTAGTTCTCTGCTGTCTGATTTGATAACCTTGGACCACTCACTTCAGATGGGTCAGAGAAAGTAATGCCATATGCTCTCAGTCAGTAGTTTTCATCTTTTTTTTTTTGAAAATAATGGTGTACATAGCAAAAACCAACATGCCATAAGTAGTTCATTAAAACAAGTATAAGCATCTTAAACTATTCCAAAGCTGCATACACTTATATCAGTGTTCTTTAAATTTTGGGGCCATTTCTAAATTTTGTCAATTAAAACATTTTATATGCCATATGCTTTTACTCTGAAGGAAAGTACATAACCACCCTTACTACTACAGATTTTAAAGTGCCTTTTAAGTTCAACAATATACTTTATCCTCCCTTTAAAAAAAAAATCCTTTTATGAGACAAAGTAACACATCTCCCTGCAGTCTGGACTGGTGTGCAACTGCGTCACACTGATCCCTTATTCCTGGGTCCTATCTTATTCTGCTTTGCTGTGTGAACCACTCATTCTCAAGTTGGCTCACACTCAGCTTCCTGTGAATAACTGGTCCTTGATCTCATGAAGGAATGGTTTTGGCCAGCTGATCATGGGGTTCACTCCCAGCAAATACCCCGGTCCCAGGTCCTGCTTCTCATGGGGGATTTCAATTATTCTGACATCTGTTGGGAGGGCAATACAGCAGTGCACAAGCAATCCAGGAAGTTTTTTGAGATTGTTGAAGACAACTTCCTGGTACAAATGCTGGAGGAGCCAACTTGGTGCCTTGCACCTCTCCAAATGCTGCTCACAAACAGAGAAGAACTGATTGGGGAAGTAAACGTGAATGGCAACCTGGGCAGCAGTGACCATGAGATGGTAGAGTTCAGGATCATGATCAAAGGAAGAAAGGAAAGAAGGAAGACACAAAAACTAGACTTCGGAAAAGCAGATTTTGGCTCCCTCAGGGAACAGATGGGCAGGATTCCCTGGGAGGCTGATCTGAAGGGTAAAGGCTTCCAAGTGAGCTGGCTATATTTTAAAGAAACCCTGGTAAGAGCATAGAAGAAAAAACATACCGACGTGCAGAAAGAACAGCAAATGCGGAAGGCACCCAGTGTGGCTTAGCAGAGAACTCTGCGGTGAGCCAGAACAAAAAAGGGAAGCTTATAAGAAATGGAAGCTCGGACAGATGACTGGGGAGAAGTATAAAGATATTGCTTGGGACTGCAAAAAATCAGGAAGGCCAAATGGCAATTGGAGTTGAAACTAGCAACAAATGTGAAGGATAAAAGGAAGGGGTTCTACAAGAATGTCAATAACAAGAAGAGGATCAGGGACGGTGTAGGGTCTCTTACTAAATGGGTGGATGATGTGGAAAAGGCTGAAGGACTCAATGCTTTTTTTTTAATCCAGTCTTCACAGGCAGGTTCAGCTCCCAGACTAATACACTAGATATGACAGATTGGAGAGAAGAAGAGAGGCCCGCAGTGATGGAAGGTCAGATTAGGGACTACTTAAAGATGTTAGATGTGCACAAGTCTATGGGGATGAATGAACTGCATCCAAGGGTGCTGAGGGAGTTGGTCAGTGTGATCGCAGAGCCGCTGCCCATTATCTTTGAAATCTCTTGGTAAACAGGGGAGGTCCCAGAGAACTGGAAGAAGACAACTATAATGTAGGCACCCTGTACTTTAGGAGCCTCTGAAATCAAGTGAGAGGTTAACATTTAAGCAGCTCCTATGTGCTGTAAATTTTCCACTGAGAGACTACAACTGCCATGATCCCTTGGGAAAAAGAGAAGGACCCTGCCTGTCCCTCCAGGAAGCAGGGTGGAACAAAGGGGTCTCCACAAAGGAAGAGAGACATGTCAGAATCTGGAAGCGGCTGTAAGTGCTCCTGAAGCTGCTCCTGGAGATCCTGAGACTGCTGGAGAATTGCTCAAGCAGGGAGCTTCAGAGGTTGGTGGCTTACTCAGCCCAAGCAGGGTCTGAGCCTAAAGCCAACTGAACTGGATCTGCACTCAGGGTGTGAGTGTCTCCCCCCCACCCATTTGGAGCAGGGCTTGTAAAGCATGGGAGTCTACTGAGAGACTGACTGCCTGAGAAGAGGCAGTGTGGCAGTTCCCTTGAACAAGGGCCAGGACTACAGACATTTGGTTGGGCTCACTCCGGATCCTCAGAGTGGTTCTGAGCAGATACACTAGACCAACAGAGTGCTGCCTTGTCTCCTTCATTGACCCTCCAAGCGTGCCCACACAAGCAAGGGGTTGGGGTTGGGAACTCTGGGAAGTGTACCCTCTGAGTTGGAAAAAGGGCTGTCAACATGCTAGTTAGATAAGTTTCCTTTAAACTGTATTCTGTGTCCGATTTATTTACTTGCCCCTGTGTATATAAATTAGTAGTAATGTTCAATTCCAGTCTGTTATAATAATTTTCTTTGTTAAGTAAAGGTTTCTTACATGCAATTAAGAACCACAAATGTATTATTTAATAAAAAATTCCCCTCTCACCCCATAGGTAGTACGTGTCTTCCTCAACCTTGGGTCCTCTACCAGAGGCCTGGGAGTTTGAGGGTTCTGCGCAGTATCTTAGCTGTTCCAGCAGAGGGCCCCAAGGGTCAGTACTGGGGCCCATTCTGCTCAAAACCTTCATTAACATTCTTGGTAATGGATAGATTGCACACTCAGTATGTTTGTGGATGACACCAAGCTGGGGGGGAATGGTAGACACGCTGGAGGGCAGGAACAGGATTCAGGGAGACCTAAACAAATTGGAGCAGTGGGCCAATAGAAATCTCATGTGGTTCAACAAGGCCAAGTGCAAAGTCCTGCACTTAGGACAGAAAAACTCCAGGTACTGCTACAGGCTGGGAACCAATCGGCTAAGCAGCAGTACTATAAAAAGGGACGTTGGGATTATGGTTAATGGGAAGCTGGATATGAGTCAACAGCATGCTCTTGTAGCCAAAAAGGCTAATGGCATACTGGGCTATATCAGTAGGAGCTTTGGAAGCAGATCGAGGGATGTGATTATTCCCCTCTATTTGGCACTCGTGAGGCCACATCTGGAATACTGTGTCCAGTTTTGGGCTCCACACTACAAAAAAAGATATGGACAAATTAGAAAGAGTCCAGCGGAGGCCAAGGAAAATGATGAGGGGCTGAGGCAAATGACTTATCAGGAGAGACTGAAGGAACTCGGCTTATTTAGCCCACAGAAGAGAAGACTGAGGGGGGATTTGATAGCAAACCTTCAGCTACTTAAAGGGGTGCTCCAGAGAGGAGGGAGCTAGGCTGTTCTCAGTAGTAACAGAGGACTGAACAAGCAGCAATGGATTCAAGTTGCAGCTAGGGAGGTCAAGGTTGGATATTTGGAAAAATCTTCGCATTAGGAGAGTGGTGAAGCATTGGAATGTGTTGCCTAGGGAGGTGGTGGAATCATCACCTTTGGAGATATTTAAGGTCTGGTTAGACAATACCCTGGCTGGGATGATTTAGTGAGGGTGGTTCTGCATTTAGCAGGCGGTTGGACTAGATGACCTCATGAGGTCCCTTCCAACCCTATGATTCAATGCAATCCAGGGAACTGCCATTTTACAAGAGTTCAGTGCTATATACCAGTGGTTCTTAAGCACTGTGTCAGGACACATTACTGTGTCACCATGTAGTGGTAAGCATGTCACAGAGAGCTGGAGAGATGGCTGGATTTAGCAGGGGCAGGGGTAAGGGGAGTGTTGTAGGGTCGTGGTATGTCTGTGTGTTGTAAGGTCGTGATTTGCCACCAAGTGTGTCACAATCTGCAAAAGGTTGAGAACCACTGATGTACACTGCGCTCTGCTAGCTTATTATACTGTCCATCAATTTATCAAACAAATTGATATTTACCAGCTCTGTCATTGTAAGTGATGTCTCTACATGCACTCAATCCACAAGCACTGTTTTAGCTAAAACAAATAAGTTTATTGACTACAGCAAGATTAAGTGATCATACATCAGATTAATATCAATCAAGAGACTGATATGAAGTAAGGATTTGCTCACTATTAACTAAAAGGTAACTTGCATCCTAAATTAAACTCTCCTAGTGAGAAAGTTTTTCCCAATATCAAACCTTGACAGCCCTGGCTGCAGCTTGAAACCATTGCTCCTTGTTCTGTCTTTTATCACTACTGAGAACAGCCAAGCTCCCTCCTCTTTGGAGCACCCCTTCAAGTCATTGAAGGCTGCTATCAAATCCCCCCTCAGTCTTCTCTTCTGCAGGCTAAATAAGCTGAGTTCCTTCAGTTTCTCCTCGTAAATCATGTGCCCAAACCCCTTAATCATTTTTGTTGGTTCCCTCAAATGAGCATCACATCACCAGGTGCTCACGCCAGTCCACCGTTCCTCTGTGCACGCTAATGTGTGACCCTCACTTATCATTGTGACTGGAGTCTATTCAAACCATGTGAGACACACACCTTGGGATATGACATAGCAGAGTTTCCTATCTGTCCATATGAATGGCATTGCAAGCAACATACAGTATGTCATGAGCATTCCAAAACACTGCAAGTGACCTACTTTCCATCAGACAATACACAATTACACTATCCGGGTGAACATGAATGATACACAAAGCACAAGTTATACTATAATGGTGTACATGGGGTACAGCACATCTCAGATGACAGTTATTTTCTTCTCCCTCTCCTGAAAGAAGTCAACCTATGCCTGGGGAGTTTTCTTACTACTTTTGACCTGGGGCAATGACTACATTTGCAGCCCACCATCTTCACACTCACTGTGCAGAGCAGGTGGTGTCTCAGCACAGCCCTTCACCTGCCCCAGGTAGGAAGGTCTGTATCTGTGTGGGGAGGGGAAAGGGCAGAGACTTTTGAAGTGCACATGCAGATACTTGGGTCTGCTGCCGCTTCCTCCCCCAACACACACTTACACAGTGTGTTGTGCCTGCCTCGCCCCCTGCTGTCTGGCAGTGGCTCTGATGGGGCAGCCTCACTCCCCAGCTGGATGGCAGGCCTTTCACAACATGCGAGAGGCAGGGGGCACTCAGGGTCTCCCCAGTGCCTCCTGCATCCTATACCCCTAACCACTGTGAAGGGTTCACTGGCCTGGCCAGGCATGCAGCACCACCCCTTCTTCTCATGGCTACATACACACTCACTTGTGGCTCCAGCCTGGCTAGGGTGGCCTCACTCCCTCCCAGCTTTGGGGGGTGCCAGGCCAGCAACCCCTGCAGCTCAGCACCTGGGGGCCATCCCATACCCCAAGACTTGAGGGTCGTTCCATCTGAGAGGAGACACTGATGGAGTCACTTTTTTTTGAAAAAATGTAACCCTATTTATTTACAACACAGCAGGACTCACACAGCATGAGACAACCTCTTTGCTTACAGTTCCAACGCTTCTCTAGTCAGCAATTAGTCCAAAGGCCCACTATGTTTCAGCATTTCTCATGTCCATATTCCTGTGGCCATGGCTTCCTTACGGTCTTCTCCAGTGTTTTCCATAGTTTGCTCTCTCGCTCTCCTGTCGCTAAAACCAGTCAGCAAAGCTTCTCTAGCCATAAAGTTCAAATTCCTGAGCAGTTTGATGTGTCCTTTGTTTTAGGCGGTTATATGCCCCAGCGATTTGATTGGAGGCTGTCACAGATCTGTCTGAGCTCCTTCCCCTGGCAACTCACTCAACAGCTGTGCCATTGAATCCCCAGGAGTTTTAAGCCTGAATAGTATGAATAGAGTCCAGTCACTATCCCTGTCTTGGGGTCTGTAGGCATACTTTTGAAACACAGACTTTTCTAAGAACTGTGATCCTATGGCCCAGATGCTTAGCACCTGGACCCTGTGGTAGCTCCTCAGACACCTGTAGTTTATAAACACAGTTTCTTCCCTGAATCCTACACAATGTATGAGCCTTCTGGATTCCAGTTTAACCCTCTTAGCAGTCATATCGTAAGCACAGCATGTATAATAAGGAAGTACCAAAATGCTCAGGCAGTTCTTGCACCAGCAGGTGTCTAGCGGCACCAAGAACAGCACCAAATCCCAGCCTTGGGCAACCAAAGCACCATGCTACCCATCTCAGGTAGCCAACACAGCTGCAACTCCGATAGCTGCAGCCTGTTCTGCTCATTATACGAGTGGAGCAGGAGCCCACTAGCCTTGGCTATCCTCTCCTACCTGGGCAGCAGGCAGTTCGGGTTCTACTCCCCCCTCAGGCGGCTGTGTACTTGACAGCTCTGAAAAGGAGCCGAAGCACAACACCCCTAGAATACCACATCCTTCCAGTGTGGGTTCTGGCTGGCTCTGACCCAGAAACACATATTGCTGAGTAGAGATTAAGAAGCTACAGCTGGTGACTCTCTCCTCCCTGAGGCTACTGGGCAAGGGGAGATGCTCACTTATTGCCCCGCCATTGCCCTCCTCCTGCATTAACAAAAATATAAAACCACTGAGAGAGGCAGGGAAGAGGAACGGTTCCACTTCACCACTGCTGAGGGGAAGCCAGATGGGTCCAGACATACAACTCCTAAAAAGCAAAGCACCAGGAAGCTGTTCCAGAAGTGTTGTGGACCATTTCAATGCAACCTAATTGCTGACTTTATTGCTCCTTACTTAAGTATGAGAGACACACAGCAGATACAGATCACAGAGAAAACAACAAGCATCATGCTCCACATGCTAGCTCTCTCTTCCTTTGGAAGTTCTTCGGGGACATCCTTGTTCAGGTAGGCAGGGTGCACCTACCTCATTATGTTACTGCAGCAGCTCCATTACTCCGGATGCTCTATTACAGGGGTGTCAAACTGATTTGCTATGGGGGAAGGAGGGCAGATTTGACATGCATGTATTTCAAGTGGGTCGTACATACTGTAAATCGAAATACTACAGCACTCTCACGGAGGTCTGTGTATGTGAAACTGTTCTCCGCAATACCTCTCTCTCTCAGGGAGAGACTGTGGTCATAGAGTGTAGTGTTGCAAACCCAGGATTCCATGATGTCACAAGACCTGACACTCTGGCGGCATTGTAGAGTGCTGAGTGTGTAAGACTGCACTCTGAGAGACCACAAGACTACACTCTCTCTCTTTCTCTGTTATGTGCAGTCCCGCATATCGCAGTTGCAGGCCAGATACAAGTTCACAAATCACATTCAGTCCGGGATCGCATGTTTAACACCCCTGCTCTAAGAGGGGCCCTTATTGCTAGGTAACCTCTCTCCGGACAAACCAGTTATTCTTGTTGGGAGCCAGTAACAGAACAACAGAATCCTAGAACAAGAAGGGACCTCAAGAGGTCAATCTTATATAGTCCCCTGCAGGTATGGTAGGACTAAGTATTATCTAGACTAGTGGTTCCCAACCAGTGTGCCGGGGCACACTGGTGTGCTGCGGCAACACCCAAAGTGCGCCGCAAGCATCCCCAAGAGCTGTAGTTAAAGTTTCCTCCCTGCTCAGCCCAGCCACGTGGGCTGTGCAGGGCTGGGAAAAGGCAGTGGTTGAAGTAAAGTGGAAGGCACAGGAACTCATTTCTGGGATCCCCTATTTTTAGGCAGGCAGCATTCTGGCTCCCCTAAAAATAGAATAAGGCATTGGAAAGTGGAGTTCCAGGGGTCCCCCTCAAAACATCATGAGCAGCTGGAACGCAGAGTTCGAGTGGCTCCACTTTAAACCACTTTAACCCAGGAGTCTGGAAATTTTGTGAGTCTCTCCCCTGAAGGGTGGAGCACCTTGTGTCAGCAGCCTGCAAACAGCCCAGGTAAGAGCTTTTGGGGGAGGACTGCCAGGGGTGGTGTGGGGCAGATGTGTGTGTAGTGATGTGTAGCAGAGGGTATGTAGCTGGGGTTGTGGGGTGGCAGTTTGGTTGGGGGGGGGGTGTAGCTGGGGGCTGGAGGCCTAGTTCTGGCCCCTGCAGTGATGGGAGGGTCCATCACAGGCAACAGGGGGCTGGGGGAGGGGAGGACAGGACCCACTGGCATGGGTGGGAACAGCAGTGGGGTGAGAATTTGCCCTGGGTGGCAGGGAGCCACTGTGGAGAAGGGGGAAGTGGGGCTCCCCTGCCCTACCTTCCCACTCCCCAGATTCCCCTCTGCCCCCCACAAAGCCACTCTTGTTCTCCCTTCCTCTCTCCTCTCTTGCAAACCTTGTGCTGTTCCCCACATGCCTCCCCTTGTCGTTTTTTGCCACCCCTACTCTGCTCCTCAGACTCACTACTGCCACTGGATACGACTCCTGACCTCCCCTGCTACCTCACATAGCAGTGTTTCCGAAACACTGTGCCATGGTTCATGAATATTCATAAGTCATTTAAGTACATTTGAATAGTCATGAGTTTTTTAATAGTGGTGTGCCTCAAAAAAATTGAAGGTATCAAGGTGTGCCATGTCAGAGAAAAGGTTGGGAACCACTGATCTAGACCACCTGTGACAGATGTTTGCCCAACCTGCTCTTAAAAGCTTCCACTGATGGAGATTCCCTAGTCAATTTATTCCAGTGCTTAAATACCCTGATGCTCACAAAACTTCCTAATATCCAACATAAAACATCCTTGCCACAGTATAAATCCACTGCTTCTTGTACTATCCTCGGAGATTAACTAGAACAATTTTTCTTCTTCCTCTTTATAACAACCTATTATGTACTTGAAAACACCTATCATGTTCCCCACTCAGTCTTCTCTTCTCTAGACTAAACAATCCCAGTTTTTTTTAATCTTCCCATGTAAGTCATGTTTTTTAGACCTTTAATATTTTTTGTTGCTTTTCTCCAGACTTTCTCCATTTTGTCCACATCTTTCCTCAAATGTGGCACCCAGAACTGGACATAATGTTCCAGCTGAAGCCCAACTAATGCCAAAGAGAGCAGCAGAATTACTTTTCATGTCTTGTTTACAACACTCCCGCTAATACATCCCAGAATGAAGGGTCCTAGTTCATTATTTCACTAAACTGTCCTCTATACCTTTGAATTTAGCCAAACATAGAAGTAGAGAGAGCATCAAGAAGATAACAAGCCCTTATACTCAAAATGGAGGTTGCAGTCTGATAACAATACATAGAGTTTATAAACTCATGTAGAATTCACAAATTGTAAAGACAGATTCCTAAATCGTAAGACAAGTCTTTACTATTTCAAGAACTTGGTTAATATAACTAAATTATATGAACTTTTAATGAGGTTAAAGCCAATCCACAAAGGAATCATCCTTTTTCTGTGCCTAAATATCCAAAGGGGCAGCCAAGTTAGTCTAGTTCAATAAAACAAACAAACAAGGAGTCCTGTGGCACTTAAAAGACCAGCAAATATATTTATTGCATGAGCTTTCATGGGAGAAAATCCCACTTCGGCAGATGCTTTGTGCCTAAACAGAGATTCAATCAAACTAAAATACTACACACAGACAACCTCAAATTTTGGGAAAGTTCAAAGCTGAATTTGAAATAGAATGTCTCAAGGGCAACTATATGGTAAGCAAAACAAACAAAGAGTCCTGTGGTACTTTCAAAGACTAACAGATTAATTTATTGCATGAACTTTCATGGGTGTAATTCCACTTCATCAGATAGTTTTTAATAGTGACGCAAGACTCCTTGTTTGTTTTACTGAACTAGACTAACATGGGTACCCCTCTGGAACTTACGTGCTAAGTGTAATTTTGTACCAGATTCCAAATTATTTTATTTTTCTTTTTAATATGGTTAATGATACATAGAAATAACACACAACTAACTACACCATGATGTCCATCCATGCCACTGTAGAGCTATTTTCCACAAAGAATTTTCCAGTTTATACCCACTCTAGTTTGAAATCACTGATGTAATGGGTTTCTTTTAATTTCTGCTGGGCTACTCTCCCACACACCTCACCCCACAATAAGCAGGACTGATTTAATAGGAATGAAACTTATACAGGAGCTCTATGGAAATTAATTTAAGAATTTACAGAATTTAACAATTGCCTTGCAGATAATATTTAAGCTAAGCAGTCTATAGAATTTCATAGCAGGGATATTATTTTTCTATAACATTCTATGGAAAAGTTTGCATTCCTTTAAACTCTACAGTTTTCCCATACAGGAAAGGGATCCCTGAATTTTTTATCCTGATATTCAGTTTCAGATTTTCTTTGCTTGGTTTCATAACATTATTTTGAAGTGTATCAATTTAGACAATCCAGCTATTCCTTCTTTGGGTTTTATGTGCTTGAAATGTAAGTAGACATCTTCAGCCCAACCACTTGTAATAAATTATCTGCTGTTCTTAGATTGCGACCACTGTCCCAGTAGTTAATACTTAACTTCTTGCCCCAAAGCAGCAGCCCCCATCACCTTTGACAAGAAGACAGGCGATCCCCAAGTTTCAGGAGAGGCTACTGTAGCAGCAGAGAGAATGAGTGGATAGAGAGCACAACCACCTCTCTGGTTTAAAAATAAATAAATAAAAAAATAGAGAACTTGCTAACATTAAAGTCCAACATTTTCAGGATCCTGTTATACAACTGCTGTGCATTGGGGTAAAAAGAAAGGAGGGCATTTTGAATAACAGCAACAACGAAGGCTGGCTTGAGAGACAGGACAAAGTTGAGAGGAGATGGTTTGGGGAAATCAAACCAAAACTTTTTAAAGGAAAAACTGCAACTATCTAGTTTTGTACTGTTAACATTTTACTTGTATGTTGTCTGTCTAGTACTGTTTTGTCTTTTCTACGTAGACTGGAAGCTTTTCAGGGCAGGGAACTTTTTGCTTACATGATTGTACATAAGAGACCCCAATGCAAGAAGAACTTTTGGGATACTATTATTATGCTCTAGCCGAACTATCGACATATAGATTTTAATCAGTCTTGAACAAAATCTATGCACTCATCTCTTCCCATAAGGAACTAACTATACAGAAAAAAAATATTTGCTGCTCAAAAAAACCCTGCTAAGCACAATTTTTAAGGCTCTGTATACTTCTTCCTCATAAATAAGTACTTTCAGCATAAACATTTAGCTCTAAAATTTATTTGAATAGTGTTTGGATCACAAACAACAAGATGGAGGAAATACTTGTGTTACCCACTTTGACTCGTGATGGAGCACAAAAGTTCAGGGCCCTGCAAGTACTTACTTTAGGATGAAAAATTGATGATGGAGCCAGGTACTTTTGATGCAGTGTTGTACGTTTATAAAGAACATACAAAGACTTGTTTCTCTGAACACAGAATGAACCAAACAGGATATAGTTTCGTTACTCATGACAATAAATCTAACCCCTTTCAAATAGAACTAAGCCCAAAAGATTTCCCTCTCGACTTTTAACAGAGCCCCACTCTACTTCTTCCCCACTACTATTTCTCTATAGGATTTTTTTCCACTTCTCTTGCCACCACTACAATGTAGCACCACTCCCACAAAGTTCAAACTACTGAACAGCCTCTCATGCATCTTTGTTTTAGACAGTGACATGTGTCTATGTTTTAAATGGAGGCTGTTATTTGTTCAGGATTTCAGACTCCATAAAGGAGCTCAAGGGTTTCTTACAATCACCTTAAATAAAGGGGACTCACACTCTTCAATGACCTTTCAGCCAACTCACAACTATCACCACTGCATTATTCTAGGTTGTTTTTTTTTGTTTGTTTGTTTTGTTTTGTTCTTTTTTGTTTGTTTGTTTGTTTTTTAGCCAATTGGTGTTTCAGGACAAGAACAAGGATTCAGAGCAAACCAATGGAAGGTTCAGATTCCCAGTCAACAACAGGTAAACTGCTCCTCAGTAATTCAGCAACAGCAAGGCCATTCCTCATGAGCATATCCACAGAGAGATTTATTAAAGCTAATGACCCTCACTCTCCACTATATCTGAGGGGTGTTCTGCTGATATAGTGAAGATAGTGGCCCACAGAGAATCAGCTCTGGTTTCTTGATTCAGAGCCCTGGCTCAACCACTTACATTGCTGGCATAATCATCTTTTGCTGTCATACGCTAGAAGAGTACTGGGCATAGTGGAGTTCTGCCCTGTCATTATTCTTTCCCTACCCCCTTTTGGGCCCATACCTTGCCCACAAAATACCTCTCCTTTCTCCCTTATGCCAGAGGTTTGGCTGTAGGGCATGCTCTAGAATCAGCAGACCAATCTCCACCAGCAGAATTCCATTATACTGGGAAATTCTCCACTTGCCGCCTCTGTCTACTTTAACACCACTGTGTCTGAACCAATGTGTACAACAAAAAATAAAGTGTCTGAGAGAAAACTGTGCCCTGAATGCAGAATTATTTAGTACAGTTTACTGGGGCAGAAAGTCAAGAAGTAATGAGGAAAGTAATGCACACCCACTCAATTAGAGTAAGAGACCAGGATCCTAAAACTTGAAAAGTTTGTTTTGTTTGTGGGGGACGGAATTGTTTACACAAGTAATTTAATTAAAAATTGAGAAATAAGATCTCAATGCATTTATGTTCGGCAGAAGATGAACTTACATTTCTTTAAAACCAGTCAAACATTTAAGGTAATTCAATTCCACTGTATTTAATTCATATTTGTTTTTAGCCATTTTATTGGGAACTCTTTCTTAGCCAATACAACAGAACAGGCTGGTTCAACAAGAGACAAGCCAATTCTAATCCTCAATCAATTAATAGTGAGACTCAAATTTTCTTCTAATAGTCGCTTGAGATGAACTGGATAGACCATGACCACAGGGACAATGATATAAGGAAATTCACAGAACTGCATTTCTGTAAACCACATCTTGATTTGATCTGGCTAATTTATATTTCTTTAAGCCATATGGAACCAATGGAATCTCTATCAAGTTACCATACTAAGAAGTATGCAAGACAAAAATTAAGTTATGATAAAAACAATTTTTATGGCACTATAATAGGAAACTACAGACTGGTAGAAGATGAAAGAAGGGATCATAACACATTAGACATGGTCAATGATCTGACTATGAGCATGATAATCAGCAGACTCTGACAATAAAAAAAAGTGTATATAGCGGTCCAATGTTAGCTGAATTAAGCATCCCTAGGGAGTGCCTACATAGATGACAACTGCAAGAACGATAGTGCAGACAAAATAACTATTAGCTACTGTACATGAGAGGACCTAGTTAAGTGAGGCAGAACTAAATTCAAACTAGAAGGAACATAGCATTGGGTGTAGTTGAAAGGTAAAATAGCTATGAAATTCAAGCAAAGGATCCAGGGGGGAATTACCATATTTATCTGAGAGGCTAGTAAAACGCTGAAGGTGGAGATGAGGGGAGGATTTAAGATGACAGAGACAGCATAAAAGATTGAATGTATAGTGACAAGAGGGATTAAAAAAAACATACAACTCATGAGACAGACTGGGATTAGCAGGAAAATATTATATATATGGTATTATTAATAAAGGCAAATACAGTATTTTCAGTGGCTAATGTTACTGTATACCAGTACGACAGGTGTCAGTAATGTGTAGCAGCACAAAATAAATGAAAAAAGCTAAGTCTTTAAGAAAATGTTTAGAGATATCAGAAAGCTTCTCTTGGTGGAACTCTTCTTCAAAATACTACATCATCCACTCAACTGAAGAATTCAAAGATAAGGGAAGCAGAGTAAGCACACAGCTAATAGAAACTAGAAGTTTAAGGTTAAACCTTACATTTCATGTTTATATATTCTTTCACTTCCCTTTCAAAAACATTTTTGTTTAGGAAAAAAGTGATCAGTAACAAGGAAAGTCAAGAAGAATGAAGGTAGAATGTGAAATTTCAGTGTGCATATTAAGTAACTTGGGAAAAGGGCTTGTCTCCTATCTGAGAGCAGTGAGCTAGGAAATTAAAAACTGCTACTTACAGAGAGAAACCAAGAGAACACCATTAACAATCAGGAAAACTGGAAGAGAAAATTTTCTTGACAAAGTCAGCAGTAGAAGGAGGTATCTACTGAAAAAGAATGTAATATTTAAAAGTGGAATGTATTGCAAGTGCTGCCTAATTTGCAGAACTGGGTTTGAAGGACAGCAGCAACATCCTGAAGCATGTTTCACCAGGCTACCCATGCGCCAACATGAGAGAGAACAAAAGGAGGCGTTAAATGCTTTCAAGACAGGAAAAGATTAGTGGTAGCTGAAAACCACATCAAAGAGACTTTTGTCAATTAACTTTCTAGCAAGAGAAAAAGATAAAGCAGCAAGAAGCAAGAAATCTTTAAAAGTAATTTTGTGTAACAGCAGTACACTAAGGAATACAGTAAGAATGGATTGGAAGACAGAATCTCAGTTTTCCTGCAGAAAAGTAACCTCCACTAATTAAGATGAGGTTGTGTACCACGTCTGCTAAACAGCTATGATGGGGCTGCCTGTTCTACTAGGAAAGCCAATCTGAACGCTGAAAAATGGCCTGAAGAATATGAATTCCTGAGGTGAGAAGTAGTAGTTACTGTCTTGTAACAGCAAATTAATGTTTTCAAGCAATTTGTAGAATACTCTATACCAAGAATAGGAATCAGTAAAGTCAATAAAGACACACAAATAATTTTCAGAGACTGAATGAGGCATCCTATTGGCGGAATATATAACTATTAATATCTGAATTCAGGTAAAAGAAGATAAACCTATAGTGAAATCTATTAAGCACTGATAACAGCAGGTAGACATAGTTGGTAAGGTGCAGAAACCTGCTATTTCACTGGACTAGGTATATTCATATAGCAGTCTTTCCAGAGAACACACCAACACCAAGGATCACTGCTGAAATTTATCCATAGGCATTTTTTCTCTCTGTAGTAGCACCTATTATTAGCTACAGATTGATAAACCTGCTACAGCCTGGGCTAATAAAAGATGCTTCTTTTATTTAACTCATGGAGCAGAAGCTCATGAATTAAGCTCCAGAGGTCTCATTTGATCCCAGCAGCTGATGACCAGGGTCTGTCAGTGTTATGTCTACATGTGCCATGGTGGGGTGGATACTAGAAGAAAGAAGATGGGTCAGATAGGTAAATTTGCTGTGGAAACTAAAGATTGCCTGAAATCACAGAACAACAGTATCAAAAACTAATAGTGAGATCGAAAACAAAGTATTGTATGAGATGGTATATACATTTTCCAAAAAGGAAAACATTATGTGGCCAGCTGTTTAGAGCCTCACCAGGCCAACTGCATAGTTAGCTCCCTCACTTGATAACTCTACTGCTGTCTTCCATAACGCTTTCTAATTTCACTTTTTCAAAGATTACTTTCAGGCAATTGCTTTAATTATCTGTTACTCCACAGGGAATGACATTTTCCTCTGGCTGAGAGAAGAGATGTATCACAGTGCATTAATGCTGATGAGACTCTCCAAGGGTGAAACAATGGCTGCCTTTCCAGGCTTGGCAAGCCAACTGAGGAGGCATTTAGCCAACACCTAGCGCTGTTGCTGACAGACTGGCTCAATTGCCAGTGCTTTGATGGCAATCTGCACAGGATTACCAGTCACACTTTAAACTTCTAAAACATGTGCAACAGTGCTTCTAATCTGAGATTCATCAAAGCAAATGGTATCGCCCAAGACCATGGCAAAACACACTGCACTGCAGTTAAGACAAGCCTCCTTGCCCAGTTCAATGACGTGTTAATGCCAAGCTCAGCAATGATGGATGGACTCATTAGTGTTTCAGTTATCTCCCACTGAACCTGGAGCCAAGGCATATGGCTTAACAGATGTTCCAGCAAAGGGCTCTATTCTCCATGCCACATAACTGTCCAGTTATACTGGCCATTGATAAGAGACTGAAAAATCAAACTGGCCACATGGGAGTCACAATTGTTCCCAACTGAAAAAGCAGCCTGATTCTGGAGAACAACAACAAAATCCAGCACCCACAAACCTACTGCTCTGATGTCCTTATTGGATTAATGGAACAACTGCCAGAATATATCTAATATTCAAAGCATGTGGCATTTACCTAAGTATATGAAGTCAGTCTACCTCCATGCTCTACTTTAGTACTATGCTGAAGTTTTTAATGCACAAGCTGCTCTTTCTCCACACTAGAGGGAAAGGGAAAAGGGAACAAAACATTTAATGCTATTTGACCAATTAAACTCTTATTTTTATAGATTCTCAAAGCAACATTTAGCTTATTTTATAGATTCTCAAAACAAAAAACAAAACCACTCAGTGTTCAGCATGTTCTCCGAATTAACAACTGTCTTTGCTCTGCCTATTTTTCTTGGATACCTAACAATTACTAGGATCCAGGGACCAGACACAATGCACAGCTTAACACTCAGGTTTGCTTACCATTTATTAACATAGCTCCACTGGCATGCATAGTTCTTCACAGCCAAAAACTAAATAAGCACAATACAAAAATAAAGGTCTCTGCCCAAAGAAGATTCCAAAATAACAGTTCAAGAAAAGAAAAGATTACATCTATAGGGAACCAACTTTTTAAAACAAACAAGGAGTCCTATGGCACTTAAAGACTAACAAATTTATTTATCGCATGAACTTTTGTGGGAAAAAAATCTCACTTTGTCGGACACTTTGAAGAGCAAATTAGAAGCACTGTTACACATGTTTAGAAGTTTAAAGTGTGACTGGCAATCCTGTGCACATTTCCATCAAAGAACTGGTAACTGAGCCAGTCTGTCAGCAACAGCACTAGGCACAGGCTAAGTGCCTCCTCAGTTGCCTTGCCAAGCCTGACAAAGTGGGATTTTTTCCCATGAAAGCTCATGCGATAAATAAATTTGTTAGTCTTTAAAAGTGCCACAGGACTCCTTGTTTGTTTTGCTGAATGAGATGAACACGGCTACCCTCCTGTAACTTTTTAAAGAAAGTTAATTCATAAACTTGTTACTTGAAAAATGATACACAGGTAACAAAGCAGAAGTGGGTAGTGTCACAGTGGACAGCTGGCCATACTTTTATGATTTTCTATGCTTAAAATGCATGAAGCATAAAATTAAACACAGATGTACGCATCTCTGGACTACCTGAACCAATGAATTTCAACATGCACTGGTCTTAACTTTGAAAAAGACAGACATCAAAAAGAAGCCAGCATCTAAGTGTGCACAACTATTAACATTACACTGTGAGAGGGCCCGCAAAATGTAACTGTATTTGGAATTAACTCAGCAAGAAAGTAAGAACCAACCTTAACATTTGTGCTAGTTCACTGAATGCTTCTGCCTCAGGGTGGGGTATTACATAACCCTCTCAGTTTTGCATAATAATGTTCAGAGCCCAGAAACCCAGTGGCTACAGCATCCCCAGCTGTAGACCCTGCAGAAGGAACTTTCTGGGGGAGAGGAGAATGTCTATTATTTTTACCTTGAGAAATACAAGAGCATCATAAGGAGATGGGTGGGTGGGGTAAGAAAGAAAGTACACCTCAACAATTCAGGTGCATGTGGAAAAGCTTGACATAAACATCAGTATTTTGGAATGCTCAACTAAAAAAAGTACAAGCCTTTCATGTTCTACTACTATATTTGCTGATAATTATGGGCCAGTATTTAGTTCTATAAATACAAAGAATATTCATTTCATTGTAATAATTATCTGTTACACACTTCTGATAGAAAAGATGAAATTGAGAGATGTTTCACTCTCTCATCTCCCACTCTTAATGTTCAGTATTGTCACAATATGTCTCATTCCCTCCTTATTCAACCAGTTAAGGCTCTTTATCCAGTCAGATATGTCTGCTTTGTATCAACGCAGCTGCAACTTTCAAAGGACTTTTGTTTTCATTACCACTTATCTTTCAAAGCCAAAATCCTGTGTGTCCCAACCTCAGTCCAATGGAGCTGTGAAATTGAAAAAAAGAAAACAAGTGCTATCTGATTTTAAAGGGTATGTGAAATCCACAAAGGGTCCAGCTCAAGGTCAGTCCTTGTTCTTTCTATAATGCTCACAAAAACCCAAGTCTATGAAAACCGGTTGGTTCTTATAGCATTATACATGCATATTAAAAAGATTTAGTGTATAGGAACACTTCACTTATACTCAATTTCATGTTATATATAGATGCACACACAATTTATACTCGCTTTTTTCTTTATCGTATATACTTGCACATAACTCAATCTGTACATAAGCTGACCTGCAGTTATAAGCCCCAAAACAGGGAAAAATGCATGACCCACGTATAAGTTGAGGTCCCTGAACAGCCTCAGGCCACTAACAGCCCCCCCCATGCCGCCAGCTTCCCTGGACTCCCCAAATCCCCCCCTAACCCTCGCACACCGTCACTGCTTTTCCTGGACTCACCAACACCTTTCCCAACCTCTGGGCCCCGGCGCTGACTCTGCTGGCTGACCCCCCACTCCCACACAGGGCCGCCTTACCTGGCCACTCAGGGAGGGCTACAACAAACACTGGGGCTCCCACCCCATACTTCAACTCCTGCCCATGCTCACTCCCCAACATGACTGCTCCAGGCACTTGCCTTTTTTAAAAGTTATTTCAATGCATAAAAATCTTGGTTTATACTTGAGTACATATACTGTATTTATTTATTTATTTATTTATGAGGAGATAAGGGGACACTATACATTCAGTGGGTGCACCCAACTCATCTAATTTATAATCCAGCTCTCAAACAGCCGTGATTTCACAAGTTAGCAAAATATAAGCCTTTCTAAAACAAAGTGCTACTGTTTTGCTACTACCCTGATAGCACCACTAATCTTATCCCATAAAAGAAATACATAAACACGTTTTGCCTAATTTTACAAAGGAAATGGGGAACGGTGGGGCAGGTGGATATTCTTTTGAAAGTCTGTTCTGTATTTAATCCTTCACTAAGGAATCCTCCCAAAATGGAACAAGATAGAGACAGGCAGTGCTTTCTTTAAATAGCCCTGTAGCTGCAAAACTACTACTCCAGTGGTTCCCAACCTTTTCTCTGCTGTAGCACATCTTGATACCTCCAAATTTTTCGAGGCATACTACTATTAAAAAGCTCATGAATATTCAAATTAACTTAAATTGACTATGAATACTCATGAACCATGGCACTGTTTCGGATATGCTGCTATGTGGAGTAGTAGGGGTAGCAGAGCAGGGGTGGCAAAACACAGGAGGTCAGGAGTTGTGTGCAGTGGCAGGAGTGAGTGTGGGGAGCAGGGCAGGGGTGGCAAAAGAGGACAAGGGCAGCCATGTGGGGAACAGAACAAGGGTGGCAAGAGAGGAGGGGAGAACAAGAGTGGCTTTGTGGGGGGACGGCAGGGGATAACCTGGGGAGTGGGAAGGTAGGGGAGCATGGCACAGCACCCACTTCCCCCTTCTCCACAGTGGCTCCCTGCCACCCAGGGCAAATCCTTACCCCACTGCTGCTCCCTCCCCAGTGTGTCCTGTCCTCCCCTCCTCCAGCCCCCTGCTGCCTCTGATGGACCCTCCAATCACTGCAGGGGCCAGAACTAGGCCTCCAACCCCCAGCTACACCCCCCAACCAACCAGCCACCCCACAACTCCAACTACACACCCTCTGCTACACATCCACCTGTGCTACATACACACACCTGTCTCTCACAACAGCAGGTGCCCTCCCCCAAAGCCCTTACCTGGGCTGTTTGCAGGCTGGGTAACACAAGCCACTCTGCCCTACAGGGGGAGATTCACACACTCCTGGCCTCCTGCAGCTCTCTGCTGGCCGGGCTTAAGGTGGAGCCACCGAAACGCTGCTGTCTGGCAGCTCGTGTTAATTTAAGGGGGACCACTGGAACTCCACATTATGGTGCCTTCCTCTATTTTTAGAGGGGCTGGAAGGCTGCCTGCCTAAAAATAGGGGTCCTAGAACTGCGTTCCAGTGCCTTCCCCCTTACTTTAAGCCCTGCCTTTTCCCAGCCCTGCACAGCCCACGTGGCTGGGCTGAGCAAGGAGGGAACTTTAACTCCAGCTCTCGAAGATGCTTGTGGCACACTTTACGTGTTGCAGCGGCACACCAGCATGTCCCAGCGCACTGGTTGGGAACCACTGTATTACTCTATAGCTTCAGTGTCACCAAACAGGATCCTGTGGCCAAATGAATAGCCCCATCCCCCCAAATATCATTTTTAATCATCACATCACATGTAGAATGCCTTATTTGAAGTTTTCACAGTCAACTATTATAACAAAAAAAAAAGTGTGGGGGGGTGTCTTTTTCTTTAACATAGCATGCCACTAAAGCACCTCTCTTCACACCCTAGCTGCCCTTGCTGCCCTGTGAGAAGGTGCATTCCTGGAATGCTTCTCCTGCAGGCACTCAAAAACAATTATTTAGGCATTTGATTTGGTCTGTTGGTGGTTTCCTCCTTAGTACTGAGACTTCAGAGTCTGGTATGGACACTAGTATGGGCAAAGGGTGCATGTGGACCTTTTCCAAATCACACCCATGTGCTTCACATCCCACCTTTACACCAGCATCAAGAAAAACAAGTCAATTTAATGTTTGGTCTAAACCATGCACAGCAGGACTTCTAACCTGTAATGTTCTCCAAACACTGAAGAAAATATTTGGACAGGGAAAAATAATTTGCATGGCAGCATTGGGAAAAAAGAGCAAAGACTTGAAGGATGAGAACAGAATGTGGGACAAGGAGGAAATTATGACACAGGCAACACAGTTTAAAGGGGAGAGGGAGAGAGTGTGTGTAAAATAGATCTGCATTTGAAGAATTCAAGTGACTGTTATCAAACAGCCATTTTTATAGCAAGGACACAAGGCATTTTATAAATATTAGCCAAGGAATTTATTGATGGCAAAAGACCCTTCCAGTCTCAAGATCTCATCCTACAAAGGCAAGGATATTCTTAGCATTCTACAAGACAAAAAAGTATCCACTTCTGTGATCTAGCCAATAAAGCCTATTAAATGTGTGAATGGAGAAAACAAATGCTTTCTGAGCAGCTTTGGCTGCTAACTGGCCTTCTTAAAGGGAAAAGTTATAAAGAATAATCGGTCAAACTTATCTTACTTTCAGGACAGAGTGGTATAAAAGCATTCCAGTTGACTTTCACTGTCAGACCTTGCGGAGCACCTTTATGTGCTGAAAGTGCTACTTTTATATATATAGTACACTCTCATTGATAATAAAACCTTATCTGAGATAAAATAATCCAGGTTTATTTAATTTAACTATGTGTGTTTTATTCGCTCAATTTGGTAGTGCACAGAAATTGAACTGTTCCTTCTCAATGAGTACATTTTGCATTTGCTCAATTTAAATAATGGTTTCTACTTAGTGGAGAGATTTGCAAAACAAATAATTCCTGGTGATATGATATCTGTTTACTACACTGACTAACTAATGTGAAATGCAATGCAATTACTGTTGGTTCTGAGTTCATTCTTCATACTGTAACACATTGTGATATCTATTCTTAGAATATTTATGTCTAGAAGTGAGGCTTGTTCACATTCTACTGAAAATAAAAATTTCCTCCATCTTTATTTTGGACTTCAGGTATACCTCATGGCTATATATGCACCTAAAGCTAGTCATCATCTTTCTCAATTGGTTAGAAGTCAGACCTTAACTGGGAAAAATTGATTGTTTTTCATTTTGGGAGTGTGTGACTTACTGCAAAGCATGGTATATATTTTCTATTTTCTAGATTTTAAACTTGCATTTTTTTCAGCAAACTGTTCTGCTTGAATGAGCAAGTTTCAGGTTTCAAAATAATTAAGGACTGTGCATAAGTTAAGTACTGCCTAGTAGACACCACATACGTACACTAAAATAATGGAGTCTCTTTTGATTAGTTCTGCAACTTTCATCTACATCAAACAACAAGAAACCATTCTTGAAAAGACTGTATGTACTTCTGATCTTTCCTAATAAATTGCTTTTTCTAAGCTATAAGTAGAAAAATTCTCAGTGGAGCTTTGTAAGAGGCAAACAATATTCTGATTTTAGAAACTATTTAATTTAACACATATGCTTGTGTAGTTTTATAGATCAGAAAAGCTTAAATATTTCTCCTAGTACTTGAAGGCATGACATCCTTTTTTTTTTTTTTTAAACGCACACACACACAAAGGATTAATTGTAATTTCTCTCTATCACAGGATCATCCATCAGTTATGACAGCTTTCTCTGTTAAGCCTGTGCTAAATATAGCACATTTGTTCCACCAGGTACTACACTTTTTCTTTCAAACCATAGGTATTTATTGCTTATATGTTTTGATAAAGCAACATGTATATGTAGAGAGAGAATGCACTGATATTTCACTCACACAGCAATCATTTGTCTACTGCATATTTTTGTTATTTAACCCAAATCTGAAAACTCTGGATATATTAGCATAGAATAAAATAATAATACCACCACCACCACCGGGCAAGAAAGGACCTCAAGTGATCATCTAGTCCTCTACTCCACCCTGCACTGATGCAGGACCAAATATTCCCAGATCATCAGCGACAGCTGTTTGTCCAACCTGCTCTTAAAAACTTCCAGTGACAGATGTTCTCCCACAGTACACTATTCTAGTGCTTAGCTATCCTTATGGCTATATAAAAGTCTTTTTACATATCTAGATTAAATTATCCTCACTGCAGATTAAGCAGATCACTTCTTGTCCCACTGTCAGTGAAGAACAAATCACCAACCTCTTTACAATATTCTTCAGATATGTTAAAGGCTATTAATCAGAGTCTATCCATCTTCCCTGGTCCTCTTTTCTCATGATTAAATATACCCAGTTTTAATCTTTCCTCACAGGTCAGGGTTTCCAAACATTGTTTTTGTTCTTCTCTGCTGGACTCAATCCAGTCTGGCCATATCTTTCTTAAAGTCTGTCACCCAGAACCACGCACAATAGTCCAGCCTCACCAGTGCCAAGAACAGAACAATTATCTTCGGTGTCTTACATACAATACTCAATACTCATGTTAATTCACCTCTGAATGAGATTTGCTTTTTTTCTTCACTGCACCATGCTGCTGGATCGTTCAATTTGTGATCCACTGTAACCCCCAGATCCTTTTCAGCAGTACCACCACGAAGCCAACTATTCCCTGATTTGTATTGTTCCATTCAATAACTTCCTTTCTATGTGCAGTACCTTGCAATTGCCTATCAAATTTCATCTTGTTGGTTTCAGACCAAGTCTCCATTTTACCAAACTAATACTGAATTGTAATCTTGTCCTCCAAAATGCTTGCAATGCCTCTCAACTTGGGGTCACCTGAAAGTTTTATAAACCATCAAACAATTCTTTTATGAAAATATTGGCTGGTACTGTGTTCAGGGCAGACTTCTAAGCCAGTTCACTATTTACATTCTCTCATTGCGATGGTGATGCACTTACAGCTACTCTGAGTATGTTCTCCTAGACAACATTTGCCTAGTTTGCTATACAGTAAGTCAGTAATCCTGTCAAAGAAGGAAATTAGGTTGGTTTGGCATGATTTGTTCTTGACAAATCTATATTGGCTATTACTTGTCACCTTATTTATCATCTCAGTGCTTACAAATTGATTATTTAATAATTTCTTCCAGTATCTTCCAATCTGATTAAACTGATTACACAGAAGAATCAGTCATAAATTTTATTTATAGAAAAGATTCTAGATTCACAAGATTTAAAAAGAAAAAATGAATTAAAATATTTCATTCTCAACAATAAGTTTATCCTCTACTCCAACAGACTTGGATGAGTTAGCCATACCTGCAGCCATAACTTGTTATTCACTGCATCCCTCCCTGTAGCAATGCACTGAAATGTAGCGTTCTGGCCCGCATTGACCTCTACATCCCCCAGCCTCAAGAAATGTGGAGATTTATCTGTGGAATTGGAAAAATAAAATTACAAACAGCGTTCACTAATAAAACCCCCCACTATATTACTTTTTCCCTAAAAGATATATATTATGACTACTTTTGGCTAAAACTAACTCGTATGAAAGAAAGTTTTTGTTTCATCTTAGTTCAAGAACAAAAAGCATTTTTGCTTTTGCTCTTCTCCTCCAGTGACTCTCCTACCATATGCTGTACATGAGTTATAACAGAGTAATTTGCAAATCAAAGGAAAGGAGATTAAAGAAATGTGAGGGAAAAAATCACAAATATTCCTCCAATGAATCTCCACTGTATTCCACCTGGCATACTGTAATCTTCCATAACTTGTAAAACCAATTTTACTGGGAAGTGAGATTTAATTGGTTGTATCATGGGATTAAGAGCCAGTGCAATATAATTTTGAGCTCTTTCCTTCTCAGCAGACAAATGTCTTCTGGCTACTAAATACGGTGACATTTCAATGGCTGAGAAACACATCTGATACATCTTCACAGACTCAAGGGAAGCTCTGTGGCAAAGCCAACTAATTGAAATACTGAGCTAAAGAAAACTGATGGTCACAGTTCAAGGATACATGTTATACTGCTGCACACGTGTTTTCACCTACATTACCAGTTAAACGGAAGCTTCATTCGTGCTTCCTTTAAAAAAAGCAATTTGAAAAGAGAATGAGATAAGCATCACCAAGCAGACACAGCTTATTTGAAAACTGTATCTTGTTGATAATCGGCTGTCAAGGCTATATTGGACTACTTTTTTCTTTTACCACTTGTTTACTCAGCAGAGCTCCACTTAGATGCAACATCTTTTTTTTAAGCCAGATCCTATAGCTGGACTGGCTAAAGTATAAAAAGGCAAGAGAGTCAACAGCTCCTGAGACTGAGTAGGTCTGAAAGCCCAGAGGGTGAAATGCTCTTAGCCTTAGCAGTTTTTAGATGGGGAAGGAGGATAAAAGGGATTTGAGTCTGAAATCACGTCTTTATTATTTGGCATCTCTTCGTAGTGAGCACTGGATTCAGGAATCGGTATATCTCTGGAGAAAGTAGTTATTAAGCTATCAGCCGCAAGGACACTAGAACAAAGTTGCTCTTTTGAAGGGTATTGCAGTGCTACTGTGGGACGGTGAGGCCAGACAGAGTGCAATAGGCCAGAATTAACGAAAAAAATTAACAAATGAGTGAATTGTATGGACATGATTTTTCCCCACATGCATTAGTGCAATGCTTCCTCAACTACCACACCTTTGGTATAAGGTTTTATCCAGGGTTAGGTGACCCAGGTGAAATTTATATTTAAATACATGCTGTCTGTCTCTATACAAAAAACATCTATAGTAACTGAAAACCAGAAGATTTATTATTTTTAAATCTATAGTTCTCACCCAGGTTTCATAGCCTCATTAAGCTAATAGCCCTTTTATTTAAATATGCAAACCAGTTTAAAATTAGTACAACACCCCCCCCCGTCTCTCTCTTTGATTTAAGAAATTTCAATTTTGGTGTCTACATTTATCACTAAAAAGACAATCATGGAAGACCTACACTTCTGGTTTCATGTAATCCTTTATTTCCGCTAGACAAAAATATCTTTACTTAGTGAAATCGCTACTGTGCCATCCCATAGTCTTCCATGTAACTGTAATAGAAATTCTACAGAAAGAACAAAGGACATCAATGATCAAGCAATGAAAAACTCAGCTGCCTGAGCCAATATCGAGTACATCCTGAAAGGAAAGAGAAAAATGCAGCTCTTAATCACTACTTACCACAAGGGTAACTCAGAACCTGGATGTCATCAATGGCAATGTAGCCATTTCTCCCATCTGAGACTTCAGCTTCAAATATTACCTGTCAAAACAAAAGAAAAAAATGTTTACAAAGCTCATTTCTACAGAAATCACAGTGGAGAGTACAGATCTGTGACAAGCTGCTCTTTCAGTTAAGATGAACTTTCCACAAGGTTTCACAATTGAATGGAATATTTATTGACCAACATACTATAATTCCATATCACTTGTGCCTTTGACTTTCTTCACATTTCCTACTTATGAATAAACTATAGAAGCATGTTCCTTACTTTGTCATTAATGTTATTTTGTTTCCATTTGACTGAATCTTATTTTCAGCACTATAAACAGGATAAAACTCTGAAAAATAACAGTTTCAGGTGTGCCAGATATCTTTCACAAAAGTTCAAACCTAATTAATAGGAATTTAGATTCCAATTGAGTTAATACCCCCCACATATTCCTGAACCCCCCTTGCAGTTTGATTCCACAAAAGAAAATTGTCCTTTGGCTGTTGCAAGTAGCATTTCCCGAGTGGCTTTGAAAGAAGTAGGTGTGGTATTGTATTATCATTGTCAGTTTCATTTTTAACTTCTGTTAGGCAATAGGAAAGTACAAAATTGGGAAGCAATAGAGGGACCAGCTTCACATCTGCTCCTACTACCTCCCCTATCCAATACTAGTAGGAGCATCAAAGAATTCCAAGGCTGCTCTTAGACTTCAGGGTCTTGCTAAAAAAGCCTGTGAAACTAACTGGAATATATTTTAGTGGTTTTCAAATGGTGTGTGTGGCACATTGGTATAACATAAGAACTGTCCAAGTGTGTCATGAAATTTTGTACAAAGGCAGCGAAAATCAATGTAAAGCAAACATTGTTTCACCTTAAACAATATTCTCACCAACCAAATTACAACTCATGAAACTTGTGAAAATTAATCATTAAATGAGAAGAAAGGTATTGGTTTTTCGACTCTAAAATGTGAATATTCTAAAAAACGCAGGTGGCCAAAGGCCAAAATTGAGATGACGTGTATTTTTTTCTGGTGCGATTTTTATTGCCGCGTAGTCATGGAAATACACATCATTGGTAGGTGACACAAAACAGCAGGGAAGGGAAGAGGCAGCTTGCAAACACTTCAGAGAGTAGAGATAAAATTCAAATGGATTTTGATAAACTGGAGAACTGGACTGTAGATAAAATGAAATTCAACAAATGTAAGGTGCTACCCTTAAGGAAGAAAACCTTAATGCACAAATACAGAATGAGGGATAATTAATTTGACTACAACATTGCTGAGAATCACTACCTCAAAATGAGTCAACAGTGTGATGTTGCTGCAAAAAAAAAAAAAAAAGAAAATGCAATTTTCGGTTGCATTAACAGAGGTGTAGCATGCAAGTTATGGAAGGTGGTAGTATCACTTCATTTGGCATTGATGAGGCCTCAGCTGGAGTACTGTGTCAAGTTTTGGTCACCAATCTACAAAAAGGATGTAGAGAAACTGGAAAAGATCCAAAGGAGAGTGATAAAAATTATCAAAGGGATGGAATTCAAATGATATGAGCAAAGGCTGAAGGGACTGGGTATGTTTAGCTTAGTGAAAAAAAGGAGATGGGGGAGGGAACATGAAACCCATCTTCAAATACATGAAAGGCTGCCATACAAAAAAAAGATGAAGAAAAGTTGTTTACTCTTGCCACAGAGTGCAGGACAATAGGCAATGGATCCGAACTACAGCACAGCAGATTTAGGAAACTTTTCCTGAGAACAGCAGAACAATGGAAAGACTGCCTAGGGAGATTGCAGAAGTTCCTTAAATTAAGGTTTTAAAAGGAGGCTGGATAGCCATCTTTCTTGGCTGGTTTACACACAACAATTCTTGTCTCTTGGCAAAGAATTAAACTGTATGAACTTTGCAGTCCCTTCCAACCCCATGGGTCTATGTACCCCAAGATAGAGATTATATAGCAGCATGCCCAGTACCTCTTGCAATGGAACCAACTAAATGCCTGGTAAAGGGTAATATGGTTGATGGCCAGCTAGTGACCCCTCCTCTGTAATAAAGTTTAATAAAAATAAAAATTGTGACCTGCTGCTTAACTCCATGCATATATCTGTTCTCATTTCACTGCTGAATCCACATCAACACAAATCTTTCAGCACTGCCAGATGAAGATATGTGGGGAAAAATCCCACCAATATGACTTTAATAAATGTATAAGGTATGAGAATACTATTTTAAACAAGTTTACTGAGGCATGTTAAATCAACAAGTCAGGGTTTGAATTTTGCTCCAATTGTGGCAAAAGAGGTAGGCAGTTTAGCTGTCAAGTTCCACAGCCTTGGTCACTCACATTCCCATGGCAAATCTCTCTCCTGTGGAGATGACTCTTCTTATGTATTTCTATAGCTGCATTCTTACCATGGCACTAACCCACCAGAGGAGATCATTACTGTGGAAGGACAAGCAAGTCATAATGTAGTGAAAGAAGGATAATAAAAGGAATCATGTTGACAGGCTTTCCTCTGCTCTCCTTAACTGAACTGATAGTTATTGTAACATGAGACCTTCAAAACATCAGGAGGATCTAAGCAAAACCTGTGATGGTGGCAGACTAGAGACCAACTCATGCCACTGATAAATACATAGACGGAATCAGTCTGGTGCATGTGTGTCTCAGCATAGGTAAGATAGATATTAGAGTTATATGAGTGCATTTAGACTTTATCGAATGCTTGTAAATTGCTGCCTGCATTAATGTCACTTTATATCATCTGCATCAGATTGTAAGGTAATATTTGAGTGGTTGTATCGTGAGTCTCCGTAACTGCATAAATAACCAGACAGAAGAGAGATATTAAATAATGTGAAGTGCTGTTCTTCAGCATAAGGCGCTAAGGCATTCCCAAAAGGAAAGGCCCATCCACAGCAAATGGACTATTGCGGAACAGACATTTGTTGTTATGCCTTACCCTCAACACACCTCCATATAGATGAGTCAAGCAAGTTGATTCCTTCCATCGGCTGAGCATGCAGGGGAGAATAAAAAACATTTATAAGAAGGAACTGATCTTCTCTATGCTGCTTGGACTCTGGTAAGTAAAGGTTTTCTAGGCATAAGCAAGAGAACCCCAGCTCTTTAGACTGGGTTACCTCTAAAGGACATGAAAAGCTTGCTTATTACAGAAGCTTGTATTACTTTTTGAAACTGAAGATTGTAACTCATTTGTATAATTAATGGTTACTTTCTTTAAACTTGTAAATACTTTTTTTATTTTCCTATTTAATAAATCTTCTAGTTTATATAAGATTAACCACAAGTCTCATTTTGGGTATGAGACCCAAAGAGCAAGTGACTTCAGAAAAGTGACTGATCCTGTAGGACTGGAAGTAACCTGAATATTGCTGTCATACTTTATTAGGGACCATCTATCACAAGGATATGTTTATCAGGATGGCAATACAGATTGGCATTTCCCAGGGGTCTGACTGTGACTCCTTATTTATGCTATCATAGGGCTTTAGGACTTTACACTTGGCAATTGGTTAGTGAAATCTAACCATAGAACTTACAACCAGTTCAGGGCAGAATACTGACAGGGCAGAAATCCAAAAGTATGTGGTAACACTCTGGAGTTCCTGCAGGCAGTGTTACAAAATGCATGTCAAAAAAAGCAAAGGTGGGAAAGACAAAAAGTGCACAGGAAAGATTAAAAATATGAGAGGAAATAAGTACACAGAGGAAAATATGAAAAGGCTGAACAACAAAGATAGTGGGGCAAAACACAACGTAGAAATTTAGAGGGATGGGGAGGATAAGGTGAAAGGAAGAGAAAAATCAATTTACTGAGGCCTGGTCTATACTAAAGAGTTTTGTCAACAAAAGTCAGCTTTTGTTGAAACAGCAGTGCTGCTCTACACATGGCAATTACCCCCAACTCTGAGGCCAGTTTCTTTCAATGAAATAAAACCACCCTGACAAGAGATACAGAGCTTTTGTTTACATAGCTAGGGTGTGCAATATAGTTGTGAATGGTCTACCATTCTTGTCAAACTCACTGCTCTGCTGGATGGATAAAATTGACATGAAAGCCAGGGTGGCTGATTCCCACTTCTGGGAGAAGCTCCAACCACAGAAACCCCAGAACAGCTGCAGCTTGGCCTGGTGAGATGCAGGGAGTCCAAGGTATGGCTGCAAGGCGAGAAGTCTCCACACAGCTGGGACCATAAGGGATGGGGAGACCTCAGGGAGTCCAAGAGATGAGGTTCTCAGCTCCTGATGAAAACACACTCCACCAATCCAAGGAGAGCAGTATGGACATCAGGTACATTGTAATAACAGTGTTAGCTGTAAGCTGACATATATTATATTGACTTACTGTACATACTCATGCATAAGCCTAGAATTCTCTTCCTTGAAATCTCCTTTGAAAAAGGCACTCGGCTATGCATGGGTCAATTTTATGCCCAAGAATACCGGTAAGCTGGAGTGCACTGGAAATAGAAAAAAATCCAGTGGAACACTGCAGCAGGGAGCAGCCTCAGCCCTGGCTGGGAGGTTTAATATCTCCCATCCTGATCATGCTCAGGGCGGGAGCCCCAGCATGTGGCATGGCCACCAGAGTAGCATGGTAAGGGGGCTCTGGATGGGGGGTGGGTCAGCCCAGAGGAGCCAGTAGCAGGGTGGCGGTGGTTTGGGACAGGGGCAAGTCAGCCCTGATTTTGAACCTTGGCTTATATGCAGGTCATGTGGATTTTCAGGTTTCTGGGGTTAATAGCCGAGGGTTGGCTTACATGAGGATCAGCTTATAGATGAGTATACACTGGGTATTTATTTTAGTGTAGACAAAGCCTTACAGAGGAGGGAATTTTCTTCCAGTCTCAGAAAATGAACACTACTTGTTACATACACAATAATTAAACATCTGCTATATGCTATTTGTTGCACCCACTCTGACTGCCAGAAGCTGGGCATGGACAACAGAGGATGATCAATTAATGATTACATGTTCTGTTCATTCCCACTGACACACCTGGGACTGGTCACTGCTGGAAGACAGGATACTGGGCTCTACTGACCATTGACCTGATCATTATGATATGGGGACGCAGAGACATAGTATGATTGCTTTATTGGGGGAAATATGGGGGAGCACCCATGCAATCACACACACACACACAGCCCAAAGTCAATTCCCTTCGCTCATCAGTTCTCTCCGTGCTCCCTGTAGGGGAACCTAGGCTGCCAGGATCAAGAAGGGAAGGGACAACTTAATGGGGGAACCCCAGCTGCTGTTGGTGGTGCTGCTGTGGCTGTCCCACTGCTGGTGCTGCAGCTACCAAGGGGACACTACATGACAGGCACTTGTTTCACCACATACACCATTCCCAAACCCCCTATTCTTCCCCCTTCCTCTCCCACTATCTCCTGTCCCATCCCCTCCACTCACAGTGTTCCCACCTTCTTGGGCTGCACTCTACCACCCTCCTCTGTGGACACTCGCCTTTGTAAAGAATAAGGATGTACACTGCAAACCAGGAGGTGGCATCCAGTTGCCAAGGCAAGGATCAGCAGTGCAACGGAAAAGCTGCTTCATTCCTCACTGTGAGCCAAGATATGCACTAGGGGTGCAGCATGGGAAGGACAGAGTCCCCTACTCCTGCACAGAACAAGTTCTAGAGGACAGCTTGGCAGAAGTGGGTGGAAAGTGGCATGTGACGCCATGTGACATCTCCCACATCTCACCCAGTGTGGCAGGCAATGCTTCCCCTTCATTCCCCCCCAAATGCGCCCATGCTGACATGTAAATATTTAGATTTCTAGGACCTTATACAGTAAAAGTGCAGCCAAGTTTCTCTTAACTCCAGGGGTTTTGTAATATTTTCACTTCATAGCACTATAAGTGCCTGACTTTAACAATAGAAAGGGAAGAGGGAAATTATTCATATTCTAAGAGATAAAGCTGTAAGTTCAAAATGACGAAAAGAATTTCAAGTAGTTTGTATGCACCCCAGCTCTCCACCCCACTCCACTCCCCAACCTACCCTTTATAGGATTTATAAGTTTATAAGTTTGAGAACTTTCAAGATCCAAACAGTTTTATCAGTTTTTACTTTTGAAAATTTTTAGGCTACTATGACCATGAAGTCCAACAAACATTTGCTCATGCTCTTTTAGGTGATAAAATGATAGACTCACATTTAGAAATGGATAAGACCTACTATATCACTGAGTCTGCTGCCATGCAAAGACAGAACAGGACTGCCACTGAGTTATGTTGCAAAGTTACCAAAAGATTAATTTCTGAGTTATGAAAAATAAATTTGTTGATCTTTAAAATTGTCACAGGCCACTTGATTATTTTGCTCAACTAGACTAACATGGCTGCCCCTTTGAAACAAGAACCTGAGTCACATTTGTAACAGAAAACTCTTTAATAAACTTTGCAACCAGAAAACATAACATTCTTGGCTGCACATCATTAATTCTGCATGCTTGTACATATGTATTACATCAATCTTATACCACGATCACATACTATGTTTTTCACAGAACCAACTCATTCACTGCACAGGATAGACTGTGCTTTGGGGATAAATCAGTTGTGAACCGAGAAAGACCGTTTGTTGTAGAAGTTTGAAGACGTGGTGAATTAGGAAGAGAACTGTAGGGAAAGTGCAGTCCTACAGTTGTATGTTCCACTAGAGAACTAGATTTTATCCCTGCCTCTGACACAGATTCCCATCTGATGCTAGACCAACCACTTAACCTAACAGTTCACAAGTATCCAGTAATTATGTTCCTCATTAGCTAGATACCTCACTTGAGACCTGAAGGCAGAGCAAGCTCTCAGAGCAGCAACTAAAATCACTGGGAGCTCCACTTTGAGCATAGGAATTAGGTGCTGTACAATGTGAAAAACTCAAGATTCTAGCTGTCTCAAAGTGTGCCTCCGTTCCCCATCCATAAATACAGTAAATACCACCCCTGATCTCACAAGGGTGCTGTGAAAATAAAATCCTCTATCTTCATGAGGCAAGCAGATAGCACAATGATGAGGTCAGAAAAAGCCCATGAAGAAGTTAATAGTTCTGTTTTTAGAGCAGGGTTTGAATAGTGTGCAGTAAATAAGGCCTGGGGCCACACAAGGAACAAAGAGGAGAAAATAAAATATTGAACAGCAGCTCATGAAGAGCAGTGCCATCCATTCTGCACCCTATGGAAAAGGCAGCACAGCCTTGCCTGATGTTTTACTGCTTGACTTCCATAATTTTAAAATTCCTTTAAAAAGCTGTTCATGCATGACATAAGCTAACTGCAGATATGCCGAGGCATTTGTACGCATTATGAGCTAATTACCAAATACACTGGGGCTGGAGTGTAGGGAAATAGTTCTCAATATATATATTTCTGTAGTTTTTGTTTGTTTGTGTTCTTAAGTTTTAAACCAAACATTTTCTTTGCATAGATACCATTTCCAAACCAGCTTCCTTTCTTGCCTCTTCCAAGAATGGTTCAGGAGTCTTTTTAATTGAATTATGATATTGGAGACTGAAGAAGTTTGCACATTGGTTAAAAAAAATCTGCAATGAACCAGATAGGGCTTATACTGGCAACAAGAGAGTTAGTGACAGCCTGAGGTTTCAACTGGCTTCACTCCCCTACACCTACAGCAAGGGCCTGGCAATAGGAAGGTTGTTAAAAGGAGGTGATCTAACCCATCTCAGCTGGCCTGCCCACAAAGGACAGCTGAGTGAAGCTTCTCCTGACATGACAGAAGTCTCAGTGCAGCTCAGACACTAAACTAGCTTGCCAGTGGGATGGGCCCTGCTAGAATTGATAACCACATCCCAGGAGATTGGCTGATGCATGGACTGTTTGAAAACAAGCCATGAATGGAAGGTTGGGGGTCTTCCTGACAGTTTATCCATCAACCCTGTTTTCCACAGTAGTCACCTATCCTTGATTTCTTTTGGATCATAGCACCTGGGAAGGAGGAGGACTGAAGCGTGCCTTGGTCATACAGCCAGAACACTGTCACTCTGAACTTCAAAACAAACAGAAATTTACCAAGATCCTGCAGCTGAGCAAGTTATGACCTGATATGCCACAAGGAGCCTACACAGAGGTAACGTGTCCACATATTCAAATATTCAGAGATCTGTTGTCCAAATTCCTTTCCTGTTCAGCTGATGTGATATATATCTATGCTGAAATTTCTCAATCATGAATAAAACACCATCAAATCAATTCCTTTACATAACAAGGCTACATACATTAATTACAAAACAGCAGTGGTTAAAGCAAGCTGGAACACGCCGGAACGGCGTTCCGGGGCCCACTGTTTTTAGGGGCTCAGCATTCTAGGCCCCCTAAAAATAGAAAATGGAGCCAGAAATTTAAAATTTAAAAAATTTAAAAACAGTGAGCACCAGTACGCAGAATTCCAGCTCCATTTTCTATTTCTAGGGGCCTGGTGAACACCGAGCCCCTAAAAATAGCAGTCCCTGGAACTATGAAACGCCATTCCAGTGTGTTCTGCCAAGCAGGGAGCTGCCTCAGGCTGCGAGAACTTAAACCTCCCTCCCAGAGGCAGCTCTCACTGAGCATGCTCAGAGGTTCTGAGCATGCTCAGTGACGGCCGGTTCAGGGCCAGAGCCTCAGCCTGGGCTGGGGTTAGGGACGGGGACGCTCAGCCCCACGGCCAAGTAAGGGGGCCCAGAGGGATTCTTGGGGGGGGAGGGCAAACAGGCCAGCCCAGAAGTGAAAGGGTGCAAGCGAGGAGATTGGCCTGGGGAAGTGGGGGAAGGCAACGCAGCACAGCACAGCGGGAGATGGTGAAGGGTTGGGGAACCAATGGCCAGACCAGGGCTGGGGTAGTAGTGGTGTGGCAGGTTGGCATTTGGGGACCAGGGGCTGGGGTGGGGGCCTGGCATTTGGGGGGCAGTAGCTGGCAGGCGGACTTACGGGAAGGAGGCCTGGAAATTTAGGTGGTTTCCAGGGCCTGCCAAATTATACTTCAATCCCTGCAAAAAAAGGAAGTGGAAAAGTAAGGCAGGGGGCAGGATCTTTCCCTGTCCTTTTCATAACTGACAAATATTTTATTTCTAGTGAATTCCTCATTCTCCACATTACACTTTTGCAAACCTCCTTACTGGTTCAACAGGATTCTTCCAACAGCTTCTCCTCTTTCCATAATGAATTAAAAAGATATATGATTTATTGGTTGTCTCGTGATTCACTTATCAGGAATGGTAAAACCATTCTGAAAAACATCTTATTGACTAAGGAAATGCTATTGAGCATGGTGGCCAGTACAAAACAAAACTCTGTACTCATTCCCACAGCATTCCCTTCGGCTTTTCTCACCTTACCTTGGTCTAGTATTGCAGCCATTCTGTGGGGCAGTTGAAAGAAGATATGGAAGTTACTTAAAATAACTTGCATATTCCCCTTCAATTGCCTACCTCTGCAACTCCATGGCCTGAGTGGAAGGGAAATGCTCTCCCTTCAGTTCAATGCTACTCCATTTGAGGGGGTGGACTTCAGTGATCAACTTTTGGGAAGTCTGGTGTCAGTACATACATGCCCAGAGGCCTTCTCTGAATAGGAGCTGAATGGGTGTTCTAAGACCCTTGCATAGACAAGATGGGGGAGATAATACCTTTTTTTAAAATCAACATCTACTGCTGAAAAAGACAAGCTTTCAAGCTTACACAGGGCTTCTTCAGGTCTGGGAGACATATCCAGTGTCACAGCTAAGTGCAAACTTGAACAGATTGTTTAGCATAAGTAGTTAACATATTTCAAGGGACCATTAAAATAAAGTGGTTTATCATTGGGGGGCGGGAGGGTGGTATTAGTGGGTTACAGATTGTTGTAATAAGCCATAAATTCAGTCTCTATTCAGTCAATGATTTTTAGTGTCTAGTAAAGTTATAAATTTAAGCTTCCAAGCTCATCTTTTGATAGAGTTGTGCAGGTTTCTTTTGAGGATGAGGACTGGTAGAGTGATCAATTTGTGAAAAGTGTTCTCCCACAGGAGATAGTGTGTGTGTCTCATTTATCATTTTCTCCCATGAGTTCATTCAAGAACATAGTGATTGTCTGGCTTGACTCACTGTCACAGGATACACATCAGCGCACCCCTGGAGTATGACCCATATGATATATCTGTTCACTTGTGCTCATAATCTATTCTACATTATTAATATGGTAACATGTTTCCTGCAGCATCATGTATGTGTACAGATGTATATAGTATGTTTTGCATGGCTCAGAGAGGGGTGGGAGACACACAGAACTCTCTCCCAGCAACACATAAATAGCCACAGCTGTGAGGAAGCAAGTACCTGTAGGAGGTAACAAAGCATATGCAAACTGAGGTGGCTCAGACTGGACAAAGAGATCAGCTCTGCCTAAAAAGGGTGGGGTTTAAGGGGGTTGGAAACAAAGAGAGAGAATTTCAAGGATTTCAGGCTTTTTGCCTGGGATTCTTCACCTTGAAACAACTCCAAGAAAGATCTAGGCCGGGGTGGCCAAACTTAGGGAACTCAAGAGCCACACAAGTCGATTATTAAACCTTTCAGACCAACATAGAGGCATATAGCCATATACTTTTACCTAATCCAAAATTACTAAGTTTAAAATTCATTGCACACTTTAATTTTATCGTAAATCAAGGACAAATTTTGACCCTACTAATGTCAAATTCTAACAATTACTTAAGGTTATCATGAAAATAAGGCCTATATGGTAAAAACTTAGCTGTTGCTCAGTGTAGAAGACCACAGGCTAGTGGCGAGTTTTCTAAAATTCTGAGCATGCCACACTTCTCCCCACCATCCTGACCCCCTCCTGAACTCCTAGGCTGGGGCTGCTTTCCTAAATTGATTTGCTGACATTCTTCTGGAAGCCACAATTTTTCATTCAGGAGCCACATGTGGCTCCTGAGTCACAGTTTGGCCACGCCTGATCTAGGCCCTGCCTCACCTCAGGCAGAGACTGGCTATACAAATATCTGACAGCCAAGCATCTTGAGCATAAATTTGGACTACGAGGTTAATTTAGGTAGAGAGGTTACTATGCCTGCCTGCCTTGCCTTTTATTTCCTTGTGGTTACTCCTGACTCATTTATATTATGATTCTTCCTAGATTGGTCATTTTCTCACTTAGAATTGTAGTCTGGCCAATAAACTAATAGTTTCTTTATCTAAAGCTGTATAGTCTTTAGAAGGTGTGAGTGAAGAAGGCTGTGCACAAGCAATCCATTTCTTTGCAAAATGGATGGCCTTGAGTCTATGATGATTGGGAGGGGTGGCAATCCCTGTAGGACAGTGTCTCCCAGTGAGGTAACTGGGGCCAGGGTGCTCACTTGAAGACTGTCCCTAAAGTAGCCAGAGGGCACACACCCACTGCTGGGGACCAATTGCATGTGAGAAGCTTGAATGGACTGACTCAGGAGTGAGCGGTCACCTGACAAGGCAGGGTGAATTGGGGTTCAGGAGTGAGAATCGAGGAGTCACAATGACATACCGGACCAGAACTGGGGAGCAGCCTGTCACACCCATATATTATTAGGGTGTTCAGTGCACTGGATGAGCTATCCCACACATTATGATAGGCATGTGTAGGACCCATGGAGCCTGAAAGGTGTATTCTGGGGGGTGTTGCTCATTGTAGCAGTGGAAACATGTCAGCAGGTATTGCATTTGTTGTTCTGGCAGGGTGTGGTCCCAATTTGAGTTGGTGTGTTCTGGTCTCTGCTGTGTTTGCTTCCAGTGATGAGCTTGGAGAGGTTGAGGGATTATCTGAAGGCCAGAAGAAAGAGTTCATAAAAGATTTCTTTCAGGATGGAGTCCCTGTTCAGTACAAGCTATTTGATGATATCCCACATGGGACCAGTGTGGGGTGACAATTAGGCAATAGGTGACGGCATGTAGTCAGAGGGAGATTTATTTCTGTATTTAAACAGGTTCTCTCCCAAATATTTTGGCAACCTGTTACTGCACTATACTTTCAAAAGAAAGGGCTGTAAGTTTAAATTTATATCTTTATGAACACTCAAAATCTGGGACTGAATAGGGAGGCTGGACTTATGGCTTATTACAACAATCTATAATAGTGTCCCCTTCTCCTGTCCACCCCCCCCCCCGATTACTAGAGGGATGTTAACAAGCCATTTCACCTTGAATAGTCTCTTAAAATGTTCATTAACTGATTACGCTAAACAAGCTGTTCCACCTTGCATTAAGCTATGATACTTTAAATACCTTTCCCTTAACTGAAGAGGAGCTCTGTGCAAACTCAGAAGTGTAGGTGCAGTTTAGCACTCTTTAGCTCAACTTAACCAGCTGATTTTTAGCACTGTACCCTGCCTAGGCTAGAACATGATGTAACAAATCACAGTACCTTTGTGGTGATGGGTCTCATGCTCTGGAAGGCTAGTGGGTCACCGGTTGGGGATCCGAGGCCTGGCCACCGGTGGCCAGGGCCGGGGCAGCCCCATCACTGGCCTGGGATCCGGGGCCCGGCCGGCTGCCGCAGCTGCGGCAGCCCCATCCCCTGCTGGGGATCCGGGGGCTAGCCGCTGGCGGCCCTATCCCCGGCGTGGGATCCGGGGCTGCAGCCGCGGGCCCAGCCTCCAGCAGCTGCTTCTGGCCGGGCCAGGCCACGCCACACCGCAGCCTAGCTGCTGGCAGCAGCGCGGCCTCCCCCTGGCCCTATCCCTGGCCAGGGAGAGGGGCGGGGCAGGGCCTGCCGGGCAGCCAGCTAGGCTCCAGATCCCTGGCCATAGATGCAACCACCATGGCCGCAGCCTGCCGGGCATAGGGCCCCGGATCCCCGTTCCAATTGGGCCAGAGATCCGGGGCACGTGCCCTGGGATGCCCAATGCCAGCAACGCCACTGCCCTCCAGGCTGTTTTCCCCTACTTTACACCTTTTAGGTTTTTCACTCAGTCTCCTCTTCTGCTGAGTTTCTTCTCCAGCTCTCTCTGTCTTTACCTCTGCTTGTCTATCTCCCGTCTCTTCTCCAATGCCTTCTGGAAGTTCTGCAGCACAGCACTGACCTCCTGTTCTTTCTCAAGCTTGTGCAACTTCTGTTTGGGGTGGGGAAGCTTTTATCAGGCAATTGGCTAGGCCTTAATTGATCTAGGGTGCCTTTGATTGTCCTGCAGTAACTGCAGTTAGCCACCAGGGAAACAAGCTCTTAACCAGGGGTGGCCAAACGTACGGAACTCAAGAGGCACACAAGTTGATTATTAAACCTTCAAGAGCCACACTGAGGCATATAACCATATACTTTTACCTACGCCAAAATTACTAAGTTTAAAATTAATTGCACACTTTAATTTTATCATAAAAAAGAAAATGAATATTAATGAATATGAATAAGATGAATATTAATCCTACTAATGTCAAATTCTAATAATTACTTTTTACCATGAAAATTAGGCCTATACAGTAAAAACTAAGCTGCTGCTCAATGTAGAAGACTGCAGGCTAGTGGCAAGTTATTTAAAATCCTGACCATGCCACACTTCTCCCTGCCATCTCTGACCACGCCATGCTTCTCCCCACTGTCCCGACCCCTGCCTGCTCTCCTAAACTGATTTGCTGATGTTCTTCTAGGAGCCACAATTTTTCATTCAAGAGCCGCATGTGGCTCTCGAGCCACAGTTTGGCCACACCTGCTCTTAACATTCTGCACCTTATATACCTCCCTTCCCTCGTTCTCAGAGTGCCTGCTGCCCTTAATACCTCACAACGGTTAGTCAAAATCAAGCTAAGGGTGCTATTCTGTAGCCCGAGACTGGTAACAGTTTTTTTTTTTTTAAAAGTGTCCCATTTTAGAAGTCAGTATTTTGTTAACTTTCAAGGCTGTAAAGTGGAATTTACTACAGAACAATTGAAAAAGGAGATTCCAAGCTTACTATTATTTGAATATATACTCTTATCTCTGACCTCATACTTCTCCATGGGAAAAAAAAAAAAAACATATCACACCATTCGCCAATATACAAAAGCTTACATGTACAGCTGAGCTCAGAATTAACACGCTACACAACAGTGTAATGTAAGCAACATGCTATGTGTACTGTGTTACTGTACATGTTGTAGGCGTATGGAACTCAGTATCCGGGAGAAAAAAGGGTAAGTAATGTGTGAGGTTAAAGTATGTTACAGGAGGATTCCCTGTAAGGAACCATAACTGAGTTTTGCTTGTTTGTTTTCCTTTATGAGAGCATATTATATACACATCCATTGTATGCAGTGTGTGTATATTTTATAGATAGATAGATGGACAGGATAGATAGATATCTTCCACTGACCCTATTTTCCCTCCTAGGTTCTGCTATGCATCATTAACAATAGCAACAAAGGAACGTCTGAGAGCAGATTCCATGACTGGCGAAGAGCTAATTGACTTTATCACTTCAACGGAGCATTCAGCATGAGAAACTTTTCCGTCACACACAGGTCAACTCCATGCTTCATGCTGAGAGCTGAGTTAGAGGACCATATACAGAAGGGATTGTAGTCATGACAGATGACAATATAAAAACTATCCAGTGCCTCATCTTGGGAACAGAATTAGCTTGGCTTTTCATGCTGTTTTCTCTCCAGTCCATTACCTGAACTCCTGTGGTAGCTATTCTGATCTAATATTTGCAGCTCCAGCACCATTTCTACACTATTGGCTGAATAAACTAAGTGAAGAGGAAATTCTACTTTGAGCAGTTAGAGAAAGGTTGGGGACATGTGGAGGAGAGAGAAGAATCTAACTTTTTCTCCTCTAAAATACCTTTATCCTAGAAACTCTGAACATTGTGTATGAATCTGAACAGGTTAATTTTTTTTTTTAAGCTGAAGTAAATCAAATAAATCCACAAGGTTTGTTTGGGAAGGATGTGTTCCATTTGTTCTTTTATTTTAGATTGGTAAAAGAACACTTGATCAGCTCCAGATGTACTGGAAACAAAACTGGTTAAGGTCAGAATATACATAGAAATAGGTTTGTTCTGTAGAAAAACAAACCTCCCATAGCTGAAACTCCATAAACAGCAAGACAAATGGTACTTACAAAAATATGAATGTTAGAAACTTCATTCACATCTAATTAAAACTGTTGTTTCAGCAATTGAGAGAGATCCTTTAGAGATCTCAGGTGTTAAGATTTTAATTAATAACAAACAACTAAAAATAGATGTAAACATTTAAAAAATGATACTCTATGGTAAAAACTACTAGGAAAACAGCCTGAAATCAGAAAGATGGGGAGAGATGTCTAAACAAATTTTGTCCTAATATATTACCAAAAAAAAAAAAAAGTGTTGACATAATAAAATGCATTTCCCTTGTGACAGCTCCAGATAATTTTGCTGAGCTAATTTAGAAACCATGAAAACATAATTACTTCCATTTGAATGCTTAACTAATGCTCTGAGGCAGGGTTTTCTGCTCACAGGGCCTTAGAGGATTTTCAGTACCGTAAATCAACCAGTTGCATGAAAACTTTGGAATCTAGCCCCTTTACACACTGCTAGTTAAGCAACATCCTACTCACTTTTTTTTTTTCCACACCCTTATGACTTCTGAGATTTAAGGATGGATGAGTTCTACTTGTTAAGCTAGCAATACTGTGATCAGAGTGGTCAGCAAATGTTAACAGATACCTCGTCTTCTCATAATCATTCAAGGGAGACCTGGTGCATACACCTTTATCTTCCCATAAGGTATTGATTCCACACATGATTATGAGACTACTACATTTTTCAGATCCATCTCAGTTTCAGAATGCTCTGTGGGAATCCTCACTAAAGATGAGCACTGCTGCTGCTCATCCTCTAAACAGAGCTTGGGAAGTGATTCTGGCAAGAACTACCAAACAACAGAATAGAACAGAATCATAGGATTGGAAGGGACCTCATGAGATCGTCTAGTCCAACCCCCTGGGATTTGAACCCAGGACCTTCTGCGTGTAAAACAGATGTGCTAGCCAAACATGAACTTGAAGGGCAAGGGGTCTCAAGTCAGAGGCTCAGAGTCCTTCCTAGTAATGTTCTCAATACAACACAACAGGTTGTTTCCAAATTGTGGCCTGTAGAGAGCTCACCAGACACATAAGGTTGGCTCTACTCCTCCCATCAGCTGCTGAACTGCATTAGAATGGTAATACTAGGATCAGTACATTCCTAATATTACTTTTACCTGTAAGCAAGAGCGTTGGAGAGGTGCCATGACAGGTCCCCCCATGGCCTCGATCCTGCTCCAGGGCCTGATCCATTCTCAGCCGCTGCCACTTGCTGGCTGGGGCTAGATCTGGCTTTCAGCTGCTTACAGGAGGCTTGAAGCCGGAGTGGATTCCTGTCACTTTCCATAAGCGGCTGGAGGCTTGGAGAGAGCTCCAGCCACTTGTGGGAAGCAGCAGGAACCTGTTCCAGCTTCAAGCCACTCTCAAGAGGCTTGAAGCTGGAGCCAGGTTCTACTGCTGCCACAGCTCTGGTGACTTCCCACAAGCAGCAGGTGCTGTCTCCGAGCTTCCTGCCGCTTGCTGGCAGGGGCAGAAACAGGCTCCGGCTTCAAGCCTCCTGAAAGATCACAGTATTTTGAGGCTAAATGAAGGTTAGGAGTGGTAGCAAATTAATGCCCATAACCCTAACAACAAATGCTGAACACTTGACATTTTACTTTTTATTGTGATAGAACAAAAATTAGTAGACGAGATCCAGGCATAGCAATATCTGCCAAGTAAGCCTCTTAAAACAGGCCAGAGGGAGCCAAGTCCAAAGGAGTTTGAGGCTTGTTTCCAAGATATTTTCTCCACCAACTGAGGAAATATATTTATTATTAAGATAGTTTTGCAGTCACTGTTCCCATGCATCACAAACTAGGTGTTTCAAATTCTAGCCAAGTTAAAGAACCTCAGTTCAACCCAAAATATCACATGCTCCACCTCTTCAATAAATAGCTACATTTTGTCATTCCTACATGTAAGTAAAATTGTTACTTTCCCCAGTAGTTTTGCTGTACACACAATTCCTTACCCAGATTTGTAATAGAACTTCAGATGTGTTACTGAAACTAAGAAATGGATGCAAAATATAAAACCAGGAACTAGACAAGAAAAGCAAAGCAGACTGCAAAATTCACCTTGACTCTTACAGTATTGCCTATACATCAACAATAAACCCAAAATTAACATTATATAACTGGATCAAAGTTGAGCAAATTTAAATAAAATCACTCTCCAGTCTACACTGAGCAAAATAAATTAATGTATAAAATTGTTAATTTGCAGAATACCAACTAAATTTGAAACAGCCACCCAAAGATACAGAACCTGATGCATTACAACAGGACAGCGCCTGCGTGCTCTGCATACAAGTAAACACCATGTTTCACAAACTCACTTTACATGTCATTGTCATAACTCCTTTCTCCAAGTCATAGCTTCACAGGCATACAGCCCTGAACCTGTTTCAGGAGTTTCTTCACAATAATTTCATACGAGCTACAACTCATGCTATTCTACCCCATTTCTGCCTCCACAAATCTGCATATTCACATTTGTGCTCCATTTCAGACTTCAATGAAACCAAAGTTTACATTATCCCAATGTCCTCAAAAAGCAGCGAAGGCACAAAATGAGAAAACAAAGCATTTTAAATGACTGGTGACTCTTCTGAAGACGCATATTAAACTATAATGGTGTATAAAACATTGCTAACACTAAGCCATAAATAGAAAAAAATCCTCTGACAAACATTATTTACTCACTCAAGGGCTCCAATCTTAGGATGCAACTAAGGATTGTCCAGTTTAACTCAGATGGAAAGGTGTGTGAACAAACAGTTTTAAATTACCTTTATATTTCTCCAATCCTAACCATGCAGCAGACCAGGCCCACTACATAAATTTATAAACAGGGGTCTCAAACTCAAATCACCACAAGGGCCACATGAGGAGTAGTATGTTAACCCGAGGGCCGCACCACTGAACCCTTTTCATATAACGATATTGCAAATACTGGTAACAATAGTGTCATTGCAGGCCACAGGAAATAGCTTTAGGGGCTGCATGCGGCCCACAGGGCACATATTTGAGACCCCTGATTTATATCATCCTTTTGGCTGGTTTAAATTATGTCACCTGACACAGACTTAAATTACCTTAACTGCTAATGACATTACAGCATCTAAGGGTCAGGAAGAGGAAACACAGTTCCTATGCCAGACTCAGGAACACAGAGTCACATATGCCACCTCTGCAATAGAGGAGCCTCAAGCAGTTAGCTATGCATAAAACTGCCCTAACACAAAGGAGATTATGGGCCTAAATGTGTTAAAATAGTCAAGCAGAGAAAGTGAATTGCATATTTATTTTAATGATCAAAAAATCAGAGAAAATGTGAAATTAATCATTTACCTTAAAAAGTAAAAGAAAAATGTCAAATTCACAATGCCTAGTAGCTCTTTGCTTACTGTGCACTTGCAGAGACGATCCTGGGAGAGCAGGATGTGATAAAGCAACCAATTTCACAAAGGCTGGGATGAGATTGGGAGGCAAGCAAAGCCATATGGTTCAGAGTACTGAGAATGGAAGTAGAGAGAATAAAAAACAAAACCGGAGCTGAGAGGAGAGCGAGGCAGGGACCTGCTCTCTGAAAGAAACCAATCCTCTTTCCTTGGGCAAGGCCAGCACCTGAAATTCCTGGGTGGGTTTCCTTCCCTGTCTCCTGCTGTACTTTGTAGTGAAGTCTGAAAAGTAAACTCCTACTTGACAAGTTGGGGGCGGGGGGGGGGGCGCCCCCCCAGTGGAGGGAAATAAAATAAGGGAAGAAACCTTAGGGATCCACCCCTCCCAAAATTATGCTTTAAAAACCAACCACCAAAAAACAAAAATCATTATTATTAACATAAAGTTCCAAGAAACTAACCATTATGTAAAAGATCTTTTCTCTATAAAAAATTTCTCCACAAATGTCCTGAAGCATTCATAGTATGCTATAATCCATTGTTTTGGTGATCCTGGCCATAAAATGTATGGTATGTTTATAAACTATGGTACAGCCCATAAAATTTGCCACGCTGCTCTACAAAAGGATGGTGCCTTCTTCCATAGGAATAATAATTAAAAAAAAAAGAGTCAGCAAGGCAATAAGAAAACAACAAGGAGTTGTGGGGCACTTTAAGACTAACAGAATAAATATAAATCTGTTAGTCTTAAAGTGCCACACAACTCCTTGTTGTTTTTTTTTACTGGACTAGACTAACACGGCTATCCCTTTTGAAATTAATAAGAAAACAAACACTGCCTCTAGAAAGACAGGATCAGTCCAGTGCCCGTCAGACTGCTGCATCTGATTATATTTGCTCACTGTCCTGTCCTCTGAGCTATTTCACAACAACAAAGATAAATGAACCACATTTTCAGAAGCTAATTGTACAAAACAGCTATTAAGGAACAAGCAATTATATTCTTCATCAGCTCAAGTTATATAATTAAAGGCCAAGGAGACTGCCATAGTTACTTTTAATTTGAGGCATGTATTTTTAATGTCCATGCAAAGCTTATTTTCTCATGCAAGGGTTATCAAATGGCAGGAAAAGATTACATAGACAAAATATTAACCTTTCACCTCAGATTGTATTTCAAGTCCATGTCAAGCAGATAAGCAAGAGAGTTGTTCTCACCTGTAACCTTCTGTAGACAAAATGCTACCATAAAACCAACACAGTTGATTGGGCTAATTCTCAATCTCTGATTTCAAAGGCCAGTCACCTTCCATTACATAAACTATCAACTTACTAATGAGCATGTCACAAGCAAGTACAAAAGGATATAAGGCTATCTTTACAAATTCCTTCTTTGAACTCTACAGGGTACATTTAGAACCAAAACATTACTAAGCATCCTAGTGCTTCTCTTGCTTCTAGATGGGATTATATCGGGGTGGCCAAATTTACGGAACTCAAGAGCCACACAAGTCAATTATTAAAACTTCGAGAGCCGTACTGAGGTGTATAACCACATATTTTTACCTACTCCAAAATTATTAAGTTTAAAATTCATTGTTCACTTTAATTTTATTATAAAAATAGGGCAAATATTGATTCTACTAATGTCAAATACTAATAATTATTTAAAGTTACCATGAAACTAGGCCTATACAGTAAAAACTTGCCTGTCGCTAGATGTAGAACACTACATGCTTGTGGCAAGTTTTTGTTTTTTTTTTAAATCTAGAAAGTAACTTGTCAATGCAGTAGATAAAAGCTCTCTCAGATGCTGATCTCTAAATATTGCACAATGTTTTGAATTTAATTGTGGAATATGCTGCTTCACAGCAGTAAGTTGTGCCAAAAACTGAAAGTAATCTACGTTCAGTTTTAAACTTTTCTCCTTTGTATTTTCATTTCTTAGTATTCCACATCATGTTTAGAACTTGTTAAAAATGATCTTATTTTACCAACGAGTACTATGTATTAGGGCCTATGAGAAAATCTGAACATGCTATGGCTTCTCTGACCATGTCACGCTTCCCTTCCCCACCCCGTTGCTGCTTCGCAGCGGCCTACCATGCTGCTGCTTCTCTGCTTTCCCCAACCATGCCACACTTCTGCTCCCCACCCCACCCTGGCCCCGACCATGCTTCTGCTTGCCTGCCAACATTTCTGCCAGTAAACTTGTTCATTAAAATATTCATGGACAGTGAAGACAAAAAGTCTGAGGACTCAATCAGACACAATTAATTTTAAAATGAGAGTAATAGTAAGGGAAAACACTGCTCATCTTAATCCTGTGAAGAGATGCACACAGGGACACCTTTTTCAACTGTTCAGAATCACAACAGATCAATGAGAATTTATGGGGACAGAAAGTGCAAGATCAGAGCCTGTTTCAGTAAGTGCTCTGGAGCCCCTGCACACAAGATACTATGGAAAAAATCCCATTGAGTTTATTCAGTTTGGGGTCAGGCCCTGTATAAGTTCTAAATATCATTATTTGGTTTTTATAATACAAAGTAAAATCTGTATTTGTGAGAGGTTTTTTTCAGGAAGTTTACAACATAATTTTTCCATCCTCAACCCTTCACAACAATTACTCTCTTGTCTAATTTGCTCAGATACCCATAGAGTCATTCATGGAGACTGAACTGAAAAATAAATGAATTTTGACTACTGGTATACAACAAAGAAGAATTAATACATGTTGAATACTGTTGAATGCTGAATCAGTGGAAGCATAGTGCTGCTACTGAACTTTGCAGTGAATGTAAATTATCTTGGTAATTTAGTTATATTAATTAAAATTTTCTTCTAAAATAAATGTACTAGCTGTTCCTTCTACAAATAGATGACATACTGATGTCTCAGGCACACTTGTTCAATGGACTTAAGGAATTTTTGTTTTCTCTAAAGCCAACTTTCAGTAGTGGTGGGCTATCCTAAGTCTAAATCATTTTGCATGCTGAAAATGAACCATGATCCATAATAAGAAGTTGTAACATTCTTTAAATTAATAGAGGTTTTTGTATAATCTTTTGACAGCAGTCAGTGGCTTTGGATGTAACACTTATGTCAATTTTCAGTCATTTCTGATGATTCTTATTTAATTCTCAAAATAGAAATACAGGAGAAATAATTTTGCATTATATTACAATATCTGGAAATGCCAGGTGACTTTTAAAAAAGAAAATTAATTTACAATTGCTTTTCAAGTTTAAATTGCTAGATTATCATCACTTACCTGTAGTTCATTGTAGACTTCCTCTTGATCAATTTATGTTGCCAGTTTTAAAAATATTTACCCAGAAAACAATATAAAAAAAGAAAAGTATTTAAAAAATCATGCAATTGGTTAATTCTGCCTCTGTGTGCACCAGTTTGTCCAATGAATGAAGCCTGTGATGCTGTATTTAAAGACTGTATCATAATGCATACAAATGAGAAAGGTAGAATTAATAGGGTTTGGGTAAACTGTAGAATCTGATATTTACTCTTTGAGTGCTTTGCACCTAAGTGACCACATTGCTTTTCCCTGCTGGCTCTCCCAATGCTGCCCCTCCCCTCCCAGCTCTTACCATGTCACTTTTCCCTGATGGCTCTCACAGTGCTGCATCTCCCCCAGCTCTGACTACTCTGCTTTTTTCTGCCGGCTCTCACCATGCCACCACCTCTCTGCTGTCCCAGACCACTGCAAATTTCTTGCCCCTGGCTCCCATCCTGCTGTGCTCTCCCAGGAGCCGCAATTTTTCTTTAAAGAGCCACATGCGGCTCGTGAGCCACAGTTTGGCCATGTCTGGATTATATCTTGGTCTTAGCTGATGTCCTGATTCTATTTTACTCCCAAAGCTTTGGGACTGATCATCATTTATACTAAGACCACTATATACTAAATCTAAAGAGTGGGGGGCTTTGAAGTGGAAGTAAACTATATTTAAATCAGTATTAAATCCTCTTTACACAACTACAGATCTTGGTATAAATTACAGGTCCAGTAAAACCAAATAAATTGCACTTGTTAAGAAGCAAACTATGAGCAATAAGGATGATATTTTAGAAACCAGAATTAAATAAAACTGGCCAGAAAATTACTTTGTGACAAAAATTCAACTTCTGACATTTGTTTTCATTCCTACACAAAATAAAAAAATCTGTGACAAAGAGATTGTGCCAACCCAGAATATCCAGTAATCTGTGGGTTAAGTACTCACCAAGCAATGTGGGAGACCCAGGTTCAACTCTACACACACCTATGGGATAACTGTTCTAAATACAAATATATTAAGAGTTCATTGTGCATTGGAATGAAAAGTTTCAAAACTTCAATTTTTCTTCCTATATGAAATAGAGTAGTAGTCTTCCAGTTGGTCCTATTTCATTCTAGCTTATAAAGCAGGTGACACCAAACTGTAGTACGGGAGCCTCATGCGGCTCTTGAACGAAAAAATGAGGCTCCCGGAAGAAAGCCAGAGGAAAGCAGCCCTAGCCTAGAAGTTTTAAATCTCCTGCCCTGAGTGTGCACTGAGCATGCTCTGGTGGGATCCCCAGCCTGTGCCTAGCCACTGGAGCGGCCATATTGGATGCTCAGCCTGGGCAGGGTTTAAAGCAAGGTGAGTGAGCCCCAACCTGTGCCTAACTGCCGACACAGCCAGGTAAGGGAATCCTGGGAGGGGTGGGGTTGGCCCAGGGGACCCAGCATCAGTGCCTGTGGGTTAGGGAAGGAGTCGGAACAGCAGGGACAAGTGGCAGCATGGTCAAGACAGTGGGAGGAAGCTAAGTTTTTACTGTATAGGGAGGCCTAGTTTTCACGGTAACCTTAAATAATTATTAGAATCTGACATTACCAGGATCAATATTTGCCCTCCTTTAAAGAGAAAATTAAAGTGTGCAGTGAATTTTAAACTCAGTAATTTTGGAGTAGGTAAAATATGGCTGAATGCCTCAGTGCAGCTCTTGAAGTTTTAATAATCACCTTGTGTGGCTCTAGAGTTCCAGAAGTTTGGCCACCCCTATTATAAAGTATCCTCCTCAGGACAAACTGGCTGATGTGCAGCAGGCAGTTGAAGCTGAGTCTCCCACATTCCAGGTGAGCGTCCTAACAACTAGGACAGGAGTCAACTCAAAAACTTAGAAGAGCCATTTAAAAAAAAATTTTAATAACAAAGTGTCTTGAGAGTCTCAGTGGGTGTGGCTTCATGGTGCAGGGCTGGGAGCTGAGCCAGGGCACCTTCCGCAGTGTCCCTTGGCAGAGAGCAGGGACCCTGCAACCAGGAGCAGCCCCCTACCCTACAGGGACCACTGCTGGCTTGAGAGAGTCTGGAGCCTGGAGCAGGCCACCTGCAGGGTCCCCCAGTGGCAGGGAAGCCCTGGATCCTGAAGCCACAAAGAGACAGCCAAAGAGCAGCAAGTTGCAGACCCCTGAACTAGGCTAACAGTCTGCCCCTTCCCTCTCCCTATCTCAATGTCCCAGATCACCTTTTGTGCTTTGATGCTCTAGGCCAAAATTTCTCAATGACCAGTCCCTGGATTGCGCTGATGCCCAAGGCCTCCCTGACACAGTTTAGGAAGTTGGTAGGTCAGTCCCTGGTATCACAAATGTTGAGAAGCATCTGATGAAGTGGGATTTTCTCCCATGAAACCTCATGCAATAAATAAATGTTAGTCTTTAAGTGCCACAAGACTCCTCGCTTGTTTTGCTGAACTAGACTAATATGGCTACCCCTTTGGAACTTGCTTCAGGCTGTAGAGTTTGCCAGTTTTCCAAGGGTGCAAAACCTACACTTTTGCAGAAGATTATCCTCATTAGTGGGGGGGGGGAGAGGGAAAAAGTCCAAGCTGAGCAGAGAATTTTAAATAATTCCTGTCTTCCTTTATATTTAATTTTATGTCCATTTATGGGTGTTACATAACAGACAGCACGCCAATGTAAACATAATGACTGCTTATCTCAAAATAATCTCTCTAAACTAAATACACGAAATCTCAACACAGGCTTATACTGTAAAAATCACCAAATAAACCAGAGGAATAGCCTTGTTCTTTGTGCATGCCCATACACACAAGTATTTATAATTCTTTCAGAACATCTTTAAAAGTATGTTCCAGAGTTTCTCTCACTGCATAAGACGACATTGTCTATTCAGTTAATTGTTTCTTCTGTTTCCCTTTAATTCTCCTTGAGCATTTAGAGAAAAATCACACGGTTGGAGATCTACACTGTATCAAAAGTTTGACAAGACACCAATAACATTTCAAAAGCTTTGAGGGGATGTTTGTATCCGCTCTGGACACCTCAATACTAAGAAAAAGAGTTGGTATCTTACCATATTTTAGTTGACACATGGTAAAAGAAGATACACCTTTTTAAAAAAAAACAAAAAACGAAGAGTAGTCCTACATGGCATTCCTCAAGAGGTTCTCAGCTATTAACAAAACAACCACTTCTGACTCCTCCTCCAATCTACAGATGGTCTACAGCTGTCTCATCTGAATTTTCTACTCCTAGGCCCCCAACTTACCCCACTTTGCTGTGTGAACCCTCACTCCTCCTGGGTCAGCTCACGCCCAGCCTACTAAATGCAACTGGTCCATCACTCAGGAGAGGAGCACTCCAGCCAGTCACTCTTGGGTTAGTCCCCCAGCAAGCACCCCACTCCCACATGTAACACAGGAAAACCATCTTGCAGGCTCAGTGTTCATTTACATTTCACCTTCAATTTATCAAAGAAATTGATATGCATCAGCTCTGTCACTCGAAGTCATGTCTCTGCACACACACAGTTCATATGCATCGCCTTAAATAAAACCAAAATGTTTCTTGACTACAGTAAAATTAAGTGATTCCAAATTCAGAATAATATAAATACTAAGATTATTAAATCAAGTCACAATCAAACAAAAGATAACTCTAATTCTAAGGTAAGATCTGCAAGTGATCTTAGCTTAGAACAGGCTTGGCCAAACTGCGGCTTGAGTGCCACATATGGCTCTTGAATGAAATATTGTGGCTCCTGGAAGAACAAATCAGCAAATCAGTTTTAGGAAAGCAGCCCCAGCCTAGGAGTTCAGGAGGGGATTGGGACAGTGGGGAGAAGCGCAGCATGGTCAGGGATGGCGTGGAGAAGGGCAGCATGGTTGGGATTTTAAAAAACTCGCCACTAGCCTGTGGTCTTCTACATTGAGCAGCCGCTAAGTTTTTTACTATATAGGCCTAATTTTCATGGTAACCTTAAGTAATTATTAGAATTTGACATTGGTAGGATCAATATTTGTCCTCTTTTTATGATAAAATTAAAGTGTGCAATGAATTTTAAACTTAGTAATTTTGGGGTAGGTAAAAGTATGTGGCTATATGCCTCAGTGTGGTTCTCGAAGGTTTAATGATCAATTTGTGTGGCTCTTGAGTTCCATAAGTTTGGCTACCCCTGGCTTAGAATAAAGACTGTTCCAGTTTTTATTCAGCTTATTGCACAGGCCAGCTGCAAGACATCTTGCAAGCAGGCTTCCACCTCCTTTTTGGCAGGTGCCATTCCTTGATGTTGCTTTGGAGCAAAGTTTCAGGGGAGAGCTTCTGAACAGGGAGTCTCTTTTTACAAGTTTTCTTGATATCCCCAGCAGTTAGGTATCAGCCATGTCTGCGAATGGGTGTGATTCTTTCCACTTGAGCCAAAGTGCCAACAGGTGCTTAGGCCAATCTATCGTTCCTGTATACATAAATCCACTGGGTGACATCTGGGGACACGACATGGCAGAGTTTCATATCTGTGTGTACACACACACACACACACACTGCAAGAAACATGCTGCCGTAAGAGTAATGTTCAGTATGCCATAAGCACTCCAAAAACCTTACCTGACATTCTTTATCAGACAACACAGTTATGCTGTAAGAGTGAACATGATTGATACACAATTCATACCACAAGGGTATATGTGGGGTGCAGCATGTCACTATTAATAAAGTCATGTTTCAATAATATCTGTTTTATAAAAGTGTTTCCCCCAATGAATTCAAACCTTGTGTCTCTTTTGACTCTGCAGTAAAATAGGCCTTTTCCACTACTGCTATCTTCCTGAAGTCCTTAAGTCAATCCAGAATAGCAGGCCAGGAGTCTATCTTCACATTCCACAGTTATGTTACGTTTAATAAGGAGGGATGATGCAAATGAAATTCCATGTGCATTATATTATAAACATGCCCCCACACTCACTTTCAACTTGTGTAACAGCCATCAATCATCTGCAGCATGTGGAGTTTTAGGTCATAGGGAACACTAATTATGCTTATGTGATGAATACTGATAAATTGTCAAACAACTGGATGGCATTGGGGCACTGTAGTAACAGGTGCAGAAGACAGCTTTAGCAAAAGTGGCATCTGGAGTAGGTTTCTGAAGTGTTTAATGCTCTCTTATGAGGAGCTGTCAACATAAACTTTCTGATGATAAGCATCTGGCCTTGGTGGTTTTATTTTTAAAAAATTCTTCAGCTGATCTAAATGGTAAAACATCTGATTTTTCTCTCCTTTTAACCTCTTTGTTCTTGTTATCTTTTGTCCATCTGAATCCTTCTATTAACTTTCCTCTGTGATTTCAACTCATGGCTGTCTCTCGTTCTCGCCTCACAATCTCCCCATAAATTCTCAATAGCTTCAACTTCTATGTGTTGATGACCCAGTCCACCCCTTATCTGCATACCTCCCCAGCCTTACTTCTTGCTTTGACTTGAGGTCCTGGTTCAACAGTCCCATTTACCAAAATGGCTTTTCTTGGGACATAGTCTTCACCAAACAGTGCCCCCCTCTCTGACTCATCGGCTTCTCTCACACTTTACACACTGTCATGTGTCAGTCTTCTCATGATTTTCATCAGCATTAATGATCTCTTTTCTGCTTTCAGCCCCCTTCTGCCTGCCTCTCTTCATTAACATGGTTGTTGATTTTATCCACACTCTACCCTTCTCCACACCTTTAACATTTTACCTCTTTTTCCCCTTCATAAAGTCTTCCCTGCCAATCCACAGCCCCAGCTCACTGCCAAAATCTGCTCCCTCTACTCCTGCTCTCACTCTGTGGAACATTTCTGGTGTAAAGCCAGTGATAAGGATAACTCCCTCCACTAGAAATTTGTTCTCTTCTCCTTCATTTTGGTCTTCCCTCTAGCTAAACAACTCTATTTCTCCCCCTTCCTTGAATCTCAGACCTGCAAACCCAGACATCCTTTCACCACCTTAGATCCTCTTCTAAAACTCTTCTCCCTCTTACTGCCTCCACTTCTCTCTCAATAAATTTCTTCCAAGAGAAAAATCAGCAAAGTGTGATATGATGCTCCTCCTTCCTAGGCTTGCCTTCATTTTCATCCTCCTCCCTCTACCCTCTCAATTTCTCCAACAAAAATGCAAATGATTCTTGTCTAACTTCATCCACTGGCCTATTCCATCCTCACACCTCCACACTCATCCTCCTCCTTCCACTTCTCCTTAACATCTTACTCTCTTCTGGCTCTTTCTGCTGACAACACCAGAATGTTTTAGTCTCTCCCATATTAGAAAACCAGCCTTCTCTCCAACTACCACGCCATCTCCTTTTCAACTTTCACTTCTAAGCTCACTGAACAAGCTGTTCACAATCACTGTCTGGAGTTCCTCTCCCTCCGCTCCACTGAAATCACTCTTGCCAAACTCCTCAATGACCTCTTCTTAACCAATGTTTAGAATCAGTATTCCATCTTCATCCTCCTTGACCTGTCAACCAACTTAGAGACCATGAACTATGCTCTCCCCTTGAACTCTTGTCTTCCCCCTAGGCTTCTATGACTCTGCCTTCCCCTGGTTCTTTTGGCTTTCTAATCATGCCTTCACATACCTTGAAGGACACTTCCCATTTCCCATGCAGCTCTCTGCAAAATCTATTGGGTTCCATCCATGGCCCCTCGTTCTTCTCTTTCTACACTTTATCGCTGAGAAATCTCATGCCATCAAACGCAAATACGATATCTATAGTGATGACTCACAGATCTATGTCCAAACAAAATGTAAGCAGTCGAGGTCACCTCCTATGAATTCTAGCCTCTGCACTGATGACAGAGTCAGTTTTGCTTCATTGATTTGTAATCCCAGACTTTGAAATAGATCCAATGTGATGAGAGACTCACTGAGTGTCTTCAAAGGATTGAGCCCTGGAGAGGCAATCATCCAGGTAAGGATGAATCATATCTTCAGAGCGCAGGAGGCTGCCACCACAGAGAGGACCTTGGAGAATTACTGTGGGGAGCGATGAGAAATTGAAGAGAAGTATTCTGCATTGATAGTGGTACCGGCCTAGTGTAAATCCAAGGTAGTACCTGTAGTTTGGTATGATTGAGATGTGGAAATATGCATCTTGGAGATCAAGGGTCGAGGACTAATCCCCCTTTTTCTAACACTGAAATGATCATAGATATTGTAACCATCTTGAACTTCTGAGCCTTGAGAAATTTATTGAGAACTCTAAAGTCCAGTACAAGTCTTTGGCCCCCTTTCTTTGGTATCACAAAAGAACAAGAAGAGAAGCCTGTGTCCCTTAGATGCACAAGAACTAGTGTGACGCTGTCTGGGTCTAGGGGACTGTTTATGGTCATCTTTTGTACTAATATTTCATATATGCAATAACCCATACGTGATGTACCCCGTTTGGGGTCAATAGAAATGCTGTAATCTGCTAAGAATGATTATATGGTTTATATATAGGTATTGTGCCTGTATTAGAAATTAGAAATCTATTTGTTTTTATGTGTGTTCCAAGTGATTTGTTCTTAAGGAAACTCCAGACAGGCTGTCTGTGAAACTATTGTTCCTCTTGATGGCCTCCATTGTGGGAGGGAACCAGGGAATCCCAGCTGTAGTGGGCCCAAGAAGAAGCCTGTGTGACCAGTTACCCAGACTGACCATGTGGCCCAACTCCATTTTGATCTGGCAAGGACTCTTGAGATAAAAGGCAGGGGACTCATCTACATTTTGTCTTTAGTCTTCAGTCTGTCTGCAACCAACACCTTCCTCTGGAACTATTCTTCTGGGACTGAACAAAGGACCGAGATCCACCCACGTGCTGGGTGCATATCAGAGGAGTGGGACTAACCTACAAACTACAGGATCTTCACAGATTTGCTTTCTATGGACTCAATCATTTGTATGTGATTCACTTTGACCTTTTAACATCTCCCATATTTTGTCTGTTTTCCATTTATGTTAAACCTTTAGATGTAGTTACTAAAGGACTGGCTGGCAGCATTGTATTTTTATCCAAGCCTATATTGTTCTGGATGATGTGGCTGGCCCTTTGGGGTCAGTAGAACCTATTTCTTTAAGAGAGCCAGTGGCTAGGGGAGATCACAGGAGCTGATCTGCTTAAAGGGGCTGTTTCTATTTTTTTATGCTTAGTGATGATCAAAGTCAGGAATCAGAAGCATGTTTCGTTACTGACTGGGAGATTGGTTTAAGTACCACCCATCAGTGGTTTAGGTGTTTGGCCTCTGGTTTTTGCAGCTTGCCCTGATTTTGGCACATTCAGAAGGTTATCCCAGAAAGCCTGGGTCACAACTAGTTCTACTGTTGCTATGCTGAGATGGTTTCTCTCTTGATATAACAAGCTTTCACAAGAAGAGTTCTTGAAGAGGGATGGAGAAGGGTGTTTGGGAGATAGGAGGAGGAAGATCCATCTTGGATCATCTCCAGCACTTATTTGTTAGTGGTTGTCCATTCCCATGTTCTGAGAAATGTAGGAAGATGGTTCCGAAAGGGATGGGTAGGATTCTCCAGTACGAAGTGGCAGGGAGGAAAGTATTCTATGGCACCTTGACCAACCCTCCAAAACTGTTCCTTTGAGATGGAGAATTAGGTCGAAGTTTGTTGAGATCCTGCTGACTTTCTTCAGGGAACCTGAGCCTCATCCTCAGGGGCTCATATGGCTTCTGTACATATTGCAATGAATATTGAAAGAAGCAGAGAGATAACTATTGGAAACACGGCTTAAAAGATGACTGAGGTTTATAATCAGGCGCATATACCCAGAGGGACCTAAGAATGACCCTTGAATCCTTTAAAGTATAGAAAGAGGCAATCTTTCTATTAAACCATACTGTCCGTTCAAATGGGAAGTGTTGCACCATCATTTAAACCCCACTGGGGAAACAGGAAAGATGAAGATATAAGACCCATGTCCAGCCTACAGACAAGGGGAAATAGCTCAGTAGCCCAGTGATTTAAAGGGGCCTGGCACTCTTCTGCCTGCTGTTCCACCCACACTTGACCAACCACTCCACTTCAGCCCCCACTTATCATCTCACACTTTCTTCCCTCCCACTCAGTGTCTTTGTCATGCCATTGTTTGCCGGTTGCATCCTTCCTCTTCTCCACTTATTCTTCTGCCACTGCTCATCATGTTCCTACTCCTCCCATTCAGATCCTCACTACCAGGGAGAAGGCTGTGTATGTGGAGAAGAGGAAGAGGATTGAGTGGGGGTGTGCGGGGCAGATGGACGGGGGGGGGGGGAGGCAAACAAGCCAAGTGGGGACCTCAAGCAGAGCAGCACAGGGCCTTGGGTGCTGTAGCAGTGGACAGTTGGTAAAACCAGAGGGTGGAAGAGATGGGATGGGACTCTTCTACCCTGGGGCCAAAACTTACTGTTGGTGGGCCTGTCCTTTTCATCATTAGTGCAAACAATACAGATGCAGCAAATGCCAGTAGTAGTCATGTTTCTGCCACCAATTGAAATTCATCAAATAAGGCCCTAAATTGCTGTTTGTGACAGTAGGGGAGCTGTTCAATAAAGGAATTCAACTTCACATAGTATCAGTAGCTATATTTCCCTCACAAGACTTGGCAGATCATGATTCTAAACTGTAAAGTGGCTGAGGAATAAACGTTCCTGCCCAATTGGTCCAACAATTCTAGTTAGACCCTAAAAGGTGGACTTAAAGTGGTGCTGATGTCCCCTGGATTTCAGGGCATCCACAGTGAATGAACTGGGGGAAAAAGGTGTGACAATAAGAATTCCATGCCCTTTGTTGGTACAAATCATTTCTTGTCCATCCTCTAGCATGCTGGAGGCAGAGAGATTTGCCAGTACAGCAGGGTCAAGAAGAGCCTCATTAATCAGGAGGGCCACTTCAGAAGCTGTGGAGGTGTGTAACAAGTGGCATGATTCAGCCACTTCTTGAAGTGGTACTTGAACCAAGTCTCTGCCACCCTCTGTGTCAAGTTGTGAAAAAGTTTCATGTCATCTACAATAGATGGTGGAGGGGGCATCACCGTCTCATCTGGTGACAATGATGGTAAATGTGGTCAGCAAGTGACCTTTTCTCCTCTTCGATTTCTTCTGGTTCTTCCCTTGATTGGTCACAGGATTCAGAAGCCCTCCAGATGGCAGCTGAAGGAGGGTATTTCTTTGGCTCATAAGGACAAAAAAGATCTATTGTTTTGGAGCCTGACAGGTGTCCCAATATGACCATTGACCCAGAAAGACCCTGGCGGTTGGAAACACAGTTGTACCAACCAGGGAAACTGCAACTCAAAGGGTTGAGATCAATGTTACTGAATGAGTCATGGATTGTTTTTGTCTCGATTGGAGCATACCATAGGGATTCACTGATCTTTTATTAGATGCCTTTTGTGGATGGCCCACAGGTATCTGCCTGAGTTCAGATCCCTTTGAAAAGCCCTGCACAGATACAAAAATGTGGATCTGAATCCATTCAGTGTCAGCCAGTATCCAATCCAGGATCCACATGACAGATTTTATGACCATTTGTACCATCTCACATTACAGCAGCTCCTGCTATGACTATAGGAGCAGAGCCCCTGTCTGGCTGCTGCAGCTGCAGTTCAGAGCCTCCCCTTGACTCATCTCAACAACTTTTATGCTGCCTGGGCTAGGGAAGCTGAAGTTGCTGAGATCACTCAGTTGCCAGTCATCGGACTGGGTGGTCAGCAGCGGCGAACAGGGTGGGTGGGTACTAGCCCATCACCAAGTAATTGGTGGAGTGTGGGGACTGGGCACTGTGGCTCCTACAGTCAGAGGCAGGACTAGCTGGTAAGCTGAGCCCCTGTGAGTTACTGTCTCTGACTGGCTAGCAGACCACAAGCAGACCTGAGCTGGGATTGGCTGGAATATTTCCTCTTCCCTGCTGTGCTGTTTAACATTGTTCACTACTCTCCATAGCTGCAGCAGAGGCAGCAGCAGCAGCTAATGTACTCTGGGCAGCTATAAAAAGAATCTGCATCCAAGCTTCAATCCACAACAATGGATGAGTGGATCTGCAGTACTCTACCCACCAGAGCGCTGCAGATTGATGGGCTGACTACATGGGTATGTCTGTATCAACAGGTGCAGTATTGGATGTATTCGCCAGGATTGGATGAATGGCAGTGGAGGCCCTCTCAATCAATTTGGAAGTTGACAAAGTTAATCCACCTCTGCAAAAAGACTAATTCAGTGTCCACAGGAGAGCATTTCCCACTGGCGCAGCATAGTGAGGACGAATACAGCAAGTAGGACTAGGAAATTGATGGAAGTCACGGTACTTCACACAGCTTGCCTATCTCCCATTGACTGCTGACAGATTTCACTGGCAGTATAGACCAAGCCCATGAGCTCTTTCTAGTCTTTTGTTTCTTCTTAGGCATGACCAAATACAAAGGAATAAAGAAAGAAAAGGAGCTCCAAAAGAAGCAAAAATTAGCAAACAATGTGCAAACAGATAGCTTTTAGCCTCGTCTCTAGGGGGGCCGTTGACAAGGACCTGAGGAGGGAATGTCAGCATGTGCTGGCTTACACTGTGGCAGGCAAGGAGCAGTGCATATATAGATGGGAATGGCATCAGCTCCCACCCACAGTTGCCCCATGATGCTTTCTCCATAGTTCACTTCTTAAATTTTCAGAGTATTCATGCTTTCTCCCAATCTGTCCTACACATCTGCAAATCTACCTTAAAAGCCTCCTTAAAACTATTCTTTCTAATCATGCTTACAAAAAACTTTGCAACAATTAGCTTGCTGGTTTGCAGATACCACGGCCTATTGTGCTGACCAATATTGTCTCATTGTTCCCACCTGTATTGTATCATCTTTTCTCTTCCTTAGATAGTCAGCTCTCCAGGGAAGGACTGTCTTCTTTATACTCCATCTAGCACAATGGTTCATGACTAAGACCCTGGGCACTATGGTAATACTACTACTAAGCAAGGTTATTTGTTTTACTGTACTACGGTATGTTTTCATCCAGATGAAATTCCCCCAGTACATCATGTGTTTATAGGCAGAATTTCTGCATATTGCTGTTGAATTGGACATTTCAAAAACAAAGTTAATATCCATGAAAAAGTAACATAGTGCAACAAGCGTGTAACCACAATAAAGCGGGGAACAGAGCTCAGGAGGTATAACTCCCTTTTTAATCTGAAAATTTGTATTGCTGGAGGTCACACTATTATGTAAAATCAAGTAGGACCCAATCTCATTATTTTCTTTCTTTAAGTGTCAGCTGCATACTTGGCACTGCAGAAGGAAGTCTCTGCCATGAGGAGCTAACAGCACAGAAGAACAACAGAAATGAAACTTACAGACTGTAAAAGACATGGAGGACCAGTCTCAGGATTACCTATCAACCCCACCCAAATGTTAAAAAACATGAGTCAGAGGCAGATTCCCAAAAATGATGAGATTTACTTCAAGTAGAAACTGGGATGGGGAGAGGAGAGAGAATTTAGTTTATCTTCAGGTCTATGCATCTCTTGCAAGGTGCATGTAGATCACATTTTCTAGCTTTTCTCTGCACTCATGAAGGCAAGAAACATACTCATTCTTTTAAATGAAAGCCGAGTTTCTTACGTATTAACATTATTACAGAATCTGTGGTTTAAAGAAAACGCCCAGTAATGAAACACTTATGATAAAAATCATAAGAGTTGGCAACATCTGCAGTTACTTCTCATGTTTACTTTATAATTGGAAAGATGACAAATCTAGTGCTGGTCAGCCTCATGCTAAAAGTGGGGTTTCAAGAGAAAATGAAAAGAAAGAGGATGGGCTCCTGGCATGGATTTAGACAACTATGTGAAAAAAGAGAGAAGGAAACAAAAGAGGATAATGAAGCTAGCATAAATGGCAGAGCAAGGTGAGATGCAGTGAACACTAACCCACACAGGGCCCCTCCATTCCCACTCTACTATCAAACATCTGCAATCATAGGAGTCTCCAAGTAGGAAGAAAAAATGACAGATAAAATCTGTATTTCAGTGAGACATTAAGGCCAAAAGGGACCATCTACATATCACAGGGCACAAAAATCTCATTTTCTACTGCAGCAGTTCTCAGCCACTGTGTTGGGACCCAAAGGTGTGTCGCAAAGAACCGGCAGCTCAGCTAAGAGCCAGCTCGGGGCTCCTGCTGCACGCCACTCTCTGCTGCTCTCAGCAGCTTGCTCCTGCTGCACAACATAGGCAGCACACAGGGCTAGATGAGCAAAGGGACTTATGGGCTGCAACACCGAGATCCTGGGTTTTGGTGGGGAAGAGGTGCAGTGCCGGCCCTTTTGAGGCAGACCACCAGGGCACCAGCCTGCACTGGCTTGACTGTGCCCACACCCAGATCCTGGAGTGCTGCAGTCTCCCAAGTCCTCCTAGACCAAGTGCCACTGACACATTGTTGTGTGTCACTCAGGCGGACATCATCTGTCAAGTGTGTCACGACGGAAAAAAGGTTGAAAACCATTGTTCTATCGTAAAAGACCCATAGCCTCCAGTTGATTTACTGAAGTCCTCAAAACTTGATTTAAAAACTTCAAGTTGCGGAAAATCCACCATTAACTCTAGTTTGAACCACGAGTAAGGCTGCAGAAGGCAGAACCTTCCCTTCTCTGTCATCGTTTTCCCCACCCCCTGGATCTGTATGAAAATTCCATCCCAATCCCAAATATAGTGATCAGTTAGACCCTAAGAATGTGTGCAAGACACCTGGCAAAGAATTTTCTAGTAACTCAGAGCTGCCTCTACCCATTGTCTCTGGCAGTTCAAGATATTTCCTAACAACAGGCATGGATAGGCCATATCCCATCATAGAGAATTTCATCTCAACTCAAGACATTTCAGAAAATTCTAGACTGGTATTACAGTAATGTGCATTGACCACATTTCTTAGTAAAAAAAAAAACAACAAGCAGTTGTGTGGGACTTTAAGACTAACAGATTTATTTTTTGCATGAGCTTTCATGGGAGAAGATCCCACTTTCTCAGATGCTTCGAAGATGGGTGAACTTACAGAAAGGAATGAAACTAAATGCAAGGGGGTGTAAAACATAGGATCAGGTCATAAAGTAACAGCAAATCAGAGCAGTTTACAGGCTCAAACCATTTGCTGTTACTTTTTGACCTGATCCTATGTTTTACACCCCCTTGCATTTAGTTTCATTCCTTTCTGTAAGTTCACCCATCTTCGAAGCATCTGAGGAAGTGGGATCTTCTCCCACGAAAGCTCATGCAAAAAATAAATCTGTTAGTCTTAAAGTGCCACACAACTACTTGTTGCTGTGTTTTTTTTTTGTTTGTTTGTTTGTTTTTTTTACTGGACTAGACTAACATGGCTGTCCCTTTTGAAATTCACATTTCTTAGATTTCCCCTTAGCCATATGACATGTTTCTATTTGGAATCCAGAAAGCAGTAATTATAGTTTGTTTCATCTCTAAAGCTTTCCCAATTATTACCAATTTCCCTCGCCTTCAAATTTTGATTTCTGCTCCCCAATCAGACATGAATAGCATCCACTTTTTCTGTAAACTTTATCAATAGTTGGATACAGGCATAAATTCTACCTTTACTTCAAGTCAATGTGGCATAGGGCAAACTTTGGCCAGAGACACTATTTAATCTACCCCAGGTTCAACTTGAGGCCCTGGATATCTTGGCATTTGAGTCTATGACTTAAGTCACTATCCCCTACATCCCAGCTCCTCTTGTAGCTGCATATTTGTGAGAAGAACTATGAAAACATTTGATTAACCACCCAAATCTCAGCCTAGGCTTGCAAAAATTTAAGTCAGATTCACCAGCTGCAGGATTACAGGCTCCAACTTTAACTATCTTTCTTATATAGTACCAATAATCATTATTTTAATGAGGTATATCAGTCCTGCTGTTGCAGTCACCATTTTGTCACCGGCTAGGACCTGATACACAAATTGAAACAAGCAGATAGGGAATCCACACATTATTACAAATTAGATACTAGTAAACTTCTTTTCTGTGTTCACTCACCACATTCCCGCCCCCCCCTTCACACCACCCTGAGCTAAAGCACTAACTGCTGAATCTCGTATTAATCACTCAAGCACGTTAGGGAGAAATTTAATTTGTGCTAATGATACAGAGAATAAATAGAGTAAATCTGAAAACTCAGTAACTAATACACACTATATACATACATATTATAATAAATAGATATATTACATGAAAGGATACTTACAAGATTTAAGAAAAGAAAATTTGTGTGATTAAGTTTTACAACTCATGATGTTGTAATGGTGGTCCAGAGGATCAGTCAGCCAGATAAAAACACAAAGACTATTATTTCTGATAAAAAATCTGCAACGTAAACCTAAGCAGTGGATTTACCTCTTTATCCAGGTTTATTTTTCACATCAACTTCTGAGATTTGAACACACAAGCAATTCCCAGACAAAATAAATTCCACCACAAAACCTGCCCTTTTTTGTTTGTCTGTTTTCATTTCAACCATCACTTGCTAAAACTAGTTTAACTTAGATCATCCTGGTTAGAGAGCGAGGATGGTTAAATTATTCAGTTTTCAGGCAATCAACTCCCATCTTCAGTGCTGAAGGGGGAAAATAGTTAACAATAACCAAAACTGACAGTTATCCCAACACATTACTAACATTCAGTGGTCATTGTTAAAATGTCAGCATTTGCCAATAGATATACAATAATGATATTGAAGATGGCATAGCTCTCCGCCAGTGTTTAGGAGACAAAATAACTGAAGTGATTTGACAAACACTGATCTCCCCCCACCCCACTCCAACACTGATCACAGCAACCTGGGGGTTATGGTGGATGGGAAGCTGGACATGAGTCAGCAATTCGCTCTTGTTGCCAAAAAAAGGCCAATGGCATATTGGGCTGCATCAATAGGAGTGTTGCCATCAAGGGATGTGATTATTCCCCTTTTCAACACTGGGGAGACCACATCTGGAATACTGCACTACAAAAAGGATGTGGACACATTAGAAAGAGTCTGACGGAGGGCAACAAAAATGATCAAGGGTGTTGGGGTACATGACTTACGAGGAGAAACTGAAGGAACTAGACTTATTTAGTCTCCAGAAGAGAAGACTGAGGGGGCCTTTGATAGCAAACTTCAGCTACTTGAAGAGGTGGTCCAAAGAGAAGGGAGATAGGTGGTTCTCAGTAGTAACGGAGGACAGAACAAGGAGCAATGGGTATGTCTACACTGGAGCCTTAAGTCGACAACCTCCCTTAAGTCAACTTAAGGAAAGACATGGCCACATTGGACTTCTGTTAAGTCAGCTTAAGCACTTTATTAAGTTGACTTAACTCCAGCCCTTAAAGTCAACTTAAGCATTAAAGTTGACTTTATTAAGTCGAGTTAACACATTGTAGATAGGGTTGTCTACACTGTAGGCTTTGTTAAATCAGCTTAACAAAGTCAACTTAATAGAGCCCTCCAGTGTGGAAGTAGCCTTTAAGTAGACTTTGTTAAGTTGACAACTTTTAAGTCAACCTTGTTAAGTCAACTTAACTGAGCCCTCTAGTGTAGACATAGCCAAAGGTTTCAAGCTCCAGCTGGGGAGGTCAAGGTTGCATATTAGGAAACATTTTGTCACTAGGAGGGTGGTGAAGCATTAGAATGGGTTACCTAGGGAGGTGGTGGAATCTCCATCTTTGGAAACATGTAAGGCCCAGTTAGACAAAACCCTGGCTGGGATGATTTAGTGGGAGTGGTCCTGCTTTTAGCAAGGGGTTGGACTAGATGACCTCATGAGATCCCTTCCAACCTTATGATTCTATGCAGCATGTACAACGTGGCTTGTCCCAGTGGCCACCCATAATTCCCTCCCCATTCCTCCATTACTGTTTTAATGATTGCTGCAACATGGCATATTGAGTGAAGTCATCTTGTCCCTTGACATATCCTGCTACACTTGGCTTAAATCTAATCAATCCTGCACACAAAAACGAAGCCAAATACCACAGCACTAACAAAAGTAAATGATGAATATGGGAAATGCAAACCAAAAGAAGGAAAAACTCTGTGATCCATCTCCATGTTGTAAACAAGTCTTAGGATATATATAAAAATGCAAGGCATTTGTTAAACAATAAATTTAGTATCTGTCAGAATATCTAGGCAACTGAGGTGTAATTCCTCTTGCGCTTGAAAGGTACATAGAACAATCCCCTCCTAGCAGTTGCAATTTTTCTTTTCCTCCTTCCTCTTTATCTTTTATTTACTACCCTACTGTAAGATGTTGAATACCTCAATTTTTAAATCCAATGCACACCACTGAGAAAAAATGCTTTCATTGTTTGGCTCAGCAGTATTTATATTTTGTTTTTGTACTGACAGTCTTACTACCATCATTTTTGACAACGCAAAATATGAAACATCAAGATACTATGTGCTAGTTTTAACTACATTTTCTCCACTTGTTCCAAGAATTTCATAGATAAAGCATACTGAAGCTTGAAAAGTAGAGAAAAGGCAGATAAATTCCAAGACTGTATATTATTTCTAGGATAATTAATTGCTTGAATTCAAGGATCATCTTGATTTCTAGCAATTACCAGGAACTGTATAACTCAGCTGAAATTTATAGTGGGGCACTGTAGAAATTTCATTGCCCAACATGAAATAAAACATGTGTTCCATGCCCAAGAACCAAAGAATTTCCATGAGAGAAATAATGAAAAGACTGGAGCACAAGGTTAACATTCACTGACCCCAGGATGAGGATATTAAACACTTCTCTGCACCGCGTAACCTAAAGGTGTTCAAATATCTCACCCTGACCACCACTGCTTCATCAAATATCATATTACTTCAATTACGTATTAAAGAAACATGAACACTGCTTAGCTGAAGAGCTGTTAAATTGTTCTTTATAATCCATAAAAGTGAATAAACTGAACCCATATTTATCAGTGGATACTAAATGGTAATCGGTTTGCTGGTGATGATGCAGATCCACAAATCTGCGTAACTGGAGGGAAGCATAAAATAAGTCTAAAAGAGCAAGTCAGTCATTACTAACCACTTTTATGGAAAGAGAACAGCATAAACGCTGTATTAAAAGTGGATGCTTACTGCAGTTTCTCCACCTCAGTGAAACAAAGGCCAGGTTCACTGAGAAAGGGAAACAGTCTGCTTACTTTTGCACAACCATTATATTGCAACAGGCCAAGCATTGCTCTTCATCAATCACTAAGCCCCAGCAAACACTGAAACTATTACAACAATTAACCTGTTTATACATTCACTGAGGTACAATGCCTCTGCTTAAACTAATGCATTGTAATAGTGCACTGTTTTTCAAGAGCTTCTAGTCTCCTCCTGTATTCCAAAGGACAGGCCTCAGAACTTTAAATCAGCTGAAGATGCCCTGAGAGGAGCTTTAGCAAATATTTTACCCCACAGGGTGAAAGTCCCAAGCCTGACGCCTCCTACAGGGGGAAGGGAGTGTGTGGTATGCATGATGGGTGAGAATTAAAGTCCTAATCATTCTGGTGTGTTTATACTAGAACAACAAGGAGTTGTGTGGCACTTTAAGACTAACAGATTTATTTTTTGCATGAACTTTCGTGGGAGAAGGTCCCAGTTCCTCAGATGCTTCGAAGATGGGTGAACTTACAGAATATAACAATTATTAAATAGGTCTACATGCTTTCAATATCTTTATCCTGTAAACTAACAAAAGCAATGGAGAACACCAACTGCAAAAAGAACTAACTACTAGGCACCTACTGTAGTAAGTAAGCATCCATGTCACTCCTAAAGTATACTTCATCTCAGTTGTGAACACTTTGAAAGGTCTGCCCAATGCTTAAAGAATAATGATAAAAAAATATTGTGCTTCTGTGCAGTGATTAATAGATGGTTCTATCAGAACATTACCTTCAACTGTCCTCTTCAAAGCCTTTAACACAGGGGTGTCCAAACTTGTGGAACACAAGAGTCACACAAGTTGATTATTAAACCTTCAAGAGCCACACTGAGGCATATAGCCATATACTTTTACCTACTAAACTGATTTGCTGACGTTCTTCCAGGAGCCACACTTTTTCATTCAGTAGCCACATGCAGCTCCCGAGCTGCAGTTTCACCACACCTCCCTTACAATGTTCCCTCTAATTCCTCGTAGACTGTGTGTGCAAACAATTTCTTTGTGTGCGCAAAAACATTTCTTTGTGAGCACCAATATTAGCATTATTGAATTTTTTTGTGCGTACTTTATTTTTGTGTGCGCGCAGGTTTCATGACCTGTGTGCGTGCGCACACGCGCATAGCTTAGAGGGAACAGTGCTCCCTTAACGTGTTAGCTTAACTTCTGCATAGGTGCCCACTGATAGAAAATGAGCGGCTCTGGCTGGATTCCTTAGCTACAAGTAGAACTGCCTCTGTTGCAAAGCTTTTCCTCTTTTTCTCTCCTTGAAGCTGCAGCACTCCACCGTTAGCACCATATTTCATTAGCAGCAGCACTAATAACTGGAGGAATCTGGTATTTGTCAGTATCACCAAATGTGTCCACTATCAGGTCCTGTTGAAAAGATGGTTCACAACACCAACAATTTACGTAATATTTGGAAGTTTGAGGCATCCTGTCACACACATTTTCTATATGGAGAGAGAACTCCTCTGTCCATGGCATTAGAACGATCAGCTCCTGAACACCTTTCATCTCCCAATAGGTTCCTCAAAAGTCAAGTTCAGGACAAAAGTGATCAAAGGTTTAACTTCAGCTGGAAACAGGACTCAGCTCCTGCAACTGAAATGGATGTGTCTCCAGGTCTCTGTCCCAGTCCTGCTGCATGCCAGGAAGGCGGGACCACCTGCTTTGGCATCAGCAAATGAGGATGGCCTTGATCTAAGATTGATTTCTGGGCAAGGGGATGAATTAAGGTGGCAGGAAAGGAAGGAAGCCAGATCATTATCCTCATCTGCAGGTCTTGTACGCCCCCTCCACATCTCATTAAAACCTCCACCACTATCAGCTGGATGTAAAATTGAGCAAGCCTCCTCTACTACTACAGACTTGAACTGAGGGAAGCAGTTAGTAAAGGTGACAGTGTTACCAATCTGCAAGGAAGGGAGGAGCAGCAGCAACTAATTCTAGATTGTTGATTCCCTGCAGGAATCCTCTCCCAGGCATTTAAAGAAAAAATCACTAAGGAGTTATTCTTAAATTGTGATCTTATTTTCCCTCATTGCCTCAACTGCCACACCCAAAGACAGAAGAGGGTTGACTAAGTTGCTTTCATCTACTGTTAGTAATTTTAATGGTCAGGTCCAGCTGCAGCTGGCCAAACTGGTGGCAGTTTCAGAATAAATTGTTTTGGAAAAGTTACCTAAAGCACAGAGGGCACAGAAAGTAGAGTACCTCCAGTGTACTGCACCTATACTGCATCATCTGAAATTTTCACACAGTCTTCGAGAATAGCTCCATAAAGACTTATTAAAGTAATCCAATCTAGACTAAGGATAACGGTCTCTTGGATTCTGGTAGAGAGCATGGATATAAGCACATTAAGTGTTTTCATACAAAAGTCTCAGCCACCTGCATAGGCTATCTGCCAAGTGACTACAGCTATTACGGGTATTCTCAATACAATTGGCAGCACTAAAAACGGAATTAGGACCCCACATTATTACAATCTCTGTCTACCAGGAACTCTGAGAAAAGAATATCTGGCACTGGTCATCCTGAAGAAAACATACCTGGCCATTAATGTAACTGATGGACATCTCACACGTACTGTATACAAGGTAGGGGGGTCATTTGAAATAATTATTTCAAACATATCAAAGAGCAAAGTGCATTTCCAACCAGAAGGGTAGCTTGGGCAAGTAAAAGATCTTCATCAAAACACTTTGGTTTTCTCTACTTTATATCATACATATGCAAATAATCTCTTCCAGTTACAGGTACCATTTCCAGAAATAATGTTTTCTGTAAATGTCTCCAATTATACTCTCAACACATTAAACAGAAAAAGTGGAATGTTGTACAGCTATATTTAATCAATTAAAAATACAATTTTAATGGCTCTGGTTTTATAGTATGAGCCACATCATATCCTCACAGACCAATTGGCTGAAATGACCACTTGAAAACAAAACCTCTCTCTTTCTATGTGGCTTGTCTACGTGGAGGTCTCTAGGAAAATTGATGGTGGGACTTCTAAATGGATTAGTTAAACTAAGATAAAGGCCTGTGCAAATGCTGTTATCCACAGTAAAAGTGGCCTTCATTTGGTTTAGTTTAATTTAGTTTACTTCATTTTGGGAATAAACACAATTAAGGTCACTTTAATGACAGGTTTAATGGGGTTTAACTAATTCACTTCAAATTGACACCTTGAGATAATCTAAATTACCTTTCCTGGGTGTGTCTGTGTTGACAAGCCCTTTGTCATGTACATCTGAATTTACACACAGTTAAAATAACTGTCCTCTAATTATTTGATGTCCTTTTCACTTGACCAACAAACCCAGATAACACTGAAAAATATTCTTGACTATGTAATGCGTGGTTCAACAATAAAACATGCCAAAGGCATCTAACAATAATAATCACTGACAAACTAAAGAGATGGTGACCTTTACTGCACATATTATAGTAAATGGTGTGTGCAAAAGTCATTTGGGAATTAATCATCAAGACAGAGACGTCAGGAGGAGACAGTGTGGGTTCCAGTGCTAATCATTAAGAATATAAGTTTTCCATGTTTAGCCTCATTTCTGACCAAATCAAATTAAAATGTGCATTAGTGAGAAACGTTCTCAAGATAGAAATGTCACCCTTAAAGGTCTTCAAATCTCTATAAGCTTGGGGGAAATGCATTAAAAAAAATCTAAATTTTGTACTTCTCTATTGTTTCCTTAAAAAGATAAATTTTCCCTTTTTGTTCATGAGAAATCAGTTTCAAATACTGTAACCACGGAACAAGACCACCAGATTGTTATAGTCTTGTGAAATTAATAATCATAGAATCAGTAGAACACCGTAGATTTGTATAGCACATTCCAACCATGACTTTCAGTATATTTTACATCAACGAATTAAGCCTCATTGCTTACCTGTAACATTGGAACGTATCTTCATTACATAGACAATAAGGGGGAAACAAATCAGAAGCAGAGCCAGAAAGATGCCCATAATACTAAGCAAAATACTTAAAAATCACATATTTATTTTAGGCGTCTGCTTAAACCCCATCAAAGATAAAGTCAATGTGATTTAAGCATGAGCTTAAATTTAAGCATACATACTTCAGTGTTGGACAGGTATCATATGGTGAATCAGTGTCTAAAACTCTCCTAACCACTGGATCAGGGGTTGACAACCCAAAAGACAAGAGCCATTTTTAAAAATTCCTTCAAAAACCAAATGCTTTGAGAGCCACATGGGTGCAGCATAGTTGGGCTAGGGCCCCTGGTGCAGGGTCCCCTGGTGGCGGTGGGAGGGGCCCAAACCCAAGAGTGGGACCCCTACAGGATCCCCTGGTGGCGGGGGAGCCAGGAGCCTGGTGTGGCCACCTGCAGGATTCCCTAGTGGCAGGAGGCTGGCTCAGAGCCCAGAGCCGCAAGGAGGCAGTCAAAGAGCTGTGTGCGTCTCAGGAGCTGCAGGCTGCAGACCCCCGCACTAGAGTGTGTGTTTTCTTCATTAGACACAGGAAATATCTAATGCTTAAGCTTGTCTTCCTTCCTACCAGAGTAGCTGTGTTTCCTATATATTGTATGTTTTGTAAGGTCTAAATGATGGGACTTCCTCAGCTCCGTGAAGGTATTTTTGAAACATGGATACCTTGTTTAATAATCAGATAAAAGATACGTAGTCTTTGTTTAAGGGCTGTTGTGTAGATCTGGCTACCACCTATTTCTAACTAACCATTTCTTTGACCCACAAATACATGCTGTTACTGAGTCAATAAATTGATACGGACACCTTTCTAACTTTCACTAAGTGACCCTGACAAGTCAGGTAATCAGATACATTTCCAAGATAAGTGTTTAATCCGCTTTAAAAAGATAAACAGAGAAAGACGATAGAAGCTGAACAGACCATACCTCTTATTGCTGTGCAATGTAGTGAGCTTCTTGTCAAGCTGTTTTCACTCCGTTAGCAAAACCAATTTACTAAGTATAATCAACTTGTAAAGCTACAGCAAATCTCAGAGGAATTTAAATGATCTTCCCCTTCTCCTTCACATACCATCTAGTGAATCAGCTGTTGGCATGAAACAAGACTAATCAAGCTTACTCCTGTGCTTCTACCTCTATAGCTCCCAGCCTTCTTTCTTATAGACCCTATTTGCAATGGACTGACAAACTGTCAAACCCTCTCCAAGCTTTGATCCCCCACACCTAATCTTGCCAAGTTTGCCCCCATCTTTTCTCTTTCTTTCATTTCTGTGTCTTCTTTCTCCAGTGGTCTGTGTTTCTCCTATTCTGTATTTATCTGTACTTTTACTTATTTGTTATGCCTCTCCTTCACCCCACCCCTCCAATTTCTGGAGGGCACTTTCTCCTCCCTTACCCTCTCCCCAGGCCCTAGTTCACCAGAAACCACAATGAACCTTAAGACAGAGCAGAGCTGGATGCTCTTCCACAGTGAAGCAGAGAAGCTCAGTTTGGCAGGCTGCTGCATGAGACTCCAGCCCTGTATATTCGAACTATACAGCAGCTGCTACAGGAGCAGACTTTCTGCAAGCCACCTGCTGCTTTTTTCCCCACTGTCATGGAGAACATATGACTTATTTTCAGTGGGGTGGGGGGTGAGGAAAAGAAAAAGCTGATTATCAAAACACAGGGTCATCTTTCCAATGGCCCCCTCACTGCTCCCAACTCACTTTGGACTAGATCAGTGGTCTGCAACCTGAGGCTCCAGAGCCTCATACAGCTGTCTGGCTGCCTTCTTGTGGCTCCGAGCCTCCCACCACCACTGGGGGACCCTTGGACAGCCTGCTTCCAGCCCTGGCCCTCACCCCTACTCCCAGGGGATCCTGCAGGAAGCCCACAACAGGCACCAGGCTCCCCACAACCACCAAAGGACCCTGTGAGGCACCCACTCCTGGTTCTGGGCTCCTCCTACCAGGGGACCCTGTGGCAGGCACCTTGGCCTAGCTCCCCCCACTAGGAGACACCCATTGTGGCTGCCAAAACACTTGGTTATTGAAGGAATTTCAAAAATGTCTTCTTATCTTTCAGAAGATCTCTTCTTATCTTTAAGAAGATAACCCCTGGACTAGACTCAATTCAAGAGAGAGGCCCAGTCCTCACCGTTCAGCTTCTCTCTGACTTGCAGGTAGAATTATCTTACATATTTACTACAGAACTGCATTACTTCACATGGCACAGTAGTAGACAGCAATGCACTCATCAGGAGACAATGCCATATGGACAGATCAATTCTGAGGCACAAACATTCTGGGTTAATGTTTCAAAAACAAACATCTCATTGCAATTACGGGAATGAGACACTCTGACAGGATGGTTCTGACCAGAATGGTCAGGACTGCTGATCTGTCAAACCCAAAATGTTTTGCAGAAACCTGCCTTGTTTCCTGACAGTTCACCCGACAGGCTCCTGGGGACCTGAGACATGAAGGGCTCTTGGCTCTGCAGCAGTCCCATCATGTAGGCTGTGCTGGGGTCAGAGGCTCCAATGCTTCCACAGTGCACAGTTCTGGATCAGACACACTGGGCAGACTGCCGCAAGGCTGGGAACTGCTCAGCTTTCAGGTTCCCTGCCACAGAGCCTGAAAACCTTGGAAGGACTGACTATAGTCAAGACTGAAGCTCTGTGCTCCACACTCAGGATCCTGGAAGCCCTGAGAACTCTGGCTCAAGCTGGAGTTCTCAGAGCTTCCCTGATCTAGCTTCATGGCAGCATCGCCATGCACATTGTCCCAGGTCAGGGACCAATGGGCTTCCAGACTTCCACATTAGCTGACTCCCATGGCTGCCTTAGTTGCTCTAAGAGTCCAAAAGCTCCCCTTGAAATGTCAGTTTCACCATTGTTACTCAGTGATCAGCAGCAGTGCAACTGAAAAGAATCATGTCAAGTTCACTCAGCAGCAACCAAGGGTCCCCAGGAACCCTTTTTTTTTTGGTTGCAAATACCATGTGTCAGAGTTTTGGAAACCAACTTTTTACTTTTTATTCTTTGGCATTTCCAGTTCATGGGACACGTTTAGAAAACCTGAATTTTGGTCAAAATTCAGAGCAAAGCCAAATTTTAAACTGTCAAAATTTCCTGTGAACCAGAAATTGCAAGGTTCGAGCATCAGCAGTTCTGACACAGTCTGTCAGCTTGACACAAACGCACTGAACTGGATCATGGCAGTTAGTGTCTAAATAGTTACTGAACTTTACAAACTAACATACAGGAAAATAAAAGAGTATGAAATGTTGTCAAGAGGATTTAACACACCAGTAAATAAACTGACAGTAGCACTTCCTTAACTTGTACCATTTAATTATAAGAAGCCAAAGAATCAGCACTTGTCATCTAGGGATGCTAATTAATTATTGCATGTAAAACTGTAGAGATTTACCGAACTGTGTAGTGGTAATCTCAAAAGGAAACTATTTTACAGTCAACAAATAATGGTAAGTGCCCATTGAAGAAAAAATGTAATTGAACCCTAAAGATATAAACAAAGGAAAACTCAAGAGACGCATTGTCCATGCTGCATTAAGCAAAATGTTAGTGGAAATACAGACACACACACACACACACACACGGCATGCAATCATTCTCCTTATGAAGACCACAACCCATCCGCTGCTTGTTCCATATCCTATTGACTCATGCTTTAAGGTCAGATCTTGCAGAGAGGGACTTTTTGTTAGGTAATATAATATTTGCCCTTAAGTGATGCAATGCATATCTATAGTACTATGAAATAAGTTTAGTAAACATATCAGATTGCTAGCCTTGGAGACTAAGTCTTTTACTTTATCTATAGAACACTTAAATCACTCTTTAAATGTCCTTCAATCCTGTTTTGGAAAGACTGCTTCCAAGAGTCAGATAGCACTCCATTCTTCATATCCAATCCATCCCCACTGCTCTTATGAGACAGCTAATGTGTATGTTAATATCAGCACTGAAGAAATTTTTAACATGGACATCTGTCTATTATGAATAGGTCTGAAACTGTGAATTCAATATAGTAAAAATGAGAAGCCAAAATTGGTATGTGGAATTCATTCTTCCTTACATTTTTTCACCACCTTCTAAAAATGATGTCATCTAGTCCAACCAGGAGTACTGCTGGCCCAGGAAAAGACCCGGGGCTCAGCGCACCAGGACTTGGGGCTCATACATCGCTGCAGTTGCTGCCATGGGCTACCTGGCAGTGGACCCGGGGCTCAGGAACTGGGACTCAAGCTCCGTAAGCCCAGCATCAACGATGCCCCTGAGTCCAACCCCTGTTGAAAGTGGGATCAACCCCACCTACAAATAAAGGGTTTTGAAGGTCACAATGAGTATAATAAAAGTAAATATTGCTCTGGGTAAAGTACTAATCTGGAATTTTAGAATATACTGAATTACTTAAGACCTAGATATCTCATACAGCTAAAAAAAATGTAGAAGAGAATTCCTTTTTCTATTTATAGCTGGGCCAAAACTACTGCTTACTGTAACTTGTTACAGAACTTATTCTTTTCCTCTTGGGAAGCTTTGTCTTCAGTCTCCCAACTTTTTTTGTCCCTTTAACTGCACTTTCAACAGTGCTTTTAAATAGTCGGGAACCTGGTTATTACAGGGGAAAAAAAGCTTTCAACCTACTGCCTTGTGCTATATACTGAAATTGTTGCTGGGTCTGAATCTTCCAGGAGCAAGGTCAGCTGAAGACTACAGCCTGGGCAATTCATTCCCCCACTGATCACCAAAAATCAGGGTCTAATAAGCTTTAGAGATTGATGCAAGGGTCAATTATTTGGTTAACTTTTATTGCTTTTGTCATTTTGTAAGGAAGGAAACATTATAGCCATTGCTGTGATGCTACTACATGTAGTTTGTAAATAAATTCCTCTCTGTGATGGCAACAGGCATGCTACAGCTCAATAAAGAAAAGTAAATAGAAACCCTTTTCACAAAGACAAACCAAAACTGCCATCAGTGGGCAATGACTACTCAAACAACAGGCTCTATCTAGAATGGCAATGTCTAACATAAAGAACAAACTGGTTTACTTCCTTGGGATGCTCTCTCTATACAGAACTGTTCCACTAATATCTGGTCTCCTATCAGCATTGTTCCTTTCCACAGACATCAGTCAACCCAAAATCCACCAGCCAAGATTATCTTCTTGCTACTCTGACTACCTTGCTTCTTGATTTATTTTTTCACTGACGTCTTCTTATATTCTTCACTAAATTCAAAATGCCCCCTCATTTCCAATATTCTCCATAACTCCAGCATAGCCTACATCTTTGTCACGAGCCTTCATATAACCCTTCACTTTCCCAGTAAGGAATGCACTTGTGTTTTACCCACACGTTTCCCTCTTACCCATTCCACACTTCCCTTTCCCCCTCAAAAGCCTCTAAAATAAATGCTCCACCTGTCCCATCAAGCTTTTGCCTATGACTATAGCACAAGGGTAGCCAAACTTACGGAACTCAAGAGCTACACAAGTCGATTATAAAGCCTTCGAGAGCCGCACTGAGGTATATAACAACATATTTTCACCTACTCCAAAACTACTAAACTTAAAATTCATTGTGTACTTTAACTTTATCATAAAAACAGGACAAATATTGATCCCACTAATGTCAGATTCTAATAATTGCTTAAGGTTACCATGAAAACTAGATGTAGAACACTACAGGCTTGTGGCAAGTTTTTTAAAATCTGGGCAGTAACTTGTCAATGCAGTAGGTAAAAGCTCTCTCAGATGTTGATCTCTAAGTATTGCACAATGTTTTGAACGTCATTGTGGAAGACAATGCTTCACAGCAGTAAGTTGTGCCAAAAATTGAAAGTAATCTACATTCAGTTTTAAACTTTTCTCCTTTGTATTTTCATTTCCATTTCTCAGTATACCACATCATGTTTAGGTCTTGTAAAACACAATTTTATTTTAACAAGTAGTAAGCTGCATTAGGCGCTATGAGAAAATCTAAACATGCCAAGGCTTCTCCAACCATCCTGCACTTCCCTCCCTCACGCCTGTTACCACTTCCCTGTAGTTTCTTACCACGCTGCTCCTTCTCTGCTCTCCCTGACCATGCCACACTTCTGCCCACTCCAACCCTGACCATGCTGCCCTTCCCTGGCAGCTCTGATCATGCTGCCCCTTCCCTGCAATCCCTGAACATGCTGCCCTTTCCTGCCAGCACTGACCACACCCCGCTTCTCTGCTGGCTCTCACCATGCTGCCCCTTCCCTGAAGTCCCTGACCACACTACCTTCCCCTGCCAGCAGTGACCATCCCCCGCTTCCCTGCCAGCTCTTACCATGCCGCCACCTCTCTACAGTCCCCAACCATTGCACACTTCTCGCTCCTGTCTCCCACCATGCTGCCCTTCCCTGCTGTGCTCTTGGGGAAGCCACAATTTTTCTTGGAAGAGCCGCATGCGGCTCGCAAGCCACAGTTTGGCCACGCCTGCTATAGCAGATTGGGTGAAATTATGACTGACCCATCACCACCAGTGTGCAAGAGCAGAAAAGGTGGCGCTGCAGACCTCCTCCATTCCAAACCCAACCCTCATCTACAGAATGAACCAGAGTTAGCAGCAGTGAAAAATTAGCTGACACATTTAGGACTGAAGGAAAGAAGGAGACCTGCCAGCAGTATAAGATGTCCAACATGGGATGTTTTTAACTAGGGATGGAAGCAAGGTTACATCCATGTCCTGAACAGGGAGCACTGACTACACTTTTTTCTAAGGTGAACCAAGTCCAAGTGTTCAGTATATTTCCTCCAACGACCCTGAGGCATTACTCTACACAAAGCTCTCTTTCAAAAAGCCCACAATGCCTCCAGTCCCCATCAACAGATGAAACAGTGTTCACTCAGTGCACTTGCACAGAGCCCCATCTGAAGCAAGCCTCTATCTACCCTAAAATGGAAAACACAACCAGGACTGAGTGGCACTGTGCCCCCATGCATTAGGTCACAATTATACTCGCTCAAACTTCTCCTGACAACCCCTCCTCATGGTGGAGGAGCAACCAGCCCAGCATGGGGCTGTGGGAGTGCAATGGGAGACACCCTAGCCTGGGGTGGGAGCAAAGCACCAAGTCAGGATAGCAATGGAGAATGGTCAGAAAGGTCCTTAAGTCAAGGGTTATGGGGCTGGCGGTCCTTTGTTGATGGGCTAGCAGATAAGTGGGGAATGCTGTGGGGAGCTGTAAGTTGAAGAGTTGCAGCTGCAGGCTTCTGGTATGGGAATGGGGTGTTGCCTAGTGGCACTGACATCTTGGGATATGCAGTGAGAAGAATATGTGTGGTGGTAAGTGTTGGCTAGAGGAGAGTTGCTGAGGTATATGTATGTTGGGAAGGGCATTGGAAGGTGTGCTCACAGTGGGATATAAATGAGTGAGGGCAGCAGTTGTCAAACTTAGGGTCAGGACCCAGTACTGGGTTGCAGACCCTCAAGCACTGGGTTGCCGCACCCCTTACTGCCACTGCCAAAAGACTGGAGTGCACTGCTCAAAGATGCAATTGCTGGATCACAGGCATAAATTATTTTTTTTAACTGGGTCCTGAGGAAAAAAGTTTGAAAACCACTGAGTTAGGGCACCTTAAGAAAAGTGGAGGTGCCTCAATTTCCATCATGCACAGGGCCCCATTATTCTTTAATCTGGATCTGACCACCACCTGAATGTGTTGCCTTCTCTTCATCAGTCCAGCTAAGCAATTAAAAGTCAAATTTGTGGCATTTGTCTTTGTTGTAGTATTGCACTGTAAAACACCAGTCTGTGCATTTAGACTTTAAAGATGTTCTGCACAGGGATGCATGTGTTTTGCCAGAGTTCCCCCAAAATACCATACCTAGTGAAAATGATATACAAAACAAGAGTTCTGATCATCTAATCTTTATCCCATACACAGAGCTTAAGAGAAGCAACATAATCATTACATTTCTTGCTCTTTGAAGATAACCCCCCTGCCCCTAGATCTAAAACAAGTTATTTTGTGTCCAAATGTTACCTTAGGGCTCAGTTTGTTTCAACTGTCTTATATAGATGTTGTAGCCATTAAATATGTTTTGTTCCCATGATGGTCGAAACAATGATCTGAGCAGAGCAGCTGCCAGAATCAGAGAATAATGGGAAATTTAAAAGTAGACAGGAAAATTGGTTAAACTGAAATATAAAATAATGATTTGACAAAAAGGCCAGCCTGCAAAAAAAAAAAGTGATAGAAGGCAAGAAAAATGTGTGTGGCTTACACTGACCAGGAAATTCAGCGGCTGTATGCAAGCTACGTAGAATAGCTTGGGTATCTCCTGTCAACTTCCTAACTTCTATTTACTGTGACATCTTCACTTTGCTCATGGGAAATATACTCCTGTCAGTGCAGCATTACTTTTTCTCTGGGGGTAAATTTATGAAATCAACTTCCAGATCAATTGTGCAGATCTTTACTTCCACTCAGTCGATCCCAAAGCATCAGTCTGATGGTAGTGAACTTGCCACTATCACTGAAGCCATACCCTAAGTCAGTGGTTTTCAAACTTAGGGTCGGGACCCAGTACTGGCTGGGTAGTGGCTCATGGTGGCCCCTGCTGCAACCACCAAAAGACTGAAATGCATTGGTCAGAGATGTAATTGTTGGGTCACGGGAATACATGATTTTTTTTTTGACTGGGTCTTGAGAAAAAAAGTTTGAAAATCACTGCACTAAGTGTATCATCAGGTATCAGGGAAGGAAAAGTAGGAGGATTCTGGCGCTGAAGGAGTGTTCATATTATCACAGTGCTGCTGGTGCCAATAGTTCCAAGGACTTCTATTCCTTATGAGAAGAAATTTATAGGAATGGAATTTCTACATTAACAAAAGCAACATCCTATAGTGAAGACTGTATTTACTACAGATTTTGGTAGAAATAATAATAAAGAGAAAAAGAAATATGGTTCTACTGAAATCCAGTTTCAGAAATAATCTCTTTCCTCACACAAGCACTAACAGATCATGACTGAAACCTCTTCTTTTCCAAAGATTCCATATATCCATTCTAAGTGATAGACTTAAAATGGAAGTATATAGAGACAGTGGCATTGACCAGGCACACCACAAGATGGGTGCACTACACACTCCCCATTTTTGGAGGGTCAGATGTGAGGTGTTTTTAACCTTGGTGTCAGCAATATTGACAATCTCAGTTTTGGTTAAAAATGTTCCTATCCCATATAGTTGCAAGGCAAAGCTTGGAAATGCAAACCCTAAAAGCTCCAAAACAAGAAAAGCATATAAGCCCAAATTTGTTATTTTTAAGTCAAATTCATGATTCAGGGGAGGGGATGACTCGGTTTGTGAATGCTTGGGACTGGTCATGTGCAGGATCCTCTGAACACAACTTTTAAAGTGAGCTAGCAATTTGTATAGGGACAGAATGTTCTGAGAACAACTTCCTATATCTAGAGACTATCCAATGGGAAATATTTTGTATCAATCACTTAAGTTTTCCCTTTCCTGTATTTTTACCTCTTATTACAAACTTTGTTATCTGAAGTATTTAAAAAAAAGTGAATTTATTGATTCTACAAAATGTATAAGTAATTATTGTTAGTGTGTCAGCAGACTGGAAAAAAAAAAAAAAAAGGATCAAGTCTGTCCAAAGTGTCAATCTCAGTTTTAAAAGCCCAGATTAACTATATCCTATTCTGTTTGTAACAATGACCTCCATGAGATGCATTTATGAGATTTCGCTACTACAGTTAAAATGAACTAAGTTTTGATCTAAAGTAAAGGTTGTATCTGTCACTCACACTTCACTAGATTTATTTTTCTCTCCCATACTGTAAATTTTCAATTTCTAAGAATCTGATGAAGTAGGATTTCTTCCATGAAAACTCATGCAACAAATAAATTTGTTAGTCTTTAAAAGTGCCACAGGACTCTGTTTTGATACATGAGGAAGGATACCATATCAAGTCACAATGAGGAGAGATCAGAGGTTATTCTTTCAAAATTATTAACTTCTCTGAAAGTTCCCAAGAAGAAATATACTATAGTCTCAGTTAAGACTTTCATTAGCTTCATCAAAATGTGATGTGTTTAAACTACAGACTTATCACCTACCCCAAGGATTATCAAACTGGGGGTCATGGCCCTCAGGGGACTACAAGGTTATAATGGGGCAGGACGTCATGAAATGTCAGCCACTGAACATGTGAAGGCTCCAGTTGTGATGACAGCTGACAGCCAAACTCTTTCCCAACTTGCTAGCTGGAGAGCAGTGGCTGCTACCTGGAGGCCCAGCTCTGAAGGCAGAGCTGCCCCCAACAGCAGCACAGAAGAGTAGCATGGTATGGGAGAGAAGCAAGTTGTCAATTTTGGTGGTGGTGGTGTCACACAAATATTTTCAATGGGGGTCCCAGCAATAATTGTTTGAGAACCTCTTATCCATCCATAAACCCATACTTTCACTTTCTCAGTATTCTCAAAAGATCTGGGAAGATAAAAGCAGCAACATAACTGGCTTAGCCAGTTTTGAGCAGAGAAAGGAGTGAAGTTCATACCTATTTTAAATTAAACTTCCTTTGCCTTCTGAAAAAAGGTTAAAAAGAATGAGCTACTGCTGATGAGAAGTACATGATTCATTTTAAAAAAGAATAAAAAGACAATTTTTAAAAACACACAAGCACTTACTATGAAGTGATGAGAAAACCAGGTATCTGTGTACCAGATTTATGCATGGAGCTGTAGCAGCAGCTGTAACACGGATCAAGCTCAAAATTATATATGCATATTTGAAGATTGGGCTCAGAGTAAAAGTTCTGATTCTATTTGACGACACGTTCAAAGTTATAATTTTTTTCAGTGGAAGGAGGGATTTGGGGGGAGGAGGGAGAGCAAAGAGCATGAAGGGAGGAGGTGGTTGTTTACATACAACTCCAAACCCAGAAGTTGGCTGTACAGATTCTTCAAGATCTGAGGGAATTATGGTTTCAATTACTGATAAAATACAATACTAAGACTTTTTTTTTTTTTAAATTACAGCTTTTTTCTCTCTCTCTTTTGGGATCTTAAAAATAAGTATCTTTTGTTTCAGTTTTTAAAAGTCTCTGCAGCTTACTTTTAAAAATCAATATTTCTCATAATGTAATCATCCTTCAACTCTCATCCGTATGTTTGCCTCAGAGCTATTTCACAAAGGTAGATTGTTTTTTTGTTTTTTTTTTGAGGGGGCTGGGAGTGATTTCTCGGGCCGTGCATTTTTAAAGCCTCAGGATACCACATGTTAAAAGCAAATCATCATTTAATAAAACCTTTATTTATTGCTGACTTCCTAGAAAGAGGCAATGTTGAATTTTATATAAATATTTCAGGTACAGATAAAACTCATGCTCTTTCCTTAATCCTGCAAATCTGAAAATCTGACTCAACAATTTCCTTGATCAATGGCCCAAACTACCACCGTTCCTAACCTATACCAGTACATCTAATTCTTCCAACTTTCAAGAAATCACAGGCACAGTTCTCCTTCGAGTGCTGCTCACATCATTCAGTTACAGGTGTCTGCGTGCCACAGCACACAGTAGCTGGAAAAGTCTTTAGCGTTAGCCTGTCAGGTCAGGGTGCACGGCCAATCCCCCTCCACACCACGACCGCGGCTATATAGGTGACCATCACCCTGACCCTCCCAGTTCCTTTTTCCACCATCAGTGTCGGTTTGGATCAGCGTTATCTTGCTAAATGCAAGCGCTTGTCTTTCGCGCAAAACTCGAAATGCCAGGTTTCAAGCTGTGCATACGATGCTGAAAGGCTTTTCTGATGGACGACCCACACGAGAAATGTCTCGCTTGCCTAGGTGAGTCCCATCTCGTGGCGGAGTGTTCTATTTGCTGATCCTTCAAGCAAAGGACTCAGCTGGAAAGAGAGTGCCGTCTCCTCTCGATTTCGGGGAGCGGAGTTGCTCCGCCTGAAGGCGGCCGAGCCACCAGCGCTCCACCGGACCCTCAATTGGTCCAGGCTCAAGATCCCTGCCGATCACCAGTACCAGGCTTGAAATCTCGACCCGCTGTGGTACTGCCTCGGCACCAACCATGCCAGTCACCGGGTAGCCTCTCAGCTGCCCCCAGTAGGGCACTGGTACAGGCACCCCCACCGACCCATCAAGAACATTCAAACCCAGCTTTGGTGCAGAAGACGAAGAAGCGGACGAAAGTGGCACCATCCTCTTCGGCACTGCGAGGCATGGTACCGCCAACAAGCCCAGTACCACTGGACCCAGCACCGTCGCTGGCACCGCCACTTCCGGTGCCGTCACTTCCGGTACCGTCGGACCTGGCACCGACAAGCACCATGCCAATACCAGTGCCGTCATGCAGCTCCTCGCCCTTCTTCAACCTTGTACCGCCATCTAGCCCGACACCAGGTCCAAGTGCTGCAACTCCACTCCATCACTCCTCTGAAGAGCTCTCGGTACTGGACTACTGGATGTCGGAGGGGAGGTCATCCAGATCATTCTTCGAAGACCCCTTCCTTCCCCCCAGGAGGAGCACTCGAGAAAGTGGCTTCAAAAGAGCTCTGTATCACCGAGCTCAAGGAGACCACGACCACCGGGAGAAGTCTCTGCTCCCCCCATGGTTCCTACACTGCCAGCGAGGTTACCACACCCCAGTTTTCTCTCAGTGTATCTCCAAATGGATTGAGAACTGCATTAAAGACTGCTATGGAAGGTCAAATATGCCTCTCCCAGAGACTGAGAGAACCCACTCTACCAGAGCTCAGGCGTCTTCCATGGCCTTGCTCGCCAAGGTCGCGATCCAAGAGATCTGCAGGGCCGCTACGTGGTCATCGATATATACCTTCACAACGCACTACACCATTGCCCAGCAGGCTAGAGATGATGCTGCTGTGGGCAGATCTGTACTCCGTGTGGTTAGACTGTAACTCCTCCCACCATCCTTGTGTATGACTAGCAGTCACCTGTAACTGAATGATGTGAGCAGCGCTCAAAGGAGAACGGTTGGTTACTTACCAGTAACTGTCTTTCTTCGAGATGGGCTGCTCACATATGCTCAGGTCCCTCCCACTGTCCCCACTAACAGAGTTGGCAAAGGTATATGGGACTGGGAGGGTCAGGGTCAGGGTCACCTACATAGCCATGGTTGCGGCATGGAGGGGGTGGTTGGCCGTGCGTCCTGACCTGACAGGCTAATGCTAAAGACTTTCTGAGCTACCATGCGCTGCGGCACGTAGACACCTATAACTGAATGTATGTGAGCAGCCCTGTAATAACCCTTGGGGAGGAAGGGGTTAACACTCTGGTCAGTGAGTCCCAGGACAGCCAATAGGAACGAAGCACAGCTTTTTGAATGGTAACAGCAGCCTGACCTGGGCCTTTTTGGATGCAGCAGAGCTCCTGGAAGGATCAGGAGGA